>CM044558.2:14433827-15183827 GCA_024416835.2 Perccottus glenii
AGCACTTGGCAGAATGTGTATACTTGTGAGAAAAACAGAGACTTGTAATAATGTGGAAAATAAGACAGCTTTTATTAGCAGAGTTATCTGAGGACATCTTCTTTGAGGACAGAGCTTTTACTGTAACATGTTATTCTCTCATTATTATAATCTTCCCATGCATTATCCATGGTACAATGGATAGTACAGTTCCACTCGGATAGTGAGTGTCCAGTAATGCTGTTTACCAGCTTTCTAAGGTTCAGTCGAGTTTAATGAAATGCACAAAGAAGGATCTCGGAGTACTTTGGAGCCGGAGTATATGAACAAACCCCCGGGCTAAACAAGCAGGGACATGTGCAGAACGCGGCAAAATTATGTGAACAAAGTTGCATATTAATGACAGTTTATGACGACGAGAGGCTAGATCCTAATGTTTAATTAATCGGCTTACTTGACAGTGGAGTGTGATGCACTTTTAAACCCTCTTCCAGCGGGGTTATCCTATTATCTGGTGACGGCTGAAACACCTTCGAATGGCTCACCTCAGATCATTACTCATCATCATGATTACCATTTTATTTTTTATTAGACCATTTAGCAAATGAGCATTTTAACACAGCCTCCGCCAGCATTTAATGATGATGAAATGAAATAACAATATCAAAAGTTACAAATGGTTGAACTTGTTTCTATGCCAAATATTTCCACAGCCTGAACAAATGCTGTTGACAGACTATATGTTATTTTAAAGGGAAAGCTGCACATGGTTTAGTCTCAGTTGCATCTGTCTGCTTCTTCAAACTGCAAGTGTGCAGATAACTATTGACCACTGCTATCCAAAAGGATCAATAGAACCACATTTACAAAGTACCACACTTGTAGCCTGGCAAGCCAGACTCCTCGCTGATTCTGTAGCTGGTATTCCCGCCATCTTTTTTTTTTAAAGGAACGCTCTTACTGGTGTCTCCTGTTGCGGTTTTAAACACGTAATGTCTTGATTTTTTAAACTGATTAAAGAGCAGAGGTGAACAAACTCTCCGCAGTCCCAGGCGCCATCTTGACTGTTTTGAACAAGGGACTTGGGCGTGTGACGCAAGGCAACACTCCAGCGGCATTTGAATGTGATTGGTTGATACAAAACATATCTGAGGAACTGACCGGCTTACGGAGCTTTGCCAGACTGAGTTTCTGTGAACAGAATATACAGAGCTCACATCAGGCTGTGCCAGGCTACCACACTAGCCCCTTAATGAGGACAACTGAAAAGGCAGTCGATAACTAAAATCTATGCTTTTCATTTTTGTGTTGAAAGACAGATTTCCACATTTGTGGACAATAAAGTATTCGTATTGACTCCTGCATCAGGACTCACACTGCCCATTTAACTCTTAACGACCAGAACAGCCTTGTCCAATCAAAGATATTAGCTCAGCTCTCTTACAAGTTGAACTCAGAATTGACAAAGTCCCTTGGAATAAGGAATGAAATGTTTTCACTTTCAAACCTACGTCCAGATGCTTTTGTTGAAAACTTTTCTTTTTTAGATTATTGTTGAATTAATGTAGGTAAGCATTATTTTGGCAGTTGGGTTTTTGTCCTGACACATGCAAAGCAGCACTGGCTTGTCTGCTGTAAACACTCTTTTAATCCTTTGTTTATTGTTTTACGTTCTTCCAATTTCATGAAAAGATTAAAGAACATCAGGCTTTCTAGAAATCTAGACTACAACTCTCCTGTGAATTTTGCACAATCCTTATTCTCTCTCCAGCTTGTTCAGATTTTTTCCCTTTAACCTAATCTGTTTGTTCCTTTGATAGTCCTTTGAGCAGCACAATGGAGCTGTCTCTCATGTACTCATCCAAGGTACGCTCATCCGGTCCCGCTCACACTGCAGTGGATGACATGTGAGGGGCTTTCTGCCCCCCTCCCCCACCCTGTGGAGGTTTAACAGTGTGTGTTACAATATGGGCTCTGCTTTCCTCCCAGCCCTGTAGATAGAGCTTAACACACTTAATAACCTTGGTAATGGGATATCTGCTTCCTTCCAATTGGTTCCTATGTTTATATTTCCCAATAATCTGCTTTAATAAAACACATTTTCACAACCTGTACATCTTAAGATCCATCTAGTCAAGAAACATGTGACTTATGCTTTTCACAGATGTTTATTTCCACAGTTACATGTCCTTGTGCATTAGGTTGTGCAACGGTTTCTTTGTGTTCTTGTGGATAACCCAGGATGTCTGAGCTACACCACAATTAATTTCCACTTAGCGTCTTGTGGTCAGAGGCCTTGGAAACAGTATGTTGAGTTGCATTCAATTAAAGGCTATGGCAGACATGATTCTTTCCTTCACTCAGGCATCAGTGTGATTTATTCCTCCATCATTACACTTCTTATGGAGCAGCCTTGAAAGGATCACACCTGCTCCTTTGGAAATATACTGTTCAACCTCCATCATAACGCAGCACTGTATATCATCAAATATCAGGTTAGGGTTACATGGAAGGAGCTTCTCTGTTACTCCACTGAGTCATGTGCATATTTAGTGTTAAAATGGCTTTTAAAGTTTGGAGACTGACTAAAACTATTTAGAGAGAGGCTGTATATTCAAAATGTATTTGCTGGGGATTTGCTGAGGACCTAAATAACTTAAATAACTACTGTGATGCCATGAAAAATGTTCTCAAGGTTTCTCAAATCATTACTGAAAACCAAAAGCAGATGACAAAGCAATAAAAGGGCACGAAGGCTAACTTAAAACCCTGATTGTTGTTTCTAAATTCTCTTAATGCATAAATTCTTTTCACGTCTGTCTTCTGTGTAGTTATGGATCTGATCCTAGAAACCCATAACTGATTTCTGTTCATGTCCATGTGGCCTGTCACCAAAAACAAAATCTCCATCAATCCCTTCACAGTAACAACTCGGACATAAATTAAATTAGATGCCGGTGCGCGGAACCACAGTTTCTTAATTGGCACAG
This sequence comes from Perccottus glenii, assembly GCA_024416835.2. Taxonomy (NCBI): domain Eukaryota; kingdom Metazoa; phylum Chordata; class Actinopteri; order Gobiiformes; family Odontobutidae; genus Perccottus; species Perccottus glenii. The sequence continues at coordinate 14,436,797 of CM044558.2, forward strand.
GATTAGTTCACATTGATTTGGCCTGATTGAAACCCCTCGCTTGTGTTGCGGCTTAATCACTGAGTACACTCTTCTCTCTAGCCACTATTTGCATGTACCCTTCCGCCCATGACACCTGCAGCATGTGGCAACGTGGTAAATGTGACCACAAAAAGACCACTGGCCCGCTCTGTAGCTGCTGGACTTTCTCTGTTCTGACTGCAGCAGTGCCCATAGGACGGCGTGTTAATGGGATTTCTTGGTGTTATTATTACTGCACTGTCTTGGTACAAGCATAGGAAAAGCTGATGGTCTGCCAGCTCCACAAAATTGCCCCCTGGCTACAGAAAGTGTTCTGATAGATGGCCGCTGTTATTCTGACTGAACAGTGGAGAGCAATGGAGAGAGATTGTCTCCAGGGGATATAAAGCGGGGACAGAAAAGCACACAGATTATGCACGAGAGAGAACAAACGAGTGGTAGAGAGCGCAAGGATCAGAAATAAAGGTTGTGGGAGAAATGTGCATGGAGAAGGAGCAGATAAGCGAGACAGTTATGAATGAGGAAAGGGACGTATAGCATGGAGATGGACTGGAGCTGTGACAAGAATGTCTATGAAGGTTTTCAGAGGGAGAAAGAGAGACCAATTTCACAATACATTCAGATTTATTGGATTTATATTAGAAAATAGGAGACAATAAGGAAGCCATTTCTGGAGCCACTTTCTGTGCATTCTGCCATTAGAGGCTCTCAAAATCACATTACAGCCTTGTTTTCACAGCGTGGTTCAGTAGAGGTTGGTTGGTATAGCAGGATTCGGTAAAGGTAACCTGTAAAGAGACTTCTGTTTCCTCAGGATAGGAGTGTCAGATATGTAAACAATGAAGTCGTACAATTGCCCCACAAGTTGCTTTTCTTTGTGAAGGTAACATACAATCCTTGTGATTAGTGGTGGTGTAAATTCTGCTGCCATAAACAGTTTACTATTCTCACCAAATGAAGAGAAGGAAAAAAAGCAAGTGGGAATTTTACTCTGCACAGTTTTGACAGACCTTTTACCGCACTAAACAGATTATGTGGGCAAAATGAAAACACAGCATTGGGCCATTACAAAATACTGCGCTTCTCTTTCAGAAGCCAAGCGTCGACAGGTATGGTAAGTACGGGTATGATATCACCGGAGTGGGTCCCCTGTATGTGCATTCAGGCGGTGTCACCAAGCCATTGACATGATAGGCCTTATTATAGGCTCTCTGACACACTACAGCCGAGCAATTCCAGCCGGGTAATCTCACTTTTCCAGACTCGCACCAGAGACACGTTCTGACAATTTAGACGGGAAAAGAGCAGGTTCATTTGATGATCCTGTTTTGGCCATTTTTCATCATGAACTGTGGCTCTAAATAGAAAGCATACAGTTGGCTGTCTAGGGTTAGGCCCCAATTATTTTTTATTTTTGCTATTAATTGAAACATAAAGTGAGTAAAATAAAAGTCTCAAACCCAACTATAACTTCTATCAAGTCGTTCCTTTGATTTGTAAGACTGGATTATATTTCTTTCTACAATGGTGTAGATGTCATATTGGTATTCATTTCAGGTTTTAGCTCAGTGCATTCACACAGTCAGACCTAATGTGCCATATGTCTCCTTTACTCTTCCTCTACGCTCACACCACAGGCCTTCATACTCGGTGCCAAATGTTCAGCTTAGATCTGATTGCTTTGGCTGTTGTTCTTATGTTTTCTAGGATTTAACATGTATCCTATTCTAACGTGAACGACAGCAGTGTCATAAAGGCATGTGTGCATGGAGAGACTATGACAGAAGTTATAGCATCTATCAGTATCTGTAGCACGCTGCAAGTAATGCCAATGTTAATCATCCTACTGGCAAGTCTGACTTACTGCTTTCTTTTACAGTATTTTATTAATAAAACGTACACATTAGTTCCTTTTAAGATTTGGTCAAACTTGTTGAAATTATTTACACAACAAGTGCTGTTGTCCGTTACAAATTGAACATGCACACATTTTGTTTTTCCACAAGTGTTTTAATAAATGACTACCTGTCATCAGTGTGTGGTTCTCAGATTACAGCACAGTGAATTCATTAAGTGTGCCCTTTGGAAGCCTCACTAACCAGGTGGGGTGGCGTCAGCCCGCTCTGCATCTGAATCGTGCACTGCATTTCAATTGCAAATACTCTACATGTGCCCTTGAAAATACACCTTGAGAGTATACCTCCATACAGTTTAGACTTCCATATCCTACAGCCAAACGTTTAACCTAACTGACTGAGATTGTTGTTGTCTATCCCCTGAACACCTCCATGTATCTGTATGTTTCTTTCTTGGAAATGGAATAGTTTCCATTCAGTAGGATAAAGCAAAAGACTGGGATTTGAGCTTCAGATCCTGTAGTACTAGTGTAATCACCCTCTACTTTGACAAAAATCTGGAATGATTTTAATCATACAGAGCTTTGGGTGTACTTCCAATCGGATTAGTCTATGTTTTCTGCAAAAAGATGAGATTCTGGCCTCGTTTTCTTCATCCATTATTGGATTGCACTGCTGTGGCCTGCTTGTGTAGGACGAGATGAGCAGCAAAAGGATGCAGCGACAGTAAATGTTCAGTCTGTCTGAAGTAACCTTAGTCTAATCACCTAGGTCTATCAGTAGTGTTTGTGACAGTGTGTGTACCGTCAGTGGGCAGTGGGGGAGGCCAGGTTGCTGTAGTGCCATAGATCCGCATCTCTGCTTCTTCACAGGCTCTAATCCTCTTTGTGATACGACTCACCTGTGGCAGCATGCAACAAACAATCAGACAAAAGTGTGCACATTGTCCTGTATGTCCACTACACAGGATCACATGTGTGTCATTCAGTCTGAGCCTGAATTAGATAAAGGCCTTAGCTAAGATGGAGAATGGTATTTATATGTTTTTTTCTTCTTAGTTGTTCATATCAGCTTTTACTCCACTAATACCATCCCGGTCCAAAGCATTAGATCTACAGTTGATTGCTGTAAAGTCCTGCTGCTATGAAAATGCAATAAAGCATCAAATAATGACCAAGAAGCTGAATAATGGCCCTGTACAATGGATGTACGCTCCTCCACTGAGCACATTATGCATCACGCTGGCCAGGCAGGCAGCCCGCTGGTGCTGCTGCTGACTCAGTGCTAGCATAGCTCCATTCTTGTGAGGGTTAATGCAGCAGGGCCACTGGCTGATCCACAGCCCATCCTCCACTGCCAAAACTTCAAAGGAGGGCCTGACAGGGTCTAAACGGCCATCTCCCAGTGTCTGTGCTCTGCAGACGCTGCCCCATCCCCTTCAGAGCACAGGTCAAACCTAGCCTCATCTTTTATGTATTGCTTACCCCATTGATTGCACTGTAGCAGATTCATGAATGCAGAGGGTCTATTCTTCTATCACACTCCAACACCTCTTTATTTTTTTAAATGGTGGGTTTTCACACAGTTATTTCCTTCTCCTTTGTTTTTCCCCATGTTTTCCAGTTATTTTTCATCTAAGCCAAATACTTATCTCCCTGTGCATATCGCTCTCTGAACCATTTTGCATTGACTGACACAATCATTTCCAATTTCGATCTCTTTTTTGTTTTTCTTTTGCTATTTCTGGACATAATGTATTATTGACTACAGTGAATACAGTAAATAGAGCTGCAGATCAGTTCACTCACAAGAAGACACTATGGACAGCTTTGTATATATACACATTCCAACAGTGAGCTAAAGCTTGTATATGAAATGGTTCCATAATGATACGTAATAAACACAGTAACAATAAATATAAAATCATTAATGACATGCGTTATTCTTTGGACAATCTTCTACAACAAGCCTTATCTTCACTGCAGACATTGTCAATGGCAAAGCTGTATAAGCGCGACGACAGCTTTCTCATTTATGTGCCTCTTTAGGTTGTTTACTCATTGATAAATACATATGTTGATCCATTTTGAATAGGCCGTCCCACCCACAGCCCTGTGCTTGTGTTTAAGTGACATGTGTTATGCACCCCAGCCAAGTGTGAAATTGAAATTCTCTCCCGCAGAGGTGGCATGATTGACAGAGAGGAGAGGACACAAGGGATGTGAAATCTCTCTGTTACTCTGTTATTTCTAGTCACTTTCAACTTCTCGTGACCGTATTTACAGTATGCTATAGTTTTAAACATGTTTATGCTCATGCTCCGGTGTTCACCTCAGATGACACTTTTTCTGCAGCATCACCATTGACAGTACAAATGGACCAATCTGATGTCACCCATTTAAACTTACAATAGGGCTACAGCTGGTGTATCTGGTATAAATAATGGTCGCTAAAAGTGTGACTCTATTTTTAAATGGTCCACCTTTTATAAATTATTTGAAAATTCCTGAAAGTCATCATTCCCAGCTCTACATTGTTTGGCTTTTTGTATTATTTGTGTCCCTGTCCACTTGTCATGTAAACTGTCCCCCCTGGAGAAGCTGTGCCCCCCCTCTGACTTGTTTTGTTTGCATGCTTATGCAGCCTGTGCCAACCACATCCTGCCCGGTGCGTGTTGGACAGACCACCATCTGCTCTGTTCGACCTGCCACCTCACAGGGCATCATCAAATTGTCATTTCTTGCGTCTATTTTCAGATGCACAACAATGCTTCTGTTTGACTGCTGGATAGTTTGTACATAACTCTGTTAATATAAACCCATGCTCTTAAGTGAAGCACTTCAGCTGAGTGAGTCATTGCCCTGAGAAAAAGACTGGCTGCACCCCGCATCAAAACACCTCTAGGAATTAACACAGCCGATTTAAATAAATGCAAATAGGCTTAAAATGAATTTCCACCCCTTCTCTTTTCTCCCTTTTCCTGCCGGCAAAAAATTCTCCACACATCCCCTCCTTCTTTTGTGTTATTTTTTGTAGATGTTTTCCTTAAAAGACTGTGTTTATGCTGAAAACCAACATGCTGTTGCTTTAATTTTACAGTGAACATCAGTCTGTGGACATTTAAGTTTTCCATATAGTCTCAGGATTTGCTGTAAAAGACAAGGGTTTTGTATACAATCTGTTTTGGGTTGTTTTTGCTGTGTCCCATTCTTTTGCCTTTTACCAGTGATTGCACCACTAAATGGAGCCAGCCGCACAGCGTGAACACATGGCACATGGACCAGTGATGTAGCTGTCCTAGAAAAGTTTTGATGACTTCTCGGCCACTAAATCTGTTTTGATTTATTTGTAGGTGGAGAAATATGCTTTTATAGAGGACTGTGGAATTAAGCACAGGAGGAAAAGATGCCCAAGATGAGACAATAAAAAGGTATGTTGTTCTTCACTGGATTCTTTTTAATGATGCTGTCTTTGTGTTGTTTTTTTTTACACTTTCAGAAAAGGAAGGCTGCCAATACAAAAAGTGTATAAAAATAATTTAAGGAAAATTCTAAGAGGAAAAACAAATGCATTGCAGCTGGGGTTCCTCCTAGACCTAAAGCGCTTGCCACAGTAGTATAGTCCTTGCTTCTTGCCCATTGCATTTTGTGTTCCCAGTTGCCAATAAAAAGACAGAAACTGACCAGAGCAAAGACAACATGCTCACATAAAACTCTTGAAACAACTATATTATTTTTCCCTAGCTTTTCCAAAATCCAGCTGTAACCTTGAGCTTGTGATTCCTCATTAAGGTTCGTTCTTTCTTTCTTTAAAAAAAAAAAAAAAAAACTTCAACTTTGATTTAAATAGAAAGTCCAAAAGGAAAGTAAGAGAGTGCATTAAGAACAACTTTCATACAACGTCAGACACTTTTAACTGTCAATTTCCGCACTCGCCGTTCACCTGTGACCTTTGGAACACAGCCTCTATGCGTCAGCTACAACTATTCGGTGCACCTTTTGCAGGAGCACATTTGTCAGCAGTTTGACAGGCGGCCATCGATGGCAGCCGGAGTGAGGCACAAACACAGCAAAGAGACAGACGGGGCCAAGCGGCAGGGAAAAGGTGGACGCTGCCCGACACAAGCAGATGAGACCATGTGACAAAACGCGGTCTCGCACGAGCTGTTTGGATGAAAATATTGTCTTGGTGTACTGATAACTGGTGACAGAGCAGAGCAGTTGGTGAGATAAACAGTTCCCAAAAGCGTTGGAAATTTATCATTTGACAGTCAGAGGTCAAAGGGCTCTATCAAAACGTTTGCAGACAACAGTGGAGAGCATTCAGAATGAAGTTAAAGGTGGGATGTGTTGTTTTTTGGCCTTTTTGGTGACATCCAGTGGTGAGTGTGCAGATTGCACATCCTCAGCTCTCATTGCTCCTTTTGAAAGTATGAAGTATGAATATGAAGATAAATATGTTGTGGGCATTTATTCAAAATCAATTAGTGGAAAAGCTTGCAGTTGTACATGACGATTTAGATAATGCAATAGCCTAAACTGGCGTGCTTGTAACATTGACAGCTGCAGAGTTAGAAGGGTGAAGAGTTTAGTGCATAGTCATTACATCAAGTGGTTAATGTATTATCACGCCTGGGATCCCTTCTGTGGCTCATTGCTTGTAGATGAGCCAACTCTGAACTCTAAGACCCAGACTTGTGCCAAGAAGCTGGATTTACAGCGGCCACAGTCTACCTCTTTGAAACATGTCATTGCACAGACTTGGGTCATGAACATCAAAGGCTATTTGTAAAGAAGTGTGGTTTAGTGACTCACTCTGAGCCAGTGTGGTGTGGAGAGGATCTAAAGCAGTGAAGGAAGGATTTAGCAGGAAGTACGATTTTAACAGGTTGATAGCAGAGGCTGTATCACATAGCTCCTGCTGGGCAGATCAATTCCTCTATAACTATTTTTAAATCCACAAATGATGATGTTATCCCGTCAAAACAACATTTGGAGTTTCCGACGGGAAGGGTTTTCTGTGTTTATGGAGATTTGGGGACTGAATGTGTGTGTGTATCAGTTGGAGTAAATCTTGGCCAGTGGGAGGTAATCTTGGCAATCACAGCTGAACAGAATGGACACCCTTAACCAGACAAAGAATACTGCACCTTTCCTTGGAGGAAAGGTGAAATGGGAAAAGAGCAGGCTTGCAGCTGAAGTGTGGACATCTGGTTTAGCTTGTGTTTTTATACACATATTACTTATACTGCATGTGCTTGATATTAGCATCACAAAACTAACACACAACCTTGCAGTCTTAAAATTAAATGACTTAATACGCACATGAACTGGCAACACCCTGTTTAAATGCAAATCTCCCACTGATTGTGACTAAAGAAGGTACAACATATAAAGCCACTTCAGTTCTAGTTCTAATGATGATAAGGTGCTGTAATCACAGCGGGTCATTAATACCCTGATGATGAATCTCAACAAATGAGTCTGACTATTAAAGTGATTTTATCATTTCTATGTTAATAAGCTTTATTATTGCATACCGGGAACACTCACTTGGGTTCTTCTTATCCTGAAGGGTTGACAGTTGTTTCCAAGAACAACTGTGAATAAATTCTTATCCCACCTTTCAGTTTATTGTGATATTTTACCTCATATTTCTGCAGAAATCAGACTGCTTGACTCAAGTCTAGTGAGTGATAACATCTTAAATACAAAAAACTGTTGGTTTTAAATGATGTGCTTATAAAAAAAAAAACTTAGGAATACCAGTGTGTTGCTATTTGTATCTGGTGCGTTATGAAATTGTAAGCTAATTGAACTTGCTCACTGAGTGGTACATTTCATGGTTCATTTAGCTGTTTATGAGACACTCAACAGCACATCACCTTACACTGTGAAAACTTTGTCTTGAATTTCAACTCTTGATTGTGCATATTTAATACAGTGTAACACTGAAAACACTGGTCATTAAATGCTAGGGTAAGATTTTGAATTTATACAATACCTAAAAACATCTCTGTCTTGCCTGAGCTACTTCGTAGATGTTGGTAAACAGTAAAAGAATATGGCTTTCATTAATGTGACGAGTCTTCAGTCTGGAATTATTGATAAGGCACTGGCTAAGCTTGGGTGCCTACTGAGTCCATTCTGGTGACATAAGCCTTGCTGATTCCATTAAGTTGGAAACTTTGAAGCCCAGTCTTTCCACGCCGCTAACCGCTGATGTGGAGTTAGCTGGAAGCTAGCTGCTAGCTGTCAGCGCACAGCAGTTACCTGGTCTGACACCTGCTCTGTGCAGGCAGAATGTTCTGTTGGGGTTTCAGTCTTCATAGTGCGCTGCCAGAGCTGGACTCGTGCCTTCTAGCCCGAGTGTGAATGTGTGTGTACATATATGAGTTTGTGTTTGCTTGCCTTGTGTAAGTGTGTGTCACATCAGATGTACGTCCACCAGGACTCATGTGAATAGACAGTGGGTTAGACCCCCCACTCATCACGCTCAGTTGGATCTCTTAGACTCAAAACTCTAGCTTTGTCAACCATCTGCTGACGTGTCCATGATGTGACATTTCAGAGAGGGAAAGGCACAAATCTGCCTGCTTTTTTAACCCGAATACCTACAAAAAGTGACCACTTGCCCCCTGACGTTAAGCAGATAGTCTGGCATTAGTCTTTGAGATGGAGTCAATGTAATCTCATCAAAAAGGCTTCGGTTGGTCATCAACCCACTATGAGTTTCCCAAAAATAAACCGACTGACTCAGAGACTCATTTGACAAGATTTTTTGGTACATGGAAAAGGTTTAAAAAAAGTATTGCCCCATATAGCCATACTTTGGATTTAGAGGTTCTCTTTAAAACTAAAGGGAAAATACACTTAACCGTGCATGTCTTTGCGTTTATTTATTTAAGTTTGGTTTACCAGAAACATATTTTGATTGGTTAGGCATGCTCATGTTGTAGTAAAGAGGAAAACAATCATTGGAGCATAAGAATGCATATTCTCAGAACATTCAGCTGCAGCGCTCTGAGCAAGAGGGTCTTGTTAAAGACATGCTGCATCCATCTATTTCTGTCTAATGGTAAGAGCCAACGTATGACACAGTGTATTATAAATGTGATTGAACAAATTCAAAATGGTTTAAATCTTCCACTTAGCACGTTTAAGGAGATCCTAGATAAAAGCATGAGCTGTGTGACGTTAAGGTCAGCTTTGCTTTCTGACACATAATTAACTGTAGATGACTTGCATGAAATCACCTCCTCAGAAGCCTTTGGCATAGCTTTGACGCTAACCCTCCCCGACAGTGGCATGTGACAGTGGTGTGTGTAATTACATAACTACAATATTGTTTGTGGGCTTATATATCTGAGTGAAACACTTAATGTCTACTGAATATGCTATATGGTAACTCTATTAGTGTAATTACATATTTATGTGCTGTGAATAAGCAGCAGCCACAAGTGCATAAACAATACTCAAAAGAAAGACACAGTAGCATTACACTGACATATGCAGCATTAGTAACTTTTACATGTGGGCCATGGCTGCAGTGGATGGATGAAGCACAAAAGGAAACCTGATCACACCGGGCCGACTCTCCAAATTACAATGTAGTTATCACCGTCACAGTAAAGCGCTGCTTTTATATAGTCCCGGATTAGGCGCCCCAGATTTCACAGCTCTTAAGGGGTTGAATATAAACAGGAAGCTTATTATTCAGTGTATCCACGCATTGATATGTGCATATCCAAACACAGGCAGATGCTTTTTTACCTGCTACCATTATTAGTTTGTTGGCATGCTCAGAAAATCTTTCAGAATGCAACAGTGCCCCATTTTTAAGAAGGATTCTGATAAAATGCTTATTAACAAAGCATGTATTTTATACTATGCAATATAGTAACAAATATGCCATTGAAGGAGGAAAATTAAATAATCTGTGATAAATAATATACTGCAACTACCACCACTATCAGCTTCTGAAAATTGTGTCATTCTACATCATATTGTAATTTTATGTAGCCATAGTCAATACAAAATCTCACTCAGCTGATCTGAAATCCAGTGTTGCTATGGTTGGACTGGATCGGTCTGGTCGCTGCTGTGTTAGTCCAAGCCCTGCAGCCGATATGAAGATATAAAGCAGAAGAAATGGCGATTGTGCTGCTGTCGGCACATGATCCCTGTGTGAAGGCTACATATGAGTTCTCATTAGCTGAGGTGAAAACACATTGTTTTCCACCAGAAAATCCATTTGTTTCCATAGTGATGCTGTCTCCCATGTCCAATTTCCTTGGCTGTTTTTTTATATATATTTTTTATATTGAAGATTATTAAAGGAAAGGAAGACAGACAAGGGGGTTGGTAATTTCTCCCACTTGACAACACTTCATATTTTATTCATATAATGTTTAAGCAACGCAACATGTTTTTATTAAGGTATTCCCGTTTGGCTGTTCAAAGCACAGATGTTTGAATTCTGTACCAATGACTCTAACGGTCTAACAGAACACAATGTAATATAAACCATGGCTGCAGCTTTAATTGAATTGTCAAGTCACCAGTGAAACTTCAGCTCTGAATGTCTCAGAGCAAAAACAGACCAACAAAAGGGTACAGTGTAGTCTCTATGATTATGCATGTAACTAAATGTCAAATTAAGGTAAACTATATATATTTTTTTTTCAGTGTGCTACAATAATAATATTGTATTGCCCTTTAATTGCATTTCGATAGACTGGCTGTCTTAATAAACGTAGGTTTTCTGACAAATGTGATGAAATTGTTTTGTATTTTTTTGCATGGGCTTACTACAGTAGTGTGGTCATACAGGAGTTATTATATTTGTGCATTGCCTTATTATTATCAAAGACATAAACTATAAAATCTGACAAGAGGCAAACAAAAATCAACATCCAGACTACAAAGAACAAGAAAACAAAAAGTGATGCAGAAAATGAAAAACATGCACATAAAGTCAAAGCATTTAGTAAACAACTCTCCTATTGCTTAATGTACCACTTGTGCATGAGTAATTGACAGTCTGTCTCCATGTGGACTGATCCTTAAAAACTAATCATTCATTTCTCTTTTTTTCATCTCTGTGATAAACTGAATCATTTCTTATTCTCATTCCTATGTGAACATTTACTGTAAACGCCACCTTCAGCTCCACAATAGAAATCACTGCAGAGATGTGACCTTTGCTATTGACCTTTGTCACGGCCCACGTCAGATCAGTCAGTTCATCTTTAGCTTTAAAGATTAAAGCCAACCTCAAAGACAGATATTCTTGTCTAAAGGATTGCTTACATCAGAAGTGGGAGTACTTTATTGCTGTTGGATAATTTTATTACATTTAGCTAATATACTGTATTTCCCTATAGAATATGCAACGAGTGGATTAGCATTATTAACTAGTTTGATGTTCTATTCTATTAAATGACACATACTGTACATGTTTGTTACTGGAACTGTTTTACTGATCTGTGCACACTCTCAATCCCCTTCTGACAAGTTTTAATACAGCTCTCGAAGTCCACGCTCGGTTGGCCCCGTCGCTGTGTTGCCGCTGTACACTTGTCTGTGACGCTGAAGTTCTTTTAACAAGCTGCGAGACTTTCAGTGACAGCTCAGCGCCTGACAAACAACAGCAGACTTTCTGTGGACTTAATGCGCTTGTTAATTTGTTTACCTTGATCAAATAGACCCCATCACAGGGAGGAATTCTTCTCCAGGATGTGTTTGGAGGATTTCGAGCTATAACTCAACATAGTCACTCCATTTGTCAGCGTAAACCCTGACAGTCAGTCTAATTAGTTTGGTTGTGACAAAAGAGCTGTCTTGGGGAAACTGGGGACATCATTCACTGGAGCTGGTGTTTTTATAAGCAGTTGTATATGTGTGTTTGGATATGTGTGAGTTTAGTGCATGAAGAGCAACATGGTCTGATGATAGTTATTGGCCATTTAGGAGCGTACAAGTATGTTGCCTTAATGGGATAAGCTCCAGTCACCCGTGACCCCTAATGGGACTAAGCGGATGAATATTAATGAATAAATATTGATTCTGAAATAAATATATGAGTCACACAAACAAAATAGACAATACAATGTTGAGTACAGCTTCTGGAGTTTTATAACTTAATTTAAAGCAACATAATAAACATGTTACATAAGCTAAAATGTACCAAGGCAGTGAAGGATAACAAATAATGTTTATATCTCCACTTTCACTTGTGTCTTTGAAAAAAATGAATGTTCAAAAGGTACACAATAGGTAGAGGCAACCGTTTACCATTTTATGTGACTTTTATGTCAGATATTATCTTTTTAAATATTTGTAGTATTTATGAATCACATTCATGAAACCAAAAGTATTTATTTGCACATTCTATTTTAAAAAGTATTTTTACTGCAGCCAGACAAGACAGTCATCATTAAAGAGTCATTTTAACATTGAGACATTCAAGTTAGTGGCTCCCAGCCTCTGCTCTCATTCCTAAAAGCCACTTCAACATAATCCGCAAACACGGAAAAATTAGCACATCCCTTAACGTTTTTTTGGCCCCTAGCTGCCTTGGAAATGTTCTGCAACATTATTCTCCAGAGATTTTCTTTAAAGGCACTCTTCACACATTGACAATGCGAAACATCCTCTTTGTCACCGTTACTGCTACTCCAGCTACTCCACTGCTCCTGGCATAGCTCCCTCAGAGTGTGCCTCCCAATTTCAGTTATTATTGGTGAAATCATAGCTATGTTTGCACTGGACCTTGTATAGCCCAGACGCCTCTTAATGTTTAGAAGCCTGTCTGCCTTGAGCCTCACCTTGAAGCTGATGTTTGATGTTGCAGCAAAAAAACGAACAGGCTCTGTGATCCTACAGCAACAGCCTCCTGATGTAGCGCAGGTGTGAAAGCCAATCAACATTCATAGACAGACCCTTTTTTAATCAGCTCCTGTGGTTTCACTTTCACACCTGGCTGGTCACTACCTGCAATAGAGATGCTATGCAGTTTTAGGGGGAAATATGTCTTGGACTGATAAGATTACTACACTTTATTCCAAGTGAGCTTTGCTTTAATGTACATCCCCAAAATGTCAACCCAGCATCTTCCAGTGCTCCCTACTACAGCTAACTGTGTTGTACAATAAAGTTTGAGTAAGATATAGAGTATTATAGTTGATACAGCCTGTGCCGATGCTGGTGAGCACTTTTGAAGCTTACTAGACAAGACAGGTAAAGACATAACTGGGTCAGTCAGCTGCGATGGACATATACATAACTACTGCTGTCTATGAGCTCTCCTGGTGTCACTGGAGGCCCGAGCTGACAGACACAGCAGAACCAGCAGATCCTCTTCCCCTCATTGTTGAACTGCACTTTACAAGCTAGCAGAATCAGAATTCAGCACGGATATGCAGCCTGTCAGATACACTATGTATATATTTGTGTGTATGGTGTGTGTGTGTGTGTGTGGCTAGCAGGCAGAAAGCCAGCGTGACCCAACTTCAGCTTTTCAGCTTTAGAGCAATGTTGTAGACAGCTGTGCCACTAACACGATGCTGTGGATCACCGCGAGGGCCTTTTATTTAGGTCACATTCTGTGCTTCAGCGGCCAACAGAGGGGATCTCTGTCAACGCCAATGAATAACTTTAGTCGGACACAGCCCACTTTGCAGAGCCCAGCATGAAGTGGACACTGTGTGTTTGTGTTGGGGCTTACTGGGTGAGCTTGATGTGTGACTTTATTGCAGAGGGGGTTCACCACTGTATTTTCTACTTTTTACTCTCACAACACAATATATTAGCATAATTCTCTTCTAGAATTTAGTTTAGTAAGAACAAGGTAATTGAATGAATAATTTCAGCAGTTTTAAATTGATTTAGGTATTGGTCTATAGCCACCTCAAAGAAATAATACACCAGCTTGGTCTACATTAATGGATGCCAATAAATGCACGTTGTATATTACCTGCTCTATATACAATACTGACAAGATATTTCCTTCCACTGTTCTGTCTCCCTTATTTTCTCCTGTTATGATACTCCCTTCTTTATTTACCTCACTGGCCTTTGGTAGTGTATTATAAATTGCAGTAATGAATTCCAGAGCAACAGTGCTACACCACTGCACATGGTCTCTTATTATCATCTCCTTAGCTGCACCTCCAGTCCGTGGGATCAGCAGTTGACCCCCACAACCCAGAAAGGAAGAGGAAGGCTGTTTAAGGTCATGTCGCCATGTAAGGGAGAGGTTGTTGATTGCCACTTGCCTCGACTTACCCAGTAGCTGTCCTCTGGGTTTTACTGGCCAATTAGTCTGCCCTGAGAGGAGAAGCAGAGGTATAGTGGCCAAGTGCAGGCCTATGCTGTGATCCTTTCATGAGTGGATACTTTGCAAATGTCCATGTGAGTTCTAAAACATAATTCAAGCTTCATAGACCAATGTTTTTCCTTCATGTTTCTCCTATTTAACTGTTCAGATATCACTCTCTCTTTTTATAGCACACACTTGAGCTTGAAATAGATCTAAGCTGCATCCTCATCTTCCTTTGTTATTTTTTTTCCTCTCTGGATCCCCTGTCACCTTTCACTGAAATCTACTCGAGCAAATGGAGATTGGAAAGAGATTGCTAGAGGACAGATTTGGGTGTCAGAGATCACATGCTGAGTTGCTAAATTTAGAAGGAGCCTTTTTTAAGTTTTGAAGGACAAAAATACATGGTTGGCAGAGAAGAAAGGGTTCTGAGCTTGACAACTTCAGCAAGTTTTCTCATGTGTGAAGGACTGCCAAAAAGCATCTTCTTCAAATTAGGGACATTGCAATATGCTTTGAGTCAATGCAAATATGAGTTATTTATAAAACTGTTGCTGTCTTGTTGTTTGTCTGTTCTTCCTAATGCCTTTGTTTTTCTTTGCAGAGCTCGATCTGGGGCCTGTGCAGACTTCCTGTGGCAGCAGTTGGATGTGCACCTTGACCCCACAGCCACAATGACAATGAAAGGACTGTCAAGCAGCCGCAGTCACCACCACACGGTGACTTGCGACCCCTCATATGACTCCATGACATTGGGGCATGGGGATCGCAGGTCCTACTTCCTCAATACAGCAGAGGCTCACCCTGCAGACCACTCGTGCTTTGACCAGAGGAACTCCTTCCAGGCAGACTGTGGTGCCTACCCTGATCTGGCCAGCTGCACCTTCCCTCGCAGACATTACAGCTCGCACCATGAGCTGAAGGACGAGTGTAACGCTGTGGTGCCTTACACAGGGACAACAGGGGCTAAAGGAAGTGGAGGAGGTGCCAGCAACAATCGCTCGAACACGCTAGAACAGTTTGAGCCCCAAGCCCCAGTGCGGCGTGAAGGCTACCACACGCTGCAGTACAAGCGCACGGCCATAGAGCACCAACGCAGTGACAGCCCTGGTCGAATCCGCCATCTTGTCCATTCTGTCCAAAAGCTTTTCACCAAGTCTCACTCTCTGGAGGGTCCAGGCTCTGGGCCAGGGGGCGGGGGCAGTGGGAGGATGAATGGCAGCAAATCAAGCCCTGATGACCCCCCGTCTTCCTCCGGAACCCTGAAGCACAGCAAACGAAGTAAAAGCAAAGACCGCTCAAAGTCAGAGCCTAAGATGCGTACAGCTATTTCAGGTTACTGGAGCTCAGACGACACTCTGGACCGCGAGATGTGCCTCTACCACCATCACCATGGTGGAAGCAGCAGCGGCCTCCCCTCTGGGGTCATGACCATGGGCCGACATCCTGACAAATCCCAGTCGCAGTACTTCATGGAGTCTTATAACACTATAAGCGCCCACTCTCTCAAGACGTCCCGCAGCAACAATGACGTGAAGTGCTCGACCTGCTCCAGCAGCTCGGCACTGCCCCTGGTACCTGCGCTGGACGGCCCTGTGCAGGTGAAGAAGAGCTCATGGTCATCGACACTGACGGTGAGCAGGGCCAGGGAGGTCTACCAGAAGGCCTCAGTCAACCTAGATAAAGCTCTAGTGAAAGCAGAGCAGGGGCGCACCTGCCATTTCCTACAGGTAGGCCGTCACAGGAGCCCCACCTCTGGCTTGTCACGCTTCACACATCATCTGCTGCCAGCTGCTCCCCATTGCATCTGTATGTCCATGTGTTTTTGTGTCTGTTTGTGCTGTGTGGAGATTAGACAGGTTCAGCTGGGAGCAAGTGGACAGGTCCATTTTATCTATGTTCATTCCCTGTGCCTTACATTATTATCAGTCACTGGTTGATGTCATCAGCGCCTCTCTGCTTGAGCCATGTAAGGCTTCTCAGTGCATGAGCATGTAATTGTTTGTACCATTACCTTAAAAAATGTTAGATGGCATACTTAACCTTCACAGTTAATCTACAAGTGAATTTATTGTAGGCTGACCTTATAGTATCACTTATTAAAGTTGTCAGTTTGATCTGAGAGCACTCTGAAGCAAGCATTTTTGTACTGGATTTGACAAAGAGAAAATCTATTTTAACAGCCTATGTTCCACATTTTACCCAGTGGAACACATGTACAAGGTGAATATCATTAACAGGCAGAGAAGGGTGCTGCTGTAAGTTCACAAAGAGCTAGAGGTGAGCAGACAAAAGATCTAGAGAACAAAAAAGCTCCAGTCCCTAAGCTTGCTGCTCACACTATCCTTCTCATTCACCATACACACAGACCAGTTCCATTCAACCCAACCCTTCTTGCTTGTACTTTCTGTTTTGGAAAAGATAAAAATGTTTTAGATGCAAACCTTTGCCTCACAGCTGCAAACATAATCCTCAAGAGAGTAATGGGGGGACAAGGTAGAGGAAAAGCAGAATTTTGCATAAAGGTGTGTTTACTGTAGGAAATGGATGAAAAAAGCAAATGAGGGTAACAGGCTATGAACCAGAAAGAAAAAGACAGATGCTAGTGAGAGCAGGCAGAGACAGAGAGGAAGTTCTGTGTGGCCATGAATTTTAACATCCTGAAAAAAGGGGAGAAATCTTGGAAATATGTTGTTGCAATGGTACAACAGGATTTCCTTCAGACTTTGCTTTCAATAGGTGACTTTCAGTTGGAACAACCGGACATGGTGGACCGCTAAATGTGTTCACGCCTCAATTATGGGCTAATCCTTTGATGAGGTTGTTTGAGAGTTACAGGTGTAAACATCTTAAACCCAAGCCAGTGCATGGCATCATTTGTTTTTTATGGTCGTCACTTACTGACAATGAATTAATTTGACGTCAGATCTTTCCCAAGACAGTCTGTCTTCAGTTGCCCCTGACATCAAGGTCAGTTTGGTTTCCTAGCTACGCGTTAGTCTGTTGAATGATCCTTGTGCACTTTTTTTTTTCCGTCTGTATCTTATTTCTTTCACTTCAGAGTTGGTGCCCTAACAGCCACTCACATTGGGACTGCAGTGGTTCTACAGAACAAAACTCCCTTTGTGTTCCCCTCGCTCTTCACGTATTTCTGTCTCTCTTTTAGATCACTTCTGGGAGATAGTTTCAGGCTTTTTATTTTAACCTTCATTAGTGAAAAGTTAGAAAAAACAGACAGACTACGGCAACATTTTGTCAAAACAATTAATTCCCTTCATTTGATATTCTGCGAGCATCACGGGACAGAAATAGAAAGCCTTCAGGACTCAAAAGGTTCATGGTATCATCTATACAGGCCTCGTATTGATATGGCTTCTTCTGATATTTGCTGTGTCCCGCAGGTATTTTGTAGTAGATGATGATTTTTAGTGTCTATTTTGTAAGTTCATCTACGGGACTTAAATGAATGCTTGATCTGAACAGGTACCTCAGGACGACTGGGGCAGTTTCTCTCCCCTGGGGAAGGATGACGAGATCCCATGTCGGCGAATGCGCAGTGGCAGTTACATCAAGGCCATGGCAGAGGAAGACAGCGGAGACTCGGACTGTAGCCTGAAACCTTCACCTAAGGTCCAGACGCGGCGGGCCAGCTACCTAAAGGCCACGCAGCCATCCCTTACTGAGATGACCACACTGAAGTGAGTCTGCTCATTACACAAAAACATATATACAAGTATAAACATGAAGGTTACAATGTTGCTTTATACATCGGAAAAAAGGGGAAAAGTAACATATCATATCAAGAAACAGCAATGCTAATCATTCAGTCAGTGTAAGAGGTTTAAAAATGATGCACTTATACATTTCCTGTACACCCGTTTCTATCAAGATACTAACAAATCACCGAACTCTCCTCCCTGGACTGCATTTTACAAATTTTATAAAAATACATTCCACTGAGTGAACCTTAGATGAGAAGACACAATTTGGGGAGCAGTCTCTTCAAAAATAAATGTCATGCTCCTCAGTACACTGCAGACTCAGAATATCAAATATTTCTTTTTCCCCAAGCTATTCCCTTTGAATCATCTGAGGTTAAAAGACAAGCTTTATCATTTGAGTGTTTTCATGAAGATGTTTCTTGTTGCATAAGGCAATCTTAGCTCAGCAGAGGCATGTTTTTCAGCAGGCTCATAAAGAATTTAACATCATTAGTACCGAAAGAAAATAATACTGAATGAATAACATTTTGAACATACAAAGATGTCCACAGTTTAGTTGTCCACAGTACAAATGTTGACTATAATTTTGCAACCAACAGCGAAGTTAAAACATATAATTTAGCATTTTGGATTTGCAGTAGAACAGACAAATGCAACAATACAAACAAATGCAACAAACCAGCACAATCCAGCCTCATGTCGCAGTGTTCTGTGACTGATAGCTGTGTAATAAACACAGATGAGAAGAACTCCAGTGGGTGCTTTATCACAGTTACTGGTTGCACAAACACCAAACACATTGCACACATACAGTCTTATGTAAGTCCATGTGGCACAGCTTGGGGGCCTACTAATGACTTGAATTTGGCCCGGGGAACGCTATCATCGTCTGATGGAACCCAGTGGAACAAAATGCTGTGCTGCATATTGAAGATAGAGCAGCTGACATCTTGTTTTCACACTATGCTTTTGGGAGCTGGCACAAGTTTGTCTCATACTCTGTAATGATTAAATAATCTGCTTTGGTTCCTCACTGTGACTAGTCAAAATCTGCTTTTCAGTATTTGTGTGATTTATTTATTTGTACCTAATGTAAAACTCTGCCCCATTAAAAAATAAAGATAAACTATTAAGAAGCTGGCAGACAAACACCTGTAGGAAAAAAAACGTTTCTTTTCGTGTCTCTGTCACACAATAGTAGCTATCTTTTGTTTGTCACAACTTAGAACACATTTAGTCCCAATTTAGTTCTGGGAATATTTATATTTGAATGTCTACAAATGAGTAAATGCACAATAATTGGTCCCTGGTATTCTCCATTGAGTGCCACAAAGAAAAGGGAAGAAGGAGAAGAATGAGAAGAAGAAGAATGATGAAAAGAATGAGAAGGAGAAGAATGAAAAGAAGAAGAAGAATGAGAAGGAGAAGAAACAGAAGAAGAAGAAGAAGACTGGTTTAAGTAAAAAGCACACAACAGGATAAAGCTGATAGGAAAGAGAAAGAAACAGATCCAAGCAGCTAAGCTGTGGATCTCCTGATTTGTGACTGGCAGAAGAAGACACACTCATTAATGTCCCTTGTTCCATAAAGGGACACCCTGGGACAAGCTGACCTCCCCCTTAGGTGCTCCTAATTACAGACTAGTCTGCCATTCAGATCGGGCCAATACACACGAGCAGGCTTCCTATAATCAGCCCCAGAGGGAAATCAGGAGAGAAGTGGATGGAGATAATGGTGGAGTCTTCTTTGACGTGGTTTCTTTGTATCATCTACTCATACAGACTCCAGGTGGCTTATGCTTGTGATTCATACTAAGCTCTTAGGTCGGGGTTATATCTTTCATTCTGATTATTTTGTTATTGCATTTTTGTCATGTTTTTTTTATTATATCAAGTTACAACCTTACATTTGAGCACAGAATACAACCAACAGAAGATCATAGTTACTGCAGATTGTGTTGCCACTCTTTCACACTTACGCTATTTATGTTTTTTTGCCATTTAAAACCATCTCTCTTTTCCCCTTTCTGACTCCTTTTATTATCCTGTTGGTGTAAACCTTACGCACTTTTTTGGGCGTTTTTTTCCATTTGAATTGAGAACACGTCTCTTTGCTGCAGTAATGATTCTCTATTTTAAGAAGGAAATACATAATTAAACAGACCTGGCGTGTGGCAGAGCACAGAGCACAAGGGCATGAATTAAATGGCCCCGTACTTCTCACAGTCTATTAAAAATGTTTTTTCTATTATTATTCTATTCTTATTTCTCCAAGTTCTTTGTAAGTCTGTTTAGCAGGCCACAGTGTTCATCAAAAGGAAAACGAGTCAGCTTTTTAGTTTTATTTTTTTTTACCCCATGATTAATGAATTGTTTAGCTCACTTCCAGCTGCTGTGTAACCTGCGCTCACACTCTCTCAAACACAAACATGCACATAGGCGGGAGGCATGCTGAGCAATGAGATTGGAGGCAGGTGAGCGCTAATGAGACGCCTTTTCCTAGACAGGACCTTTGTTTGTGCATGTCAATGTTTTTTCCACACAGTCACTCACATTGTTCCTTCTCTGACATGCTGTATGTCTTTTAGAAAGTGCTTACAAGGTTCTTCAAGGCCAAACTGCATAAACTACTGTTGTTTTAATAATGCTGCACTTGTTGATCAGGTTGATTCATATCTTTGTGATCATACACAGACCAAAATATCAAAGCTTCAGCTCTAACTACCATTTTCTATGTCGTTTCTTCTGTCTTCCTTTCTTTGTGTATCACCTCAAACCACACTTTCTTTCTGCATTAACATTCTCTTGTGATTTCTTTCTCTTATTCACGCTGTTTCATACGATAGGATTTCAACAGAGCATTCGCCCAAGCTGCAGATCCGGAGTCACAGCTATCTACGGGCGGTGAGTGAGGTTTCCATCAATAGGAGTCTGGACAGCTTGGACCCGGCAGGGCTG
This sequence comes from Perccottus glenii, assembly GCA_024416835.2. Lineage (NCBI taxonomy): Eukaryota > Metazoa > Chordata > Actinopteri > Gobiiformes > Odontobutidae > Perccottus > Perccottus glenii. Next base: position 14,457,674 of record CM044558.2, read on the forward strand.
CTGGCCTCGCCTAAATTCCGCTCGCGAAACGAGAGCTACATGAGAGCCATGAGCACCATAAGCCAGGTTAGTTGCACACGGGCGTGTGCCTTTTTGCTGGCGGCCACCGCGCTCCATGTGTATCTACCATGGGCGACAAGGTTGTGCAAAGGGGAGGAGAAGCCCAATTTGTTGCTTTTGTAAGGCCAGAATGAGCAATCAGGTCACCATACGGCAAAGTGTAAGAAAACCCCTATTCTCATCGAGCGCATGCAGAACGCCCCTTCTCTGCACTTTCTTGGTATATTTTGTAAAAGAAATGCCAAGCTAAAAATGTCTCTAATTTAGCAGAACAAAATGTTGCGCAACAAGAACCATTTTGCTTTTTTAAGCTTAGAAATTGATAGGAATATGATGATGTTATGATTTGGCTAAAGAGGAAGACAGAAACTCCACAATGTTTGTAACGATAAGAAAACTTTACTTCTTGCTTGGGGAAATGGGGGAATCACTTCCCCTGAAAAAGCCCAGGGGCCAGAGCCTGCTTTGCCAGCCGAATGATGGCCTCATGAGACCTCCCTTCAAGTCCTGATTTGATGCGGGCCCAGAGGAGACTGAGAAAGTGGACCTGGTATCTGTGAAGCACCACTTTTTTACCGGGTGCTGCTGGGCCTGCTGCCTCACTCACACTCTCAGTGTACGTGTATGATGTGTGCTGCTCATACAACACAAAAGAAGCTCAATGTTGGATTTAACTAAAGGCTAAACCTTTCTGATTCCAAGCTCTACAGAAAACACCTAACACTCCACTTGTGACTTTACTACAAACCTCCACCATCTGTCACTGAAATTTCATTCCATTCTTTGATAGTTTGCTCCTTGTACAGCTCATAACGAAAAGTATTCAATTTAAAGTTCCCTCAAACCAATCTATCAGACATGCAAACATAATGAATGGAATGGAACTTCAACATATCCACTCGCACTAATGACTTTAGACTCGTGATTTTAGTGTAGTTTCCCTAAAGCTTTACAAACTATGATTTTCTCACTTCTTAAAATCATTCTTCAAGTCACTGTAGAGTCTGAGATTAACACTAATAACCTGCTGGGCACTCTATTGTTTCACTTATGGTGATTCCTCCCCTTCTGCACTCTTTGAATGTTCATGTTCTTTTTATTACTGTTTATGTAGATGTCTGATGGAGATAAATTATTTTTTCTCAAAACATCAATTGTTTGCAGCACTAAGCACTGCCATTTTAGATCTAGACGATGTGTTTAAGTGCATGCTCAGTGTTTACTCATCAGCATGTCTGCTCTTCCACAGGTAAGTGAGGTGGAGGTGAACGGGCAGATCGAGGCCGTGTGTGAGTCAGTGTTCAGCGAGATGGAGTCACAGGCGGTGGATGCCCTGGACCTGCCCATGCCCAGCTGTTTCCGCATGCGGAGCCACAGCTACGTGCGTGCCATAGAGAAAGGTTGCTCCCAGGAGGAGGCCGAGGAGGGCGTTGCTGTGGTCAAAAGGGGAGCCAACTCCCCCCCTCGCACCACTACCACTGTCAGAACCATCCAGAGCAGCACAGGTGGGTGGAAACATGTACTTAGGTACTCATGAACATGTGTGCATATATAATCCATAGCTCAATGTAAATTGATATGTGTGTATAGAAAATACATTATAGATAGTCTGTTAGGTTCAGAAGCTTGTATACATTGTTAACATGGAATTCTAAATCATAAAAGTACCACATGGAGGGGAATGACACCTGATCAAGCAAAACTTATTCAGTAAATTTGATCTCCTTTCTCTTTTTTTTTGAGTATTTTGTGAGAGAGCTTGGTTAGCTGACCACCGAGTAATTTCACTTTAAAAAACCTAAACCCTCCGCATTATTATCCATCTGACCCACTTTCCTCAGATACAAATGATGAATGCAGAACAGTTTTTCCCACATAAGAGCTTATTCAGCCAGTAAAGCTCAGTGGCTGCTAGGTCTTATTTTAGCCCTCCTGTGTCCCTCCTGGTCCGGAGCATTTGGCTTCCCAGTCCTTTTACATGCACTATTGATGCTGAGTGGTGCTGGCATCCAGCTCTGGCTGCTTCTATGTTTCCCACCACAAACCAAAAACCCATTCCTTTATATTGTGCTCTCTGAGTCACCATCGGCTGACGCACAACGCTTTACTTCTACATTCTTGGTTAATTATGCCAATTAAACAACAGCAATTCCCCAATCATCACCAGGGATGCTACAGTCAGCGAATTAAGCACATTTTTACTGCAAATTGGAAGAATGGCACAACTGGTTAAATCAATTCAGAGTTCTTAGCACTGACTCCTCACAAACATTAATTTAGTTCTGCTTTGAAAAAGATTTAATGGACTACCTCCTTCCTCACTTAGCATTAAAATAAGATAATAATAATAAGAAGAAGAAGCTGAGGCACAGTATTTACTCATTACCAGGTAATTGACTGTTCAGCTAACAACACAATTAAAGGCAACAGAGAATTCTGTTTTATTGATCCATAAAAAGAGACAGATAAGATCAAGACACTGACGATCGGAGCAGTCTCCCCTGAGGTAGAAGAGATAATGAAGCCCATCTCTCAGGTGAACTGTTGGGGAGAGTAAACTGTAGTGTTCAGGCTAGAACTGGTTTGTATTGCTACACTCTGAGCTGTGATACTGTAAGTCTCAGTACGGATCTTGATTGAATAAGATTGTTTTTTATTTGGCAAAATTGTCGACCAACAATAAACAAATTAGAGTATTTTATGGTAAAAACGATCAATAGTGTTGCTTTAATAAAATGTATGTATCGCAGGACTTTAGCTGCAATAATAGAATGAGTAATACTTCTCACTAAGTTCTGTCAGCATGAAACCCTAAGGAAGAAGGAATATGTACGTCATATCATAATCTCCATCTTTCATTGTTTTCTGATTAGAAATGCAGTCCATCCAGTGTTAGGTGAAAGTGACGTGTGTTCTCTGGAGCACACGTCGGCAGCTGCAGCTTCACAACGGTGGGCAATTTAATGACCATTCATGTTTAGATTCTGACATGTCACATGATAAATGGACATAGTGGCAGTGCAGAGAAGAGACATTAGTCTCCTGAGTGGTCACTGATCTTACGGTACAATGTCAGGCTGGTGCTTCCAAAAAAGGCTATTCCTTTCCCTGGCTTTGTGTTCATGGATCTATTCTTTTCTGTCCCTTTACCTTGTTTCTTTTCCTTCAACACTGTGTCTTTGAATCGGTTGCAATCCAGCCTCAAATGAACAAGACAGGCGGTGTGGGAGCCAGTGATATATTATAAGGCATTGTGGAAAGGAGTTTACAGTGGTTAGCAGCAAAGGTAGGGAATTGCCAGAGATTACTGTCATAGTTGTACCAGTGCGTAATTCATCACCTCTTTAGATAGTCACCATAAGTCGTCAGTCTTTGTAATTTATTAGCTATCCTCTCTTTTCTTCTTCCTGTGGATTGAGGATGAAAAAAAAAAGACAGAGAGACTGGAGGGAGAACAGGCAAAAATCTCAGACCTCTCACTCTCTACTGATTTAACTCATGCCTTGCTTTCAACTTTTACTTATCCGTCCCACAGTTTGGTGGAGATGTGGTCCCAGGTGGTTTACTTTTCCACGTGGTTCATAGAGGCATATCCTTACATGGGTCTGTGCACGGCTGTGTTACTCAAGCAAATGTCTTTATTTTATACTTTTTTTTCAAATGAAGACCTTAATTGTTATCATGACCATGCACTCCATATAGATGTTTAATTAGGCATTTAAACTCTGCTACATACAAACTAGAGTGTGTACAAAATGAGTGAAAGGACAATATTAAAATGTTTCTAAACTGTACATTTAATGGAAATTATATTAGCATGTGATAAATGTAGGTTAATGTTATTTCAATATACTGTAGTAAAAAAGCTAATCATGAGTGGTAGGTCTCGCTGACACCGAATACATTTACACTACACACATTGTAGTTATTTATGAGAATAAATAAGACAATATTAGCACACTATGGATAGTTTTTTTTATTTATGATATAGACAAGAGTATGGAATGTATTTTAATTTCAGGCCCCATTTTTGTTACATCTCCTTGTCATGCTTCTTTCTGTTGGTCAAAACAAATGGCAGTCAGTGGCATATAATGAAAGCTTTAAAGGTTTTCACATTTAATATTTGGCACATTATTTTTTTATTTTTTTTTACAAGTGAATATAGCATTTTTAATTTTTTTAATTTTATTCTTTATTTAACCAGGTAGGTCAATTGAGAACCAATTCTCATTTACATGTCTTTAGTGGTAGGGAAAACCAGAGTACCCAGAGGAAACTTACACAGACACGGGCAGAACATGCAAACAGAACGGCCCTGCCCTGGATGGAAATCAATCACAGGACCTTTTTGCTGTGAGGCAGGAGTGCTTACCTCTCTGCCACTGTGCCGCATACCATGTAGGTCTATGCATAAGAAAGATGTGCTGTAATACTAGCGGCCTGTGACTGTTCTCTGCTTGGATTCATCTGAGTAATCTCCATTGAACATAGCTAGCTCAAGCTGAAGTGCATATTATCCAACCTTTTCATTACAGAAATGTATATCTTGAGCTCAAAAACCTGAATGTTTCCAAGTAAACATAGCAGTTTGAGCAGTTTTGTTTATTTCCCTATTCCACCTTGCGGCAGAAACACACACACATTTATACACTTCACAGAAAGTCAGCGGGATCCCAAAGTGAGAAGTGAAGACATTATAGTTGCAGTGAATATTGCATGACGCTTCAAAAAACAGAGCGTACTTATGGTTTCTGCTCCTACTTTTCCCTCCGGCAAAATGACAAAATTCCACACACCGATGTGCACCCTCACAAACAGGAGAGACCTATCAGTTTCCATTTAAGCTCCTCTCTGGTTTGCCCACTGAGCTGCCCCAGCCTATTATTATTGATGATCTTTTTAATCGTAAAGAAGCCGACAGAGGTAAGGGGCTGTCTTTTGATCTTTTCCCTTTGAACGTCAAGTGGCTGCCTGCCTCTCTTGCCCAATCAACCTGCACATACATACAATAACGCCACAATCACAACATGCACACTTTTTGTTTATTGCTTCAGACAACAATTGCCAGGACACCAGCTTCTTTGGATCAGTTTAACAAAATCAAGAGCAGATCCGCCTTCCAAAGCCTGGAAAGCTCCATAGCAATCAGTTAATGTGAGGATTTTGTAGCCTCTAAACCCTGGCTCCTACACCTTTCACCGTCTCCATTTAACATATTCATCAGCTCCTTGTGCTGCTTTGACTTTGATTTCCTTCCTTTCTTTTGTTTATGTGTGTAGGTCGATTCAACATTTTATATACTAAAAAACTGAGCAATTAAAAAAGGTGAAAGAAATTGTCCCGTAAGTCCTTCCTAGCCCTGGTCTCCGTGCCACTGACCTGCTGTCAGTTCTCCAGCTTCATTTTCCCACCATCTATTCTTCAGAGGTGTTTAGGGATTGGCTTAAATAAGTAGCTTCCCTCCTGGCTACGGAGCTATGTTTAATTTAATGGATGTGAGTTTCCTACAGCAACATCACAGCCCCTCTTCCCCTAGTAAAGTATTTTATGAGTGAGCACAGAGAAATAGTGCCCCGCACACTTTAGCTATGAAAATGTTTTGTGATTTTCACCGGTTGCTATAACATGTAAAAAGTCAAAGCATATCACTCATACAAATGCATCTATTATTCACAGAAATTACATTTCTTTAAACATATACAATAGTATTTCTAGAGAGTCAATGCAATGTTCTAAGCTTTAATACTGTATGACATCCTCTTGTGTGGATCTACAATAGTTTCAACAGTTCACTAGACTAAAACTTGTACAACACTGCCCCCAGGGGCCCATTGCAGCAAAGTACGGCTCTGCTGCACCTTTTTCCTGCAGGAGAGGTGTGAGTGGGTGGATGAAAAGCACCAGGCTACTTGACCCAATTGCAGCAATCACTTGGTAGCACTGTTTTCTCACACCTTAATCAGCCTTTTCTTTGTCATATGTGGAGTAGAGTGCTTCAGGGTGTCCCTTGTGTGTTGGATTAGAGGAGGACTACAGGCGAAAAGGCCCCGGTGGCAAACTAATAAAAGCTTTTCACAGTAACCTCTGTTCTTCATGCTTCTGCAGCATTTAACTGTGTGGATTCAACCTCTTGTCTGTTGTGTCTTCTAGTGCAGAGAGGCAAGTGGAAAACAGAAGTATTTTGTTCATTCTTCATGTTTTATAATCAGTGGTGGTGTTGGGTGGGTGGGCTAAAAATGCATATGATTAGTTGTTCGCAATAGCAATACAACTTTCATAAATACTACTTCACTTGATACTGCAATTGTTTTAATCACACAAACTAAAGATGGCAAAACTATCAAGTCAACTTTATGTTTCCAAGTGACAGGCTTTCTCACGGTGTCATGCTAATGCTACATGCAACAAGTAATGCTAACACTAATTGAATTATCTGGTAGTATCCTGCATTTTCCCGTCCACACTCAGAAGCCCACTGTTCCTCTGTACGTCTCTGTGTTTTTCCCAAATTAAAGTCTCTAGGCTGATAAAAACTACAATAATAAGGGTAATACAAGGGGGCGGGCCTTCACACCTGTCAGTCACCGAATTAGTAAAATGATTGGTGCTGAAGTCACTGTGCTTGGGCAGTAAAAAATAAGCCCCTTTTTGGTGGAGTTTTTGGAATTTTAGTGCCATCAAAATTAGAAACACTGGGAAATAAAAATGTAACCATATGTTTTCAATATACACTATTATATTATAGCCTATAAGACAGGAGTCCATTGATACTAGCCATTCCTGATAAATTGTCCTATATTTATACTGAAATCATTTATATCTTATGTGGGCTGTTCTACTTATTAATGTGTGTAGTTATTACTGAAATAGAAATCTGAACTACTAGGCTTTTTGTTATTCATATGATATGGGGAGTATTAACTTTCTTTAAACTGGACTTCTTTTTATGTGTTGGGCTGTATTAAAGTTGGTGGATGTTAAAGCAGGCCACTTACTAACAGGCTATTGTTGTAGGCTGTACATGCTTGAGTAAAATTGCAACTAAATGACAAAACATCCGATTTCGCTACCACGTGGCGTTAGCCTACCGTTTAGCCAAGTATATTTTAATACCACCGAACTGGACTGTCCCATCCAGTGCTGAATGAGTTATTAGCCTAGTGTATGTGGGGCGGGGGTTTGTGATCGAGGCGCGTCCAAGATCCAATATCGTCAGAGTGAAAGGCAAAAAGCGACAGAGAGAGACGCAGTGCTATCAGCCCCCGAGTCAGAGTGGAGGGTTTGAGGCTTTCATGGCGATACTCGAGAGTGTGTCCAGCGCGCTGTTCGCCATGTGGGACTACTTGATCCGTCTCTGTGAGTACAAGCCACGGTTGTTGCTTCTGCTTGTGGCGCAGGCATGATGAGCAAGGCAGCTGTGTCCAAGAGACACAGACCGGAAAGTAGACTGCATGGCCTTCAAAATAAATGTTTTAGTAACAATTAAGTTTCATTTGAAAAAGTAGCCAAAACGAATCCAAAGTCGACACAAGGCTTAATGGCGGGGCTAATAACTACCTGGAATATATGTTGATGCTTTTAGTCTTTTCAGTTGACAGCAAACAACTAAACAGCCCATCTCTCTTTCCTTGTTCCTAAAATTTACTTCAAAAGTGTCGACCGGAAGTAGAATTGTCACTGTGCCGCACTTTATAAGAAAATGTTCAGCCCATCCCAGAGTTTTTGCTTATTCATGCATCACATGGGAATCATAACAGTTGTTGTTTCTAGTCTAAAGTGACCAAAAGCCACAATGCTGGACTTGATGTTGTATTCAATATACCACCTCTACACAGTTATGATGAGTAATACGCTGGCATGCGTTCAATATTTCATACAGTCTGACAATACGATGGCAAAAGTGAACAGCTCTCTAATAACTTGTTTTCCTCCCCACTAAACACCGTGTGGCATGCCGATAACTGACATGCTGCCTCTTTTTGACTCATGTTGACAGTCATCCAGCTCCCAGTCTATTTTAGTGTCCTATCTCTGATGGTGGCCATGACAGGTGTGGCCTGCATCACACAGTGCGAGTCTGGCACAGCATCACAGCCCGCCCTCTGTGGGGTGCGGCTATGTAGGTCAGACCCAGGGCCTCGCCGGAGCTGGGTTCACGTCTGACTTGTGAGCCTATTAAAAAGAGCAACCCGCAGGGCAGGGGAGAAAACTACTGAGCAACCCCCCCGAGGATCACTGGTGCCACTTAACAGTCCAGTGCGTGCTCAGCCGCGCAGAGGGTCCCTAACACCCGACTGTGGACTGTGTGACAGACGAGCCACAACACATTTCTAACCAACCATCTGTGTTTGAGTCATGCACTCTTGAGTTGCATGCCAGTGATGCTAGTACACCTACCCGCTTTTCTTTTTTCAGACAAGGCCCTAAGACCCTCTAGAACCCTATATATACAGCTGTACAGTGCATACATGTCTTTGGTTAGGCTTATTGGGACAAAGCCAGTGAGATATGTCAGCATCACACAAACTGTATGTCAGCTGCCTTTTTGTGTCTGAGTAAAGCAAGTCTCATTTCAGTCAATTCAAAGGTTTTATCACAGACATTTTATTAGCAGCTCCTAAATTTAAACCAAAGGCAAGTATTTCACCCATTGATCATATTTTAATGTACGGCACACATAATTAATATAACATTGTTGTGACCAATTGCTGCACTATTTTATATTCTGCTTGTGTTACATTTTTGTAGTAGCTTTCCCAGCTGAATGTCATCACTGTTTTTCCCTCCTTTACCCTGAGGGATCATTAGTTTTCCTCAGTTTCATTCTCAACTCGTTCCAAGCCACCAGAGCCTGCTCAAAATGCAACCAGAAATGTGTTTTCTCCAGGGAACTGTTACACAAGCATATGTGGCAGCTGTTTCAATGTATTGGCATTTAAGCTGATAGAGCGATAAAAGGTTTTCACAAATGACTGTTCCCAGCAGGCAAGGTCAGTTTAAAGAGTACAAAGCTATTCAGAAAGAACAAGGTAAATACAGTTTGGGCCTGATATTCTTATGCAGCATTTCTAAATGATATTAAAAAGAAGCATTAATGAAGTTATATTTGAGCGCATAGTTCTCAATAATGAACACACACCAAACCCCAGTTTCTGTTACCTTAAAATACCTTGACGTAGCCTACTGTCAGTTATCCAGAAATATTTCCCAGCAACACTTACAGGTGCGAACATGTGCTTAAACTTAAACTCCCGCCGGTCTCTCTTAGAACCAATTATCATATTAAATCTCAGCTGATGACACACTTATCAAGGTGCTTAAGACAACTCGAGAGGTATTAATTACCCTTATTTAACTTTGGACGAAGACGTGATGGCACTATAGTGACAAACAGTCTGCACGTTGCTGAAAACATTGCATTAGTAGCAGGAAGTATGAACAGCCACAAATGGATACAGAGTGAGAAATCTTTTTTTTAATATATATTTCAGGGAGGTTTGCTCTTTCTCACACTAGCTAACTCCCAATTCTACTTTGTGCTTCCTTTCTTTTATCAAATTCCTAAGCCTTTGTGCAATGGGGTGAATTTAATCCTACATTTGAAGTAATCCACAATTAGAAAGTACTAGACACCGTAGAGACAAAAGAACAAAGGTTAAAATATGTGCTAATTAAGTCTGAATAAAGACCAGAAGAGATTCTTTTTAATGCTTGTTATTACTTCTACTTAAACGATGCTACATTTGTTCAGATGCTGACCTCTTTGCCTGCCTCTGAACTTAATTTTTAATGGGTGTAACGCAAAGTGGAGTCGATCAGTATCTGTTTTCACCACTAGATGGAGCTATATGCATAGATTTTGTGTCCCAATTTGTTTTCGGGCATTTTACCTCAGCAGTTGGTCACTAAATTTATCTCATTGGTTAGTGCCAGAGATTATTTTCATATCATATGCTCATTTTAAGAACGTAGTGGAAGAGAAGCCGAGTGAATGTATGTGAAAGATCGTTGCCTTGAGCCTTGATTGACATTCATGCTTGATGTATGTGAGCTTGAAACACATGCAGATCAAATGATTTCCTTTGAAGACGCTGTGCTGGAATGCAACTTTGAGCTTTGTCGAACACACACACGCACACTGTGCTCTCCATATCCTGCCCCTTGTGTTAATTACAGGGGCAGATAAAGCCCTGTCTTAGGGACATATGCCTGTGCATGTGAAATACACCTGTGTGTCCGCGGATCAAAGTTGCCAGCCCCTAAAGCTGGAATCATTATTCAAAGAGAGGATGTAAATTAATCAGTACCTATGTGTCTTCTGTCTCATTCTATTTCCCGCGCTTCCCTCTTTCACACACACCTGCATAATGCTGTCACTCTGGTGGTGCAGGGGGTGTGTTTGACAGGAAACAGGGGCTGGGTCGAGGAATGCGGTGACACATCAGAACCTCATGAGGAATAAGAGAGAAGCTGTACCGCTATCAAGCGTCTGAAGCATACGGGTGTGTACACAGAGTTATATAAATGCACGGAGTGTCAGAAAGTCTGCGTGTGGCATGTGCCTCCGCAGCTGTAGGATCAAGCCCGAACTGGGAGCGGGGAATAGAATCTGGGTAAACTGTGATTTGGCGATCTCTCTTCCTGGAGGAGATAAATCCAAGCCATGCTGGTGTGTGTGTGTGTGTGTGTGTGTGTGTGTGTGTGTGAGTGTGTGTGTCAGCCACTCAGTAATTACTTCATCCTGTCACAACTGTCTGAGAATGCGAGCCAGTGGGAACTTGTACTGTCGCTATTCACTTACACTATGAAAAAGGAAAGACTCAGCATCTCGATAATGTGCTGCAGTGGAACATGAGAGCTGTTAGTCATTAGATAAGCAGAGGAACAGGACTGAGTTCATAAGAGTCTTTGTACTTGCTTTTTCTTTTGTAGACTTTTGGCTCTCATCCTTTTGCCAGGCTTAGATTCCAAAACTCGTTTTGATATTACATGCTGGATAGAGGATGAATCATTTTTGACAGTTACATGCAACCAATGGAAGAAGAGAAGGTGCTACGTTGCAATCTAAAACCTTTCACCAGGTGTCACCATAGTCCGAGCTTCTCTGAAACATGCTGATGTACAAAAAGGGCTCTCATCAACCTTGTAGATGGACCTAGGCATAATTATATAAGGAACCACTCCAACATGAAACCCATGCGCATCACCTCACCTACCTGTAGGCACTTGCTAAATATTTTACTGTAATTTTTTATAGCATGGGATCAATCACCTGTATTTACTGTGTATTTTCAGGAGGTGAATTCCTGCCTGTGCATGCACTAATCCACAATAACAGTCAATAGGATCTATGTGTGGGATTTAAAGCTCTAGTCAGTGGTTGCTATGTGTTTACTTGTGTTTACTTATGACTTAATTGGACCCAGCTTGAACCGGGGTTGAATACTTTGATTATGGCCATTTATGGAGGAAGTAACATTTGGAAAATCTTTTGACACAGGAAGCACAGGCATCAGAATGTCATTCATTACAGCCGCTGTGCTCTAAAAAAGACAAGAGAGAGGGGGGGGAAATGAGAAGGGCTAAGGGAGGAGCTGACAGGACTACAGCAAACACAAAGAATGGCTGCGGCAGCGCACCCCTGCTGTCCCCACTCCTTCTGCCTCTGCAGTAAAACACACAGGCCTTTTCTGTTCAGGTTGAGGGCTCTGTTGCTCATTCTTAAATGATTACTTTCCCAAAATGTCAGGATTGATGTGTGTTTCTGTGTTGGCCCCAGGTGGACAGGGGCAGCTCTGTCAGGTAGGGGCTGTCCCAGTTCTTTACTTCTCCACTTCCTGCCTGCGTTTTGGCACCAGAGAAAGCAAAGGGAAAAGAGGAAAATCCCCACAAGGATTTTCTTAGTGTTGACTATGGATGATCCTTATGGCTCCTGCATGCTAAATCTGGGCAGGGCTGGGCCCGCAAAAACAAAGCCCTGGGGGAAGAAAACATGAAAGGGTTAGGATATAAACTTAAGCACTGTTTTTTCAAATTGAAAAATATCTATGATAATTCCTTCAACATTTTTTGGTGTGAAAATTTAAAGTTTTTTAACAACCAGTTGACAGCTTTGGTTGCTTTCACTGGGAGGGAGTAGCTTTTGCTTAAGTTGTGGAATGGTGCATAGCTGTAAGTGGGTGGTTTGGGCTGTACAGTGTGGGAGGCCAGGCCCCAGTGCAAATTAAAGACTTCTCTGTGAAAGTCCCAGACTCAGCTACAGTAATGCGTGTCTGCATGTGTGCAAGACAAGTCCCCCAGACTGTGTGTGTGTGTGTGCAAGCGGCCGGCAGGAGAGAGACCCAACCCTCCCCCTTTTTTAAACCAGTCATTAAAAATAAGCCACAACTCACCCCCAGTCCACACTGAGAGACAGCAAGAGCCAGAGAAAGAATGCATCTCCTCTTTCTCCTCCTTTTATTTAAGCTTTGCTGCTTCACTAACCAAGTAAAACAGGAGGAAAAGGGAGGAGGGGGGCAGATTGTGTTCAAGGGGAATGATTCCACTCAGAGGTTTTAGAGACCCCTCCCCCTGTAAAGAGTAGCAGGAGTTTTTTTCTGTCCAGGAGGGGTGCAAGAGAAAGAGATGAATGGGGAAAGGAATGCAGGAGACAAACGAGTGCTCTCTGCAGGAGAGTGGGAATGTAGGAAAGGGCCATTGTTCCTCCTGCCCTGTAAGATTCTGCACAGAGTGGATGTAAACACACAGGAAGAGAGGAACGTGGGGTGTGAAAAGTCGCACCTGAGAGACAGATCATCAGATGTTCTGATTTAGGGGCTGTTTACAAAAAGAAGTTTCTCCTTTGCTGGAAACGCTGTAGTGTGTATGTTAGGCCAAGATGTGCACTGTGAACATGTCTGGTACTTACAAGAGGACAATGTGGTGGTGAAAGTAAGCTCTGAAAATCTATCATTTGCATGTGCCATTTTATGTGTGTGTGTATGTTGAGTTGGACATACACAGTTCCTATAGCTGCCGTCCCGCCCTCCCTCTCCAACAGGATGTATAGGGTCACAGGGTCAGGACTTGAAACCACAGAAGACAGTATGCATCAGTGTAGCCTGGTTCTTGTTCCATATTCCCTCAAAGCCCACTCTTGCACCTCCTACCTTTTATGTGTCCCTCTCTTTTCCCCTCTTTTTCTCTCCGTCTTTCTCTTTCCACCCCCCACCCGCCTTCCCTCTGCTCATGTAGGAGGTGCAGAGTAGGCCTGACATTTGGTTTTGGACCCACAGATGGCTTTAGCATGCCTCTGGCTGTGGATTAAGCCGCCAGTGTCTCCTTTCCCCTCCATGTGCAAGTGGTCAGGACAAAGAACGTCAAACAAGGAAAATGGGAAAGGAATGCGAAGGGGGGAAAAAAATCTGGGACTATGAAACAACACCCAAGGTTGATGTTTTAAGGCATTCCTAAAAGAACTTAAGTGCTTCAAAACGTGCTTAGATTTTCTGTTATTTTTTGTGTTGTCATTTTGTGAATCACCTTATGACATCTGACTTTTTCGGAGCTACTAAAATACTGAAAGTGGCATGTAAACTGCCTTTTTCTAAAAGGAGCGGGGAGATGAACTTTTGACACCATTCTGCTACATTTATATGTAAATGGAGTATTCTTCATATAATGACATGGTACCGTTTTTTTATCTAGGTTCTCTAGGTTGGTTTTGTGTGTTGGTGTATGTATTTGTCTGCATTGTTACTTGTCCCATGGTAGAATTAACCAAACTTGAGGTCATGTTTTTTGCACTCAGCGTTAACAGCAGAAACATAAAGTTCTTGAGGACAGTTTGTCATGTTTTATCAGTAAGCACTGTTCAGCACTTGAGGATATTGTGGTAGCAAGTTGGTATTTTTAGCTTGCCAAGCATTGGCTTAAGTGGTCATTCTGCAACACAAAGGGTCTCAATAAAAGCTCTCCTTTAGGGCACATATTCAAAAATGTATGTTTGCATAGTCATAGCTGAATAACACAGACAGTTTTATCTAATGAGACTCTGATCCATGATTGTGTTCTTAGGTATGCTAGGACCTGCTACAGTTGCCAGTGTTGTCAGTGTTGACACATGTGATGTGTCACTCACACACAGTCAGCCAGTCTACTCTTTTACAAGCAGTCAGTCCGTGAGCAATGTGGGAAATGACTGCAGTGAAAGCATGCGTGAGTTGTGTGGGTGTGTTAGCTTTAGCCTTAGCACTAATGCTCAGGTTTATGCCCCACAAAGCAGCTGGTATGTACAGGAACTGAAGGAAACAGTCAGGAAAACTGATCCTCACTCATCCATGACTTTTTTTCTTCCTAAGTGTCTTCTGTGCTCATGTTGAGTGACACTCTGTTTTAACCCCCTGCAGGCATCTACTTTGGCAGAAACAATAGACTGATGAGTCTCTCTTCTGGTGTTTGTGGACTAGTCAGGGTAAAGGCCTTGCCAAGGAGCCATGGAGAACAATGCATACAGCCTGTAGCCCACCAGGGCAGGTCTAATTAATAACCCCATGTAAAAGTCTTAAGGAGATTACTAGTCTTAATACTGTATTGTTAAATTTAATCTGTTTTATACATGTTTATACATAAGTATTTGTATGCATTTATAGTGTTAATTATAGCTACAGTGATTTTAAGATTTTGGACAGACCCATGGTGAAGTAAAAAATACTATTGTTTTCTCCAACACAATCCGGTAAGCTTCAAGTAACCTTTTATTTCATAGAGAGTCCTATGTAGCTTTCAAACACTAAATCCTTAAACCAACAGGAAAACTTGATGATTTTCCACCAAAGGAAAGTGTCATAGACTGTGTTGGTTTTTGACTCTCAGCATGCCTCTCCCTGCCTGTCACTGATTGACAGAACGAACAGAGCTTCATGCCATAAAAGTAGAATTCAGGTAACCAAGCTCTCTATTTGAACTTGGAAGACAGGAAAGTGGGTTAAGTGAATGTATTGCCTAACAGGGAGCAGCTGCCTGCCAGATTAAGCAGCAACTGACAGTTGTAAACAGACTCTTATCTGGTGATTCACGAGACACAAGCCTTCGAATGCACTAACCAACTGTTGACACGGGTTTCTGTCAAAAGAAGCCGCACTGGGCACATTGCTTTGTTGTTAATCACGTTGGTCTGAGGACACCTGAGGAACATTAAAGTGCTTTATGCTGATATCCATAAGGAAGGAGACAAACTGTTTTTATGAAGCAGTGCAATACTCCCAAACAAGCTCTTACACAAGCTATATATATACTTTTTTAAAGGGCACTCACAAACACAGTGAGCTATTGAGTCTGAGAGAGTTTAGGCATCTGGAGAGCAGAAACCCTCTATGTTGACCTCTGACCTCTGGAGGCTGAGATCTGTAGACAGACAAGAGGGTCTCTTAGAGATTTCCAGGTGACTCATAGAACTGGGAGAGGACATTCAAAGCACTATAGTATGTGTTGTGAGCCTGGTTTGTTGTGGCTAAAACAACTGAGAGTTGCAATTGTTTTAATCTGTCCTGGTTATTTTAGCCAGGAGATGAAAATCCTATTTTACCCATGTTAGTAATGTGCCATATTGAGTTGTTTGGGATGTGCCTTATATTTCTACATTATTGTTCTCAACAGCAGTGTAACGTCACACGGTGTGAACGTTTCAGTTTATTGTCATCTCATGGCAGTGTCCCAGAAAAAGGTGACAAGCCTTTTTAAAACTGATCCCAGGAAAACTGGTTTGTAGAGTTTAGCATTCATCTACACAATGCCACTGCTTCAGGGTAAGAAACAATACTATACAGTATTTTTATTTGCTACACAGTGGTACGTGCTTGTGGAGGTTCTCAGTCATCCAGGACATAATGAATAAAAGGTTTCAACAAGGCATCTGGATGTAGGTGGTATCTAATTGTCATCTCTGCTCTGATATCCGGATGTTTTGTAGCTGACTAAGGTGCTGGTTAGGAGATATTATTCACTGGCTAGTGTTTAGGTGATTGTCATTGCAGCTGCACTGTTCTTTTCAAGGTAAACAAATGGTCAACAGAAGATTCCCTCTGTTCACTGCTGGTGAAGCGCCAGGCCTCCTAGCAAACTTCATGTTGCTGTGCGTTGTCAAGGTGACGCTCTCAAAAAGGACTCCAACTGTGTGTGTGGTGTGTGTGTGTGTGTGTGTGTGTGTGCGTGCGTGCGTGCGTGCGTGCGTGCGTGCGTGCGTGCGTGCGTGTAATGTGTGTGTGTGTTTGTGTGTGTGTGGTATGTGTGTGTGTGTGTGTGTGTGTGTGTGTGTGTGTGTGTGTGTGTGTGGTGTGTGTGTGTGTGTGTGTGTGTGTGGTGTGTGGTTTGTGTGTGTGGTGTGTGTGTGGTGTGTGTGTGTTTGTGGTTTGTGTGTGTGTGTGTGTGTGTGTTTGTGGTTTGTGTGTGTGTGTGTGTGTGTGTGTGTGTGTGTGTGTGTGTGTGTGTGTGTGTGTGTGTGTGTGTGTGTGTGTGTGTGTGTGTGTGTGTGTGTGTGTGTGTGTGTGTGTGGTTTGTGTGTGTGTGTGTGTGTGTGTGTGTGTGTGTGTGTGTGTGTGTGTGTGTGTGGTGTGGTATGTGTGTGTGGTGTGTGTGTGTGGTATGTGTGTGTGTGGTGTGTGTGTGTGTGTGTGTGTGGTATGTGTGTGTGTGTGTGTGTGTTTGTAGGGGGCAAACGGAGCCAGGCAGTGACTCTCATTTTTCCCCTCATCCCTCCACCACCTCGTCTGCAGCCCTGTTCAGCTCCTCACTGCTCTGCCCTCTCCCCTTTGGCAGACCCTCATCCCAAACACCGTGCAGCTGGGCTCAGCTGTCAATGTTCCCCCATACCAACGCCCCCTTTCCTGCTCTTTGTATTTGTTTGGATGGTGGTGGATTTGCCCTTGGCCCCCACGCGGGGGAGCTCGTTCCTGTTAGCTATCCTCTTAAGTCAAACCGTCTGCTCTTTGTAGTGGCCTATCACACAGACACACAGATTTGAGATTACAAGGCAGCTGCCTGCCCTCAGTCTGTCTAGTACCAAACACAATAATTAAATAAAGAAACAGCATACAGCTATGCAACATACAAACAGGACATGCAGATGAGCCCTTAAAGGGAGGCTAGTAGGTCTGTTTTTGTTTGAAAGGCTGAAGAAATGAATAAGATTGTCTTGGGGAAGGAGCAGGCATTTCTTTAAAATGATCAAGCCTAGAGGTCGGGGGAGTACTCTGTCAGAAGAACTGCTATTCACAACGGCTTGTCAGCATGGGACTTTTGAAGCATTTGTCAAAAGAGGAATTTGGCAGAGAGCCACCAAAGTTTTGTTATTCACAAACTGGGGGACAATGACAATGTTCACATCAGGCTGCACATGCAGTACCTCTGTCAGTTATTGAGGAAGTGAGTCCTGATTTAGATAATATGTACTTCCTAATTGCATAAACCTGAGATGTCTCAGTTTGTGTGGTTATTTGTGTCTGGTAAAGAGTTTTTCTTATTCCTTCTTAAGAGCCTGATGGAATCTGCGTCACATTCTTTCTTCTGTCAAATGGCATGGGCAGGGTCACTGTCAACGGCAGCCAGTCACTGATGGAGAACATATCAGTGGCAGGAAGTCTGTGGTCTCCATTGATGTGGAGAAGTGGAATGATTGAGCTGGGCTGTGTCAGTGTTATTTGTGTAACCTCCATGCTTGCGTGTGCATGTCTGCAGGCCTGTGTGCTCTCACATGTGTGCGTAGGCATGTTCTGCCTCCTGAGTGTGTTTACTTAACCTGCCTTGGCATTCAAAACCCCTGTCATTCTCTGGTGTCTGGCTTTCATAGTGACAGCGAGGTGGGACACGGCACGGCGTCTCACGTTTCTAACATTGCTTTACTGAACGGATGAAAACCCTCTTTTCTTCAAACCTTCTCTGGGTGTTGGGGGAATGCACACAAACTTATACACACTCCATTATTCGTGCACATACACAACAGTATGACTTTTAGATGACTTCAGGGGATAGAAGCTCTGAAAGGGCTGACATTCAATCCTTTGAACCTCTACGACTGATAGGGGCAGGACCTCGCCCTCACTCTCAGTCTTGAATTCATGTGTGTTCTTTTGAGTCTGTACTTAACCTTTCTGAACATGTTCATTTTGTTCCAGAATTCCAAAATTCCAGACAGAGATGCATATTCTGGCACGTTTAAATAATTTGGCTCCATTCCCTGCATTTACAGTATTTTTTTTAAATAACTATTATATTTACTGAAGCAGGAAATAGTAAATCTTTTTTAATTTATCTTTCATGTGGTTGTTTTAACCATCATTAAAAACTGTGATCTCAACCCTTAACGACAAAGTCATCCTGTGTGAAAACTTTCCAGCTTGTCTAAACGTGACGGAGAAGCTTGTCTGTGATCATCCAATCACTTCAGCGGCGGTGGGAGGGAGGTGGGAGTGTGGGTGTTTCACTGTGCATGACTCTGACAAACCAAGTGGATGAAGTCACTGCTCGGTTTGCCTTCAATATGTTAAGGCCTCTCTATAGTTGTCACCGAGATGGCAAGGCACAAAGCAAACAACATCCCACTTTAATAGTTTTAGACATGGCTGCTCCAACTGGGTGTGGCTGGCAACATCAGTCACACACAGAGCAGCAATCCCAACACGGTAGGATGTTTGTCTTTTGTAGGGATTAAAGGGATCCAGGAAACCCGATGTCCTAGTTTTGCTGCAGTGCACAGAAAGCGACCTACTTTTGACGATAGCACCAGACCAGGAAGAAGATTCCATGGCATAATGTAGTCAGAAGCTGGTTGTTTATGTTCTTTATTTAGACAGGCTGTACAATACACAGGGCTCCAATGTATATGTTTGAATAGAACAGCAGACATTCAGGGGGATGTTACAGGGGGATAATTTTTCAGAATTGGCCTGCCTTACAAACAGAAACAACCTCTGCTGCTCCTTTCAGTCTGATTTAATTATATTAACAACATGCAGGGGGACAGAGCTATTTTCTGCAGCATCAAATTGTTGCATGTGTACAGTAGTTACGCACAAGGCTTAACCATCTAGATCAGTGGGTCAAGTGGCTGACAAACTAATCCTATTACTAGACAAGGCTTTGATTTGTTAAAGTTGGCCCTAATCTACTGGCCATTCTGACTCCAACACATGGATACAAGACCTCTGGATAAACTGTCAGAAAGTTAGCTGTCCCTTTCCCTCCAGCTGAGAAAAGAATGATATATAAGTTAACATTGTGGTACTACATCATCTAAGACGACACTGAATAAATATAGTGTATGAATGAAATATACATATTGCTTACATTATATTTTCTTGTCTCTTTGTATCTCTGTGTGTTGTCTAGTGTCATCATGCATCACCACGTACAAGAAGACACCTCCCCCAGTCCCACCACGGACCACCCCATCCAAACCCTTCATATCAATCACAGCTCAAAGCAGCACAGAGTCGGCCCAGGATGCTTACATGGACGGCGGCTCGGGTACCAGGACAGGCATCAGCTCCCAGCCGGGCCTGTCCAACTCCACAGAGAGCATCGACAGCATGAAGGCCCTGACTGCCGCAATCGAAGCGGCAAACGCACAGGTGCACGGCCCTGCAAGCCAGCACGTGACCAACAGCATCACCATCACTGCCACAGCAACCACGTCGGTCACCGCAGAGAGCAAGGCGCAGAGGGAAGCGCTGCGGAAGTGCCTCTCAATAGGGATCCAGGTTTGTGTATCAGATGTAATGCTATCCAAACTGTCCAATCAAACGTTTTGACAGTTGCTTCTTGTCTCTTAGGTGGAGCCGGAGGAAGGAGGGCAGACAGAGGAGCAGTCCAAATTTCAGTCAATAGGAATTCAAGTGGAAGACGAGAGATGGTAACAAAAGTCGCTTTTAACATTTTTTTGGGGGGATATTTGCACACCAATATTGCCTCTCAGGCTGCCTGTGTTCCATTTAGACAAAGATAGCTGACGTCTAGTGGTGAGTTTAATACACAAGGTCTTTTTATAGGGAAAAAAGCAATTAAAACATGAAACGTGCATGGCTAAATTGAATAAATAAAAACAATTACTATATACTGACTTCTTAAAATTTCTCCATATGCATTATGTTTTCCATTTTCCAAAACACTGAATCTCACACACCTGATGCTGGTATGGTACCTTTTTAGGTGAAGGTAAGATGGAGAAAAATGGAAGTCTCTCACTGTGGAATAAGCACTTTAATATTGGCTAAAAAGCATACACATATGAAGAGAGACAAGTTCCAAAAGTTAAATTGAAAAAGTGTAATGAGATGAATTACAGAGTTTAAAGGGATGTATGGAGACAGAGCGAGGTTTGTAGTATAGAGTAAGTATTGCCCTGCTTGGCTGCAGCAGCTGCCCCACAGTTCAGGGCAGGTTGGCGTCACAGCCCCTCAGCCAGGGGCCCCGAGTGACAGCTGGGCCAGGAGATGTGGTGCTGGGGCTGGAATGGCAGAGGGGGTGAGTTGACAGCCATCTGTTGCTCCAGTCATTGTGATTCAGGCTCTGTGTGGGAGGAGTGGATACAGAGCAGCAGACAGAGGAGAAGAGAATTTTATTGAGTTGTTTGTTCAAAAAGCAGTGTTTCTCTTTTTGCAGCATGTTCCTAGTTTGAGAAAAAGCAGCTTGTTGCATGTTGCTTCATTAGGTCACATCACACCAGGCTTATCAAGGCCTGTTGGGTCACAGAGGCATTTATGGCCCCTTTGTCTGCTTTCCCTCACTCTGTCAAAACACTGACCGTCTGTTTGATGAAGGAAGAGGGCAAATTCAGTTTCTGTGCTGGTGCTCTTGCAGTAGCCAAGGCAAGCATCAGGAATTCAAAAAGACATCACCTTTAAGCAAATGTTGAGCACTTTAGACACTCACTTTTTGTAAGGTTAGGGAATATAAGGGACTTTCTGCAAGAGGCAGTTTCAGCTGACTGACCAAGCTCTGCATTCCATGAGTCGCCAAGCCAAATATTAACTCATCAAGACACCTTTTAGTATAGTGAGGGTGGATGTCATGTAACACTGCAGCTTGTTTCATACTCAGTTAATATTTGGAGGGTGTGTGAGTGCTGCAGAACATTTTTGGTGTCTGATTGTTTACTTAATAAGTTATCTGTCTGTGTCCATGTACGTGGGAGGTCGTTGTATTAGATTCTTAGACGGTGAGAGTGCCAAACACTTTAAACCTCAGTTCACTTCTGCCCTCGACTCTTCTACCCTCAAGTGACCTCATTTGTGTAGTGAAAGGGAGAATGCAGTCTGTTTATACAGTATTTAGCAGTGAGTGGTGATAACTTTACACAGCTGTTTGAACAAGGAGTAAGAGCTTTTATGTATTCATGCTGATATTTCGCATTCCTTACATTTATACTTATTACTCTGTGCAGAATGTTTGTAAACTATGATGTTGGCTTGGTGGTCACCATATGGCTTTGCAGTCACAGATAATGTGGTGGGTCATCTAGTGAGTTAACCACGTGCACAACCATCTTAAAATTTTTGTCTTGAAGGACCGGAGGAATGCATTGTCATTAGTGAAAAGAAAATCACTTTTTCCAATTTTGTTCTATGAAATAGGCTACATGCATGTACGTAATATGTTCCTTTAAGGTTCCTTTGTGCATTTTAACAGATCCTCGGTGCCTTCCTCCTATTTTATAGTGTCTTGACTCACACACAGTGTCTTTTTTATGTTAATGTCTCTCCTTGTTCTTGTGGGTGTAATCTTTGATATGTCCATGTGTCTGTCTCTCATTCTGTCTGGGTCCTGTTTGGCCTTGCCCTCATCTACCCCTGCAGGAAACAGTTAGCCTGCTGCTAAAAAGCAGACTGAAGTCATTAGATGAGAACACCTGCTCGTAGGAGTTACTTTTTAACTGCTCTTCACACACACTCAAACACTTGCAGCTTGATAGTATTTCCACACAAAGCACATACACAGTCTGTTGGAGCCTGCTGAGGCCAATCCCTTGTTCCTGCTCTGAGTCTCTTCATGGAGCAGGAGAGATAAATAAGGAAGGGAGGTGGAGATTAATGGACAGTTTCCATCAGGAGGAAGCATTTGGAGTTGGACCAAAGTAGACATGGCAGGTGGTAATTATTAGTATTAGTAATTTTTTTGTTTTTAGATGCATTTTTAGCCTGTTGTTGTGGTTTAATAGTTAAACGGAAAGGGCTTTACTACACAGTTTTGTATGGTCTTTTAGTAGTCTATCTAAACCTGAGCACTTTGTTTTATAAAGGCTTAATTAGAAGTGCTATGATACATTTCTGTGTCTGTTGATAAAACATGTGAGTCTTGTAGTATTTAGATCTCTAATCTGGCAAGGATTAGATGAGTATTAATTCCTGTCACTGCGCACTTTGGTGGCTGGTTTATGTTCCTGACACGCGTGTCTCTCCAGCAACCCATTCATTCCTTTAGTACGTGGCCAAATATTAGTGTATGTTTGTCTGCTGTTTGCAAATAGTGTGGAGAGACGTGGAGATGACTGGGCAGCAGAACAAAACCTCTGAGCAAAATACGATACGACACGCCCAGCTGTAGAGAGAGTTCTCCAGTTGTGTGTGTATACAGCCCAGTAACAAACGTGTTTATGGCAGATGCACACTGAAATGATTGCTTCTGAATGGGCCAGGTGACAAAACACACACACAAGAAGTTGTGTGTGTCATTATCAGTCATCTCAGTCATCATTTTGGCAATTCCAAGGATCAGTGTGTAAACACATTAGTGCTAAAACTACGACACTAATCTCATCACTATCTAAAAAGGGTTGTCAGTCACCCTAAGTAATAATAAAATAGGGTATGAAGTTTGTTAATTGATGACTTAGATCAGCTATACATTTATAGGGCCGCATATGTACTTAACATATGTCATAGATTCATTCATTTTCATGAATGAAAAAAGGGGGAATTGTAATAGACCATATATTGTCAAATCTGGGTAAGTAGTAAATAAAACAATCAGAAACAATCAATCAGAAGCTTTTAATGTCATTATGATTTATATTGCGCTTCTGTCCCTTCCCAAGAGACTCAAAGTGCTCACATTATTTATTCACTCCACAGTCACGCACTGGTGGTAGTAAGCTACATCTGTAGCCACAGCTGCCTTGGGCCAGATTGACAGAGACGTGGCAGGCATTTTGCACCTATGGCCTCTCCGACCACCACCGGACATTGATAATGAATAAAACATTTTAAATATTGATTGCACGATGAGTGTTATGACAATCACCTACCCTAAACAAGTGCAGAGAAAATAAGAACAATACTTCTACAATTAATCAAGTGTACTTTCATTCTCTAATATTTTCATCTCTCTTTTTTTTTTCCTAGTTATCGGCGGATGACCCGATCCAACAGTGTGACTACCGCAGTACAGGCTGACCTTGACGACCCCAGCGACAATCCGGACATGCCACTACGCCACTGTGCCACCATGCCACGCCAGCACTCCCAAGATGGCGCTACCTCGACCGTGAGCATCCAGGGCTCGGGGAACCACTATCATGCCTGTGCCGGGGATGACTACGGGGAGGTGGGTTTCGACCCATCCATTCTGCCACCTCCGGACCCCTGGATGGACAGCGTGGCTGAGCCTGAGATAGAGGCTCTGGAAGTGGTCAGCCGCTCAGTGTGCCCCCGTGATGGCCGCTGGTTCTTGAAGCTTCTGCAGGCCGAGACAGAGCGCATGGAGGGCTGGTGTAGACAGATGGAGCAGGATGAGACGGAGAACGAGCTTCCTGATGAGAGTGAGTTGAGTCACACTGCTCAAATGCCAAGCTGTGCTCACACGAAAGACTGTTGTGCATGGGTATTTACTCTTAGGCTATGTCCGCCTGTCTCTTTTGGATAGTTGCTGGTATTCTTGGTATTAGACTACAATAGCCGCTTGTTTCTGTGTCGGGCCCTGTGGCCTCCACAGACATACCGAGCATACTTATCAATAAGGCTCTGCTGGCCCCAGCCACACATCTTTCCTCTAGACACATTGTATAATGATCTCTTACAGACACTGCTACTTCAAGGCAACTATTTGATCTTCACCTAATAAACTTGTATACTAGTGTATAAATTTACACATGTTAAAATACAAACATGGTTATAGTTCATTTCCACAGCTGATTTTCTTAATAACATTGATTATATCAATAACAAAAATGCAATGATTCTCTCACTCTGTTACAGTTCCAGACAAAAGAGTCTCTCATACAATGTTGAGAACAGGGGCACCGTCTCAAGGTTATGTTTTCCCAGATCCCACGCTACCGTACGAATCATACACACATCCTGAAGGACTTTGTGTCTGTAGAACAGATTCATTACTCCCCCTCCTACTTTCTCATCCCATTTTCTTCTCATAGAGAAACGTATGTGCTGACAGCTTCTTTCCACAGGGATCTGTAAGTCAATAGCTCTATGCAGTGCAGGTTATGCAGCAAAATATTGTTGATCTCACTTTTCTTTCAACAACTAATCAAAGAATATTATGTGTGACCTGTGTAAAATATTTTGGTCTATACATTTTTGAGTCATTTAAGCATGATAGAAGGCAAATAGAAATACAATCTTTTTCTTTTTTTTCTTTTATTTTGTTACTGAAAAATAATCTTATGAGTTGCACATAAAAGACTAGCATATTCTCCTCTGTTGCATTACTAATGCAGCCACTCTGTTATTGGTTCAACATGTCTACTCGATGCGGCGCTCTGAGTAATCACATTGTGACTGCTGTGTGTTTTTTTTTGTGTGTGTGTGTGTGTGTGTGCATGCATGTGCGTCTGTGTCTTTCTGCAGTCCTGGGGAAGATCCGCAGTGCAGTGGGGAGTGCCCAGCTGCTGATGTCCCAGAAGTTCCAGCAGTTCCGGGAGCTGTGTGAAGAGAATCTGGTATGTGTCACCTCATCCTCTGCATGTTCCCCCAGCCCTCCCCCCACACTGACATCATCCTGCACAGATCATCCTGACAGAGCGGCCTGGTGCTCATTTACTATGCATCCAGTGTAGACTGTGTATCTGCACAGTCCTACTGTCTTTCACATGCACAAAATACAATTAGCTCTGTGGATTTAGAACTTTATAAAGGGTAGGCAGTAGCTCAGTGGTAGAGCGGCCGTCCTCCAACCGGAAGGTAGTAGGATCGATTTTCACAGTTCATACTGTCGTCTGTTTAAGACACTTAACCCACCTTGCCTCCAGTGACTGTAACACTGGTAATGTAATGTAAGTCGCTTTGGATAAAAAGCGTCTGCTAAATGAATAAATGTAAATGTAAATAAAGGGCTAACAAATCATATTAGATATTCCAATTATGTGTTTTTTGCTTTTTTATGATTGTCTGTTTAAAATATAGATGTGCATATGTCACATAAACAGTAATAAATTGCATTTAACTAGTAACCAGGACCAAATATTTAAAATAACTAACTAGATGGTTGCAACAATATTTAATTACTAAATCATTAGGAAAGACTACAAAACACTGTCAACATTTACCAAACTCACTTCATCCATTGCTCTTTTGTTTTTCTGCTTTTCTAGTGGTTACTATGCATTATGTTTTTCTCAATTCATCCAACATTAATAGTTTTCTTATCATTTTTGTGCTTATGTGTGTGTCATATGCACATGTGTGTACATTAGAATCCAAATGCACACCCGCGGCCCAACTCCCAGGACCTGGCGGGTTTCTGGGACATGCTTCAGCTTTCTATTGAGAACATTAGCCTGAAGTTTGATGAGCTCCACCAACTTAAAGCCAACAACTGGAAACCTCTGACCCCCCCGGAAGTTCAGGTGCAGACACACATGGCAAATTAATATTAGAAATATTGTTTTTGAATGCCGCACTAACCTGCATGTTATCAGCTTTCATTGTTATATTTTAAAATAGTCTGAATTATTCATTTTTGAGCTTTGTTCTAGCATGCATGCAAGTGTTGTACTGTCATGTTGCCTGCCTGACGTCACGACTTGTATCTGTGTGCTTTGTTTTGTCTTGTTGTCGACAGTGAGCTGCTTTTGAGAAGCTTTCTACCTGCCATGCACCGTTGGGGCCTGTCCACCTCCAATGGTCACTTTTACCTCACGCAATGGCCTCTACCGTGCTCTCTTACCCCTCACAAATGGCTGCCACTCTGAACCATAACATCATTCAAAACTGCATGCTCTGACATAATGCCAGCGACAGCTATAAGCACGGCTGCATTTGTGTTGCTCTTTACTGTGTTTTGGTGCAGCTTGCCAATAAGGACTCAATGGTGTCATTAAGACTATTTGTCATTCCTGTCCAGGAGAGAAGGCTGCCCCCTCCCGTGCCAAAGAAGCCCCAGAAGGGCCACCCTCCCCTGGCTAGGGACCGCTCGCTGGAGAGCTCTGAGCGCCAGCGTCTGGAGGCTCGCAAACGCCTGCTAGCTGCCAAACGTGCTGCCTCGGTTCGGCAGAGTTCTGCCACTGAGAGCGCAGACAGTATTGAGATCTATATCCCTGAGGCTCAGACCAGACTATGAGACACATCCATTAAACAAACGTCCGACACACTGTCCCATGCTCACAGTAGCACTGAAAGGGTAGGGTGCTAACATTATCATCATTTTCCAGATTTCCCAGGTACTGTGGAATATTTAACCATTGAAGTCATCTGAACAAAAATGTACATTTAAAGTATTTAATTTTATATATTTATCAATCAAATCCCTTGTTATTTTTTCCCAGCATTGATGTAGCACCCCCTCCTGTCTTAGGACAACCACCCCTCACCCAAAGAATATCTTATAAAGGTCCTTATTCAAGTGAACTGATATTACCAAGCAAATTGTAGCACAGTATGACACTTGAAACTAAGGTTTGGAGGAAAATAGAAGGATCATTTGTGCATTTGAAGAGTCTGTATGTATACACATGCCAACATTCACAGATGCATGATATTTTAATGATCTGATGTGATCAGAACACACACATAGAACGAACACATAGAACGTCAGACAGCCATTTGCATTTGCTATTTATTATATTTTATATGTAATATTATGTTTTAGACAATTTGTTGAAAATTGATGCTTAGCAAGTATTGGTTACATATAAATCTGTCAAATTTGATAAAATAAATGTAATTAGTGCAGTGTCAAATATGAAACAAATAGGTCTCTGTCTGAAACTGGGCCTAAGTAAGGAAGCAGGCTTTTAGGAAAGGTCAGAGGTCAGAGGCCTTTGCTCCTCAAGGTGAGGCAAAGTGGCTAATGAGCCAGTTGGAGATTTGAGTGCAGTTTGCTTAAAGTTGTTTGAAAATGCCACAAACCTAATCTGTGTGAGTGCAGGTGAGAAAAGAGTGTATGTGATTTAAGTGTTCATTTTTCAAAGTGCTTCCCATTTTCTCTAGGTCTTAACAGTCCTAGATATCTCAACAAGGTAGCTGTATCAATAAACTGTAAACAAATCACATATAATTTTCATTTTAAACTACACAACATGTGTTTGTAATAAGTGCATGCTGAATAATATTTTTGTCCACAATTAACTTTTTAGCAGTCCTTCATGTTGTGTTCAAACTCTTCACTGTTGCAGGCAAAATTAAACACTGATATTTGGTACAATACTAGAAGTGTACTATATTTTATTATGCCATTTTTGGACAAGAATGGTTTCTTGGCAGTATTAGGATTAAAAGACTGAAAAGGGACTATTCTTTCCTCACTGTGTGTGCACTATCTCTGCCTCCAAACAAAGCAATTCACTGATGGTCATGAAATATTCAGTTTATTTTTATTTTTTTTGTATTTATGTTTAATTTATTGAGCAGAAAAACAATGACTGTTTATCGACATTGTGATTATTATTGTTATTATGCACTGACAACAAGGCCCTTATACTGTGCTTATGTTTGATTATTTATGTTGAGCATAACCGGCACATTTTTGTCGTTTCAATTTCAGTGATCAGCCTTAATTTACTAATATGATAGTCGAGCACAACAGCCGTCTCAGGGGAAGAAGCGTGTCTGTGTACGTGTGTGAGTGACAGCTGACTGATTTCATGTGACTGTATGTGTCCCATAGCGTTGCCTCTAACTGTATATATAACCCCAGTCACCAGGACAGGCCATAACTTCAAAAGAGGGACATAGTATCCATGCCACTTTTTGAAAGATGTTTTGAAGGTCATATTGGCTTCAATGTAACAAGGTATTTCTGTCAGCTGCTTGAACGTGGAGACAATCTAGATGCTTTTGAAGACGACAGGAGCGGGACGTTGTGACAGTCCTGCTCTCTGTACTGACAAAGTTTAGTGCCATTGGATAACTTTAGCTGAATATATTCCTGACATATTGGTCCCTTTTGGAAGCCTGCCAGATGTTTTTAATTTGATATTTGTTTGTGAAGGAACTCTGATAGTGATCTTAATGTCCTTTAGTTGGTCATGACTATTTTAGAAAGACGGCATAATAATAATTTAAGCTAAAATGCCATTCTACCTAGAGGGACGTTTGAGTATTTTTTACTTTATAAAATTGTATCTGAATTGAATTGTAAGTCAAATGATTAACTTAAATATTTATGTTTATTATATTAACATATCAGTGCGATACTCCTGATATAGCAGGGAGTTAGATGCCAGAATGCTGGTTTGTGCAAAGCTAAACACAAATGACACTCCAGCAGTCCTGGCACTTCTAAAGCTTGTGATGTATTACAAAGAAAAAGATATTTGTACATAAATGAATGTTTCCCTATTTAAATGTAAACTAAAAAGCCCAATTAAATAACATATTAAGCAGATATACATTTTTGTAAGTAATGTTATTACACTGTTGATGTTATGGCACGTGTATGAGCTCTTATCAGCATTAAAAATATCATTGCCATACATTTGTTGTGTTTGTTTCTTCTCTCCATGTGTTTTCAATTGGAATATAATTAAACGGATTACAAGGCCAGCGCGGTGTGCTTTTAGGGCATTTTCCTTCCGCAGGGGTGTGTCCCCATAATTAGGCAGCACTTTTGGCCTTGGCTTACCCTCGACACTCCTGTACACAGAGCTGCTGGTGATTCGTCATTCACTCATCAGTCATGCTGAAGGGAGGCATGCTGACCTCACTGACCAGAGTTCAGAAAAGGGGAGGGGGGGGAAACGGGGTTTGTGAAAGAGGGGGCTGTCTTTTTCTAAGACCCAGACTGCTCTATCATGGTGGGCTACAACTGCCCACTTTGTGCCTGGAGGTCTGTTTAAACCCTTATTGGTCATTACATGCTGCAGATTAGTGCCGAACACCCTCTTTTGACAGGCAACATGTACCAAAAGATGGACATACCAGTAAGCAATCTGAACATTTGTCAATGGCTAGCTGGGCAGAAACACTTCATCTGTGATTTGAATTACTATGTCAGCATAGTTTAAAAAACATTCCACATATATAAATAAAGAGGATATCCTCAGTAATCATAGACGGTAAATTCAATTGAGGCCAAAAGGAGCTTTGGATTTTTTAATTTGGATCAGAGAACAGCTGCCTGAAATGAGCAAGGATACTCAGTCTTAAGCTGCCTTACATTAAGTCTATTGAGACACAAGCACACGTAAAAACCTGCTGGCAAGAAACTGTTGACGTCTGCCATTTGCCGGTGTTAATTTATGCAGGATTATGCTAATTGGCTGAAGCTGTTGTAAACCTCTCACACAGGAATGTTTCTGTTTGCCTGTGGAAAGTCATGAAGGCCGTACTATTTCTGTGCTTGTGTACAGCCTCATATAATATCTGTGCATTAACCCTCAAAGATAAAATGTTAATCTAACACTGGCTGAGATACTATGTGAACAAAGGAAGTGATTTGTATAATAGACATACCAAATAATCAAGTCTGATATGTAGAAAAACAAAACTTTATTTGAATCCCATGTGACCCCTATTTGCCACAAACATTGCACAGTATGAAATGAAATCACATCATTGGGCATTGTGTCACATTAACTATACACATGGTCCTATAATACATGTAAATGCTTTTTGGTGATTTCAAAATGCTGTCTGTCAGGCTTCAAAACAGCAAATGCAGACAATACATCTGTAGTGTTAAGTTTTCTAGTCCACTGGCCATTATATTTCACTGAGTGATGGGATGAAGGCTCAAACTAAGAACCTGCTACATTGGTCATCTGAAATATCCCCCATGGGAAAAAAAAAAAAGTAGAGTTTTTTTTTATTTTTAAACCAGCTAAAAGTAAATTACAAAATCAAAACTATACTTATACTCATGAAACACATAACATCTTCTACAGTAGTGAATAAATTTGTCATAGATGCCAGGAGCAAAGTATGTTTAAGACACTGAGATGACCTTCTCTGCCTTAGTGTGCAAATGAACAAGGCAGACCAATCATGAACTGATCTCTGAAATGCAAAACGGTAAATGTGTGGAAAGACCAATCCCTGTTGGTCTTGCTGTGAAAAAGGGCTGATTCTAGCTCTTGTTTTGTTCTGTAAAATAATATACAGTATAATGGAAAGACTCTAGACAGGCAGCATTTTCTGATAACATTTTTGGTCCCTGTGCAAATAAGATACACATGTAGATACATACAAATGTATATGAAATGAACAAACAACTTACAGCCAAGGCACCTTGATACAGTTTTCTTTTTTCAATAAAAAACATCCTCATCAATTTGATTGGTATACCAAAAATAGAAATGATCAGGCTTTCATGTGGATTTGTTCTGTGTTGCGTGCAGAAAAGTCACTGAACTCAAATGAGTTCTACAGTTGAGACACAGAGTCAGTCCTTTCCCTCCTCTCCCTCTGTGTCCCTTTAAGAAACCAGCTGTTTGGCTTGCAGCTCCATCTCGGCAGCCCGTTTGAGGGCTACATCCACCAGAAGCTGAAAGCCACTGAAGTCTTGTGTGAGGTCTGGAGGGGTGGGGGGGGTGTTGAACAGGCCGCTGCGGGGGCTCAGGTTGCCCTCCATGCTGGTGCTGCTGAGGATGGTGGTGGCTGTGGGGAGTGGCCTTTCGTCGCGGCAGCGGAGCAGAGCCTGGGCCTGTACGGACTGCAGCAGCTCGACTGCCCGCTCAGAGTTCACTACTGCCACAGAGGGGCTGCTGGCTGTGGGACTGGCCTGCATTGCTGCTGTGACAGTGGTGTGACAGATGACAGATGGGCGGGTGGGCATGAGCACTGGGGAGGAGGGTGTGGAGGTGGGAGAGGATGATGAAGGTGACATAGCCTTCCTCAAGCCACTGGACACAGCAAGTTCAAAACTGGAGGGGTGGAGTGCTCGCTTGTCGTAGCTCTCCTCTGTAGCGACTGCAGGACTGCTGTGTTTCGGAGACTGGGAACTGTCAGAAAAGCCATCACCTGCTTTGCTCCCTTTTCTGGATATTGTGAATTGGTTGGGGTCTTTTCCATCCTTCCGCAGCATCTCTGGAAGAAGCCGCCGCCGTGCGTTAATGAACCAGTTACACACCTGGAAAATCCAACAACACATGAGAAAAGCCACTTCACACGTCTCACTTCTGTTCAGCATTTGCAATGAAGTACAAAAAGTCTGCTGGTACACTTATCTCCAGGTGCAGCTTGCACCTGGGTTTTCAATAGAGAAATCAAAACTTAAAAGCCACCTATCAAACACAGAGTTCACACCAAAGGCTGAATAACTTACTTCAAGTGTTTACTACACAAGGCTTAAGTGGATGAACTTTTACACCAACGCTTATGAGCTCATTAGTTGAATGATAACACTCATTAAAAAGTGCTTAATAGTGTTTAAATATTTAAAATAAAAAGTAATCTTTGTCAGCAAAGTAATCAGGGTCATCTCTCATCTTATCCCTCCCTCCTGCAGGCTAGTTGTAACTGGCTCAGGCTCTATGTAAATGACTCTGCATTGTTCCCAGACAGCTGGGATGGAAAGGGGCTGGAGGGAGGGAAATTCCTGTGCTTTAGCCGAGCCCATAGCAGCACTAAGTTTACTCACGGTGTCTCATACACTGTAACGTTTCAACACCACACTGCTTTGGACGACCTTCAACTCACTGTTTATGTGTCATGTTTTGTTTGTGATCTAGACAGGAAATGATTCAGTCAAGCAAGCACTTTGCCTCTTGACTTTTATAGTGTGTTATTCACTGAGATATCTTGTCTGTTTTGTCTGAGGCCATACCTGCAGTGTGGACAGCTGAGTCTGCTTGGACAGGAGGGCTTTCTCCTGTTCAGAGGGGTATGCATTGTAGCGGTGCTCATATAGCCAGTCCCTAAGGATCTGAACAGACTCTTTTGGCAGATTCCCCCTGCGCTTTCTCTTTCCGTTGCCGTTTGCACTGGATGACAGATCCAGAGGGGTATCCACACTATCTTCATCGTCTGTTTCGCTCCCTGACAACATCATCAGGCCTGCAAAAGCAAGGAACAGAAGTGCATGAGAAAAAGACAATGAGAAGGAAATGTATATCCTATTACGACAGATGCCCTGTTGTCGGTATCTTAGCTGCAACCGTTTACCAAACACAATCTGTCTAAGAGGCAGCTGATGTGTCAGAAGCAAGCTGTCAAGTCCAGCCATGTGATTCATATGAGGAGAACAGGAGGGAGATGGAGCTGGAGAGGAAGGGACAGGAAGGGAGGGGGGACATTACAAAGGCTGGTCTGATGCTGTGTCAGTTATAAAACCTGCCTCAACAAATACAGGCCAAGTCTTTTGCACTGGCCTGAGCACACCTTGCATGCTTGAATAAGTTAGGAACACTGGGCTGACCACAAAAAAGAAACTGTGCACAAAGGGGAGATTTTGTTTTGAAGAGCAGCAACAGCTTGTTTGCAAAGATTACAGACTAGCTCTCTAGTTTTCTTTCTTTTTTTTTTTACTTAGCGTTTGAGGCATGTCTAATCAAAGTCAATCAAGATCACACCGGATTTGTCTTTGAATTACCCAAAGAGGTTTACACTGAGATGCAACTGGAAAACATACTCCTTGATAAACACAGAATCTTAATCAGACATCTTAAGCAGTCAGCCCCCCCCCTTAATAAAGTGTGACAAGTCAAAAAAAAGAGACAGGTTTTTGTATTTCCAAATCCAGTCAACAAATTCACCATTTACAGTTGAACTCCATATGTAGCCAAAGTGCTATCAAGCAAATGTGAGGTGTTTCCAGGACATATTTAATTCAACTCAGATGAACACTGGTGGGAAGCGAGTAAGAAAGTTCCTAAGCGTGAACAGCCAACAGGATGAGGTAATTACGTAGGCTGGAGAGGGGAAAGGGGGAGGGGAGACCTGTTGCAAATCAGCGTCTCCAGACTAAACAAAAGAATCTAGGGCTGCGTGCTTCTTTGTATGCGATTCAAAAGTTTCTACTCGCAAATAGTGACTTCGACAATAACTAAAGTCTTTCCGAACTGTCAACATTCAACAGAGTGCCCAGAAAAAACACATTTAACCCAACAAAGACGGCGTTCTCTTAGTTTGAAGAACTTGTAAGGGGCTTTCTATTGTGTGTGAGCGGAGTACCACGAGGTCCGTGAATGTAACAAGGCAAACAGCAACTTCCCACAATGAGGTCAGAATGAGCATTAGCCTATATATGGATTTCAACGCTGGTAAACAATGCGGGAAGTGGTTTTACGCATTACACAAATGCCTAAGATACAATATAACATTTGAATGCGTTCGACGTTGATAAATATGTAACAATTAAAGCAATGTGACTCATGATACTCGTCAAACTTCGCTTAAATCGGCACCGCTGCTAACTTTACATAATAACTTCACAGTCTATTGCTTTACCAAACCACACTGAGCCTAGTTTGAATCAGTTTTAATGTTTTTTTTTTCAATCCAAAGTTAGCCTGATAGAGTCGTGATAAACAAAACATTGCATTGGACAACGTGGAGCTGAGTATTCGTATTAAAAGTGGATAAAACCGTCCTAAGGATAGTAGAAGAAGCAAAAGTAGTTTTCTTGGTGTTTGACCCCGCGCCAGCACATGGCAGAAAGCCCCCTGTCATGTCTGGAAAGGAAACAATAGAGTGCATGGTTTGCATACGTGGGAAATCGCTTTCTTAAACGTTCTCCGATCTGTTTCTCAACATTAGACCCAACCATGACTTAATTTATCCTCATAGTCATCAGCTTACCTTTTTTCGACTTCATATCCGCACAAAAATGCCCACTTTTTGTCGTTAAGGCTTGGCGAAAATCGTCTTGTGTTGTAGTGCAGTGTTTTTCTTCTTTCCCCCAGATATCCCCACTGTGTATCCGAATATTCGAAAATCCTTATTCATCAAAACTGGCTTTCTTGCTCTATCCTGGTATGTTTTCCCTCTTTTGGTGGACACTGGAGGGGGTTACCTGAGCCCTCTGCGTCTCCTCGGCTCAAAGCCCTTTTCTCATTGACTGTGTGTTTGATCCTGAAACTGGGTGACAGCTATCTTTGACAGCTGCGTGACTCAACGCAGAGATCCTCCCACCGCCGCGGAGGGCACAGGAAAAATCTCTGACATCAGCATGGCCGCTGCACTGACATGGATACAGTTAGATACGAGATTTAACTGATGCAGACCTCCCTAATAAAGACCCTAACATCGGGTGCTGTTTTTAAAACGCTTCTCTAGCTCTTCATTTTGGCGGGCACAGGCAGTCGGAATGAAAACAAACAACAGCTTGACGGCTGCGGACAAAAACAACGTTGTAGCCTGTCACTTAAAAGCGTTAAAGTTTAAATGTTCCAATGCGATTTGTTATAACTTTCAGTGCTTTTTCATCGATGTGAACACGGCTAAATGTTACTTTCTGTTTCATTACGCTTTTGAGACTACTTCTATTCCTAGTTTATAGGTTATCAACAGCCTGTCTAAGGGAATATGCATTTTATCTTTTCGTTTATAACCTGCATCTCTAAAACTACAACACATTCTATTGCAGTCCGCGTTAATTCGTGTATACTCTTGTTTTTAGAATAGATCAAATGCTCTCCAACTGAACTGCAACGTAAACAGACGTGGAAACATCTTGATAGTGGGACAACCTTGTGCCAGTAGGAGAGAGAAGTGCACCAGCCCATGTTACTAAAGACAAACGCTACGGTGAACAGAAACGATCAATGCCTTCATTTGTATTCAGTGCACAACCTTGCGACAGCTGCTGTAGCGTCGTCTCTATGCATTCATTTGTTCCAAAAGGCGTTCGTTCCCCAGTCTTTAGTTAAATGTCGCCCCCGTGTGTTCGCTTTTGATACATCACTTCCATTGAATGCACTTCTAAGAACGCAGGTGTTTGGTGTCCCTCTGGTGGCCAGTGTAGTCAGTACATGCAACATTAATAACCACATCTACAAACTAAGCATCACCATTGATAAGATTGATTAAAAATAAGAAAACATGTTATTTTCTAAAATGTTATTTAGGACCAAAACTTTGCCAACCCCCACGTCAGCGACAGCTACAGACACATTTGGTACAGTCCAGATAAGAAAAGCTAGTTTTATGGATGAGCCATTTACAAATCAACCTATAATATTAGACAAAGAACAAGTCTTTGTTTGGTGTTAAACCACACCCATCGTAAGCCAATACAGTGTCTTTGAAATAAAATCTCATAGAAGGCTTTCCTGTTATCATCACCTGCTTGTATTTAACCGTGTAATCAGAGACTCAAACCATCTGCACAGCACAGCCTGTATTATTTTCTATAATCTAGACGGATTGGTGTGCCTGCTGACGACAGTGAGGTAATATCTAAATCTAGCACTTACATTCTCTATAAACCCCATGTGTGTAACCGACACACTCAAACAGTCTGACAACGTGTTCAAAATAGAAATCTACTGATACATGTCATCTCACAGAGCAATAAAGGTATATTATTCTACATTTATATCACTAAATTTAGTTAATGTCACACTCACTCTTTAATAGCCCATAATCATTTAATTGACTTAACAACCTAGAACATTTGAACAATTTTAACAAATCATGTCAAACACATAAAATAATACAGTCGTCCATGTCATGTATTGTAAACCTACTGTCAGAACCATAAGAGCAGTGCAATGTCTCAGAGACAATTTAATTCATATCAGAAAACCTCATTTCTGTCTCTAGATTATTGGCTTGTTGAACCATCCCCATAAAAGTAAGTAACAGTAGAAAACCCTCTTTTTAATAGCTTCTGTAAACAGAACAGAGTGGAAGCATGGAATTTAAGGTTACTGTCAACTTTTTTCCTTTTATAAAATTCCCTGTTACAATTATTGATTAAAAAGTTAGCTTAGATATGTGGTCCCTGGATTGATGATTAATGTTGTTTGGCTACTTCTACGTTATGTTCTTACCTTTGAACATTTACCCTACATTAGTAACAGGTTGTGTACTTTTACTGTATATTATTTTGAAAGTAATTTAACGGAAGGCATGTTGATTTTAGTGTCTAACCTGACAGTTGGGAAGCGGGTAGGGTCCTGTTGCAGCTAAAGTCTAAAATTAGGGAGGCACCGCGATTGCAAATGACGCAAGGAGACTAAAAGCGGACAGTCCACTCGTGTGTGTCAACGGTCAGGGCCTCAGGACCATGGAGACGCGCCTACAACTTGACTGTTGTCCATGACACGCGGTGTATTTTTAGATGTTGTTGTCATCGTTCCGTAACTGCGGAGGCGTTTGGTATAAAGGACTCCTACAAAATGCATTTGTACAACAGTGTGCTGACACACTACCCCAAGTCCTCTCGCAAAGTTACAATAACTTTAACGGCAGCGCCTGCACGTCAGATCGGGACTACTTCGACTTCCACTGAGGTTGAACCAACTGGGTTAAAAACACCGTCGGACTCCAGTTTAACGACCAACGGGGAACTGTTAAGGGAGGGTGCGTCTTCCGCCAACATGCCTGCTTTTTCATGTTACGAAGCTTCATCTTTGAGGCCCATATACTTCACGTCCACTGCGGAAATCCTAATACGGAGACCTGATGGAGTGGAGAGGTCTGTACCTGTTCATGTCATGAGAGAATCTAAAGCCAAGCCCCCCTCTCCAAAGCCTGTTCAGTACAACGATGACAGTGTTGTGTACAGCGACTCGGATGTTTTGGTGAACTTAATTGATCATCTAAGAAATGGAACTGAAAAACGTTTTTCTGAGTGCTCTGAGCTGGATGAAAATAACCTTTTAAACAGCAACACGTGTCAATCCAGAATAGAAGAAAACAATTCAAGTGACAGTCAATTGTCAATTGACAGAAAGGTAGATTCACTGACTAATGCCATCTTTAGAAGCAATGGATGGGCCTCCTTACAAGAGGAATTGGGTACATCTAGGGGACATGAGCCTGAAGAACCCCTGCAGGAGGAGTTGAGTGATCCTATCAAAGCTGTTCCATTGAAAGAAGAGAGACGGGACTTTGAGCTCAGTGTGTTGCAAGAAGCTCCTTCACAGAAAGGGGATATAAACGCTAAAGTCAAACGGTACTTGGCTGAAGTGGAGAGGCAAAACAATTATCTTGAGGAGCGAAACAAGTTCAGGTATCACATTATACCAGACGGCAACTGTCTGTACAGGGCTGTTTGTAAATCCACTTATGGGGACCAGGCACGGCACAGTGAGCTCAGAGAGCAGACGGTCCACCACATCGCTGACCACTTAGATGAGTTTAACCCCATCATAGAAGGGGATGTAGGGGAATTCCTGATCAATGCTGCACAGGATGGTGTCTGGGCTGGCTACCCTGAGCTTCTCGCCATGAGCCAGATGCTGAATGTAAACATCCAACTCACAACAGGAGGGAGCTTGGAGAGCCCCACTGTCTCCACCATGCTGCACTATCTCGGAGAACAGGACCCGTCCAAACCTGAGATCTGGTTGAGCTGGCTCAGTAACGGTCATTATGACGCCCTTCTGGACAAGTGTGTTCCCAACCCGGAGTATGAGGACTGGTGCAGACACTCCCAGATGCAAAGAAAACGAGATGAAGAGTTGGCCAAGTCTATGGCAGCCTCCCTGTCCAAAATGTACATTGAACAAAATGGGGACAGTGTGAAATAAAGACATTAAATAGGACACTGTTACTGTAGAAAGCAGAACCACTGATTGCGTTTTCCAATATAAGTTATTTTTTATAAGATTTGTATTATGGGGAAAGAGGATGTGCAGTGCACTTACTATGTTTTTTTAACCTTTTTTTTAACAATGCCAAAATAGTGGCACATGTTGACAAGTGATTGACTGTGTGTGACTGTGTTTTTTCTAATCTTGGACATGATGATATTGGTGAAATACTGCAGTTACTGTTTATAAGTGCCTTTAACTACATCGTATTTATTTGCCAGTTGTTGGCAGACCAACATTGTTTTTATTTTGTCTGTACTTTAGGTCTTTCAGAGATGCCTTAGACCCCTTTTCCTCATTACCAAACTATCTTTTGCACAAATCCTGTCCTGTTTTTTCAAGGCATTTAATGCATTTGGCTTAATGTTTTAAAATAAAGACGAAAACCTGTTTAATTTGTGTCATGTTTGGATCTTACCTATTTGAAAAATGCTATCATATCATCATCATCATTTCAATAATGTGGGTTTGGTTACCTCATTAAAATATGTGATGGTAAGGTCAAGTGTCCTTTTGACTGTGCAATCTGAAATGTGATGTAACCTTGGTGCTTGAGACCTTTTGTACAAGTCAGGCTGCAGTGTTGAGTATTATAAGTGACTGAAAAAAGTATTTGCAATTGTTTTTTTTTACATATTTAAGTTTTACTGCTAACAGCTTTATTTAGAAGCAAATAAACATAAGGTCAAGAGTACTACTGTATAAGACTTAAAAATAAATGTCTGCCAACAAACACATTTCACAATTACTATAGTATGCTTTATTATACTAGTATTATTAGTATTAGTTGTATTGAGTTATTCTATGTATTTATATTTATTCACACTCTTGGGTAACGTGGGCATCTCTGTCCATCGGGGGGCACTACAGACTTTAGTATACTCCTAAAGTAAAGAAATGATTTTGTATGTCTAATTACAATATTATTTGAACTATATTTGAGAGTTTAAAACAAACAATGACAGTGTACAATAACACGTACTGTAAAAATAAGGTTTTTATTAACAACTAAACTGAGATGCACGTGCATCAGTCTGTTTTGTAAATGTACCTTTACGCGCAAAAAAAAAATGCGCACTGGCCCAACACAGGCTGTTATCGTTTTGTAGTGCATCCTATCGAACCATTAACATTCAGTTGTTTGCATATGCACCCCGAAATCTTCATAGTGGTGACGTCACTCTGCAGTCATGTGGACACAGAGGGAAAGTTTTTTCCTATCGTTTTGAATGCAACAAGAGGAAAGCCCATCATATCCTTAATGTGAGTGTTTTATTCTGACGATACACTGTCGGGCAGAAGGCATGTGATGCGAAGAAACAGCTTCACTGCAGTACTGGCACACAGTCAGCAGCACTGAGGGAGCATTGGGAAAGTCAATGACTCTCAGTGTGGTGGGTCAGTGAAAGCAGCACACGCGCCAAACGCATGAGAACGCTGCCGCTTGGAGGACGCAGTTTAGTCTTGGGAAGTTACAGGATACTTTAAAACAACCGGACAACTGCGCTCCAGCCGGCTCTCGTGTGGCACTGACCAGCTATCGAACAGGACATGTCGGGACACCGGGTGCAGTTCGTGGACCTTCCCCCAAATGACCACAAAGGAAGTCCAAAATTTCACAGTAAGAAAATTGAGGGATGTTCTCAGCTCAACCTATGTTGACCTTGGCTTACTTATGATGGTAAACTTTTGTGGTTTGTAATTCGTAAGTCGTAAGTCTAAAACCTCACAGATGTTTTAATTTGTAAGACTTTACTAAAGTGAGCATAATTTTACTTATTGTGAAGCCATAGTTTCTCCTATTCTCTCTAGTCTATGTATGACTGACTGTAATTTAATGTCACAACAAGCAATTTACTTGTGAGAAAGTTTGTGATGAAAATACCCACAAACCAATATTAGTGTTTTGTACACTGTTTATTATGGCTGCGTATCTTGCTGTGCCTTGGGAATGGTTGAGCTTATTACTTTTGACACAGGGATGCTGAGATGCCATTGATTATCATTATCATAGTTATTTGTGTTGTGCGTGTGTGACATTTTTCTTTGGAGCTTGTGGTCACCCTCTTGATACACTCAGATGAAGTGGCAGTTGCCCTTTAGATGCTGCTCACATGACTGTAGTAATACATTTTATATTCAAACTTAGCCCAGTCACACACATGCATAGACTAATTAGCAAATGTAAAAAAAAAAAGGAATGAATGTTGCAGTGGCATCTGTCTGCTTTGCCCTGCTCTGATGCTGCAGTGTATGAACCAAAGCCTGAGACCCACAGAAGCTGAGCTCATCACCATGGTGACAGTTTGAGTGACATGCCACGTGAGTAAAGACGCAATGGAAAACTGCCAGTTTGCTGCAAGGCTCTCCAGTGGGGTGCATCCACAGTACAATGCAGGTCCAGGGGAGTCACTGTGTGTTTGTCACAGACTGTAAAATGTATTTCTGATGGCAGCCGTTCGGGGCAGTTTGATATGTATTTTTTGTTTGTTTTTTGTCAGTGGGACAGTAACGTCTGCGGGCAGTAGGGTGAAATGTGCTGATGTTGTGTGCAGGTTAAGCTCCCATGGACAGAATGGCACTTTAGCAACAAACCACACAATGTGACTCATCCAGTCAGCTCCTTGTACTTTCCAGTGGCAGGTGACAGCGGGGTCAGGTTTCACCCACCGCTGTCTTTCTGATGGATTTCTGATGTGGTCACTCAGTGAGATGGCTTACTGTCTATGAGGGAAATTCACTCAGACAGTAAGCTATCTCAGGGGCCAACTGTTTGTCAAATATTTTGGCGTTCAGATCTGAATACTGATTTACACCGGTCAGGACTGTGACATCTTTTAATGTGGGTTATTTATAAACATGGCACTGGCTCTGGTGTCTGCTTGTTTAGCCTTGCCAGCTGCTCATGCTAACTACTCACCTAATCCTCCATTTTCCTGCCGGCTGACAGTGGCAACAGCTGCAGCCTAATGTTCCTCTTCTCAAGTTTCTAGTGATACTTCAGCATTGTGTCAGCAATATTATTATTATTTTTTTTTTTAGCAAAAGAGCCACTTGATGAGAAGGCTGATTGAAGATTAGCATTCTGAAGAAAGAGTAAAGCACTTCCACAATCCTACTCAATCTCTAACTTGATCATTAAGAGCCTCCTGGTGTAGAATCTTTATTACTTGTGCGGCATAATCATCCCTTTTCTCTCGTTTTTTTTTTTTTTTTGTCTTTGTCGTCAAGACCAGCTTAGTTAAAAACACTTTTGCCCAGTCTGCATTTTCTCTGATGTCTTTCCATCATCTTGTGTTCTGTGATGTCACTATATAGCAGAGTTTTACCTACAAACTTATTGGAGGGTAAAATGAAATCTGTGATGATAAGAAATAATAAGAAAAGTATGACTAGGCTAGAATTATGATGTTTATTGTGGTCCAGCTAATGTTTTTCCTGATTTGAAGCAGTGGGATATAAAGGTCGAGATAAAAATAATGTCTTTATCCATTTTCCCAGACAAAACACATGCACTTACATATAAAGCCTGCATTTCTTCAGCGAGACAGTTCAGATCATTTAGCATGCCTCCTGTAATTTAAAGACTGTATTGTGTGTGAGAAGCTTGTAATTAAGGGCATATAATATTCTGTAATCAGTTTATGAGAACAAACAGGATGTTGTACAAACAAGGAGGCCAAGTTGCTGACCTCATGAGCTAAACACAGAAAAACCATGGTGTAATCACAGATCAATATTCTCTTGACAAGGGGAAACATAAAGGATGCCTACTAAGAAATTAATAGTTTGTTGGAATCAGAACATTTACTCAGGAAAGCTGTGGATGTATCAGGGTTTACCTTTACCTTTGCAGAATGCTGTTGTGTCACAACAAACTCCCCGTTATAGCTCATAATTTTGTGGAAAGCATGTTAAATTAAAAAAAGTAAGGTGAGTTGACAGCTAGCTTTAATTTGCACAAACATTTTATTTCTATAGATAGTTCAGTCAGCGCCATTAACGCCATATCAAGCAGACCACTACACAGAGGCTTAATATACTATGTCTGCGAGGCGCTCCGCTCTATTAAAGATGCTGAACAGACTGGACGGGCTCTTGAGCTGAGCCTTCTAGAAATAGGCGGCTAAACAGCTGTTTTCACAGTGGATTAGTTCTTCAGAGTGTAAGGCGCAACAGTTTAATAGCAGGCTATGGCCTTCGATGCCCAAGTCCTGGATGTTGTTGTTTTTGTAGCTTCAGATAAATGGAGTAACCTTGAGCTAATAACCACTGTGCTTTTAGCTTCCTAATACAACGCATATTCTTTCAGTACTGCCTGTAGGGATTTTTCTAGGATAGTACATGCGTGGTGTTAAAATCGATCACAAGCCTGTTGCATATGTCAATCAAGAATAAGCTATTCTTACTGAAGCTGCAAAATGATTACTTTATACACTTCTTTTCTCAAATCATGACCTTTTTCATTCCAGTGTAATGTAGCTATAGTGTAGCACCAATGTCATGTTTGGAACGGCAGTCGGCAGTGGCTCAGTGGTAGAGCGGTCGTCCTTCAACCAGAAGGTAGTGGGTTCGATTCCCGCTCTCCCCACAATTCATACTGTCGTTGTGTCCTTGGGCAAGACACTAAACCCACCTTGCCTTGTATGAATGTTTGTGAATGTATTTGGTGTTGGTCGGAGAGGCCGTAGGCACGGAATGGCTGCCACGTCTCTGTCAGTCTGCCCCAGGGCAGCTGTGACTACAGATGTAGCTTACCACCACCAGTGTGTGACTGTGGAGTGAATGAATAATCGATATGTAAAGCGTCTTTGCGTCCCTGGAAAAGTTCTATATAAATTGCTGTAATAATAATATTGTGTAGTTGTTCTCATGTAATCTTTATTGTCTGTCTAATGAATTTTCCACCCTTTTCTGACTCCTCTATCTCCGCTGCTGCTGCTGCTGCTGTGTGGCGTCATGGTAGGTGGAAAACAACCAGATGTTTATTTCCTGTCTTTGCCTGAATGATTGCCCCTGGTGAGTTCATTCTTCAAAAGAAAGTGGTGCCGCATCTATAACACTCTTAAAATTGTGGTTGGTGTGAGATGGCACACCTTTTCTGAGATCTCAGAACTGATTAGAAGGAAGCTCACCTGTTTGTAGTAACAGTTGACCAAGGGTGTCTGTTTGAATAGTCCTCAATAGCTCGAATAAACAAACATTTATATTCTCTTATGTTTGGGGGATCTAAGACTTACTAATGCCCAGATGTTTTGACTTTCTGTGGGTGCCATGGGTGTCATTCAAACAGCCCTAAGCAGTGCTTTTTGATAATATATATACATGTGTGTATATATATATATATATATATATATATATATATATATATATATATATATATATATATATATATATATAAATATACAGTATAATGGCCATTAGAGACATCTAGTTGTATTTCTGCCCAAGCATTCCAGATACAGGATGTAATAACATTCTCCCTAAACACTAAAACACTAATGATGCATGCAGCGCGAGCCAGTAACACTATTTCCTATAGGTGTAGTGGGAACAAAAACTGATTCGGACACAGATGAGTGAGAAGTCAAATAGCCGTTTCTTTGATGTTGTGTTGAGGTTATGTTCAAAGGAGAGTATAGGACATTCTTCTGAGGGGGAGAAAATGAGCCCATGTTTATACAAGGAGATGATGTTGGATACGAGAATGTGTGTGTGTGTGTGTGTGTACCTGGTAATTGGGCTTATCTCGGGCTAATCTTCCGACTCATGCTGACGACATCCAGCCTTTTATTCGCCAACTTTGATTTTAATGACTTTGCAAATCAATCAAAAGATCTGGGTCACTGCCACAGAGGTCGAGTTAAACACTCACGCTCAATAAAAGGAGTCCTGTGTCTGCACTTTGTATGGTTGTCACGGTAATAGACAAGTGTTTTAACCTTTGCTTGTAAAGTTAAGCATTGTGAGTCCAGTTAGATTTAGACGCATTAATTCATGTCCACCACTGGTACGAGGTCATGATGTAGCAGGGGATCAACAAATTTGTTCTCTTTCTTAAACTATAAGAACGTGCCAATACAGTTACTACAGACACTTATGAACAGTACACCAGATTCTGCTAGATTTTTTCCCTAGATCTTTTATCAAGTGGTTTGGTTTGAGAGAGATTAATAGCTTTTATTATCTTCATTTGCAGACAAGGGATCGTTATGTCCATTGCAGTTAGTAAAGCACTTGTGGCAGTATTGGAGAAGGTCAAAGGAGTACAAGAGACTCTGATACCGCTGACTAATGGTATCGGTTACAGGAAAACCCTAGACAAATTCACATAACTGTTCAATTGGGCACATTTTATTGTCATGCAAGCCATTAGACATCTCATGATGATGCTTTAACCAGTTCTTTATCACTGGGCCATTACTTGACAACACAAGCCTACTATTAATCTGAAACTACTGGCCACATAATACCAGTTCAAGGCAGCCACCGCCAATGACAAACTGTGGTCAGATATACACTATTGTTGAAGATTTAAGCCCAATACCTTCCATGAGGTATATAAAGAACAAAGTATCCCAGTATGGCCAAAATACTGTTGCTCTGTGAGGGAAGTA
Source organism: Perccottus glenii (assembly GCA_024416835.2). Classification (NCBI taxonomy): domain Eukaryota; kingdom Metazoa; phylum Chordata; class Actinopteri; order Gobiiformes; family Odontobutidae; genus Perccottus; species Perccottus glenii. Next base: position 14,502,476 of record CM044558.2, read on the forward strand.
TTGTGTTTCCTTAAATGATGTGATGTTAATGGACCATCACATGAAATATCAATTGCATTATTTTGCAAACTCTGTTAAACACACAATATATGATACTGTAATATGAACAAATTTTTCAGATATTTCAATGTGAAACACTATAATTATTGGTGCTGACAGATGTCTTCATGTACAGATCTCAACATGAGCACATTTTCTCACCTCCTCATGCACAGCACTGGTGTATGAATGTGTGAGAATGCTGAGACAACGGATGGAAATTACCCTAAGACTACAATCTGGCATGTTTACATTCATGTGGCTGTGTTCATTAACACGCACTGTCCCAATCAAATAAATTGAATAATAATAATGCCAAGGCATTTAGACTCAAAACAAGCACGTTTTGGACTTTCCAAACACTTGGCTTCCCATCTAATTTGATAACTGGAGCATGTGGATGGGAAATGAGCTCAGTTGCAGTCAATAACCACAAGCCGCTGCTGTCACTGTGATGAATGGAGAGGTTGGGAATGAGGAGACAAGTGGGAGTTTATAACCGAATGGGAGCGGTCATAGCATAGGCTCGTGGGAGGGGAACTATACATCGAGAGAGTGCTGTGAAGTCCCACAAGTCCCAATTGATGAAAAACACCGTCCTTCCGTTACATCTTACAGACAATGTGCAAGTTCTGTTTTGATGTTATAAGAGAGAAGAAAACATCAGTGGATAAAACATATGTAACGCTTTATCAGCAGACGTCTCATAATAATAAATCAGCAACATTCCCACATAAAAAATTGAGGAAATGAATGTCTGTCTTCTGTAAATTCACTTTTTGGCACTTTTGAGGTTAAGTTAGGCTAATCCACTTCCCTCCCTGGAGAGTGTTAAAATACCAGCGTGCCATTGAGTGGTGGTGCTGTACGCTGGCATCAACAAATGTCTTGTTGATCCTTTGATCCAAACAATAATCTGACAACAAAAGATTTTTAATTAATGTCCCTTTATACAGTGAACCACCTACTTTGCGTCTACTGTTTTTTTTAATTACAAGGCTCTGGATTTAATAAGTTGCCTAACTGTTTCAACATTTAGAGTCTCTTATATTGTCTCGCCAATTGATAGTTTACATTTACATTTACATTTAATCATTTAGCTGACGCTTTTATCCAAAGCGACTTACATTGTTCTAATGTAATTACCAGTGTTACAGTCACTGGAGGCAAGGTGGGTTAAGTGTCTTGCCCAAGGACACAAACGACAGTATGAACTGTGGGGAGAGCGGGAATCGAACCACCTACCTTCCGGTTGAAGGACGACCGCTCTACCCACTGAGCTACTGCCGCCCATATAGTTCATATAGATTCAGTTGTACTGCCAGTTATATTTAACAAATAGGCCGCTGCTGCTTCTTTATATTTGAAGTGGAACACAACGATGATGCACACTTGGCTGTCAGGAGCCTCTGCAAAGGCCAGCAGTTGTGTAAGAGATTTAGTGGCAGAGCTTGAGTCTGGGAGAGCACAGAAATTGCCAGACCTTTTGGCAAGGTCAGCAAGGTCCTTCACCGTCCACTTCTCTCGTCCAATCACTGTTAGTCTGCTTTACTTTGTACCATTCCTGTGTCTTTACAGCATGCTTTTAACAATCTCTTTTCCTGTCTAAAAAAAATAACTTAATGCTTAGTTGTGTCTGCTGCACTCTGTTTGAACTGTTATTTACTGCCTTTATTTTCACACAGGAGAAAGAAATTGTAAGGAGCTGAGTCCGCCCGGCTCTATAGTATGTCTTCGATGACAAGGGAATGTACACTATTCTTAAAATGCGCTGAAGTCTATTAATGCATTTCCCACAGAAGATACAATTCTATGGACGGGCTTTATAGTGTTGTGTTTTTTTGAAGAATTCTTGTTATGTTAATAGATCAGAAGTCTCAGTACTTATTCTGCAACAGCAAGGGCGGTAGTTTTTTGTAGATTTTACGAGTAGTATATTTCGGTGTGAAGTCAGTGAACCAGGATATAAAAAAGTGTGCATTTCATCCATGGCTTTCAGATTAGCCTCAGAATGTTCACCCTTCAAGTCCTAACATGATATGAAAATATCTGCGACTGGAGCAGCTGTAAGGATTATAGGCACAGAAAGAGCTGACCTTGATACAACTTCAAAGTGGGGAGACAGAAGCCAGTGTGAATGCTGAACAGTTATGGAGTGAGGGCAACATCATTTTTTTTTTAGGCGCTCAAATGTTACTCTGCAGTTTCAACAAACACTTGTAACTTCTGTGTTCTAATTGAAAGGGATGTAAGCTAGTTTTTTTAACTTTTCTCCTTTTCTATTCTTATTTACCCAGGCTCAGGGGTTTGAAACATGGGCAGACTGGCTCTAGTAGAAATGAGGATGATTGTTAGCGAGGTTTGCAGTAAGAGGTTGATTTTATTGTTTGTAATTGTTCAAGCTACTGCTCTCCATTACTGCTTTAGCAAAAACACATTCAGTTTTCACAGTTACAAACACTGTCCTAATGCAGTTATGGCTACTTCTTTCTCACTCCTACCGCAGCAGTGGCCAATCGCTGAGGTGACAAGCAGTCGGTTCCAGCTTCCCACCGACCTCAGATCCCCCTGGCCCCTGAGTCACCAGAGCTCCGCGCGTTCCCTCAGAACTTGACACTGAATAGCGTCTTGGACTTCAATATCATGGGGACTGTGGGTGCTCCTGACTGATAGAGGTTGGGCTTTGAAGTTCTTTGTGATTCTTAATGAGGATCAGACTCCAGGGTTTTTTGGCCAAAGCGCTCACTCTCCCCTTTCCCACTTTTCCCAAAGAGGAGCACCCAGTCTCAGGTTTGAATTGAATGACCACTTTTCCCTCAACTTTTTTTTCCCCCTCTTGCTATACATTTCTTCCTGAAATGTTTTCTGCTTCTTAATCAGCCTTCCAAGCATGTCTCATTCTTCTGATAAATTCATTATGTAGGCCTTGGCGCACATGAATGCAGCCTCTGAAGTCTTTTCATCAGCACCTTGGTGAAGTTTGGGAGTCCACAGGAAAGACCCATGGGAGTCCAGCTCTGTCTCTTGAAACGTATGTACACAAATTACAGGCTTGAGAGAGGTGAATGTCCGACGTAGGATGGGCCAGACTGTTGTCCACTCAAGTTGGAAAGACACATTTGGTAAATATACTATTGGAAACAAAGCCTCTGTGGAGGGGTTAAACTTTGATTATTACAAAGTTAAATTTTGCATTTGTGTTTTTGTGGTTTTGGAATGCTTAACTTCAAATGAAACTCTGTCGTTTTCTCCTGAGAATTTGAAATAGTTAAGCACCAGATGCCATTGTATGAGAACACAGCACTTATTTTATGGTAAAATTAGACATTAGTTTCTGCTCTGCAATTATTTCCTACGCAATTTATTACAATTAACCTCATCTCAGTGCTATTTCTAGCTGAGGGATTGGACTGTTGACTCGTATTATTGCTGTGGAGTAAGCCATTAAAGCTGCAACTCATTATTCCGGAGGGCCATTTGAGCCATAGCACAATGAAGTGAAGTGGGTCTTTTTAGAGTCTTTTTGTCTTGGGACCAGGCATTTTTAGGTACACTGTCACCCAGCTTTCTTTCATTTCTCACATTATTTTCTCTCAAGTCTAGCACCTTCTTTGAGACATTGTTTGTATTCCTCAGTTATAATTGTGCTGCGAAATGACAGATTCTTTTGTGGAAAACTGTCATGCCAGCTATTCTAATTGTATTTCTACTCTATACAAAGAATCAGTCTGCAAGAATCTAGGGGAAGAACCAACAAATGCAAAATAAACTGACTCTGGACTGATCATACAACCAATCAGAGAGCATTGCATAAAGCCCATTTCAAATAATTACTTTGATGTTTTTCAAAAATAACAATGGACACTTTTGAGTCAAAGATACATTTTCATTAAAATTGTCAAAATTTTGAAGATCCATTTGTAACCACATTAAAGCTGTAAAAGGTGTTTTCAATCAACACAAAAAAAAAACCCTCAACTCAACACAATTTGAAACTAAACCAGAATGGATTATTTGTATATCAATGACTTTTACAGTTGACATAGTTCACACAAATCTTTCTCCGAGTTTATAATTTAGAACACAATTTTTGACCACAACTTGCATTTTTAAGATCACCCACCAGCTTACCAAATGTCATTTTCCATCCGAGTGCTTGCCCTAGTCATTTGTGCTGCACTGAAGCAAAGAAAAGATGCTCATCACGGAGTGAAAAATTCCTCTTTAATGAAGATCAGTGGAGATATTTCTACGGCTGACTGGCTGCTCTAATCTATCTTGCCTTTGCAGACACAGGTTGTAACGATGAAGCAATTAAACATAGCTTTGAAATTAATTATTGTTTTTAAATAAAGCTTATGAAGTCATAATCTGAAAAATTTGACAAGGCTCCAATGCTGGGGTTTGGAAATTCCCAGTGTTTGTCATAGTTCAGTTTATGATTACTGTGTGTAGAATCTGTGAGTGGGAATTATATTCACTAAAGTAAATAGCATGTTGATGCTATATCATTTAAAAGCTCTCAGCAAGAATTAGAGTGTCAGACCACAAAAACCTCCAATAAAAATGTAGTTTGTTGGCAAGCTTGAACACTCCCAGACGTGCAAACATGCAAATATAGACTCACTGACACAGCCTATTCACAATCCCCTCGAGAGAGCTTACACAAATGACATTTTCTCTAGTAAAAGGTCAAAAATATGAAATAGGGGTTGTGGCTTAAACTTGGTCAAACCGTAGCAGTGTCTGTAGCCGAACAGGAGCTGCTTACTTCAGGTTGAAAAAGTACCTGATTAACTGTGAAGAGATTTATGATTACCACACTCGGGCTCACTTCATTTGGTGAGAAAGAGGAAGCAGCTTTTTTTCTGTGGGTATCTTTAGTATGTCTTCAGCGAGGAAAATGTATTAATGATTTCAATCATTGCTTCTTCTAATGTACTTTTTTTTAGCTTTGCAGTTGGTTTACGTGATGCAAATATAATACAGATAACAGATACAACTGAAATTCTATATTTTTAGATACAAAACAAAGACTTTGCGTCCTTTCAAAGAATGCATTTAAATATATTAACCTTTTGATGGAGCAGAGGATTTTTAGCGCTTACATATTTTGACATATTTTGCTAAGAGTAATGATAGGGAATATAATAGATTTTATTGGTCCCATTGATAATATTACTGATATCTATACTACCTCATTCCCAGAAAGACACTGCTTTGGAGCTGTATATTCCTCTGCCTTTTCCTTGGTCTTTGTTTGTAGCCAGCCATTAAATTTAAAATCAATAAACCATAAAGAGAATGGACAAAGCTTTTATTTACATCAGTTTGAATTGAGAGTGTGGTTTGTCTGTTCTCTTTAAGGCAGAAACAAAGTACTGTGTGGAAGATGACAGTTTGATATTATTTAATGCTTGTTAGAGCGCACAAGTTGACGAGGGCTCTGGAGATGAGCCGGAGTGATTCATAAGGCCACAGGGGGGCCCCAGAGACAGGACAGACAGAACAGGGCTACATCATGACAATGGCACTGGATGTAAGAAACAATGCTTAAAGTAGAAGTAAAAATGTTACAAGTATCCAGTGGAAATACTACTGAAGTACAAAGTACCTAAGGAACTACTGATAATAACACATACTGTACATAAATGCATCTTCGGATTTAAAAGGACTACATCTGATTCCTCTTAAATCTGGTCATTATTCCACAAAATTAACAGAGGTTATTGGTTTGTCATGGTTTATGATTAGAATATTTGCATGTATTTTTGATAAAAATTTTGATTAATAAAAGGTTCTCTATTTACAATTGTAGTGACATCAAGTTCAAAAAACTATTTACTGGCTCAATTCCTGTAATTCATTGGAAGCTCATTCATAGCTCCATATTTGGGTCACAAATGAATAATAACATATTGACTTGTGACAAGCTCTGTTTGTTTTGGAGATGCCTAACGATAATCACAGAGACAACACTGCTTCTGACTAGACCACTCTGTGCTCTGACCTGTTGAATGAGCGGCAGGCACGATCAGTGCAGCATTCAACACCACAGCACACAATCTGAAAAAGGTTGGGGTTTGAAATTCCAGTCACTTTGTCCATCAGTTTATGATTAAAAGTGCAGAGTGAGACTAATTAATTCATAAAGTAGAATTAGCAATGTTGTTGGTGCTGGTTTGGATACAGTTTAAAAAAGATTCAAATGTTGAGTCTGCGAACTACTAAAACTCTCAGATGAAATATTGATTGTTTGAACACTCCCAGACGTGCAAACATTGTTATATAGACTCACTGACACAGCCTATTCAGTAATCCACCTCAATATCTTACACAAATGATGCAAAGGTCATGATATGAAGATAGGTTGTGGCTTGTGTTTCCGAGGGTAATAAGCAAACCTGCTTTCATAGTGGCTAACAAGCTATACTAACTTCAGGAACAGATACAGTGTTGGATATTGAGTAAATGCTACAGTCTGTAGTGACTCATGATATGGTTGGAAGGGGAGCGCTGTCTTCAGTGGAATGTAGCAAAGAAACAACCATCCCCTGAGGACACAATGTATTAATGATTTCAAACTCATTGCCTTCTTCTAATGTACTTTTTTTACCCATCCCCTTTGCAGTTGGTTACTGATGCAAATATAATACCCAGATAACAGATACAACATAAACCTGGCCTTTTATTGACTCTGATACAAAACAAAGACAATCCTTTCAAAGAAGGAATAAGTCACTAACCTTTTGATGGAGCAAAAGGTTTTTATGTATTTTGACATGGTTAATTCTTCATGTACAGTACATAGTCGACAGCTCTAGTTTGAGGAAGCTGACAGAATGTTTGGACTCAACTATGTATGAATACATATAGCACCAGATCTCAATGTAACACAACTTTAAGGGCATGTGTGGTCTCTCTCAAAAGTCCCTGAATGTGTTCCTAGATTCACCCAGGATGGATTAATTATGTTGAATGGGGCAGCCATTAAATTTAAAATCAATCCTGTCATTTAGGCTTTTCAATGTATTGTCAAACATTAATATTGTAACATAAAATGTATATTTTGTAATGTTATTATATTTTGTGGAAGATTCTAGAACAGTGGTTCCAAAACTGTGGTACATTTAATACATCACTTAGTATAATATTAGAGTAAATGTTTAAGAGTGGAGTCTGACTGAGGGAGTGATTCTGAAGGCTATTCCAAGCCTCCAGAGTACCTCTTAAATGGACAGACAAGAACAGGGCTACGGTGATTTCATGACAATACAGCGATATACAATGCTCCAAAGAGAAGTAAAATGTTACAAGTATAAGGAGAAACTACTGGTACAAAGTACCTAAAACTACATGATAATACAGCCTGGTACATAAGATGCATCGGTTTAAAAGGTTTTACATCTGACAACTCTGCTGAATTTTTGAAAATTACGTTGGTTTATGCTATCTGAAAACTATTGTTTTACTATGGAGTAAATCCACAAAACTAACAGGTTATTGGTTTGTCATTTTATTGATTAGTATTTGCAATGTATTTTTGAAATGTTAATAACCAATGGCGGATATCATCCATAATTATTGACATCAAGTTCCAAAACTATTTACATTTGGAATGGCTGTTCTAGAACACTGGTTTATAGCTCCATATTTGGGGTCACAAATGAATAATAACATATATGTATTTTTTTTTTTTTTTTTTTATGGACAGCCTTTATGAAACATTCCTGACATGCTTTTTTTAAAAGGCTGAATGATCATTATAAATTTAGGATAATTAACGATAATCACAGAAAGTACAAACTGTAAAACTTAGACTAGACCACTCTGTGCTCTGACCTGTTGAATGACAGCGGCAGGCACGATCAGTGCAGCATTCAACACCACAGCACACTTTAACAGGCTGAGTGCCTCGGGCACTGTTTCCATGTGAAAAGTGCAGAGAGAGAGAGAGAGAATTGGCATTATTTAGTCATTATTTTTATCTTTTAAAGTCCATTTTGGGCAAAAAGCATAGTTCCAATAAAAAAATTCAAATGTTGAGTTACTAAAACTGACTAGATGAAATATTGATTTTTGCTAAAACTGTAAAACTGTCTTTCCTTATTTTTTTATTTTTTTAAATAGTAATCATTTTAATTATCTTTATGAGATGATGCATACTGTCTTAAAGAGATTTCCTTTATAGTCATAAATTAAATAATAATAGATAAATAAGCATTAAAAAAATACAATATATAAAAATACACTAAATCCATGACTAACTTCAGGAACAGATTCAGCAGTCTAATATTGAGTAAATGCTGAAAAGTCTGTAGTGACTCCTGTTCTATGATATGGTTAATGGCACCAATATGTCTACAGTGGAATGTAGCAAAAAAAAGAGGACACAAAAAACAAACTCAGCCTACAATGACACAGACAGTGACCTAAGCACCAATCATATTCCTTATTTGGTGATTGACAGAATAACATAAACCTGGCCTTTTTATTGACTCTGCTCAACCATGAGGCAATATATTCAGTTAGAGACTAATTTGGTTGAAACCTAGAGACTTACAAAGTAACAGTTAATTCTTTGCATGTCTGACATAGTCGAGAAGCTCTAGTTTGGGGAAGCTGACAGCATGTTTGGACTCAACTATATGAATACATATAGCACCAGATCTCAATGTTCAATTTAGGATCATTTGATTCATTTAGCATCTCATTAAGTCCCTTAATGTGTTCACTGCGTAACTTTTAGCCAGTAGTTTAATATTCCAAACATATACATTGTTGTATTGATTTAAGGATTGTTAGACACACAACTGGTAGAATCCTACCTATTTCACTGACACTGTACCCTCAGCTGGACAGAAAACTCTGATATAAATGATTTATAATTCTATTGTGGAAGATTCTAGAACACTGGTTCCAAAACTGCTTAGCAGCTCAAACAGAGAGATACACTGGACCCTAGCAGAGTTTTATTTGTACAGAATGCACTAAAATGACCCTACTGTTTCAGAAGACATGTTTTTTTTTACAAACTTGACAGTTTTGGATAGTTTCCTCTCGAAAACAAACAACACAGTCAGGTAATGGCACCAATATGTCTACATTTACACATTAACAAAACTCTTCTTTTTCCAGTCTCTCTTAAAATGAACATTATTTTTGCCTCAGACAGTGACCTAAGTCAATCATATTCCGTCTTATTTGGTGATTGAGATATAAGAAAATAGATCTTGAATTGTCAGAGTTAAATGTATTGTGTGAAAGAGAAGTGTTTGTTTGATACAACATAGTGTTGCTATAACCTCATGTCCCAAATGTGATTGTATTTATTAGCACCCCCACCAAATATCACCACCAGCCGCCACTGTTAAAACTAAGAGAAGAAGTGACAGGAAGAGCAGGAGATTTTTAATATAAATACATTAGCTTTAGCAATATTTGTTCAATTTTTGGGAGACTCATTTGATTCATTTTGAAACAGGGTTATTAGTGGATAAATCTTTCGACAACACCTGCGTAACTTTTAGCCAGTAGTTTAATATTCCAAACATATACATTGTTGTATTGATTTAACGATGATGTCATCGCATCACGTGTCGGCCTCCTACCTATTTCACTGACACTGTACCCTCAGCTGGACAGAAAACTCTGATATAAATGATTTATAATTCTATGCTTTATTACAGCAAAATCTATTGACTTCTATGCAGTTAGCAGCTCAAACAGAGAGATACACTGGACCCTAGCATACGCCACATTTGTACAGATCCACTAAAGAGAACCAGGAGAGCAACCTGGAGAAAAAGAATGGACAAGAGAAGTTTTGGATGTCCAAAACAAACTCAGAACACAGTCAGGTTGAAGAGCAAACAACAAACTAGTGGCACCAATTACTACACTCTAAATAACTCTTCTTTTTGAGAACTTGTTTTTATTAGAAAATGAACATTATTTAGGTCTGCCTCCGTCTTCTGCAGTCAAGGTTATCATGAAAGTCTTCTTCTCCGTAGAGTGTATATATGTAGATTATTGTGAAAGTCATGTGTTTGTGTGAAAGAGAAGTGTTTGTTTGATACAACATAGTGTTGCTATAACTTCATGTCCCAAATGTGATATTTTCTTGAGCACCCCGTCCCAAATATCGGATAGGGATGCCACTGTTAAATAGCCTAAGTTAACCCACAAAATCTAACATTATAACAGTTTATTCTGCAGTTTTGACAGCACAGAATTTTGTGAACACTTAAAAAAAGAAGTACTTTATCCACAAACAAAAGCACAGTAATTCATTCCCATTAGAAACACAACAGATTCTCCTCGAAAAGTTCTTATTAAGCTTGAGCACACGCAGGCTTCAGCTCAGTGAACGTGAAGTGAGTTGTTTATATCCTGTGCCCGTTGTGTAAGAATAACCCTGAGACCAAAACGTCATTTAATTAGTGAAATACCACAGAGGCACTCAGACAGCCCTTGCTGCTAGAGCCCTCTTTTTTTCCTCTGTCCATGTGCGGCCCCTCCTCCACATAAGCCGTATACGCCTCTATACTAGGGTTTGTGGGCTTTACTACACTGCCATATTTCCAGAACCACCCATCCCACTGCTCCACAGAACTAAAGTGCCTACACCCTGCATGCAACATGAGAAAAAGTTGTCTAGACGGCATTTCTTCATCTATATCTCCTCGAGCATCTGTCTTTGTTATTATAGCCAACATCAAGTCATCACATATTCATCTTTGACAAGTTGGAATATTTGCGGTACGCTGTTTTCCGCGCCTAGTTTGAAGTGCAAATTAGCTCCATGCCTTGCTCTTGAGTCGACAAGGGGCTTGTTATCCAATACATACTGTAGATGCTCTTTATGAACCATTACACGCTCTAAATCACATAGCGTAATTAGGAAACTCAAATGATATCCATCTTCTAAATGCGACATTATTTAACTCCTTTGAAGCGACTTCTCTCTGTTTGTCCTGCACAGTCAGGCTTACAGCAGGCTGGGAGGCATCCAGTCCACAGAGGGCTTTCATTTACTCCCAGCACACATCACACACACGCTAATGCACAGAGAGAGAATTACACTATACGCATCGTCGCAGAGCCTGGGCTTTTTCATGGTCAGCCCTATTTAGATTTGACGTAATCCTCCACTTTGTGCCATCCTGTAAACAGACCAAAAGTCAGTTAAATCTGTGACGCAGAGCCATAATCTTGCACAATTCTAATATGTAATCTTATGCTAATATCCTTTTTCCTTCCGATTGGACAAAAACATCCTGCAGCGGACACCCAAGAGGTTCTTATTCCCTTCCCAGATTTTGTCAGCAAACGGTTCATTGCAAAAGTATGTAGGTCAATCTGATTTATCAAAACCTAGTTATGTGATTAAAATTTCCTATCTATACGATGGGTGATGTCTGTCATCGTGTTTGAACAGCTTACTGGTCTAAAAGGCAATCATGGTTGGGGAGGGGAGGGGGAATTGATCAGATGTTGTAGAGCACATGAGTTTATTTTTAGCCTCTTGTACAGTAAATGGTGGATTCAAACAGAGCAGTGAATAAAATCCAAAACAAGGAGTTTTATATCTGTTTTGTGAAGAATATGCCCCTTGCCAGTTGTGTGGTCCTCGTGGATTGTTGCGCTTTTCTATCATGTTGCCTGGACAATGTTGATCCGTTGCTTGCTGTAATCCATTTTCTGGTGTTTAGTCAGTAAGCACGCAATGACATCCCTGACCATTTTTTGTCACATGTCCGTTTGCCATCCTATCATTCACGTGGGCTGACAGGCTCAAAATGGGGCGGCGTGCCAAATGACCTGTCTGCAAAGTTAATCAATAAAAACAAGTTTATTGGATTGTGGTTTATAATCAGTCTGTGCCAGCAGAAATCTCCTCTGAATTTGAACTTGTTATCCCTTTTAAACATGGTTAAGACACTGTCCCAAGCACTTTGTCAACAGGAGTCCTTCTGAAAGCGTAGGAAGAAGAAAAGTGGATTTGTTTGAGTGAACTAGTGATCACTTCTTTTAAGCTTCTCTCTTCAAATGCACAGCTCATGGATTTGGCACAGCAAATCACACCAGCTTCACTTGTGCCTGCTCAATGCTTTCCTCCACAGTGCTCTTTAATTCTCTGTAAATTCCACCAGTCAGTGCAGGCTTTGGTGTGTTGTCGTGTGTGTGTGTGTGTGTGTGCTGCATTCCCTCTTTTAGTCGCATGAACATCTAACATATGAGAAGTATGCACTGTCGGCACAGCAAGAGTTGGACAGAGAGAAAAGCAGGAAAATGGGACAAGGAGTTGAAACCAGTGATTGTATGAGGCTTTGGTGACGACGTGAAGAGGAGCGCACATCTGGAACAGCTTGCGCAGCTGCACCTGAAGAAGAGGGGCTTGTCTGCAAAGCCTCTGCCGGCACTTTCTCCTCTGCTTCATGTTCTTTTTCCCCCTCACAGTCTGTAAATCTTTTCCTTTCTGCACTCCGCCTGCCGGAATGGTTTCCCGCTGAGCATCAAGCACAGCAGAGCAAGCCGAAAAAGAGCGGACTGCACAAGAGGACAGCAACAAGACCGGATCATTTAATCGACAGATGAGAGAAGTTGACAACCTCATTATGTGTAAAATGGGAGAACATAACAGTGGACGATTGGGAAACAGAATTGGAGGAACAAGGAATTTCAAAGCAGGAATGTGCTGACTGTGGAGACTGAAGTTTCTGTTTAACACAGTAAGTCCTTTTCAACCACTCCACAGGTTTATCTACACATACAGCCATTTAGCAACACACAGCAACTGTTTGCTTTGGAGGATGATCCTAAGAGGCCACGTCAGGAGAAAAGAACACCTTTAAAGGAGCTATTAACCCCTCACCCTCTCATCCTTGACTTCCCAAAAGAGCCCTCCCTCAGTCTTACCTGCGCCAGTCACAACACGTTGGAGCTGAAGCGTCATTCACCTACAACAGCCCTGGATCACCCACAGGACACTCACACCGGCTGAGTAACACTGAGGAGGTTTAGTGATCCGCTGACCTGCAGGATGTCTAAAGCCTCCAGGCTGGCGAGACCCCTCTCAGCAGGGGCCGGATCCAAACTGCCTTCTCCAAGGAAGGAATGCCCTGGCACGACAGCTCGAACAAGGGTACTGAGCGTGGGGGAGAAGCTAATGAGGGCAGGCAACGATGGTGTTCTGACCAGGCAAAAGACTTTAAACGTAGCCACGCCGCTGGACAAAGCACAAAGTGAAAATGAGACTCAGACTTTAAGTCAAGAAGTCAAAGGAGATAATGTGGACATGACACTTCCAAAGAGCAGGATCAGTCCACCGAAAGCCTCAAGTCAGCACCTGGGCACATCAAACAGTGAGTAATAGAATAACTGCACCATGGTTTTCTCTGGGTTATATCTTTTTTCAAATGATGCTACTATACCTTTCATTCAAATGCTGAACAATAAATCTCATTTATATAGACTTAAATTGTATTTTAGCATTTGGTTTAGAGATGTCACATAATGCTATAAAGTGATGTCAGAAGCTGGAGGTGCTGCAGTAGTAAGCAGTTGTAGTAACTTTCCAAACAGATCAATTGAAAGAGCATACTTTCCAGTTGTCACTTTGTTGGAAACAGAGTTTCATTGCTTTTGATCATTATACGTCATTTACAGACAAATAGGCTTTTGCTTTCATTTTTGGTTCAATTTTAGTGTGTTGTGAACCTGAAGTCTTGCATTATTTTTCTCGTCTTGTATTGCATGGATTTATTTGCCAAAGCTAACAGATTGCAACACAGGTATAGGTCAAGTTAAATAATCCATTCTGCAGCCGTTCACAAGTAAGGAATAGTTGGGATATCCCACAGTCTCTGTTTTTGTACGGTACAGTCAGATTAAGAAATAACAAGCAGGAGGTTGAGAAAAGTGGTCTTATCCCTCTGTGGCCTTGTCACCAAATTCCCAACTCTGTGGGACGCCAGCTTTCATGGTTCTATCAAGTCTCACTTCCCCGACACTCTTGAAAGTAACTTGACCAAGCTAGTGTAAAATCTTACATTCTCTGTGGGCACATGGTTAGTAGCTGGACTGAATGATAGACTGTAGTCCCTCATAGGCTTTAGTTTTGTATTCAAAGAGGTTTTTTTTTACTGTCAGTGTAGTCGGGGGTTGAGTTAAGTGAAATAGTGACAGAAGGAGGTTAGGAATGCGAGGGGTATGCTGGGAAATCAACAGGTTCGGGTAATGTCTGTGTGTAGTTCCCCTCCGGTAAGGATAGGTCAGGGGTTATGAGAGGGCAGGTTCATACTGCAAACCAGATGTTCTTGTCTCTGCAGCTCCCAGTGTCCTTTGTATCAAAAGAAATGTTTTTACTGTTGAGCTCTTGTCCTGTTTTCCAGGTTGGGGTCAGTTTTTGGCAACATTTAGCGTTGTTCTAATACATTTTAAAATTGCTCCCGGGAGTCAAATGATGAAGAACAGGAAGTCCAATTTGAGGCCATCGGAAGTGACTTGCTAGTTTTGATATTTTTGTATTCACTTCTTGTCTTCCCTCGCAATTCCGGTGTCCTCCCTCCCCTTTCTTTTGCTTACTTACCAAACACACCCCCACCACTTCTATCTCTTGTCTCTGTGTCTTTCTGCTTCGTTCTTTTCTTCTTTTTCCTTGTCATGTTTTGACAGCGCTTGACTCCATTGTTGCAAGATGCCCCAGCACGCTTACATAGAAACTCACAAGACTATCAAAAGGAATAATTCAACTGTGTCTTGTCTCTGCACTTTTGGTTATGTCCTTGGTGGGTGCTGCCAATTGCACTTTTGTCTTCGGGGACAGCAAGAACTTTGTAAATGTCTCATTATGGACATGTAACACTGAAGAGAACTCCCACAGTCTATTGCATTAAAGACTTTTGCAGCTGTTCTGATCGCATTGCATGCTTTTGGAGAAAGGATTTTAAACACCATTACAATGCAATAGTTTTACTTTTCCAATCTAGTGTTTTCAGTGTGGCAGTAGTATTGTTTTACTAATAATACTATAGAAAAACTGTTCCTCACATCTGTTTCTTCTTTCTCTCTGTAGCCACTTTTTGTGCTTTACATTACTAATTGTCCCTGCCTCATCCTAAAAGATGCAGTGCTGGTATGGGAGGTGTGAGGTGGTTCCATCTTTATCCCACAGCGGAGGTAGTTCCAGAGATTGAGATGATTCGAGCATAAATGGGACAAGAAAGGAGCAGAAAAGCGTAATTACTGCAGTCTTTGTAGCCTTGCATAACCATTACAGTTTGCAGATTCCTTTGCAACAGAGTGACTTTTCTGTTATCAGGCGCGTATTTAAATGAACCCTAGACAACTTGTCTTTTAACTAACAAACTGGTGGGCGTTCCAATTTGCCTGGATCTCAGTGTCCCAAGCTAATGCCA
This sequence comes from Perccottus glenii, assembly GCA_024416835.2. NCBI lineage: Eukaryota > Metazoa > Chordata > Actinopteri > Gobiiformes > Odontobutidae > Perccottus > Perccottus glenii. Next base: position 14,517,937 of record CM044558.2, read on the forward strand.
TCGGTGGGGCCTGAAAGTGTCTAGAGCGCAGGCCTACAGGGTCAGACAGAGCTGGCAGACAATAAGTGCATATGACAGGTGACATTTCCACTGTGTGAAGGCTTCAGAGCCGACTGCTGCTCGCCAGAGGGTCCAATTTCAGTGGTAATGTGGCAGTTTTCAGTGTGAGGGAAATCCGTTTGACATTTTCTGTCCTAGAGAGGATACATTACAGGTTCAGCTTCACCTTCGCTAGGATACTGTATCAAAAACTGCTCTGCAACGTTTTCCAGCCAACCTTGAGATATTCTGTTGCTATTTGACATTCTGCAAAATCACAGATAGATGGATTGATCAAACATTTCCAGCACAAAATTAGGATATACAGTATACATACATGTTGAAATTAGATCACTGTTAAAGTTAACTTAAAACAATTGCTTTTATCACAGCTGGTTATTCTAGCACTTTAGAGAATTGGTTCCGGTCATTCAGTTACCTTTTTACTTGCTTTCCATTTTTTTATTCCCACACATACTGGTCTATTGTGCACCACTGAACAAAAGCATGTGGAGTTAAGGTCTGGAATAACTTTACTTGATAATGACCTAACCTCTTTCTTTCTCAACTATCAATCCTTGCTATCTAAACTTCCCAGACTCTATTTGTCTTTGTGTCTGGTCCAACTCATATGACCACACAAGGCCTTTGATCCTGTGTCTCGTCATGCACAGATTTGATTACTCTTCAGATAAAGTCTCAGGCCAGATCTTTGGATGACCTACCTAACCATTTGATGACAGAGAAGGTGAGTCAGTACAAAGGGGTTTGGTTTGTGGCTTCTTGTCTGTTTAGTCATTTCAACATCACTAAGAGCAGTGTTGCTTCAGCTTGTTTGCCAAGTGTCTGGCAATATTAAGACATTCCTGTGTTGTCCTGTGATGTGCTGTCATCTCTGCAGACAACTGCAATGACAGCGTATGGATATGAATCCCTGCTGCTAGGGACAAGTGCCTACATGTTCACTGTAAAGGATCCAGCACTTGTTAAAGTCCACGCAAGGCATTCTTTTTAACAGATGTTGTCTGTTTTTCGAAAGCTTAGTGTAATGGGAAATGACTTTGGGGATTGGGATGTGATCACCCATTTCTTTGACACTGGAGCCAAAAGTAGAGATTACATTAATTGCAGCCCCTCGTGACTGTTTAAACTGTCCGTCTAAAGTTTTTTTTAAAGAGATTCACAGTTGGTTTGCAGATGAAGTGTGAGACAAAACTGATACATTTGAGTTGTTGATATGGAGGGATAAGAAACAAGCGCTAAAGGAACAAAACTAAATCAGTATAGTATAGTACTATGCTGCAATAAGAAGTACATAAACCAATTACCAATACCCTAGTATGCTCTTTCAACCATCATCACTGATTTAGTGGGTCTGTCTAATGCAGTAGTGGGTATGTTTATTTCATTTTTGAGCTTACTGCCTTAATCATTTAGTTCTTTGAGAACTATGGTAAGCAATTTTCTCTTTTCTAAATCCCAATTGATATCCAAATAAAACCTCACTCTGGACGAGTCTTCAAACACATTTTTAGTAGAATGCACCGTTTTGATTGAGATAAGGCCTGTAATTATTGACCCATAAGAATTCTTTTTCTATCAAACCTTTATTTAAGTAGGTAAACCATTGAGAATTAATTCTCATTTACAATTGTGACCTTATATCTAGTTCCCCCAACCTACGCATAAGTTTGTTAAGGTCAAGGTTTTCATTTGTGTCAAAAACAATTCTTTTGAATGGCACACAAAAGGAAGTCATAGCCTTGTCGTTTTCCCAGATTTGCAGCAGATTAGACAACTTACCTTTGTGCTTATCAAGTCAATAAGTAATAGGGGAAATCCAATGAGTCAGTAGAAGTGCAGGTGAGTTAATAGTGTGTTCACAGAACGGGGGGTTTTGTGTTTAAAGGGAGCAAATGTGACTCATCCCTCAAACAGAAACAGAAACAGACAAAGAATCGGGCCACTGAGCAAGAAGAAAGAGCTTTGGTTATAGGACTCGTTATGGGTCTATGGCAAAGCCGCCTTTTGGGTCTCCGGTGTGTGTTTTTGTTTCAGGCTGTAGCTTGGGGCACAGTTGGGTCTTCTTTATTGCTGTTTTTATCAAAGAAACATCCTATGGGACTCTTTTTCATGTCAGACTAAAGCTAAAACAAAAGTTAATCTCTTCCATGGCCACTCTAACTTTAAGTCCTTGTGTTTTCACTTGTCAGAGTCCAAAATGATTACCATACTACTTATTGGTTCTTGTTATTTTGGCGGAACTCCACAGCACTCTTCAAAGCTAATACTCCAAATGTGCCATGAAATTTCTTCAAATCAGACATCTCACTACTAGATTAGTCCTCTCTGATGAATGTGATGTGTGTGTTCCAGCCTTAAGCATAAATGTGGTTAATTCATCCGACTGGGGGGGTGGGAGGTTTAAGCGGATGTAAGGCCTCCCCCAGGGTTTCCTCTCAAAGAGCCGGCACAGAAATCAATATGTCTCCACCTCCTCTGTTACTTTTCCCTTATGCCCTTCAGGCAGAGCTGCTGTGCTGTATGGATCTGTGTTTGTATATCTGTCAGTTGGGACCACACACTACTACTTTTTGTCTCTCTAGATCAAAGCATTTGATATGGATTCTGATGATGTGTTTATTTCATGACATTTAAAGTATCACCGCGTAACCTTTAGCCCAAAAATGTATACTGTCACTCTTGGTTCCCAGACTTAAAATTAGTAGAATTATGCCTATTTTACTGACACAGTACCCTCAGCTGACCAGAAACCTCCAATGTTACTTCCCTGTCACCAGGACGGGGACTTATTCTGAGAGATTACGTGAGCGCATGCTCTAGCACACAACATGTACTGTATAATAAAGAAAACAGTCCAATACCCTGGACCCTAGCGGAGTCGTATTTGTACAAAATACACTGAAATGACTAAAATACTGTTTCAGAAGACATGTTCTTTCTTCCAAACTTGCCATCTTGGATGTCTCTACTTGTCTAGACTAGTCTGTTAAGGTTCTCAGTCATCCAGGTCATCTTGGAAAAAAGGTCAAAGTAAAAGCATCTGGACTCAGTTTTCAGACATTTCGTCTGTAATTCTGAGATCAACTGGTAAGAGAGCTGAGCTTATATCTCTAGAGGGAGGGGCTTGACCTGAAAGACTCAGGTCCAGCAGGATTGGCTCTTCTGTGCTGATACATCCTCTTGAGAAGTTGTTATTTTGTTTCTCCGACATAACCAGACACATAAGGGATAACTAACAAAAGGGATAGGTGTAATTATCTCTTATGTCTGGTTTATCTGAAAAAACTAAAAGGATTTTCTACGAACACAACATTTCAGTCCACTTTAACCAGGGAACACTTTGTGTCAAAAACTGGTCCATCCCAAAGACAAGATCCCCTCGCACAAACGTAATGTGGTGGACCCGAGTCTGCAGTCCACCTCCACCTCAAAGAGAAAGGGCATTCCTTTGAGGACAGCAATGTTCGAACTTTGTCTAGAGAGGCCAGATGGTTTGAGAGAGGGGTGAAGGAAGCCATTTTTGTGAAAATGGAAAAAGCCCTCTCTGAACAGAGGAGGTGGCCTCAGATTCATGTTGCCTAGTATTTATAACAGTGTTTTGTTTCACTCTAGAACAACAATAACACCTGAATGGAACAGTGTCATTAACGACTCTCCTGAGCCTTAACAACTCTCACATCAGGAGTCACACTTCCCTTTCATGGCCAACGACCATGAGACCAGAACAGCCTGGTCTATCAGGTTTGGTTTCAGGGGAAACTCCTCCCTCTAGAGATATAAGCTCAGCTCTCTGACCAGTTGATCTCAGAAGTGACTATGTCTCTTGGAATTAGAGACAAAACGTCTTCATCTTAAAAAAACTGAGTCCAAATGCTTTTACTTTACTTTTACTTTACCCTTTTTCTCACTCTACTACAAATATTGCGCCCACTGACAGAGAGAGATTTGCGCTCTCTAGCTAAAAGTTACACTGAGCTGCCTTAAGGCATAATAATTTTATTCAGTTTATTCTACATCTGTTAGTAATAGCCCCATGAAAATCCAATCCACAGAGACCAGACATATTCTGGCCAGGCTAATGTGTCCCGTATAGTTTTTTTTCTTTTTTTCATTTTTGCAGTACCACAAATGACTACTGTGGGACTTAGCAATATGGTCAGAGGGCTGTGTGGACTCTCATATTGAGTCCACACGTATGTCTGAACACCTATTCCTCAAGTACATTGTGAAATGTTGTTTCATAATTCTCCTATATAGCACCTTGTATCTGCATGTTGTTGTTCCAGTGGTGAGGATATAAGTGGTTCCTGGCTGTCAAAGTGTTAAACTGCTACTAAGTTTTAAACTCTTTTTATGTCAGATTACAAACTTGAGTTAACTTTACAAAAGTACAATTCAAAAATATGATTTTAACATAAGTTTGTACTTATGTTAAAATAAGTACACTTATTCTGCTCACTTCTTCTCTGGGGTATTTTGCAACTTTCATACTGTGCACTAGGACAGCAGCAGTGCCTGTATGTTGACCACATGATTTATCTGATGACCAGGACATGTGATGTTGATGCTGAGATGAGCAAATGTAGGATAAATAACAAGTGCACGTTATATTGTGTCCATATTATCAGGGATTATTCCAGGGACATACTGTTAGTTCTAGGTTTAGGACTAATAAGAAGTTTGTTTCCTCATCTGAGAGGTGCTGTGTTTCCCCTTTCATTACATTAAGTCTTCTGCTGTAGCTGCATAACCATGTGTTAAGAGTTCATGACCCACTGACCCTAATCTGCCACTCTTGGGTTTATAGTCATGTGTATTGTAATAAGATAATGTTTTCTTGGGAAACAAATCACCAGAAAGAAACACTTTTTGTGCATGTTTTGTATTTAGGACATTGTCACATTTAAATGCACTTCCCCAGGACTTCTGAGGGCACTGTTATGGTTTGGACCAAAAGACAAAGTACAACTGTCCACTGATTTATATTCTCAGAGACCTGTTTAAAAGCTGCAGAAAAGTGAAGAATTTCCAAAATGCAAGGGTCTTGAGTTCGCCCATCCAACAGGAGCAACACATCCCCCTTGTGTGTGTTTTTGAACCAAGACAGAGGCTCATAAAGATTATTGACGATGTACACCATGTGATACGAGCACTGAGCAGGATGGGGCAGCTTTAAATCTCACTGATGTATAGGCCTCTTTCTACTGCTCCCAGGACAGAGCCAGAAAGACTCACCCAAGCCATTTAAATGTTGTAGATGGAAAATAGGCAGATAGGGTTTAGGTGATTTCTTTTCTATCTGGCTGTATTAGTGCGTTTTTACCAGTGCATACGGTTCCAGTGTTTTTAAGAGACAGTTCATGTATCAGCCTGTATGTTTTGGTAACATCTGTGTGGTTGTTAAGGTTTTTTATAAAACATGTTATGTTGTATGGGAAGCACAAGGTAAACCATAGAGTAGCGACTACATTCAGATCTGTGAAGAAAACAAAAAAATTAGGGCCCCAAGATGAGACCAATTAAATTTTAACAATTTTATAAGTGTAATTTCTTGTGCATATAGTTCTTCTGGGTTAGATCAATAGTTAGCGTTATGTGCCCTGTTTTTATCTCAGCACTGACAAGGGCTTTAGGCGCACATTAGGATTTAAACCATTGCAAATTAAACAGATGAAAAATAGATGGGTTGTGTTTACCATGCCCCACAGCCATGCAAAGAGCGCAGAGCACAGGGCCTTAAAATCTGTAATGTTACAATTATTTGAAAAGGCACAGCGTCCTACTGTACAGGTTGTGTCTGCCGTCCAAGTGTGGGTTAATCAAAAATAATTGAGTCACTTAAATGCAACGACGGAATAGGCCCGACACATTGTGCTGTAATTGCCATGTGCGCTGCGGGATTGCAGCCCAGAGTTAACATAATGACAGATTGAGAGAACAGCCTCAGCCTACTCGGATGCTATTAAGACTACTGTGACCCGTGTGCTCTGAATTATACACACTCCACTCTAATGTGTCCTGTCAATTTTTGAAAATGGAAGGAGCAAGTTCACATGGCAACCTAATATTGTCAGGTTAATGTGATTTATTTCTCTGACACTGCCATTTTGTTCGTTAGAGCTGTAATTGTAAAGTTAATTGTTGTCATGTTGCCTGGTGTGTGTTTGCAGCCAGAAAGCACGGATGTATTCCCACTTCTCCCGAAAAAAAAGAAAGAGACTTCCTGGCCGCATGTCGAATCTCTCATCTTCAACTTCTGATGACGAGCAGGTTCCCCACCACTTCACATAATTACACCGCAGAACACTTAAGCCTTTGACATCAGTGAAAGTGCAGTGGAGAGATGAGTGGCTCCTGGCACACAGCGCCCCCAGCTGTACACCTTATAGGATTAGATCCACTTTCACAGCCTGTAGAGTTTCACCTCTTGTGGAAGTTCATGTAATTTGAGGTTTATTCATTCCTTTTCCTGCTGGTAAAAAAAAGTATTTCATATTTGCACAGCGGTGTGTTCGAGAGGTACACTGTGCCTTAAAACATCTTTGGTACATTCTTACTGCATTAAACACTTGTCTGCTTTTAAATGTGGGGGATTTTTCAAAAAGGAGGAATACGTTTTGACTGAGTGTGATGAAGTCACTGGTTAGACACGCATGCTTTTGAGTCCGGGCTACGTATCATGAGATGGACGCAGTGCTTCGATGTCACTGAGCTGTGAGAGAAAGAGAGAATAGGGCAGGATTTCAGCTGAATTGACGTTAACAGCTGGAGATTTAATACTTGACAGAAAGCTGGGATGTGTACACACTAAAACCTGACAGATGACTTCTCCAACTTTTTTTTTTATCTCAGTGAAAATCATAAAAATTGAATTAAGAGTGAGTGAATTAAGAGTATTGGATTATAGACCTTTCCAATGGGCTGAAAGGATAAAAGATGGATTGAAATAATAAATTTAATCCTTTTATTACTAGACTTTTGACACAACAAAACAACTTCAATTCGATTCTTCTTCTTCTGGAAAGTCTTGTTTGCATTTACTATTTGTTTCCCCACTGCCGTCTTGTGTTAGCCCTCAACCCAACAACCATTTGTCACAATGCTTCTTATCCAGTAGTTTTGTCCAAATGTAGATGAGCAGTGAAAGCCATCAGAACCCATATTTACATGTCTCGTTATGTAATCTTTCATCGCTTGCGACGGGGGGGGACACCGGAGATGGATGAAACAGTCAAGACAGAACGATTATACAAGGGCATAAATGAAATATGATCTTTAAAATGAATTGTAAAGAGCAACCATTTCAATAAGCATTAAAAGTACTATTTCAAGTTTTGATAATGCCACACACTATGACCATATGGAGCTGATAATAATGAGAAAGAACTCCCAACTTTTCTTGTCACCCTTCATACTTTTAGAAGAATTGTCATTGCATGCAAATGTTTCTCGCTGCTGCATTTATTTCCTCCCTCATTTATTTGTTGTTGTTGATCCCCTGAAAGCACGCGACAAGTAGGGCTCATGTTTCAGTGGGAAGCTACACAGGCTATGCTAACTTGCCAATTGAGGCCCACACTTCACAATGCGGCAGCTGGCAGTCACTGTGATGTGCGACTAGTAGTCATCAATTATTAGACCCGAGCCGGTGATAACCGGAAGGGTCTATTATTTTTGATAGCGTCCGTTATTATTAGACCCGAGCCGGTGATAACCGGAAGGGTCTATTATTTCTGATAGCGTCCGTTATTATTATTATTATTATTATTATTATTATTATTATTATTATTCTGCTCTTTGAGGGCAAATTTGACCCCCTGAACATGCACGAAAACTCAGGAAACTTTGGCCAAAATTCAAGCCCGGCGAAAAATTTATTGAAATGAAGTCCAAGAAAAATATGAAAAATGACTCAGTGGCGACCCTGAAAAGTCAAAATACATTGGGCCTATGGAAAGTGAAAGTAACTTTTTTCCAACGTAGAAAAATGAAACTTGGTACATCCATAGGACACCTTAGGGCAAATATAAAAGTCTATGACAGTCACACCTTAAAGTCAACAGGAAGTCCGCCGTGTGGGGTGGAACGCGCGGCCACCTAAATCGCACTCCTCGCGCAAAATGATTCAATTCATCGTGTTTTTATCTAAAAGGCCCCAAATTTGGTGAGTATCATCTAGACACGTGTGTCAACCAAAGTTATAACTTTGTTGTTGATATCTTATCGGGTATGGGTGTGGCAAGCCTGTAACGAGGTGGCCATTTTTGTGAAAATAAAACGTCTCTTAACTCTCAAACGCCTTCTCGGATCGAGTTGGACCCAAAAAGGCGTTTGTGCACATTCATGACCTGAACACAAAAATATGTAAATAAAAGGGTTATCTTTAGAAATGACTCTCTAGCGCCCCCTACAAACTTATAATGGGAGCTTAGAATTTAGTTTGTCATAGAGACTTCAAATTTGGTACACACATCTCTTATGTCATGACGAACATAAAAGCCAATGACAACCACCCCCTATCTATAAATGTGTTGCCATAGCAACGCCCCACATATGTGGACAAAGTCAATAGGAAGTGAAAATTTTAGTTTGTCGTAAGCAAATGAAACTTGGTACACACATCCAGTATGGGCTTATGAACAAAAAAGCCAATGGTGACCACACCCTATCACACACGGGAAGGCGGCCATTTTGAATTGAATATATGAATCTTCTTAGAATACACCTCTCTTTTAAAAAACAGTCCTTTGTTTTTCTCGCCTTAGCCCAAGCATAATCTATTATTTTCAAAAGTTCAGACAGCTCCCAGGAAAACCAGGGATTGTGGAGACCTTTAGCTCTAAATTACAAGGTGGTGTAGCAGGCCCCAGCAGTAGCACAGGCCCGAGGTGATGAAGCAGGATCCAGCCAGAAGAAGATTCAAGCAGTAGCACAGGCCTGGTTATTTGACATTACTGTGAAGTTTACGCTTTAAAGCACAAAATGCAATCCTCCGAGTACATGATTCCCCGCGGTCTCAAGGGAGGCGAGGGTCTTTATCGCCGCTTGCGGCTTTAATTATTATTATTATTAGACCCGAGCCGGTGATAACCGGAAGGGTCTATTATTTTTGATAGCGTCCGTTATTATTATTATTATTCTGCTCTTTGAGGGCAAATTTGACCCCCTGAACATGCACGAAAACTCAGGAAACTTTGCCCAAAATTCAAGCCCGGCGAAAAATTTATAGAAATGAAGTCCGCAAGAAAAAATATGAAAAAATGACTCAGTGGCGACCCCTGGAAAAGTCAAAATACATTGGGCCTATGGAAAGTGAAAGTAACTTTTTTCCAACGTAGAAAAATGAAACTTGGTACATCCATAGAACACCTCAGGGCAAATATAAAAGTCTATGACAGTCACACCCTAAACTCAACAGGAAGTCCGCCGTGTGGGGTGGAACGCGCGGCCACTAAAATCGCACCCCTCGCGCAAAGTGATTCAACTCATCGTGTTTTTATCTAAATGGCCCCAAATTTGGTGAGTATCATCTAGACACGTGTGTCAACCAAAGTTATAACTTTGTTGTAGATATCTTATCGGGGATGGGTGTGGCAAGCCTGTAACGAGGTGGCCATTTTTGTGAAAATAAAATGTCTCTTAACTCTCAAACGCCTTCTCGGATCGAGTCGGACCCAAAAAGGCGTTTGTGCACATTCATGACCTGAACACAAAAATATGTAAATAAAAGGGTTATCTTTAGAAATGGCTCTCCAGCGCCCCCTACAAACTTATAATGGGACCCAAGAATTTAGTTTGTCATAGAGACATGAAATTTGGTACACACATCTCTTATGTCATGACGAACATAAAAGCCAATGACAACCACCCCCTATCTATAAATGTGTTGCCATACCAACGCCCCAAATATGTGGACAAAGTCAATAGGAAGTGAAAATTTTAGTTTGTCGTAAGCAAATGAAACTTGGTACACAGATCCAGTATGGGCTTATGAACAAAAAAGCCAATGGTGACCACCCCCTATCTATAAATGTGTTGCCATAGCAACGCCCCAAATATGTGGACAAAGTCAATAGGAAGTGAAAATTTTAGTTTGTCGTAAGCAAATGAAACTTGGTACACACATCCAGTATGGGCTTATGAACAAAAAAGCCAATGGTGACCACACCCTATCATACACGGGAAGGCGGCCATTTTGAATTGAATATCTGATTTGCCTTAGAATACACCTCTCTTTTAAAAAACAGTACTTTGTTTTTCTCGCCTTAGCCCAAGCATAATCTATTATTTTCAAAAGTTCAGACAGCTCCCAGGAAAAGCAGGGATTGTGGAGACCTTTAACTCTAAATTACAAGGTGGTGTAGCAGGACGCAGGAGTAGCACAGGCCCGAGGTGACGAAGCAGGATCCAGCCAAAAGAAGATTCAAGCAGTAGCACAGGCCTGGTTATTTGACATTACTGTGAAGTTTACGCTTTAAAGCACAAAATACAATCCTCCGAGTACATGGTTCCCCGCGGTCTCAAGGGAGGCGAGGGTCTTTTTATCGCCGCTATGCTTTAATTATTCTTCTTCTGCTCTTTGAGGGCAAATTTGACCCCCTGAACATGCACGAAAACTCAGGAAACTTTGCCCAAAATTCAAGCCCGGCGAAAAATTTATTGAAATGAAGTCCATGCAAGAAAAATATGAAAAAATGACTCAGTGGCGACCCTGGAAAAGTCAAAATACATTGGGCCTATGGAAAGTGAAAGTAACTTTTTTCCAACGTAGAAAAATGAAACTTGGTACATCCATAGAACACCTCAGGGCAAATATAAAAGTCTATGACAGTCACACCCTAAACTCAACAGGAAGTCCGCCGTGTGGGGTGGAACACGCGGCCACCTAAATCGCACTCCTCGCGCAAAACGATTCAATTCATTGTGTTTTTATCTAAAAGGCCCCAAATTTAGTGAGTATCATCTAGACACGTGTGCCAACCAAAGTTATAACTTTGTTGTTGATATCTTATCGGGTATGGGTGTGGCAAGCCTGTAACGAGGTGGCCATTTTTGTGAAAATAAAATGTCTCTTAACTCTCAAACATCTTCTCGGATCGCGTTGGACGCAAAAAGGCGTTTGTGCACATTCATGACCTGAACACAAAAATATGTAAATAAAAGGGTTATCTTTAGAAATGGCTCTCCAGCGCCCCCTACAAACTTATAATGGGACCCAAGAATTTAGTTTGTCATAGAGACTTCAAATTTGGTACACACATCTCTTATGTCATGACGAACATAAAAGCCAATGACAACCACCCTCTATCTATAAATGTGTTGCCATAGCAACGCCCCAAATATGTGGACAAAGTCAATGGGAAGTGAAAATTTTAGTTTATCATAAGCAAATGAAACTTGGTACACACACATCCAGTATGGGCTTATGAACAAAAAAATGGTGACCACCCCCTATCTATAAATGTGTTGCCATAGCAACGCCCCAAATATGTGGACAAAGTCAATGGGAAGTGAAAATTTTAGTTTGTCGTAAGCAAATGAAACTTGGTACACACATCCAGTATGGGCTTATGAACAAAAAGCCAATGGTGACCACACCCTATCATACACGGGAAGGCGGCCATTTTGAATTGAATATCTGATTTGCCTTAGAATACACCTCTCTTTTAAAAAACAGTACTTTGATTTTCTCGCCTTAGCCCAAGCATAATCTATTATTTTCAAAAGTTCAGACAGCTCCCAGGAAAACCAGGGATTGTGGAGACCTTTACCTCTAAATTACAAGGTGGTGTAGCAGGCCCCAGCAGTAGCACAGGCCCGAGGTGATGAAGCAGGATCCAGCCAGAAGAAGATTCAAGCAGTAGCACAGGCCTGGTTATTTGACATTACTGTGAAGTTTACGCTTTAAAGCACAAAATGCAATCCTCCGAGTACATGATTCCCCGCGGTCTCAAGGGAGGCGAGGGTCTTTATCGCCGCTTGCGGCTTTAATTCATCTTCTGTTTCCTTTCTAGTGTCTAGAGAATCAACTTATAGGGCTGCTTTATCACTTCATTTCTCATAGACAGATTCTACATAATATTTGTAAGGCATATGCAGCAGTGGATTATTACGAGGAGTCATGTTTGTTCATTTTTCCTTTGGCATTACATGAAAAATTTGATAAATATTTTAGTGTCATTCCAGAGGCGTAATATTAACACAGATAATTCCTGTAATTGCTGCAGATGGCACTGAAGTGCACTTTAGGACCAACGACAATCAAGCTAAATGCACTTTATTACCTGATCAGGAGATGTGTGTAATGTGTTTAATAATGTCAAGTTCTTAGCAGTCTTTTTTATTCAATCAATCTTTATTTGTATAACACTTTACAAGAACCAAAAAGAAGTGCTTCACATTTAAAACTAAAGAGCATTCGCAGTAGTATGGACTCTACAGTATATTATAATGTTATTCATTATTGGTTTGGATGATTTTAATGAGAGCCATACTTCAGAACAGGGAAAGACCCAGACAGTTGTTTATGTATATTCTGGTTTGACTGAGCGACACTACTGCTCCGTACTTTTATATAGAACAACACAGTGAGTTTTACAGTCTGTCAAAATGTTGCAACTCCGGCCAAAACAAGTGCGTGCTTTGGCTTCAGATTTGCCGTTGCGCACAAGGTCATATGCCACCTGACATTTGAAAACAAGAATGGCCGTTAACATAAACGTCACACTGTTTAGGTTTAGTGACTACCAGGAAGGCCTCTGTGTGTCAAGGGTTATTGACAGTTCAGCTTCCCAAACATCATCACAAGCTCCGGGAGCGTGAATACCAAAGTGCACTGAGCAGCAGGTCACGACCCACTGCTATGAACTCTACAGTTTATTTAGAGAATTACTGTAAATCTTGTGCTCATTCGTCAGTGGGATAATTATTATTTGTTGCTTTTTATACCGCCTGAAGGCATTTGATTTAGTTTGAATAATAAAATAAGGCCTACTAAAATATTAAGGCGTGTGTCAGTCTGCTGCAATGATGGCTCCGATTGTTTTTCTAGTTGTATATTAAACTATTAAATCTGAAAAAGACATTTTTGCAGGAGCTGTACAAATATGCAAGAGTGCTCTGTTTGTTTGTGATGACAAGAGATTATTAAAAATGAAAAGGGCTGCTCCTTGTCAACAGAAGCTTTTATTAGTCTGACAATAATAACCAATATTTTTATCCAAGGCAGTGAAAGACATCAGGGGGTTATGTGGGTTTACCCGTGGGCATCCTACATCTCTACAAAGGAGAAGACAACAGTACAACACTATTTATTGACTTTTTTACATTATAATGACATCTACTCAACTTTCGATACCTAACCTAACCTTTTCCTGCGGTTTGCTGTTTTAGGTCTAGGAGTCTTGTTGACCTGGTCACAGTGGTTAGGAGTGTATTTATTGTAGAATTCCCAAAGTCACATTCTTTCGAGGACATAACCCCTTGTTTCGTGGATTCAAGCGCGTGTGTCTACCCACAGAGCGACTATGGAGGAGAAACAAAGTGGTCATGTGACCCCTGCTGACCCCACCGGAGCCTAGCTGTCTCGTTGTTCCTTGCTGTCCCTCGAGCTGGACCGTCAGCATGGCCTTATAGTGCCATATTCACTTCTGTGGCCTGCCTCTGATCTTACACCTCTCACTTCACATTCTCATTACTCCTGGACCTTATTCATTTATTTAATCAATAACGGTTTAGGTCTATCTGCGGGCAAATACACAGTGACAGCCGGTTGACAAAGAATGCACAGCTCTGTTTATGTAATATTTGTCTTCATGCACTTTTGGAGTCTTGCTGATTCAGAACATCCTCGTCCAGTGGCTTCACGGATGCCACTGGCTAAACTGTCCAGCCACTCTCTGGAAGATTATAAAACTGGCTTTGAAATTTGAAAGGCTCACGAGGGCTTTGGATGATTGGAGGCTAAATTTATGTAAAAGGCAGCTCGGTCTGCGGGCTACAGTGGGATCGGGATGGACACCAGCCAAGGCCTTTGCTCTCTCGCTCTTTTTCCACCAGCAGAGTTGTACTTGTACAGAAGACCAAAGACATGTTTTTTCTTCCAAACTTGCCGGTAGTTTTTATTTTTGAAAACAAAGGATGTCCTAACAACACAGAAGGATCTGCGCCCTCTGCTGGCTAAAGATTACGCAGTGTTGCTTTAAGTCAGTTTATGTTGACCTAATCAACATTACATAAATGTACTCAAGATACTTTATAAAAGAGAAAGGTGAGTGGAATGTGTGGAATTGCAATCTGTGCTCTCACCACCAGACGTCACCAAAAACTACACACCTTTAAATCTTACATTTCAGCCTCAAGCACAGATATTAATTCCATTTTGGTTGTTTATGCAAAGGACACTGTTATTTTTTTACAGCTTTAAAGCTTGTGTGGTTTCTCTATAGCTTTCCTCACCTCTACATAGTTTACAGTTGTTTATTTCTGCAGTTATGTCCCATTGATGTGTGTGTGAGACTGGGCTGGTTCTAGCTCATTCAGTTCAATGAAGCAGCTGGATCATAGAGGGCTAAGCTCACATGATGACACACTGTTATGTTGGAGCTCGTTAACATTCGTTTAATAAGATGAGTCATCCTTACTACATTTCACCACACTACACTATTTTTCCCTTTTAAAATGTTAAAGCGCTCCTTTCCAAACGCAGTCTTAAAGCCATTTTCCTGAGTCGGCTGCCACTGGTGATACTGAAAGCAAACTGCCTGTCATTCATTTTTCACCGCTTGAGGAATATCACACGAGTGCGTTTCGAATCAGCCTCTTCCAAGACGCACAGGTGGCTCATTGACTGTGCCACTGTGGGATCAGTTCCTGTACGGCGTCTGCCAGAGTCGGAGGCACCGATGTGAATAGCTTCAGGTGTAATCCTCACCTGCTCTCACTGTTAAATCCCAAATGGTTCGATTTATTTTGTCTCCCCTCTCCATTTGTCTGACTGTCTTTTCAGTGGCAGAAGGATTTACCTCTGAGGGATTAGTCAAAGTGGGTCTTGTTTATAGCGTGGACCAAAGTGATATTAAGGTGGTTGTGTACTGTTACGCAAAGCCACACAATTGTTGAGCTATATATAGATCACTGCACACACCTTTTGTTATCTGCTTTTTGGATGACTTTTTGCTCTGAGTCAAGGTCTCTAGTCTCCTTCTTTCTCGTGTGCTTGGAGAATCATCAAATATGCACAAAGGCACAACTGATCCACAGAGGTAGTGACAGAGCAAAATTTTTACCGCTTTTGAAATGTATACATCTGAGTCCCTTAAGCAAAATTCAAAGGAGGAATTTCATTAAAATCCTGACTTTGGTGTTAGGTTTTATGTTTGGTTGTATAAGAGGAGGGGTCTGGAGCAGAAGGAAAGAGACCCCCGTAACAACACATGGTGCCCAGACTAAACAACAAGATGAATGTTTCCTGAATCCAACCTGGCAAGGAAGCACCACAATCTGCCCACGTCGGTTTGATGACTGACCAAAGACTCGCAGGGAATAATAAGACTTGAAAGAGAGGTTTAGTTTGCCCATTTGAAGTTAAACTGATCATTATAAGAATAAACAAGAATTTTGTTGAACAGGAATGCCAAACTCAAATGATACTCTTTGGTCTGACATGGAGTCACTTTACCCTCTTTCTACCAAAACTGATCTTATGCTAGATAGTCCTCAGCCCTTGACATTTGACATTCTTTGTTTCTGTCATGCAGTGCGGGCGCAGGTGTTACGTTTTTTCCCAAATCTGGCATTGGCTTGGAGCCCCAATAAAGCATCACGGCTGCTGACAGTAGTCCACACAAGCAAAACTTCATGAATCCTTTGGGCATTTTTTTTCTTTCCTGATTGAGATTTCTTTGCTTGAAAGCACGACAAGTGACCCAACTGTGTGCCTGTTCAGGTCTGTGTGAACTCCTCCACAGGCTCTAGGTCCCACTGCCATGCGATGATGGACCTGTTAGCAACACCAACAAAAGCGCAGTGTGCTCCTGTCAACCTGTCTCCTCCCACACGTCACCTTTCACCTCACATCTCTGCAGCCCAGCCGTCACACCTCCTTCACCCTTTCTCATTTCAACTGGAAAGGATGAAAAAATAAATAAATAAAAAGAGCTGGCCTAGTGCTGTTTGTGCGGCTTAGTCAAACAGTGAATTAGAGGCCGGGGCTCGAGAGGCCTCAGTAAAAAACGTTACTGGCAGACTATGCTAAAGGCGCCTTGTTTTGGAGACAGTGCTCTTGGCTCTGGGGGCGAGCCTTTTTGTGGTTTATAACGACAAGCTGTTGGATTTTGAGGGAAAGTTCCAGACACACCCCCAGCCCTCTCTCAACTCCGTTAAACCCCTTTTTAAAAAAATCTCTGAGTGAGACATGAACTCCCCTTCAGACCATCCCACTCCTTTCCTCCATCCAGCCAACAGTATTTATATACTTCTTCATCTTTTGGTTTAGTCTCAGCCAGATAATGGCAAGAGGTTATAAAATCCTCAGTGGAGGGGGAACACACACATTACATGTCATGAGCCCCTTACCAAACAATGGTTGCTGGCTGAGTAAGGGAAGAGGGCCAGTTTCTTGGCTGGCCTGATTGGAGCATAAACAGCAGCCCAGGAAGTGCTGAAGTAAGAGAGGGAGGGGAACGAAGAAGGACGGAAAGAAGTGTGCAGATCAGCCGGGAGAAAGCAAAAGTGAGAGCTGAAAAGTTTTGGGAGTGGGATTTCTTTGTAGTGTCATTCTATTATTCGGACTTACAGCTTGAGAGAATCGTCCAAATTAAGGTAAGCAACTGCATAAACACTCACACAGATGTTCACAGATGCCTGGTCCAATACTTGAATCCTCATGTGACTTAAGGAACGACTGGTTATAACTGCATGCCAAATCATTTAAAATTCCAATTGCTATTGTTTATATTGAACATAATGTGTGTTTTTTTTGTTTGCTGTTGTTTCCATGGCTCGGGTAGCTGCTTGTTTTGCAGAGCAGTTTTTGTGGTTCCTTGAACTGTGGCCAGCCATTCAGTGCACGAAGCAAAAAAAAAAAAAGGACTATTTAATGTGTGTGTGGCTCTGTCTAATTAAGCCGAGGGGAGAAAGCAGTGAGAGTCAGGGCCAGGAGAGGCTAAACTTGAAAAACACTACGGTCACTTTCACCCCACATTGGACTAACTGTCTTTCTAGTCTTTCTTGTTATTAGAGTGATCTCATATTCTCCTTTTTTAATCTCATTTACTACATTTAGTCTGGGTCAGTATCAATAGATGAACATTTTATTTGGCCATATATGGAGTTCTTAAGATTTCCCACTTGGGAGATGCTATATATTCCTCTTCTTCCAAAGTGACTGTCAGTGTCACTGGGCTGTACTTCAAAGACACAATGCGTTCCAAGCAGAGTTTTATGTTTTATCACTTCACGTTATATAACAGTTTAATGTGCCTTTCCCTTGATGGGTTTCAACTGTTTCCATTGTGAAACCTGGAATACTCCAATTGTTCTCAATGAAAACACAAAATACTATTTTAATAGCAATGTAAGGGATTTGAATCAGAAACATCAGTAGCAAGAATATTGTGGGAGATTTGGTTTGACCTCTGCTATAACAACCTTATTGTTTGTTTTACCCACTGGATGTTCGGCTTTGATGGGAATGATTTGTTATGTTTCTTTTAGCTAGACCAGCCTGAATTCTCTGTCGCCCGGGAAGGAAAGCAAACAGGTTGGATAGAAGCGCGTCGTCAAAAAGATAAATGAGCTTGCATCTCCGTAACTCTATCCTCTGAACCTCATCCTACATCGCTGCTTTCCGCTCGTCTAATGTCGCTCATTGCAAATTTTCTGCCTGTTTCATTTCTGATGCAAGTTCTACATTTCTCATACCAAACACAGATTTAAAGAGGTGGCTTAGTCTCCCTTCATACCTGGACATTAAAATCCAGATTTGATCAAAAATGGCCAGGCTTCATGCAATTCATTGTGCTTTGTGAGATATGAGAGTGTCAGTGAGAGCAATGTCTGCACAAATAATATACTGTACATTTATATAACAGAATAAAACATTTTAGATCAAAGAGAGTCATAATAGACGATTGATATGCAGTATGAAGGAGACCTATTTGTCTTAGTGCTAGCATATGAGGTGCAGGGACTTAAGTATTGGTTTTACAGGTGATAATGCACATAACCCTCTGACAATATGCCTCACTCTGTTTGATTTTAGCAGAGGATTCTGGGTGACCATAGATACATGGTGATGTGTTGATATACTGTTTGCAGGAGACATGGCTCAGCTTTAAGGTTTTGATGGCTGCTACGGGACATGGAGCTCTGTGGAAACACACCTGGACTGGTGGCATGTGGCCCAGTAACTCTGATGCTATACACGAGAACACAGAGGGGGGATTTGGAGGGAGTGGGGGGTACGGCCAGGTGCTTCTGTCTACACTGTCATCTCTCATCTAGCACACATACCAGCTCATGCCACGTCTCATTGAGCTCATTGGCTGGATCAAACGTTTCTGGTTATGTTATGGATATAGTACAATTTAGTTTCAAGTTTATATTTTCCTTTGCTTACACGGTTAGCTTACATTTATGATTCTGTTTGGGGTGAACTGTTTTCCACCGTAGCTGAATTTCTGACACTGCTCTGTTTTTCAGCTGCTCAGACCTAAGCCGAGCTTGTGACTAGAACCACTGCGGGCTAATTGAGGTGGTGATGATCTCAAAGCAGAATCAGCCCACAATAATTGGCTTCTACCAACAGTAGCATGGTTTCAGTTTCGGCCAAACTGTTTTCCATGAAACAGATGAAGGCACCGTTTGAAACTGCTTGTATACAAGAACAATATGTAACACTCTATCTTGGCAACGTCAGACAAAACAGATAAGCTCTATCGCATAAATAACTCCTTTGTGTTTTCCCTTTGGATCTGAATGAAACGTTGTTGACTTCATGTCCCCAAAATAATAAAATAAACCATTTTGCTCTTAACCTTCTTTTCTTTACATTTGTCTAATTGAAAGCAGTAATTTTCACATATATATCTAGACCATAAATAAAAATCTTGGATGGTAAAACACAAGTATTCTATTCTATTACAGCAGTGGTCTTTTGAAAATAGCCACAGCAAAAGCACTCATGACCATTTCACCATTTTGCGTAAATTTTTATTTGACCATAAAATCATAGCAAAACACAAAAACTGGTGTCGTCAAAAGGTTAAAGTGGGAAAAATGAAGCCCTCTCTTAAGTTGCTCAGTCCTTCTTTGTTGCTTTAACACCAACAATGTGCAAAAGCAGTGAGTATTAGCTTAAGAGATCCCACACTATTGCTGTGTGAATGTGCAACACAGCCTCCAACTCAACCCTCTCCATAAACACAGTTCACTTGATAACTCCTTTATGGCTAAACTTCTATGCAAAAAGTTTTTCATGCTTAAAGGGCATTTTCTGAAGTGCATAATGAGTTCAAATACATTCTGACAGTGAATTCTGCTTACAAGACAGTCTGGAGTCTACAGAGAGCCCTAGTTCTTCCTTCTACTGTTTATTTACAGCAGTACATAACATTTACCTCCAGCAGCAACATTACACAGAAGCGGGTCACATTTACTTGTCCTTCTTGCAACATTTCACTTCAATCGTTGCTGTCCTGTATGCTTTAATGGAGGAAGGGGGTAAGTATACCACCCCTAAGGCCCAGAGACATGTAAACATCAACCCCCTCCTTCTCTCTCTGCCATCGGTCCACTCCTCCAGGCATGTTCTAGTCTGACACAGTGCCTCTTGCAGCTCGCAAAAACATACCAGTGCAGTTCCCGTCCGCTGCTAGATATGTCTTGCACACACATAAACGGCCGTTGTGTGCTTTTGTCTGTCAGATTTCAATTCATTAACTGGCGACCTACATATGTCCTAAAGTGTCTATTTGCTCATGTCACATTCCTCCATAGTCGCCAGATTTTGGGTTAATTAAGGAAAGAGAATTTGGGCATTAAGGCTGACTAATCCCAATAAATATGTATGAGACTTCTGTCTTGAACTCATTTAACAACTTGCTGAGTCTTGTTGCTTCAGCTCAGATGTAGTCTTTTTGGCAATTTCTCTATCCCCCAAAGTGACCGCTTGCTAATGACTCATTATTAGGCCATGATTTTATAATTACAACGTTGCCTCACAAAGTCTTGCTCAGCCATCATTATAAAACACCTACTTTTCAAAATATGGTGCTTATAAGCCTAGCATGCAGGTTATTATTACTATTTTTTTTTTTTTTTTTAAGCTGGACTATTCTAGGAACTGCAGCCACCTGAGTTCTGGAGTTTTGAGGAAAGCTGTCTTCTGTCTTGACATGGTCTGTTTAGAGAGGAGCCCCTTCCTGTGCTGATAAACAGACAGACTCAAATACTCCAAAGACTCTCCGAGAGCTTTGTAACAAATCATATCGGGCTGAATGTAGAGACAGATGAGTGACGCTGCCTGAACGGTTACTCATAGCTAATTCAAGTGGGATTATAGACAGCAACACTTCTTAACTTTAAAGACATACTGTTGAGCTGAGGACAGATTTTAGCAGACGACGGCACAGATGCAGCCTGAGGTGGCGGGTTGGTGAATAAATGCAGTTGTATTTTTTGTATTTTGGGGGAAAAAGCTACAATGTATTACACTTTCATGTATTCAGAAACTAGGACAATGACCAAAAGCTGCAAGGAACTGGTCGGGACAACAGAGTTATAAATAAATAGTAATCAATTTGAATTCTCAGGCAGGAAATTAGTCAAAAGGCTTTATAGGAACTCTGCTCGCTGAACAATAGAATTTTCACAGTCTTTTTTAGCTGTTAAACTTTGCACTTAAAAAATTATTGCTGAAATTTTGTACTTATTGCATTTAGACTTAGCCTTTTGTGGTATATATGCTCTAAAAGGTGAGCTACCAAATATAAAATTGGTCATAATATACTATGAATGCACATTGCTATTGCAGAGATATTTTCAAAACATTTGTCTTTCTTGACAAAATAGACATGTAAAACTCCACAGAACCCTGTGAAAGAAGACATTTCAGTTTTATGACTTCCTGTTCCTGTGTTTGCCTAAATAGGGAAAACTAAGCACTGCTAAAAGAGGACACTTTATGAACTAAGATGACTCTGTATATAATTGTTAAAGACACATTGTATTGGGTTTATTTATAGACAACAGCATGTTGTGGCAGGACAGGTTGTAAGGTGTGGAATTGCAATTTGCACTTTTGCCCCAGATGTTGCAAAAAAAAAAAAAAAAAATGCCCCAAATTACACAACTGTGTAAAATTTGGTTTATTGATTGTGTTTCTATATTTCTAAAGAAAACCTGGAAGTTTTGTATTTGTAAGAAAATAATGCTATTTTACAACCTATTGTATACAACTCTTGTTAAGTGTGTGAAAAGTCTGCTAACATTTCATTGGGTGGTATACCTCTTTTATCATAATGAACATGGGCAGTGTGGTTTATTTTAGTAAAACCTGCCTACACTTAAGTGGTGCTATAAAAACATAACAGACAGTCTGAAAATACTTGTTTGACTGAGCCTTGAGCTTTTCTTACAGCTCTTGACTCCACTCCTATACTTTAATAGTCTGTCCCATAGCTCCTTATATGAGTCCTCTTGTAAGACATTTTCAATGGTGGCACCAATGGTTTTATGTTTTTGTTCCAGCTCCTTCAGCTCTTCTAGTTTCTCATCCATAATACCAGCTTTAGTCAAATCTTTCCTTAGTGTCGGGTCATTTGGGAATGATTTATAAAACGTAATGGCTATGACAAGTCTTAGGTGTTTTCCATTTCAGCTTGCCCACTAGTGACGTGTTTCCCATTCGAGCTGTTAGCTTTGGAGAGCCTTTGAAAGAAAGGATGATCCATATTTACAGATAATATCTTTATTATAGGGCTGTTATAAAGGTCTATCATTACGTACCTCATAAATGAAGGAAAACTGCAGCTGGCAATTGATTTGGGCAGTTTCCATTCCCGCAAGATCCATCCCATCCCACTCACGTCTACCTTAATATTCAAGACCAAGACATTCCACGAAGTTCAGAGCCTTTCCATCGGCTTTCATAATGCCAGGAAGAGAGGAAACAGCCCCCACTACACACAGTCAACCACACACTGCAAAAAGTTCTGTCCCCGGTGTCCTTTATCACCTTTTCTTAGCACTTTGTTTCCAAGTTTCCTTCCTGTCGGGTTTCCTTTCACAATAGTGTTTATCCTTCCCGGCTGCAGTACAACAATGTCCTGCTTCATTTCAGCTTTCTAAGATCGGAGACCACTGGAGCCAATGGGCTGCAGGACACATGCTAAAGCCATTAGCTGGTGGATGACGGCGGTTAGCCACAGAGGCATTGCAAAAAAAAAAGAATAAAAACTTCAATCTCGTGTATGTAATGAAGCTAAAGGAAGGGAATGGGGAGTGCTGCAGCTCTGTGTGTCTGCACAGTATATTAAACATTTGTCATTATCCCAGCCTTTCTGTAGATGCTAGTGCCTAATGTGGACAAGCAAAGGTTAAGTTCAGAAACTTTAACTATCCCTAAGGTAAAGGTCAAATAGGAAGTTATGTTGTTCATGCGGAATTTAACATTTTCTCTTGTTTTCTTCATACCTAAACAAAGACACAATAAGACTCCCCAGGAATATAAAAAAAATCATGTTAGTCCGTTAGAGCTTTTGGTGAATTTGGTCAAAAGCGGCTATGTATCTGCTCAGGCTGTCAAATCCTGCCAGAGAGGCCTTTTTATTATTAGCCTCAGACACATCCATTTGGTCTCTCAGTCAGGCTCAGACAGTTTGATGGAGGACTCTCTGTGGAGCTGGAGAATGACTTAATTACACTCACTATCTCTTCTTGGATTTACTGGGAGTGCATCCATAATGCAAGACTGGCTTGGTATCAGTGGGCCACAATTAGAACCCACCAGTGAGCATAGAGGTCCATAGGGCACATATGCAAAAAAAAAGCTAATGTTAAAGTATGGGATCATATCTCAATACAGTAAGAAGGCTAGTGAGAATAAAACCAAAATATGCTTTTAATCCAGAGCTGTATCTACATTTAAAACATTGTACAGTAGTAAAGTTTATGCACCAGTAAAGCATGCACTAATATTTACTGAAATTTGAGTGCCCAACAAAAATGTGAATGTCAGTTTATCTTTATCTTTTGAGCATTACAGTTCTTCATCAATAACAGTACTCAACAATATTAATCAATACATATTCTTTCCAGTGGTCCTTAACATAACAGTTTGGCATTTATAGTCCCACATAGAGGAACTTTGTTATATGAGCAACAAAGTACTATAAAATTTGCAATTATTACTACCAGTCCTGGGAGTATTAGCTTTTGACAAACTGTTTTGACCAATTGCTTGTAAAAGTGGTAAAAGTAAAACTATAACATTTAATTTGTATTATTCAATATTCATTATTACCATACATTTACCAGAGGTGGCTGTACTTTCAAAAATGTGTCCATGTTACCAGGGAAAATGTTTTCTTCATTCTCTTTCCTGAACAACCCGCACAATCTCTTCACCCGTTTCTATGGAGCAGCTGCACACTTCACATTCAATAGGAGCACTTTGAGGTGGAGTGTAAGTTTCCTTAATTCCAACGGCGCAGCAAGAAGTTTAGATTCCGAGAAAAATGAAAAAAAGAAAGTTCATTTATTTGATGCTTGCAGTCGGGCTGTGCAGCACGTGGAGTAGTAGCTGGATTGCGTGGTGCTTTGATCAGACTAGAGTCCCCTCACTAATCTGCTTCAGCTCTGGATGTTTGCCAAAGACATGAATGCACACAGACACACTGTCACTAATTGTGATAAAAAAATAAAATAAATAGCAGCTGTTAATGCCAAATGAGGTGAAATGCTCTAAATCAAGGAAACTGGTACAAACGCTGACATACAGAAGACTTTATTGGACAGTTTTTACAGTAACGCAGTATTCATTCATTCATTCATTTTCTACCGCTTTGTCCCGTTAGGTATCGCGGGTGACTGGAGCCTATCCCAGCAGCTTTGGGCCTGAGGCGGGGTACACCCTGGACAGTGGCCAGTTAGTCGCAGGGCTGACATTTAGACATAGACAGTGACAAACAACCATTTACTCTCACATTCAGTCACTAAGGACACTTTAGAGTTGCCAATTAACCTGTACATGCATGTCTTTGGACGGTGGGAGGAAGCCGGAGTACCCAGAGAGAACCCACGGTAACACGTGGAGGACATGCAGACTCCTCACAGAAAGACCGGAGTCGGCCGAGAATGTTTGAGTCGGCCGGGTTTTGAACTCACGACCTTCTTGCTGTGAGGCAGGAGTGCTAACCACTCTGCCACGTGCACCAGTAACGCAGTAACTTTCCTCAAATCTAGGTAACAATGATAGAGTATAGTATATATATGTACCCCAAACATGCACTTGTTTGAGGAAAGTTGAGTAACGCAGTAACTTTCCTCAAACAAGTGCATGTTTGGGGTACTCTATACACCGCTGCTAACTATGACATCATTGTTACCTAGATTTGCACCCTCTTTCTAAAAACCTTGTAGGAAATAATAACGACTTGATCCTTGATCCATGTTTTAATTGCAGCCGGAGGACACAGACAGGATTAGACATTGTAAAAGGTGTTCTCCTGTCACTTCTCTTTGTTTTTGCTGAATCCATTTAAAGCTCTGAATGGCTCTGGGCTTTGCCAGTGCCTCTGTCTAAGCAGGCTTTACCAAACAGGTGGGTTTCATGTCTAGATCCCGGAGCAGAGAGGGTGTAATGAAATGACGGAGGGACAGAAAAGGTAGATACAGAAAGAGGTGCTACTTGATCATTTGTCTTGGTCCTTCCTGCATTACATCACTAAGATGCTTCAGTACTGATGCTCGGCTGGGAGGAGGCCGGCCCCAGAGATGATGTCATTAATAACCAATCAGAGGACACAGGGCCTGGTCGGGTCCGCTAAGTCTGGAGTCACTGGTTTTCTCAAAATGTCTTTTCCTGCTCGATTCACACACATCCCTCTTGTCCGTGTGCTTCTGCCTGAGGGGCGTGTTCAGACAGATCTAATGTCTTTTGGACTCTTGGCCCTTAGCCTTAGTGCAAAGTCTAAACAGAGCTGACGTGCTTAGGAGAATAGGTCATATAAATATCTAACCCTGAAAGAATTAGCATTTCATTAATATAATAGCAAAGAGGAGCTGGAGTGTCCATCCATTTGAATACAGCAGTTTTACTTGACTGTGTTTGGTAAGGATCATCAAGTGATAATGCTGATGAGCAGGACTTTTCAAACTGGCTGGGTTTCCAGTAAATTGCTGTAAACTATTGTACATGTGAGATGTGACCAGTGACACATTCTGGAAAAACTTTGCCAAGCTTGATTATCTGTATAATTGAATAAACACAACCAACAGAGAATGCAGAAGGCATTTTTTTCAGTCCTCTGGCCTTTGCTGTAACACTAGGAGGCAATAGCATGCCATAAAACAGCGGGGTCTTGTGTACAAACCAATCCATCAGTGGTCTGGTGTGATGCAGTTAACACTGTAGCCACTGACAGCCTTCTCTCATTCATGTGACCCCATGGTCTGCCTCAGCAGTATGGGTCCACTGTGGTTAAACTATTAAAGTTTGCAGGCACTCACTTCTTCTTCCATGCTCTCGTGGGAAAGCTGCAACCTTTTCTGAGCTGCAGCTGAACTGTTGAGCTTTTGTTTAGTAGTTACTAGTAGTAGTTTTCACCTGCATTCTTGTGAGTCCCCTTAAAAATCTCCTATTCCTGCTCAAATCAAGACAAGGCCAGAGTCTTGCTATAGTGTATTCACATAATAACACATCTTTAAAAACTGTAGATAAAACTCTCAAAGATAGAGCTCTCAATTTGCATCGTCTGTGTTGGCAAACATTTTTTGTAGTGTTAACTATTAAGCCCCAGGACAGTATAAACGTTATAAAAGTTGTGCTAAAGGCTATTTTCAAAAAAAGTTCCTGTTTGTTTGTCTCTTTTATTGATGCATAAGAAACAGCAATCATGAACATGCATGAACAAGCTAGCTTAACAATTCAACATCGACTCAATTCTGAAAGAGTAAGTTCAGATTTACATACACTTCCATCAACGTTCCTCCCAAGCTTTGGGTAAAAACACCTTTAACACACAGCAAAAGGCAGCACATTCCCATGATTCTCGGTTTCCTCTCTGTTTTAGGCCCTCCAGCACCTGCAACACTTATCAGCCCCAGCAGCACTCATCAGAGTGACTTTAAAGCCCCTCAGGTTCCACTGGCTGATTGGTTGCTCAGCACTGTTCACTCACACAATGAATTTTGATTCCGCAAATGCCATACAATGAATTGTGACAAATGCTGATATGCTATTTTATGATTTGCGTTCAGTCATTTTCATTTCATTCCTAAGCTGCCTGTTAGCCATAAGCCCTAACCCACAAATATTGTCTGTCTTTGGCTGTGTTCCACTTTGCTAGCATGCAGAGAAAATGGGAAAAGGAGGAAGCCGAGATATGCTACGCAAAGGGGAAAAGCGAGGAGTGATGATTGACTTGGTGCAAAGTCCGGGGCCTAAGCTGCTTATCACTATGAAGAGAGTCAGTTGCAGTGCAATCACTTTTTAATGAACTTGCGAGAGCGCAGACACATGCAAAGTCATATTCAACTGGAGGTGATGAAGATGTCACAGCGCCAAAGGAGCTCAAGTCAGTCTCATTGACTTAAATCTCCCACTGTGATATCTCCAGTGTGTTTTCATCAAGCTCTTGTCCATTTAAATATCAACAGATAAAGGAAGCAGGTGTCGATGTTTGATAAGGTATCTTATCTATCTCTTATTATCTGTCAAAAGTACTGTATATGTAGAGTATGTACTTGCATGCCTGGCTACTGATTTGTTGAAGATAAACCTCTCCAACTAACTTTTTATTTTGTTTATTTTTGCTTGAAAGAATGTGGAGCAATCAATTTAGTTCATAAATATTCTTAACCTTTATGCAAGAATGCGTGGTTAATAAGAAGCCTGTGTGTGCTTCAGTGCTTTAGTGCAGCAGTAGTCAGTCTCCTCTCTGAACAGGAAGTATTTGAACTTCCTCTAGATCTTTAAATTTTGGCTTTTACAAAATAGCTTCAGCTGTTAAAAAGATAAATCACTCTCACTGGGGACTGGGTGTGATTACATTAACAGCAATGAACTTGCTTCCCTGTGCGCTTTCCTCATTAATCCAAAGAGAGCCTTCCTCGCTGGCTCTCAGGAGGTCAGTCCTCTCTGCGGGAGGAGGAGAGGTAGCACATTCTTCCTCTCCATCTCCCGGGTGGACGTCCTGGTCGCAGCTGCAGCTGTTCACAGCATCTCTCCGCCCCCCTCCCTTCAGGACTCACTGTTGTCCCAGAGACTGTTGTCATAGGAGACCAGCAGACATCTGAGCTGGTGGCTAGGTCGACTTACACCTACTCTGGCCACGAGTTAATGAAGTGTACACAGCGGATGGACCTGCTGGCGAACACATGTGCTTGTGTGCTGACACTACACGCTCATAATTGCACTGGGAAGCTAACAAAAGCGGCGGTCCATTAAGCAGCACTTAGTGTCTCTGTTTAATAAATGACAGAACAACCTACAGTTTATTTCCTTAGAATACATTGCACTTTTCTATATCTTCACTCTAATTTGTTTTGTTTTTCATCATGGGACATTTCTCCAGTATGTTGAACATGTTGAACAGCACCTCCTGCTGTGGAAAAAGAGCATGACAAGCCTCAAACAGAGAGGCTTTGGATCAATGTGGTGATGATATGAGTTAAACAAGGGTAGCAGACAGACATGGTGTTTGTGCTTATGAGTGGAGCTGGCCAATAAACAAAGCAGTTTGTTTGACTTGTCCTCTGACTGTCTTAAAGGGACGCACCCGAACTAACAGGCCTTCTCTGCCTTCTCCACCCCCCCTCAATCTGCTTGTTTTGTTAGCTGCATAATGGCAGGGGGGTTGTAGTGGAGATAAGGGTTGATTCAGCAAGGATTTGACTATTTACTTTTACGAGGACAGCCTCCACATTCTCTCTCCCCAAAGACCGAGTTAAACTTTATTGAATCTGTAGCGCGCTCAATGGAGAGGGTATTAACTTTGCATTTAAGTTAAAGATCTACAAAGCTCACCCACTCACGGTTACCAGCTCCACTTAGAGGTAGAGCAGCAGTCAAATCAATCAACGCCATGTTCCACTGAGTCTGAGTACGGTAATAATGGGCATTGTGTAAGATTTTATAGTATGATCAAAATAAAACACGTTAGTCAAAACTACAACTATATCCAGTGGAGGCTCCATACCGTCCTGTTTCTAAAGCAGACCAGAGTGGACAAACTGAGCACTGCTGGAGGAGAAGCACTTCCTATGGTTCTATTTTTTTGACCACACACACTTATATGAGCGATTCTATCAAAACAACATTAATAATTAGAATTCTACATTGTTCCTGTTCACTTAACATCGGACCCATTTCTCCTGGGTTTGCTCTAAGACAGCACAATGTCCCTGCAGGGCTACCATCAATAGTGGAATTGCAATCTGCTCTTTTGCTATCAGATCACCAAAAACTACACTTCCTGCCTTTTGTTGACTCTGTCAGATGTGAAAAGTTAAAATGCTCCACCTCCCTTTTCTCTTAATAAAAATTGGGAGTGTGGATTAATTAGGCATGGGACGATAACTGGTTTTAAGGTACGTTTTCTTTTTAAAATCATTAATCAAATGATGTGTCCAAATGAATAGACCAGTAACAGTAATGTGAAGAGTGGAAAAATTAGTTTAGGAACAGCTCTTATTTATTTAAAGGAGTGCTGTTTGTATTTGACTCTCATAAGAACAACAGTCTTTGCCAATCTTAAATTAAATATATTTAATGCTGCAACCACAACATTGTGATTTATACCGTCAGAATCTCATACCGTCCTCTGCCTAGAATCAAGACTTTTTGTACATTTCAACATATATTAGAGCTGAGGTGTGAGCTGCGTCTGTTTTTCTGTGTAAGTAATTTGTCTGAGGCACAAACCAGACCTCTAGCGAGTGCAGGTCAAATGTTTCCATGGCTCCAAATGATATCACCAGAAAATGGCTGTGAGAAAAGTGCCTTATTTTCACTGAAGGGTTGCGTGTGAGATTATCGGCTAAGTATAATAGAATAGCTTTACACTGTCTCGGGTGTTTGCTTGCTGTTTTGATATCAACTATCTATACAACTATAACTGCTTCTTTTCCCAGCACACCCACTAGACCACATGTCTGTAACTCATATCCTCTGGCTGACTGCCTGTCAGTTTGGCAGCCCTGTCTGTTTATAAGCCTGAACTAGGCCCTTCACGCATACATGCTCTAATTGAATACTAAATTGCAATCACTGTACATACCAAAGATATCTGCATACCCACAACTCTGAGCAAAGACAGATATGAAAAGTTTACAGTAGTAGGACCTGTGGTCATTAGCAGACAGGGAGAAGCCTCATTAGGTATAGAGTCTGGGCAAAGACATAGGAACCTGAGATAAGATGCTAGAAATACACAAAGAAGAAAGCTTTGGCGTTTCGAGGAGTCAACAAAATCTGACACGTTAAAAAATTCTAAACCACTAATAAGGTTTTTTTTATTTGTCAGCCTTATGTTTAATTCATATTTGTGGTTTATTTCTTCCTAAAGCAGTGGACAGTTGTTTTAATGAGGAGACAGCAGGGAAACAGAGAGAGGAGAGAGTGACAGTGCCAGTGGGTCTGGCTTGGACAGGACGTATGCTTCGAGTGAAAAAACCCACTGGACCCACAGCATCAATGATGGGGGGCTCACATAGATAAGACAGGTTGGTCCAGAGGAAGAGTGTAGAGAAGGTGAAGGTAGAATTTCATCATGAATCTTAATGATATTCACTGACTGTTGTGTGACCTTTTGACATTCAAATATTAGCTTTTCACACAACAGCAGGGGTAATGTACACATAGTATCCCAAATGCAACAGTGGAAGAGTCATTTACTCAATGCATAAAATATAAAGTACTTTGCACTAATAAATTTATGCTATGGGATCATTATCCTTCAAATAAGTGCTCTGTTTTGTTTGCCAGTAATTAATTTGAGGCTATCTACAAATTAAAAAATGCCAATTGATGTAGCTCCAATCGGTATTTTACATATGTTTAGCAAATAAACAGAGTCTGGATATAAAATGAAAAGGGGATAGAGGCAGTTTAAATGCATTTCATAAATGACCAAAACAATTCAAAGCCTCCTCGTTCACAGCTGAATGAATAGACTTACGCTAAAGGTCCAATTATCCACAATGGATGAATTGTTATATTTTAGTTAAATAGTTTCGGGTGGAGGTAAGCCATAGGCACTAACACTAGTAGTGAAATTTCTGCTTCAGTTTTTGTTTTTACTTCTGCTGCGACTTGCTTTGTTGTGAGAAATGTGGCCTGGCTGCATTGTGCAAGCATTTTGCTGTATCAGTTGTCACTACGGAAACGGCCTATCGTCAGACTGATCTTTGGGATGTGAGCTTCGCTTCGTTTTCATGTTATCTCCAAAGACAGTCACGCATTCATTGCACTGGGGTTTGCCAGGGTCACTGTGCTGTGTGCCAGCTGTGGGTCATAGACAGAATGAAAAGTGACAAGAGCATAAAATGGGGAAGGGTTTTGCGTTTAGAAAATAGATTTCAAAGAATACAGACTAACAGGTATAGAAATTTCCAAGATAATATCTTGTTGAAACCTGATTATTGCTGCATATAACTGCCTTAATTCATTTGACTCATAGTTAAATTATATCTTTTCCACTCAGTTCCACATGAGAGGATCGTCTTTTATCCCAACTACGAGAACTTTTACTGTCACACTCCACAGTGGACCAGCGCTGCTATGCATCATTATTCATGGCTTCAGGGTAGCGCTATGTGAGCCCGGCTTTTATTGCACACAACAGGGCTTTGTATCTAAGTGCATAGTTACAGGACAGTAATAGTAGTGGAGAGTGGAGAGTGGGAGTGCGCATGGGGAAACATTCCTCCATAAATAAGTGACTGCAGAATGTAACTGTGAACAGCGGGGGACCTGCTAGTTTACAGGCAAGTGTTCCATGTTGTCCGTGTTCAGCTGAGGGCGCCGTCATTTACTCAACAGCGGCCAGAGAATGAACGACATTCTTGAGGTATTGGAGCGAGACGCAATTGACTGTGGTGTCCCCCGTGACACTCTGCTATAAGGGGGTCATTTTTGGAGCCTGGAATGCTGACAGAAAGTGAAGTGAGGCAGGTTGTTGGAACCACAGCGTGTAATTGTCGGTTTGGAGGAGCTGCTTTAATTATAATCTAGGGTCGGCAGTGCCTGACCTGTTGGTTGGACGCAATGATGTATGTGTCATTCTCAAGTCAGTGGAATTTGACAAAAGAAAACCAATGAGTGAAGCAACACCTCAAGTCAAGTCAGTCAGATATACATCAGTCTAAACATGAGTGCTACCAAATGAAGAAAAAAAAGATATGACAGAAGTTTGATGGAACATTTGGAGTTTGGTGTGTAGTTAAAGTAGCTCTTTAAATATTTTGCTTTCAGAGTTTAAACACAGAAAAACATATCAGTTAAAGTACTATCAATTTACTGCCAACCATCTGCTCATAACTTTTAAAAATCTGTTTCTGGCTTTGTTATTGCGTGAAATACCTAAATGATTTAGCATGTGCTTCTGTTAAGATTTGTAAGAAATAAATAATATTGTTGTGCAAAGGCATTGTAAGTCTCACTGCTGCAGTACGTCCACATATTGTGATCCGGCTCGCTGACTGTCAGTCTACTGTGGCTGAACATGTGTACGGGTGTGCGCTGACACAAAGTGGGTGGAAGCAGTCTTGTCTCCATATGTTCAACATTATCCATCAGCTGCTGCATTGTGTTTGTTCATGCGCTCACGCCACCGCTTTCAATTACATGGCCTACAAACGAGGACATTGATCCTCTCACGTTTTTCAGACTAAGGTGCACCTACTTAGCCTTTTCTTGAGCATTTATGGTCACCCACGTCAGCAGCTGCAAACCATCAGCAACTATCAGACTCCAGACATGTTTGCCCAATATATGAAGCTGGTGATGTTGGCCTGCTCTTAAGCAAACAGGACAGTGTTGCTTTTCATAGAGCGCCAACAAACACAAAGGCTGTAGTGTCTGCAGTGGGCTCCTAATTGGAAACAACAGTGCCTGCAGGACTGGCTCTTGTCGGGGTTTGTTGCGTTGATCAGATAACGTGATCGCATTTTAGCTAGATGTGCAGGATCTAGCTGTGGCTCGAAAGTGGTTACGACAGATTTTGTTTATTTGTGTGTCTGACTGACCCCTGCACAGTTTTATGAGAAGGATTTGCTTTTGCCAGTATTTTTTTGAACATTGTGCTGTCTTTGCACACTTTTACACTTTTACTGTGATAGCAGTGGAGCCTGTAGCTTGAGGGTGAGGGGCTACTCACTCTATGTCCTGGAATGCAGTTGACTTTCTAAATCCCCACCAGTCTATCCTGGGGCGGTGGGGCAGGGCCTATCTCAAGCCCCCTTTTTTCCATGTGAGCCATGTCTGGAATCTCTAAGCAAGCACTCAGTCGCCTGGCTCCTAACCTAACTCCAGTCGCCGCCACCTGTGGGTCTTTGTTTTGACTCTAAAGTGCAATGGAAGAAGAAAACGCAGATGACGAGAAGGATTGTTTACATGAGGAAGGTAATGAGCTGTTTCTGACATGCCGCCCGCAAATAATTTGGGATCCTTTGGCGGTTCGGAGTACTGTTCTGTCAGCTGAGTGTAATTCGGTTAGCAGTGGGGAAACTGTGTTTGGGAGTTAAAAATAGACTTGGAAGTACATGAGACATACTTGGATTGTGAACTTGAGTGGGGTGGGGGTTTGGATGGTGCCAGGGACAGGGCTTCTGTAATGACGCGTCGCCAACAGCCTCCTGTAAATTTTGCTAGCATAGAAGCACTATGGAGAAAAATAATCACTATTACTGATCTCTGTGGCATGTTAAGCGTTAGCGTTTTAAGGGTGTCTATTTTATATTTGATTTCCACATTTTCCACAATGCACATTTTATTACAGCAGCAACAATGTGTAAAAGTAGCTCCTCCCATGCAAACACAATCCAACCATGTTGATTTAATTGACTTGACGCCAATATCACAAACTCACACCCACATTACAATCCAGAGCTTTCATTCAGAGGCAGGCACTCGGCCGTATATGTTGATTTAGATAGACATGCAAGGGGAACTTGATGTCTTTGAATGATATGTACTTTGGATAGGTGCTATTGGTTCATCATTGAAATGATGTAGAGTGAATATATAACTTTACACCTCTTCTCAAAAGTGTGTTTGTGTGTGGCTGTTTGATTTGGAGTTATCACACTTACACAGCGTCAGTCGTGGCATGTCTTTTAAAGGAAAACAAAAGATGATGTGTTTTTGCGTGCACCTCACTGCATGCTTTTTAGCTGTCAAAGTACAAAATTAAAGTCATCCACAAAATGTATAAAACCACTAGAAAAGCCCCATTCAGCTGCTGAGTGACTGAAGTCCTTTATTTTGTGCTATTATCCAGTGAAAAGTGCACATTATAGATTCGTCTTTTGTCTAGAAAACAGCGAGCAGATCGGTTGAGCTTTATTGTTTCTTTCCCACTGTTTTCACACAGGTCGCCCCTCTTTTGCCCTTAGACATATTCTCAACTTGATTTCCTGCCTTTCTCTGGAAACGCTTGGCTTCGTTCGACGGAAAGAACAGCTGTTTTATATCAGCTTTGTCATCACCACAAGTGTTGTGTCTGTCACATTAAATTTAATGCTTAAATATAAAATGGCCCGAAAATGTCATAAACTGTGCTGACAGATTCAAGCTGTTCATTTCTTTTGCTTCTGGAAAATATATTACTAAATTATTCAATACAGTTTTATTTCTCATCCAGGGCTACTGTACAAATCATTTAGCAGTTAAGGTATTATATGTGGCCTAGCATGCCCTCTTTATGACCTCTTAAATACTAACATGACTGCACACACCTGTTGTGTCAAAACAGCAGCACAATACATGTGTCCTGACCTATTTTTCCTGTTTCTCTGTGTCCCGACTCAGAGCAGACCAAAAGCAACCTGAAGTTAACCTCTCCGGGGACACACAGCACGTGAGTCGCAGGCAGACCTCCCCAAACGGGACAAACCCTTCAAGAGGAGATGCCAAAAGCAGCCGCACCGTCCCTCGAAGGCACACGTTAGGGGGAGCGCGCTGCTCGAGGGAGATCCTGGCCATGCAGCCCTCAGATATGGACAAGAAGAGGGAGGCCTTTCTGGAGCATCTCAAATACAAGTACCCTCATCATGCATCAGCAATCATGGGCCACCAGGAGCGGCTCCGCGACCAGGTCAGTGAGGTGACATGGCCACGATGTGGAATGTTCTTATGGGTTAGGCTCAACTTGTCACTGACATATTGTTTAGAATTCAGTTCACATCAAGCACACGGTCTTAAAGCGGTCACAACATCTGTTACTGCAGCTTACATTTGAATCTAGATTAACTCAGGTTTATAACCAAAAGTGCAGAACTAACTCAATGGCAACTGATATGTCATTAAAAAAGTTACAGAACAAAAGAAGTGCTGTGGTTGATGGTGGATTGTGAGTGAGTAGTAAGCACCTTAGAGCACTGATAGGCTATTTGTTTATGTCCAGAGATT
Organism: Perccottus glenii; assembly: GCA_024416835.2. NCBI lineage: Eukaryota > Metazoa > Chordata > Actinopteri > Gobiiformes > Odontobutidae > Perccottus > Perccottus glenii. The sequence goes on from CM044558.2 coordinate 14,552,852, forward strand.
AATCATCCGAGCAATCAGCTGATGTGGACTAGAGATAGTTGTGGGACATGCAAGTGAGTAGAGTTTGAATCTGTTGCACAGCCTGTTTTTATTTAACCTTTATTTATCCAGGAAAATGAGATTAACAATCTCTTTTTCAAGGTAGTTCTGGCCACAATGAGCAGCAGTACAGATTATGTGCAGGGTACAAGCAGGCAACTGAACATTAAATAGATGTACAACATAATCACTATGATGTACAATCACAGGAATAGATTAAACTGTAAAACATCAAATCTTCAAGAAAATATATATATTAAAAAAACCTACAGGTGCAGCTGGTGACTACAAACTCAGATAATTTTTGTTTAAAACTAGACAAAAAGAAGACCTCAACTTGACCTTCAGGACTTCAGCCCGAAATAGGACATGCTCATCTTCTCTTGCCTTAACAAAAATATTTATACCTTTGCCTCCCTCGACAAGTGTTAAAATGATATTTCTAAACTAAGATGGAGTAGATAACATAACAGATTTCTTTTACATTGGCAGAAAACTGTAGCAACATCTATTTCTTAACACAGGCCGTGATAAGCAACAGTTGCAACAGTCAATACCAATCAGATCTGTGCAATTCAATAAAAACATAATTCCAGTATTTCAGAATAGTGAAGTAAAATGATCAACTCCTGTCCCTTTTCTTGAATGTGTCCAAGAATGGAGCATGTGATGTGGGTGTCGACCAATCACAGTTCAACTCAGAGTCAAAAGTATACGTGTGTTGATTGACAGCTTAAAATGAAACAGCTAATGGAAGACACACGGCATACTTCCAAAGACACAGACGTTTAAGTGAATTTGAAGATTTTGGGACTACTTTTCCACGACAGAGGGACATGCCATCTCACGGTCCTTTATACGCAGTATGTTTTGGACAGAGAGCAGGGAGTTGCATGAGTGGGGTGTGTATTTTTAATTCTTACCTGATGCCTTCTTACTTTGTCATTGCCATAAATTAATGAGAATTAATGATGACACGATAATGGTTGTGTCCATTTACTAATGTAAGTTTTAGTGTTTTGAGGAGTTTATTTTCATGTTCAGACTAAGGCAACCACACAACTATTTCCTCCTTTTTATTTTGCTGCAGGTTAAATGCCCTTCCTATAAATCTGCTTGTCACATTCCCTCCCACAGCTGCCTCATGAAGGAGGAGGTGTGCTTTGCTTTTGTGAAGCAATAGTAAATGTGATTCCAAACTTGTTTTTAACCATAACTAGACTCACATGTGTGTTAGTGCAGTTCCTAGAATTGTGTTTACAGAAGTGAACTGATGAGGGGGAGGTTGGCTGAGAGGGAGCACTGAGGTGAACTCTTGGCTCACCTGGTCATTGTTTGCTTGTAATAGGTCAGGGGGACACATAGGGGAGGGACAAGTGGCCTTTGTAGCCAAAACAATCGAAGGTAATGGTGAGACTGGCAGAGAGCTGCGGGGGGAGCTCCGTGCAGAAATACAGGCTTTGTGCAAAAAAAAAAAGATTTGGTGTTCTTTTATGCTGGATTTTGTGTGTGTATACCAACATGCAAAGGCAAACTTGTAACCAGGAACTGTTTCTACTCACTGTTGATGAACTCTGTAAATTGGCATAATCAGGTCATCTTATCTAGTATATATATATTTTTAAATCAATCACCTGCATTAAATTGATAGATTGTTATTGCAATTCTTTTTATACTATCAAATCTGTGTATTTGTTTTAACCACTACAAAATAAGCAAAAGTCAGTTGTGAAATCGAGGTTGTCAGACAGGTAAGTTGGGCTCCGGGGAGGGGTGGAGCCAGAGTTGCCATAGCGACCCGTGATGTCAACGCCGGAGGGGCTCGGTTTACGTGTAGGTGCCTGCTGGAGAGGACTGTGGGAGAGTTGTGCGAGTGTGTGTGTGTATGTGTGTATGTGTGAAAGAAGGAGACACAGAGACAGGAGTGCGGCTAAGAGAAGGCAGGCGATGGATCCAAACCTCGTCTGGAAGCACGAGGCGCTGTACGTGAAGCCTGTGCAGGAATACAAATAAGCAGGAATTTACTTCTTACACCGACGGCTTTGCAGTAAACAGGCTGAAGGTAAGATACTTTTAACCTAGTGGTTATTACCATATAACTACGTTTGCGCTCGTTTTCTGCGAGTGCAACTTTTACGCACTCGTTTAAAGTTCGCTTTGTTTCTTGTACCGCTGCAGACACTTGACGCGAAGTCAGGTGCCTCAAACTCACACGAGGGAGCACTAAAAGAAAGTCTCGAAAGTATCTTGTAAGTTTTTTTTTGTTTGTTTACGCAGGATGGCGCCCGTAAGGTGGTGTTACGTAAATAATTCTACAGGTACCTTCTCCTGCAGGTTCCCTCGGTTTAATGAGACGCTTATTATGCAAACCAGCAATTAGGCCGTAAAAACAACTTAAAAGTCACTTTCTGCAAAATATTTTTGATACAATCAGTTGGATTTAGTTTTAAATATATACAAAATAAACCTTTTATATACATGCATGTTCCACATGACTGTATTAAATGCAAAAGAAATAGAATTAATACTGGAGAAAAAAAGGCTTGAGTGAATATGCGTTGTATATTCCTAGACTCCTAATAGCAGTAAGACTGAAGATGTCACAGTACAGACACATTTTGAGCAATCATTTTTGGCATTATAGATGGTTGATACAAGACTGCATGCTGAATTTTCCCTAATGTAATTCCAAATGTCAAAAAGAATGGCATCAGTCATGGCTAATATATACAATACAGCAGGAGAAAAAAAAGGCAAAACAATTTTGTTGGAGCGTTTCTTATTCGGTCTGCCATGGAGGTGTTTTTCCTACCGAGGAGAAAAACAGCAGGAGAGCAGCTCACTTTTGCTGGCTTTATTGTAGCATTGAAACTGGTGGGAGCAGGAGGATGAGGTAGACACAGAACAAAAAGTGCAGGAAAGGCAACACGAGTGGCAACAGTGCATGCAGCCGAGGTGAGAAGGAAATGTCTCTGGGAGGTTTGAGTTACAAAGGGAGGATATTTATCAAGGTCAGGCGGAGGTGAGGAAGATGATCTGACTTTAGTGTGAAAAGTGGATGACCCTGCTCCACCCAGCGTGACCGTGCAAACAGTCAGACACACACACTGGGGGAGTTATCTCGGGGTTCCCCCTAGTCCTGGAAAACCTAAATATTGTTGAGTTTTAATTGTAAAGTCATAAAGTTAAAGGGTCCTGTGAATATTTGTGTCTTTTAAGGAAAATAATTGATGAAATTAATAAATTGGCAGCTTGAGAAAGTTCTATTTGAAGATGATTTAAGATTTTCGATTAACTTTGGGCTTCATTTTGTTTAAAAGTACTGGCTTTAGATAAACAATGCAGGATCACATGCACATGTCAGTAAACGTAGTTGGGACTTTGATGTTTGAGTTTTAATCCTTTCAGGGTGCTGTAGTTTGTGGTGGAGTGTTCAAACCAAATAATTCTTCTTAGAAAGAGGGGGAACTTTGTTTAGTGTACCCCTCGATTCTCTCCAGTGCCCTCTTTGGAGCCACAACAAAAGCGAGCAGTTTAATTTCCTCCTGTCCTCTTCAGGCCTGCAAAGACCTGGATCCCACCCAAGGGAGATGAGATAACATCCGAGTGGCCTGACCGCCACCCATCCTCTCACCCTCTCTGCCCAGGGGCTTTGACAGGCACACAACACACAGACTCTCTCCTTCTGCCTCGGTGTCAGTGTGTGATGACCTGTGTCTGGCGGGCTTGTGGTCTTCGGTAGAGTGCGGTGGCTGTGTTGGGACAGCTGTCTACAGTTGTGGACAGACAGAAAGACCCAGAGGCTCGCAGACAGACAGGTCAGGAGCCCCCAAGCTGTGATAATCCACAGACTGATGAGAGAGCAGATTATAAACAGTGTGACAGCCAGGAGGGGCTCATTGTATACTACTTGTCTAACGAAGATATGCTTTTGGGTAATTGTCCTCAGGGAAGTGTGTTGTCAAAGATTAGTTTTTTAAGTGTGCAAAAAAGAACATTTGAGTTTCACACACTTTTCGGCTTTTGTGACTTAGATGCCATTGTTTGAGGCATTTATCATTGTGTACAATTGCAATAACAACATTCCAGAAGCACATAGCAGATGCTGAAAGTCTTTATTCTATAGATAATATACTGTATGTCTTTTAACAGAAAACAAATAGAAGGCCAACAATATTGGTAAAGTGGTGTAGCAATAAGCATTTTAATACCACTTTGTTTTCAGCTGTCATTTTCTTTTATATTTACAAATGTACTATTTAAGTGAATATTCACCAGGTTTGCTTACTTAAGCTGCAGCAGTTATTACTTATTATTTTTTTTTTTTCAATTTTGGGCAACTTTTCCCTTGAATAGACAGGTATTCAGAGCTGATTGTTAAATTACATAAAATGCAACCAATTTCTTTGTCAGATATCGTTCACGGGCAGATAATTTGTGTTGAAACAGATTCTCTGCTTTTCTTTGCTTGCTCACAAAGAGTGTTGTGGTCGGCAGGACAGAGTTGGACAAAGACACATTTGAACTAAAGCTATCACATATTCTCAGAAGTTACTCGATGGTGCAGTGATGGCCTTCACACTTTATTAAATCTCACCCACATTTTTGAAAGTTTTACGTTTTTGGAAACGTTTTTACTTGCTTTAAAAATACCACCCACTGAAATAACTTTTTCCATCCAACAAAGAAACACCAATTTAACATCTTGATTGTGAAACCTTGAGCACTATATTAAAGCACAATTTAATCTTGAGTGTGAATGTTTTGGTGTATGCGTTAGAACTCTTAGAGGTTTGGGAGTATGGCACCGCTAGGCCTGCCCTCCACATTTTTTTCTTTGTGGGTTCTTGGCCTTGTTACATTTGCTATCCACAGAGCCAAGGTCAGTCTGATAATGCTGGCACTGGGCATGCATCAACTCCTTAAAAGTCTGACTGTGATCATAGAAAGGAGCAACAATGAGGCCAGTTTTGTTCCTGTTTTGAACTAGATCCCTGGTGGTCTGCTGTAATGGTGACCTCATGGACAGGAAGCAGCACAGAACACACAAGCAGAGACATCATCCTGAAAAATTGATAGCTTAATGAACGCTTTACAGAGAAGGTCTTTGTTGTAGTGTTGACTGCTCCTTGTGTCTGAAGTCACACAATCAGTGTCGAGCTGGACTGAAGCCAAACATATGTTAGCCATCAGACCTTTTCTCCGGCCAACAGGAGCTGGTGCCTTTTCAATGGCATGTGCTACATCTGCATGAAACTCCACAGTTAACACAAACACAAGGGTAACAACAGCCATGCGTTAACCTTCAGCGCTTAGGTGATGGGGGTTTGCAGCACCCCGTCAGAGAGGACAAGTGGTCAGTGGAGTGGCGCCAAGGCTGTGTCTAATCCTGACTTACGATGGGGAGGGGGTTAAGCCTCTGACAGAGCACCCTGATGAACCTGCTACTGATCAGAGCTGATAATGAGTCAAGCCAGACAGAATTTTACACACTGTCTCAAAGCACGGTGGTAGTGCGTTAATCAGAGCAGCTAATCAGGTCTGAGCACCCAGCAGCACACTGTTCTGTAGCATCACACAGTGGTTTAGCCGGGCTTAAGGAGCCAACAGTAGCCAGACATATTGGCTCTCCTATTGTTGCTCCTCTGGCATATACAGGCAGTCTGGTGTTGTTATGGGGGTCTTAAATACTTCATGATTCTGGATAGATCTGCATAGAATGCGGGTGAGATGGCTGTGACCCTACACCTGTAGAGTCTCCTTGGGACAATTAAAGTTGTTTGTAAAAAGCAGGAGGAACATTTGCAGACCAGCCATAGATATTTTTCCTGGCTATTGTCTCCACTTGTGCCACTCACATTTGGCAAACAGTGGACACAAAAGAAATCTCCTGGCATTTATGGTGTCCATCAGTTTAAAGTTAAGGTGATGAAGAGCCTTCTAAAAATGACTCTGAATGTCAAAACAACTGATCCTTTGGTGCATGTAGTCTAAGGGGAAAGATCATGAAAAGATTTTATACTGTACTGCAAACCAGTAAAATGACAAGATAATTGGCTGTTTTGCTCGATAATTAATGTGTGGTTGGCATGTGAATGACCCACTTTATTTAATTGTTCTGTTGAAAGCGTGCCTTAGCTGCCATCCAATGGGCATGAGATTGTTTAGATATCCTATCACCTAGACAGCAGAGAAGCTTTGTAGACATCATACAGACTTATTTTGATTACTGGGTAGCTAAGGTTATAAAGAAATATTTTATAATTAGCCAAAATGTGAAAATTAATGTATATTTGTATTGCTGTATTTGCTCTTTTCTTACTTTGTTGTATTAATTCCGACTGGCACCACTGTATATTATCTTTGAACCCTAGAAATCTTTCAGCGCGTAGGGTGTTTCCCTATGTTTTCGTGCGTGCACCTTTGTTGTGCAAGTCCTTGCATGCAGGCAGACATCTGGTTTGCACTTTGGGCCAAAGGTATGAATCTAACATCAAAAGACAAAGCTGAGATAGACTCATGATGGTTTCACTGCCGACAGTACCAGCTCCAAGCATCTGGACTTATACAACTTATATTTTGATCCTGGTGCTTTCATTTCCAGTTGGCTGTAGAAGCTGGAGTGTTGGTTTGGAAAAAATAACATCATGGCAACAACTTGGCTTCAAGCCAGAATCTCTTCTAATTGTTTAAAATATATTTTCAAAGGAAAGTACATACTTTTTTTCAGCTAAACAAGATGACACTGATGATGAGGAACACCTGGAAAGTGGGTATACATTGTTAAAGCTTGTATTACAGGCATTAGCCTTAATGGACTCTGTAATAAATTTGAGATTTTGACAGGAGTAGACCACAGTTTATAAGAGCACCTCATATATGGCTTGTTGCCGTAAGATACTGTTAAACATTTTAGACTTCACGTGTCAACCATAACCTCTGCCATGGTTTAGCACCTCCAGCTTCATTGGGTTAGTTGTTTGTTGACAGTGAAAGCTGGAGTTTGTAACTTATCACATATATGCTCCAGTGAGTCATTGAGGAGCTTCACCTCACAGCTCGAGCTTGTATGTGATTATTAAGCACATCTGGGAGAAATGTGTCCTATTATGTTTTGTGGAGGTCACAAAGCGATCACTTAGATCAGAATGAGGATCCTGCATGTCACTGACTGTCTGGGGTAGAGACCCAACAATAGACAATGCTACATATCTTGACAGCACTTGTAATTTACTTCCTACAATACATTAAGCTTAAGCTCACTGTCCTTAGACCCCAGCAGTGTTTAGTTAAACGTGTTGAGGAGATGCAGGAGCACGGTTGCAGTTCTGTCAAATTTAAAAGAAAAAACTCTTTATTGCTGATTATCTTACTTTGTCCTTTACACACAGCTTTGCAATGCAAGACTCCTCTGGGAGGCGGGGTATAATAAATCATACAGGCTCAGTGGAGGAAGGCATGCAGCTCATGGTGACTTTTTAATTACCCATGAATTGCAATGCCATTATCAAGACTGCTGTGAGGAGGCTAACAGGAGACTTGACATGTAACAAAATTTATAGAATCAACCAAAATACACCAAAGAAAGCCTCCTTTGTCAGTGTACACATACATTTTGCTACATTTACAGCATCACTTTATAAACACCAAAATTAGACTTGGGCTGTCCTTTATTTTTTTTCACTGGGAGGGTGACCTCTCTGGAGACAGGCATGGTTTAATGAAGATGTGTCGAATAAATGGGCTGCTCAGGCACAAGGCTGAACAATATGGTGTATTCATATCACAGAATGACACTGCAGAAGTTTCAGGGCAATTTCATTTTAAAACCGTTGATTCTTTGCAGTGACAATGTAAATTTGCACAGTTCTCTAATATACAGCGATATGTGAGTGATAGCAGATGATTGAATCCAGGGCTGCGGGATATTAGAGTTTGCAATATTTCATTTTAATACAATGTAATGATATTATAGTTCTAGTATTATAGTATTATAGTTATAGTATAATAGGGATGTCTACAAAGGGACTTGAATGCCTTGCACGTGAAATACCTTAACAATTATTGGAGTTCAAGAAGTCTTACATGTACAGTAAGTTGATTGAGATTATGTAAAAATCTTTGATCTACTATTGGCTCTGATGTAGTGGAGGGTCTGCATGCAGAGTCACAGTGTGATAATCATCATGTGAAACATATGAACAGTTGTAGTCTTCGTGGTGATGTAAAATGTGTCTTGTTGTTGATGAAGTGATATCACAGAGCAAGTCTGGACAAATCGTGGCTCCCCAGCCCTGTCAGCAAATATTTTGCATGTATTTGTTTGGTGAGAAAGTCGGAGAGTGAGCGCGAGAGGGGGTTGGGGAGAATAGGCTTAATGTGTGTACACACGCAAAGGTGTGTTGAAATGATTGCATGCAAGGCTAGTAAATAATCTGCCAGTGTAGGTCTGGACCTGTAGTGTTATGTAACTTGACTCCATGGTTTAAACGTAACACTGGGCCTTGTCAATAAAGCAGATACACAGGTAACCATTCCTTCCTTGAATGATGTTTGTAATCATTAATTGCTTAAACACCTAACATTATCCACTTAATCAGCTGTATTTAGATTTATATAGCCTAGAGGTGGTTTGATTTTCCCCTTGGGTTGGTTTATAATTGGTCTATAGAGTAAGTAGTCTTGTCTTGTTGCTATGGTAACTATTCCTTCACTTTTAACTTAAAGACAAAAGGTGTTCATTTTTATTTAGATGGCTCATGGGTCAGTTTCTTGACATACATAGTGTGAATGTCTGTCACATAAAATAACATAACATTAAATTATGGTCTTAAATTTTACTGCTCTAAACTACTTTGGTGAAACTAGCCATGCTTACTGTGTTTAGATTGATTGGGTTTTTTGGATTCTTAAGGGGTCCCACAGTTGCCGTCTCTCGTCTCCAGCCAGAGCCCCAAGCAGGACAGATAGAGAATCACATTCGACACAAGGATTTGCCTGTTGAAGATAACTGTTTTTTAAGCAGCCAAGACTGAAATTGACAGTAGTTTTTAACTGCGGTCAGGATTGGATTTTCAGATTTCAAAACATGTGTTTGAAAACACAGATTTCTCCAGATGTCTCGATCCAACTTTCCCTTTTGTCAGCCCAATTGTGTTTTCAGTGTGCTGTTGGCTAGCTGGGGAGGTGGGGAGGTGTGGGGGCATCCGCTGGGAGGTAGAGTAGGCAACAAGGGAAGCGTGCCGGTCAGAGCTTACATTGGGCAAGTGCAAGGAAGACTGAAAAAACATCATAGGAAAAGACATTGTTTCCCTTTGACCAGGGAGTTTCCAGTCTCCAAAACTCAGGCAGAAGAATACTACTGCTCCTCCAAAATGGTAACTATTACATTTATGTTTTTTTGATACATGCCTGGAAAGTTCGGCTACATTTTTATACCCTTAACATATCTACATTGCAGTAAATGCTATTCTGTAGTTGCTCCAGTTGGTTGACTTGTGCAGAGTTGACTTTTATTGGAAGGAGTGATGTCTGCCTGTGATAAATTTGCATGTGCATCAGTGGGTAAAATCAAATGGTCAGAGAGGCTGGCGTTGTTAGAAATGACTGCTGCACAAGAAGCAGGAAAGATAGCCATCTTGCCTCTTTGCTGTGCAGGGTCAACAGACTTGCCATTGTTTTTTGTTGTGATTACGCACTTCATTTGCAGCCTGAACAAGTTACTGGCTTGATTTGAACTGAGCGTTGAAATCTGATATTCATGAAAAGCTCCCAGTCTGGTTGCGGTTTCGCGTATACACTGAAATGTTAAGTTTAGCTTCAGTTGCACTGTAAAATCATCTTCTTTTAACACACCAATTAACGTGTCAGGCTATCTCCCAAAGGTCATCTGGGGATTTGGGTGGAGGGATTAGAATAGGAATGCATCAGAGGAGGGAGGGAAAGAGGGATGGAAAGGCACTGAATGGGAATGGATGACTAGGGGATTTTGCTGTAATGTCATTAAGGCTGGGGGAGACAAAGGATGATGGTGTGTCCACAGACAGCATATGGACGAGTGCTGAGCGTTTGATTAACAGGGGCTTTAATATTGTGCAGAACTGCAGAACTGGACTCTAACAGGTGTTTTGGATGCATGGCAAAAAACATGTGCCATTTGAAAAAGGTTGAAAACATTTGGTCTGGGAAATAGACAGTAGAGATGTTGGACAATTGTTGGGGTTGTTTTTGATAAGGAAGTTTATTCACAACTTGAAGGTTGAAGGTTGGTTTCAAGATGATTTACATTGATTCACTTCTACTACTAATAAACTTAAATTATTCTCTTTATCCAACCTTTCTCTGACTTCTCTATGACTTTTCTCCAGGTCATCTGTAGGTAGTGTTCTGTCAAACAACACTTTGAGGCAAATAACATGTTTTGATTGACTGGGATTAATGGCAGTTTGCGTGCCTGCTGGTAGTCACATTTCCAGTTATATATGACAAATAAATAGTATTTTCAAAATGTGTTGCTTTCTGTTGTCCTTAATAAGAATAAAGATGTGAGTAAATCCTCATGTGGAGCTATTTTTACTGTTATTTAAGATAGTGAGACAATAAATGGACAACAAATCGGAGACAACAATAGGGGATTAGAAGGGGGGAAAATGGGGAAAAGGCTTGGATTTGAACCCAGGACGGTGTCAACAATAACTGTCAATTTGTGTCAACAAGGCACCCCACTTTTGTAATGCATTTGAAATTTCTGAAAGTGTGCTGTACTGGTCCCTATGCTTTCAACGGTTCTTTTGTATCACATGACGATGCAACAGTCATAACCGTGCCATAGCAGTGGTTGGGGTCTTCTAATGCTTCACTGGAACAGTGTTGATAGCCACATACAAATGGCTAACATTAAACTGTAAAACCTGTAATTCATAAACTATTTTCTGAATTCTACTTAATACCGCTGGCTTTGTAGAGACAGTTTACATCCTTAGTTGGAACATTTATCAAATCTGAAGGGGTTAACAATCCCCATCAGCTTTCGTGTTTATGTGTTTGCCCGCCAGATCGAGGCAGGTAATTACACTTAGCTCTATTTTCTCTCCCCAGAGACTGAGCGGCCAAATTAGCATCTTAAGCTGTGCTCATGTCGCTAAAGTTTGTGTTTGGAACACACAGATTTCCACCTCCACCAAAATGTTTACATTCTTAGACAATATAGAAACAGTGAGTGGGGGAAGTTACTTGTTTTGTTTTTTTTCTGGTCAGCTCAAGCGTTCCCTCAGGATGCGTACTGAAGAGATGAAGTGGAAATGTTTGTCCGTGAGTTTTGACAGTAAATGTAGATAAACACATTTACACACACTTTTGCAGAACATAAGCCAACTTGATTGCAGAGATATCAGGGGCTTTTAAGGTAAAACAGTCCATGTAATGCCATGATTATGCTGATTATATAAAAGGTACAGTAGGCCTCAATCAGTGGTCTTTGTGTAGGCAGGTAGCAGGTGTGGTAAATGACGCTTGAGCAGCTTTCATAGGCTACGTCTCTACTTTAAGGCTCCATGAGTGTAACAGCGGGTTGCTGATGGGAGCTGCCATTATTCTTAACAATCGTAATTTTATTTAATTGTCCCATCTCAGCTCCACATGTCAGTCTGTCAGGACTCAGGAGTTAAGACACTGCTAAGGCCTGCCTGATGTAATGCTTTCTACTTTCTCATTTGGGCTGAAAATAGCTGTTTCATATTCAAGGTTATACAAGCCAGCCATAATGTACTTGCTTTTACACAATTCAAGTATAAGGCAACATAGGCCTTATGCAACAGTAGTGTACTAGCATTAACTGTATTAGGCATGTCCAGGGCAAAGTTCAAAAGTAAAACTGTGTTCAATTTAGAGTTAAGAAAGCTTGTCTTAAGACTGTACTGTCATTTTAACAAAGCAAGGTTAAGTTATTTTATCTTGTTTGTTAGTTTCATAACTGTTTAAAATTTAAAAAAAATAAATCTTTCTTCGACAGGTCTATTTGTCCACGGTTGTCGTATTAATTAAGTATTAATAAAACCCCACAATTGCCACATTAATATTGTGGCAATTATGCACTTTTGAAAACATAATCCGGACTAATACGTTCCATTTAATGAAACGTTTAACGCGGTGCACCTTTAAATTACACTTGCACTCCCACTCATAAATGTGCACCTGCAAACAAAGACCTGAGTTTCTTCCTAATGACAGTGCAGTGTTTGTCAGAGCAGTGTTGCATGAATGTTTTCAGGGCGTCCTGAGTTCAGGTCAGATTTTCTGGAACAATTGCCTGACTCACTCATGCACGCAACCAGTCTCTCTCTATGTGTCTTTAGCTTTTCAAAACAAACCCGACAAGCACAAAGCCCTCATTTCAGCCACTTGTCTATTTCTCTAATAATAATAATTGTTAGACATTATCAGATCTTCTTTGTATAGACCACAATGGTTAAAGAAGACATATTGTGATTTCTGTCACAATCTATTTTCTTGACACATTCCTTCTGCTCTTTTCATTTCAGACTTGTCATAATTTTGCATATAAGCTAACGTCGGCCTCTCGTGGCTCATCTATCATAGCTGTCACTGTAAATGTGGTGTATAAAAGGAGCTGCCCGCCACCGCTGTTGCTGAGAACACAGAATCCCAGGCTGTCTGATTTGACCGAAGTGAGAGAAATTGGTTGCTGGTGAGGAATGCACTGGAGGTGTGAGCGGGTCGGAGCAGGTTTTACAGTTCTAGTCAGTGGTGTGACCTGCGGTTTTCATATCTGTAGCCTGAAGTGGGAAGTGGTTGGACGGAGACAGGAAGTGGGTTTTGATGAAAATCAAAATATGACATAGCCAATGATCAACTATGAATGATAAAGAGGAAGTGGTAAAGAGATAACTTAAGTACTGTTGTGACCTGTAGTAAACCTCTTGCCTGTCAAAAGTGAACTAGTTAAAAGTGTTAAAAGTTATTGACCCTGAGAGTTTAAATGACTCATTTGCAAATTTGTCATCATTGAGCTTCAACTTGTATTCCTTGCATCATTTCTTTGCTGCCAGATTCTGTACTATACTATTCCTGGTTTACTCACCATTTTGTAAAGATTATATTTTAACCCAAAATGAAGTTCCCCTAATTCCTAGGGGTGTATTTGTGTATTCATAAAGAGTATTTGTTGTATATGCACCTATGCACAAAACCAGGGAAATGTAGAGTAGTTTTCAGGAAAATGCCCAGTGTGCATGCCTTTCTGTAAACTCATCAGGAATTTTATGTTTGAGTTTTGGCCCTTGAGGTTGCTGTACTCTGTCAAGTTTAAACAAGTTTAAACAGGCACATTAAATGACCATCATTAGAAAATGTCACCCTGAGGTAACACGTCTGAAGTAAATAATTGTACATAATAAGATTTTGTGGTAAAATAATAGCTGATAAATAATTTGTCACTGTCTTTTATCCATTGAAAAGTTGTCTGTGTTCACACTTCTGTCTTGCTCCAACATGTCTGACAGAGCCACATTAGCCCCGCCTCCTCCACTTTGTTACTGTCTTAAATATTGTGTTACACCAGCAGCCCGCTTTGACATAATTAGTTCCAGCGTGTGATGGAAAAAGTCAATTTGATTAAGGACTCTGACGGGTGACTCACACGCACCTTATGGGAAGATCTGTTGTGTGTGAATAAGGCCCACCATACTCACTTATAAATCATTCAGGGTTCAGGTTCAGTTTTCCAAAAGCATGTGTGCTAGTTTCAGATGACACGCCAACTGCAGGTGACCTATGAGGGTGACGATTATCAGGTGCATTCTTTATTCATGCATTTTTAATCTGTGATACTGCAACCTAAGTGTATTTTAAGTTGCACTTGCCTCAGCATTTTGGGCTGCTGTGTCAGGTTTTAAGGTTCTTCAGATAAATGCTCGTCCTCCCCGACTCGACAAATATCACACGGCCTCAACTCCTTTACAGATGCTATATTATAAAAAGGAATGTTAAATTTAATTGGTCATTTCAATTATGTCAAAATAGTTTAATAGTGATGAGTTTTCTTCAAACTCCATATGTTTGACTGGTATTGACTTGCTGCCATGGTTACTCTTATTTTTCCATCCTGCCCCCCTGCTGGCAATGCTTAGCCATTTTCCTTTTGCTTTCTCCTCTCTTCTTCTTCCATCAGTCTCTGCAGGACATGCTCGTGTCCCTTCACTCTGAGCTTGACATTCAGAGCTACTTGATGAGAATCCAATTGTCCCACAGAGTTAGTCAGCCTTTTATCTTATCTGCATCGTGGATTGTGTGTGTGGTTGTTTTTTTTTTTTTTGTTCCTCCCTAACATTTGCTGTTGTTTGAGCGCATTTCTAACCCTGTCGACCTCGCTCACTTTTTACAAAACCCAAACTGTAAATGAGAGCATGAATAGTTCTATATAACCTCTGCACTTGGCCTTGTGTATCAGACTGCATTTATGGCACTACGCTTCTTCAAAGAACCGTTTCATAAAAGGCCCAGTGTTGTCTAACCCTGACTGGCTGTCCCACTTTGTCCCTTTGGTACAGATCACCTTACAGAGCCACATAAGAGTCCACTGGGCTGTATACTCGACTCACACGCTGTGGGATTGCAGTTTAAGGAGTCCATATGGTGCAGGTCTGATTACAGGACATGAAACTGATCTTGAAGTTGTGATGACATAGTTCCTGATCAACAGTTTATACTGTTTTTGTTGTACCTGCATTGGAAGTTTGTAATTTGTTATCTAAGATATGGTCTATTTCAAGGCCTGTTTGAAAAGCATTGATGGTTTTCTAATGTGTAGTTTGGTGAATGAGATGACAAAACAAGCATGAATTTGGGATGTACTAATATGTGTGGTTTTGGTTTATTATGTTGCTAGATTCAAACACAAGATGCAAGGTGTTTATTCTAAGTCTGAACAAATGTGTGACTCCAAATAACATTTAAAGGGATTATATGAATTTCTGATACTTTTAAATAATTATATTTGTTAATACCTGGTGATAGTGTTTTATGAGTAACCCCATGCCCACAGGACTCACATTGTAATACACGGCCAAATGTACATGTCCTTGTAGAGCAATGTAAGGTTTAGGGCGTACATACAATACAATGAGTAGTACCTCATTGTCAAGAGTCATCGTTACATGAGCCAATACGTCATTTTGTTTACTCAGAACAGCATCATTACAGTTTACCTTACAACTCAACACACGAGTATGTGTCATTCACGAACTAAAAACCTCTGTTGATAGATTTTGCAATCGTATCGTTTCCAGTTGAAAGTGATGCCATACATAACAGCCTTTCCAGGAAAGCACTTTCTGAGTATTGCATCAATATCTGTATTAAGATGAGGTGCCTAACACTCTGATCAAATGTTAATTTTATTTCAGAATATGTAAAAGTATAATTACTACGTATAATCCTCCTATAATCCACTGTGACTTCAGTGGGGAAAAACATGAAAACAACTAAAGTAACTTGCATAAAAGAGGCACGCACTGTGAAATTTGGGGTTCCTGGACTGACCTTTTGACCTCATGTGTGTTCCCACTCCAGAGCCGAAGCCCAAAGCACGGCCCCAGCCCTCAGCCCAGCGTCGGGGACCAGGTTGACCACATCTCACTGGCCTCGTTGGACTCACTGGATGCCATGTCCGAGGGAGACACGCCGTCAGCCTTCACTCGGGGCAGCCGGGTTCGAGCCAGCCTTCCTGTGGTGCGCTCGACCAATCAGACGAAAGACCGCTCACTAGGTATGTAGAGTTATAGCCTACAACACCACCCAAAGCTGCATTAAAATGGACTAAAAAGAGTAGCTTGGGTTAAAATTCTGTCTCACACCATCAAAATTTTAGCATTACTTTGCACTAACCACTCTATGTTTGCACAGTTTTACCCAGTTTTTTTCCTGCATCCTCTCTTTTTCCACTTGAGCTCACAGCCAAGAGTTTTTAATTAGAATTCTTTGCCTCTGTAGTGAGAGATTAAAGAATGCATCCACAATATGCCATCACATCAGATATTAGAAAAAACATAAGTTGAGTGCAGAGTTTAGTTTCACAACAGTTAGATACAAAGTCAAAAGCCAAATAATTTTAGAGCAGACTTGTCCTCAAATGTGGCATACACAATAGTGAGTGAGGTATGTGCTTCTTAATAATAGCAAAGCATTTAAGTGTCGTGCCTTTTGACCAGACTTATATGAATGAAACTACAGGGTGTCATTTTCAACACTCAATGCCAGTAGCAGATGCAACAAATGCTCATAACAAATGTGCTTCACCAAACCAGTTTGCACACACACTGTTCGTTTCTCTCTTTGCCAGTTTTTGGAAAAACATTAGGACAAAGCGTCACAATAGTGGGGGTTCATACTGTGATGAAGGGGAGGAGAAAAAAATGGGACACCACTTAAATACTCCCGCTGTCCCCTCCCACAGTCACACAAACACATGCACAGAAAAAAACTCACTTCTTTATGTCCCAACGGAAGTTTTGGAGCTTCTCAGTCAATGTTGTGATGTAGGATTTAAAACAAAAGAACACAGGAAACCCTAACGTAAGTAGCACATTTGCTGCATGTGTAGTCAATAGCATTTGGAATTACTTATTGTATGCTTTGCTGTTGTTTTGTTATATCAAAATTTATGATGAGTGAGGTGATCTGATTATTGCTGAGATATAAAACTTTTGAGCTGGGAAACAGAATAGTCTAGCAGCTCAGTCAGTCAGCTATTTGTGCCATTTGGTCAGAAACCCACTGACCATTTGCTTCCAATTCAGAGTGAAACCATGCTCTCAGGAATGTAACAAGAGTCCTTGTTAGAAACAAGCTTTTCGCTTCTTATTGTTGCTGCAAATGGAACTGAAGGTGAAGAATTTAAATCCTCGAAATGCATGCTCCATCAATGACGCTTTGTCATCACACTTATTTGCTCGAGTTGTTAACATCTGGTTGAAAACTAGCAGACTGTTAACATAACAGCTCCCAGGGGAAAGATAATGTTTTGCTTCAAAATGGGCACTTTGTTAAGTTATTACTGCCCAGACAGAGCAGAAAGAGCGACGGAGCAACTCAGCAGTTTTGATTTCCTGGATTTGCCCTTTCTCTGCCTCACTGTCTCGTGGAACATGTAGGATCTTGTTTAATATTTCACCAACATCTGGTAGCTTTTACTAGCTTTGTCCTTTTATGGGGTTACACCGAGCAAAACCGTGCCTCCATTTCTCTAAACCTGCTATTTTCAGCACTCTTAAAATAAGTAGCATTATTCAGGTTGATTTATGTGTATCAGAGAAATAATGTTTTGAGTTTTTGTTGTGAATAAATTGTGGAAAGTTTCTAAAAAGTCTCAAACAAATCAATTAAACTACTATTGTTATTGTTCCATTGTATTTTGACTGCAGATAAAATCAGTGCCACAATGGAAATAGATGTGTTTTTTCTTATTTTCCAGTCATTGTTTACACAAGTGCACATTGGGCGTGTCCATAAATATTGTGGGAGAGACATCTGTTTTTCTGAAGCACAGTACAAAAGCCACACCCTGAGTTCAGAGGTTCAGGCTTTGGTCTGGTTTATGCACTACTTTAACTGTAGTGCCTGGGGTGGAACAACTTTTAGTTTTTAGGGTTTTGAATGTTAAGAAGTAAAGTGATCACTTTAAACTATTTATAGAAGTGTATTTTAATTAACTGCCAAAAATAAAAATCTGTCTGTCTATCTGTCTGTAGGAATTTAGTTGCAAAAAGAGTTTATGGAAACACAACATTTAATGTGATCAGGAAATATCTCAGGAAATGTTTTAAACAAATACAAAAGGAGTGCCTCAGTTGATCACCTGGTAGAGCGCATACCACATACACACGTGAGTGACCTGGGTTTGATTCTGTCTCAGGTCATCCCTCTCTCTCACCCTGTTTCCTGTCTACTCAACTCTATCTAATAAAGGCTACAAATGCAGAAAAAATGAAAATAAAAAGCAACATAATGTGTTTATAAAACAGACTATTTAATTTTTTCATTTCACCAATATATCTGCAACGTGCCAGGCTCTAAGCTGCTACAATAGTTATTGTGATGTGTGCAGAGTGCTAACTGTGCTACAATAAAACTCCAAAGACATAGGAAAGGGTTAGAAACTGCTTTTGAAGTTCTTTGCGCTTCACCCAAAGTTTACTAAGAACACCTTTTCGTACAAGCTCAAGCTTTACCAATCTCCACTCCTCAACTGTCTGATTAATGAAGATTTACCTCAGTGTAAGTTTGTGGAACTACAAGAGGGTTAATTGTAATCTTTCTGTCCTTTTGTCTGCAGGTGTGCTGTACCTGCAATACGGGGATGAGACTAAACAGATCCGCATGCCTAACGAGATCACCAGCGTCGACACAGTCCGAGCTCTGTTTGTTAGTGCCTTTCCGCAGCAGCTCACCATGAAGATGTTGGAGTCGCCAAGCGTCGCCGTTTACGTCAAAGACGACATGAGGAACGTGTACTACGAGTTGTCAGACGTTAGGTAAAACAGACCCTTCATTTCTTTACCTTATTCTTTGCATTTCTTCCCTCACTGCCTGGAAACATGTGGCTTTGTTTAGCTGTCTGTTTAAACCCAGCATAATAAAAGTGATTGCCAGATTTTTGCATCATAAAAATGCTTTAGTGAAAGTTGGGAAAGTTTCAGCAACATTAGCTTGCATCTTGCTTTTCAATCACTTTCACATTGTCAGGTTTCTGGCTCCATGTTGTGAATATGATTTACAAGCCCATTAAAACACATTCTTTGTCCGGTGTACTTTAGACCTCTCTGGTTTAGCATTTACCCCACTTCCTTATCAATAATGCAGCAGACTGTGTGGCAATACACTAAAAAAGCATTTGTATTGGTTAGATTATAAGGTCCTGTTCAAGAGTGATGTGTACTTTGTGACTAACTCTTTATCTGGGCTGTAAAACATTGTCTCGTGATTCTTTAGGGCTGGCACAGTGTAATGGCACAACACTCAGAGAGTTTAAAAAGTAAGGGTCAGACACAGAGTATTTTAAAAATCTTGGATTATTGTGGAATATGTCACGTAATAGGCCGTTGTCAGGATATGTGCCTCTTGGAGCGCTGTTAAAAAGATCCAGACTGGACCGTCCACTGTCCGATGGCGATGTATGGAATACCTACTTACCACCGGTCACTTTTACTGTTTACAGAAACATCACGGACCACTCGTGCTTAAAGGTCTACCACAAAGACCCGGCACAAGCGTTCAGCCATGGACCCAGACCGACCAACGGCGATACCAGGGTAAGTGTATCTGCAAACTTAACTCGAATGGCATCGAATGTTGTTGATCTAACCTCCATCCTGTTTGGAGTGAAGGGAAGGAATGTCCCCCTGCTTCCTTTTAATCTGCCAAAGCTTCCAAAGGGGAGTCTCATATTGTTCTCCGGGCCTTGCCTCTACGCTTCGCTGCAGCTTGTTTAAGCCACAATTCAACTCAATTCATGCCACTATTTTTCTTCCTTCTGCCGTATCAGCCCTAATCTCTTTCTCCCATTCTGATTTGTGGCTTGTTTGTTTCCTGCTGATGTAACAAAAGCCTCCAAAAAAACTTTTCCTTGAAATTTTCCACCTCAAATCTGCCCCGTTAATCCGCCTGACCCTTTATCTAACCCGCTCCCCGCTGCCTTATGACGCAGCATTATATTGACATGACATTTACCTAAGCTGTATAATCCTGACTGCTCTACTGTATGGATGTGAAATCGATAGAGCTTCAAAAGAAGCAATGAGGTAAAGATGGTTTATGTGTTTATGTTGTAAATGGTTACAGAGTAGAAAACTAGGACTGAAATAACTCAAGCGTGTATTGCTGTCACTGTTTAACCAGGATGCATTTGACACAGGTACAAAGACTGGAAGTACTTGTGCAGTGCAGAGTTAAATGTTGTTTAGTTTTTAGACGAAAAGTATATATATGATAAATGATACTACAATGTTCAGTGTCACAGTAATAAGTCATTTCCTCAGCTCTCTTAACAGTTTTTTCAGATGCTTTTGGATGACTGAGAACCTTCACAGACGTCGTTATCAACTGTATCTTTATCTACTACATGTTACTTTTGATGGGTCATTGCTTACATCATTCAGTCATTGTAGTGTAGGATAAGATTGGCACATACAGGCCCCACCCCTGTAATGAGAAAACAAGGACCACTGGCTATTTGCATGTAGCATAATGCAACAATAGATAATAGTCCCATACTGTAGATACAGCACCAAATTTCTCTCAAAGATCATGTGCCAAAAGTTGAAGCATTAATAAAGCCATGACCAGAGGTAACCACAATCAAAACCTATTGACGCTAAGGCAAACCTCCAAACCTGAGATTTCTAAGTTTGATTTCCACACACATACACACACACACACACACACACACACACACACATACACACACACACACACAAACACACACACACACACACACACACACAAACACACACACACACACACACACACACACACACACACACTACACACACACACACACACACACACACACACACACACACACACACACACACACACACACACACACACACACTACACACACACAAACACACACACACACACACACACACACACACACACACACACACACACACACACTACACACACACACACACACACACACACACATACACAGCCTCCAACTGGATCTATATAAAACTCTACCTAAAGTACCAAACGTGACATGGAGACAGTTTGAACAAGTCTTTTGAAATACAGTTATGCTCAGACATTTACACACTCTGGCAGAATTTGTGATTTTATTTTTGTTCAGAGAATATGAACAATAACACAAAAACTTTTCTTTCACTCATAGTTAGTGGTTTGCTGAAGACTACCCAAATGACCCTGAACAAAAGTTTACACACCCCAGTTCTTAATACTGTGTATTACCACCTTTAACATCAATAACAGCTTGAAGTCTTTTGTGGTAGTTGTGGATGAGGCTCTTTATTTTCTCAGATGGTAAAGCTGCCCATTCTTCTTGACAAAAAGCCTCCAGTTCCTGTAAATTCTTGGACTGTCTTGCACGAACTGCACGTTTGAGATATCCCCAGAGTGGCTCAATAATACTGAGGTCAGGAGACTGAGATGGTCCGTCCAGAACCTTCACTTTATGTTGCTGTAGGCAATGACAGATCGACCTGGCCTTGTGCTTTGGTTGTTGTCATGTTGGAACGTCCCATGTGCAGCTTCCGGGCTGATGAGTGCAAATTTTCCTCCAGTATTTTCTGATAACATGCTGCATTCATCTATCCTGTGCCTCTTTAGCTCAAGCATCCCCAAAACATCAGTGATCCACCTCCATGTTTCACAGTAGGAATGGTGTACTTTTCATCATAGACCTTTTTGACTCTTCTCCAAATGTAATGTTTATGGTTGTGGCCAAAAAGTTCAATTTTGGTCTCATCACTCCAAATGACTTTGTTCCAGAATTTTTGAGACTTGTCTCTAAGGCTGTTTGGTGTATTGTAAGCGGGATGCTTTGTGTAATTTAAATAGTAATGGTTTTCTTGACCATGCAGCCCATTTTTCTTCAAGTGCCTCCTTATTGTGCATCTTGAAACAGCCACACCACTTTTTTTTCATAGTCCAGTATTTTAGCTGAAGTTATTTGTGGGTTTTTCTTTGCATCCAGAACAATTTTCCTGGCATTTGTGGCTGAAATTTTTGTTGGTCTACTTGACCTTGGTTTGGTTTCAACAGAATCCCTCAATTTCCACTTCTTTATTAAAGTTTGAACACTGCTGATTGACATTCTCAATTCCTTGGATATCTTTTTATATCCCTTTCCTGTTTTATACAGCTCATTTCCCGCTGATCTTTTGTTCTTCTTTTGCTTTCTCAATAAGTCAGAATACAGAAACATCAGTGCAGCACTGGATGAAAGATGACAGAAACTCACTCACCTTTTATAAACACACATTGAATACAAGGAAACAGATCACAGGTGAGGATGGTTACCTTTAGTAGCCATTCAAACCCATTTGTGTCACTTGTGTGTATGTTATCAGGCCAAACCCAGTCCAAATCACCAGGGTATGTCAGGGTCATTTGGTTAGTTTCTGTTGTCATTATGATTTTTTAAAAGTAAACACAGTTGTTTAACAATAAATGGCTTCACCGAACCACTAACTATGAGTGAAATAATTTTTTGTGGTATTATTGATATTCTCTAAAAAATGGCCAAAGAAATCACATATTTTGCCAGGGTATTTTTGATTACCCTAACTTATGAGCACAACTGTATTAACCATACAGTCATTGCAACTTTCCATGTCCCTGTAGCTGAGGTTTCTGCAGAAGTCAATCAAGACAAGATGGATGATGGAGTGCTGGCTCTAAAAATGTAACAAAAGACCAGTGTCTTTTACAGTGTCCAAATACGGTAAAAACTTTGTTTTCGAACTAATCCTACTGCTTTTCCTTTATGTTAATGATCAAAAGATTTGTTACATCACTAATCTAAGAACCCATAACCACTTAAAAGATTCATGTTGTGAACACAGTCTTGTTCTACTCAGGGATTATAAAGTCTGCATTGCATATTTTGTCTTGGGTTTATTTGCCTATTTTGATACTGGAAGGGAAAATTGTCAGTGTGTTTTTTAGGCAACCAATTTTAATAATGAAATGGAAACCCTGGCACTCAAAGTAACACAGAGCAAATACAATAACCTATAATGAACCGTCCACCTGTTCAAACACTTCTGTGGGGGTATTCCTCACATCTGCTTGTGCTATTAAGTGTCCCCTTGTGCTGCAAGAATGAACAGATCCACAGATCACATTCAAAACGATTACCTTTGATATACTGTTGGCCTTTTTTTTTTTTTTTGGTCCAGTGAAACCCAAATAAAGCTGTCTGTGGTTATAAAAACAAGAAGTATGTCTGGTTGTAATTGATTTAAGGTGGACAGATGTAGGCAGTAAAATGTCTCTACTTTGCGGTGTTTTTCTAAAATGGTGAAGTAGACAATATTTTTTTTTTTTTTAGTCCGTACACATGAACCTCATTCAAAAAAGCGCTTTATAATCTTCAAACAGTCAATAGTGGCTGTCAAAGGTAATGTTATGTACACAGAGCTGAAAAGTATATTTAGTAAACAGCTTCATTGTTTTTCACAAAAATAAAATTCTTGTGTTTTTTTGTAAATTCATGATCACAGTGTAATTTAAGCAATTAATACCTGCTTTCATGACAGAGTAGGCAGTTTACTGTATTCTGTTCCAAAAGCTGGGATTATGCAAGGTCTGTAGGCAAATACAAAAATATATATTTTTTGAAAATCTTCCAAATATGCTTATAATTTACAAGGCTACAGATGTTTTTGTCATTTAAATCACTTTTAATATATTATAGATATTGATGCTAGACTAGTGCATAATGCTTCTCTTCATAGTCAGACCTAAGAGACATTTTAACCGCCTTATTGTATTAATATGTCTTTTCAGTACAGAAAAAACAGGGTGAAAAATAAAAGGACTAGTACTTAGCTTTGACTCGTGTGCTGTGTTACGGTAACCTATGAGTCATACCTTCTAACAAAAGCTTGTTTGTTTGACTGAAATAGACAGGAAATATAAACCGGTTTGCAGGAGCATTGGAAACCTTTCATAAAAAGTTGTCAATGCAAAGCTCCCTTTATCGGCTTCTGTTTCTATATTGTGTTGTAGTTGTTGAATGTAGTCAGTTCTGGTTAGTTCTTTATAAATAATACATGGCTCAATAACAACTTGATGATAACAAGAGTTAACCTAAAATAACCTGAACAACCAGTTCATACATAATGACCTTCCTTTTACTAAAGCTACCAATGTGTTTTGGAACCACTGAATTATTGGAGAATAAAAGCAACAATGCCACAATAAAAGCTCAAATACAAAGAAAGCACTCCCTCACTAGACAATGTTGTAAAACGTGTTGTAAAAACCCTTTTTATTAACAGGTTTAGCTCAGGATGTTGCATGTCAAGATGTATTAGATGAAGTGACCATAAATATGTTTTTTTGTAAAATCTTTGGTAAAAGTTGTCTTACCTAACACAGGAGTTGCTTAAGTACATCTGACATGTGTACCTGTAAAAAAGTCACCTCATTGATTGTATTTTTACAACAACTTGGTTACGCATACGTATATTACCCCAACTCAGGAGGACGTTGTGTTGAAATGTAAGCATATTTATTGTACTTCTGCCTATGAGGGTCATTTATGGAGGAGGGGCTAATAATCACCTTAAATTATTTGACTGTTTAAACAGACTAATGAAAAAAACTTGTAAATGAACCCACATCAAGGCCTCATTGTTCTTCTGTGTTCTTAAAGCAAGTTGTATATCTTTTACAAAAATTCAGCTCTTTAAGCCAAGGCAAACATCCCAGCATTTTTAGAAGCCTTTCACAGCTCTGCACTTGCTATTTTCTGGAAGAATTGCTGACATTGTATATTTCTGACATTGTGTAAAGTGAGTGAAATTGATGTTTTTGTTTCAAGGGCAACTGAGCTAATACAGTCTGTGCTCAACTTTAAGTGTTCTAACAAATTCATTTTTACTTTGTGATTTTCTAGATGCACAGTGACATGGTACATGCTAGCCGGGATGGGCCACACCTACTGAGACAGTCCTCAATAGGTCCAACACCACATCATCCAATGCAGGGTGCACTCCCCCCAACCCCTCAGGCCATGCCTCCATCCCCCTCTAGAATCCCATTTGGTCCACGGCAGGCCTCCCTCCCGAGCAGCGCCACTATGCCCAGAGACAGACTGTCTAATGCCAGCGCTCCTGTCCGCTCTATCTCCCCCTGTCCCAGTGCTATCCTGGAAAGACGGGATGTGAAGCCAGATGAAAACATGGTCAATAAAAGCCACACTCTTACTCGGGCCAATGAGAGCATGTACGTAGACTCTTACATGCTCCAAGAGGGAAGAATGAGCCTGACCACTGTCCATGGACACCCCAGTCCTAGTCTAGATGGTCCAGAACACGGCATGGGGCTATTCCACCGTGCCTCTATTCGATCCACAGGCTCTTACAGTGGGCCCAGCCCGACAGACACCATGGATCACCCCTCACTGTATCGGCAGAAGTCCAGAAACAGCCAGCTGCCTACTTTGGGCTCGAAGACTCCTCCCCCATCACCTCACCGCATGGCTGAGGTACGACTGATTGACATCCACAGTGGACCCCATCATGGTGTACCACCACATGGCATTCCCCCTCATGGAGTTCCCCCTCATGGAGTTCCCCCTCATGGCGTTCCCCCTCATGGCGTTCCCATGGAGAGGGGCTCACCTGTCCGCCAGCCTTTTAGGAAGGAGGACGTAACAGTGGCCAAGGCCCGCGGAAACATGGGGTCACCAGTGATCACAGATATCCCAAGTCCCCATCAGGGTCCCATACCAGTCGCCAGTGACCAGCAGACACGGTAAGAGTGTACAAACTGAGTTTATACTGTATATCCTGTGTTGCATGGGAGCATGGACTAACTCTACATCCCAGTGTCACTCTAACATCAACCTAATGTATTCCTAATCTGAACTCTGCTCCATTGTTCATGATTGAAAGCAGTAATACAGACTGTTTTTCACTATCTTCAGCATCTATGCAGTATGCACACACTAATGCACACAGTTTTGCATCAGTTTGGATTGTACTGTATATTCAACACTCAACTTATCTGACCACTGTTTTCACAGTCTTTATTCAAACAACAGGGCTTAAGATTATTTTGATGATTATTATGTGTTTTGAGTGTGAACTCTAGATTGTATCCGTAAGCCCAATTACCCCCTGTATATTTTTCTGTTACTGTGAGAAAAAAACACCTTTGCAGGCTCTGTTCAGACTGGATAATCCAGCAGACTTATCAGTTGTCATGCTTGCTCTGACTATTCTGACTAAAGGCACATAAACATAAAGAAGGGGGAAAGGGCAGCAAAACATTTTCACTGGAGATGGTGAAGAGTTTTCTTAGATAATGTTGAAAAAGTATTACATATTAAGTTAGACCACCTGAGCAGCCAAAACAAAGTATTGTTAATACCCTGGGAATCATGGAAAAGAGAAAGGAATTTGAAACTGAAAAAACAGTACAAAAAACACTTGTAATCCCTTGTGCTCTCTTAAAATATCAATGTTAATAAACTCTTAGGTGTGATAGACAAATCCTTCTCCAAGTCCTTAGCTGGCCTTACACCTGACCCCTTCATTAATAATACCATCTTCAACAGCCTCAGGGCTAACAAAGCAAACTGGGTTCAAGTCCACAGGTGCTTCCAATATTTGTTTATCATTTATTCATATTATATTCCAGTTTTAGACCACTCTCCACTCTTGAGATTAAGATGTGGTTTAGTTAAAGAAAACAAAAGGGCCTAAGCAGCCACTGTTTTGACTTGCAGGCTGCATTTTGGAGTCATCTGTATTGTTTGACCCCCATCTCCTGCTAGGTTTCTTGTGCTTTCTGTGATGTTGTTATTCACAACTTCTCGGAAAGGAGTCAGTATTTACTCAAGACATAAAATCAGTAGTTAATAGAATTCTTCCCATCATACTCCCTTCCCACAAGATTTATTATTGCATAATTTTTATCTAAAAGTTCTTTACAGCTGCCCTTTTTAGTCTCAGTAATTGTTCATCTGGCAGCTGTAATATTCAGTAGGCTTCAGTGTTCAAGTAGGTGTTTTGATGTTTCAACAGAGAGCGAATGAAGGCTATGGAGCAACAGATTGCCAGCTTGACTGGTCTTGTTCAGCATGCACTTTGTAAGGGTCCAGACACTAGTGGCACCAAGGAGTCTATAAGGTAAGCAATTACAGTACAGGACAGGATGAGGTATTAGGAGGATAATGGTCAAATAAACAGAGACAGAAACAGTGCAAACCTCAATAGAATATCTCCTATTATGGCCTTTTAAACACATTTAAATATAACCTAAAGATATTGGGCTCTAGATAAATAGCCATAATGTATGTTTTATTTGGCTGCAGTTCAACCCCTTGCATTTCATTGTATTAATGTTTGCTTGACCATCTTAACAAATATTTTTAAGCAACAAATGTGTATGTTTGACACTGATGGTTCTCATTAACATCATCTAAAACTTCTAAATGTCAGTCTTTCCCATCACACTTTGTTCACTACTTCTACTAATACTAAACTATAAAATAAAACAAAATGTAATTTGTTTCTCACATCAGCATTACTTTCTAATACATTCCCTTCTGACTACAGTGAGAGATCACCAAAGACATCTTCTCCAGCACACAGTGCTCAGAGCTCAGGTTAGTATTACTCTTCTTGTGTGCTATTTCTAGACTAAATAAGCGTTTTAGCACAACCATGTCTTGTGCAGACAAGCCCCTACATTAATGTCAGTCAACAGTCTGCATGTCGGGAGGGAAAACAAGTCCTCCTCCTTTTTTTTGGTGTGCGTTTCATCCCAGTCTTCTAGTACATTCGATTTAATAGGAGTTAAGAGACAGGAGCCAACAGAACTAACTCAAGCTCCTCAAAGCATTACTTAAAACAAGAAGCCATTACTTCTATCAAGCCTGCCAAGATGATTCAGGGATTCAATTTCTACTCTTTGGAAGTTTGTGATCTCAGTTTGATAAAAAGATCTGCAACCTCTGTGGTAGTGCAGAAGAAAAACACATCACAGACAGACCTTATCATATGTTGCCTTTGGGTTTCAGCTACTTTGGCTACACCGTGCTTGAAAAAAATCTTTATAAGACCAGAATCTTTTTCTTTATTCTCATTTGACTCTTTTCTGCCACCAATGCCAAATACGTAGAACCACTAGAACTTATTGTTACTATACTTCTTTACTGTCATTGCATTCAGTGCTGATGGACTTACTTTCATAAGACCCGAAACAGAAGCTGCAGTGTACATTGTAACCTGTTCTTCAAGTCTAAGCAGCTGTCATGTTAGGCAGAAATGAATGGTGCAATAGATTATAAACACAAAAGATTCTTCTGTAAAAACCCAGCCAAGATTGAAGGAGCTTTAGAGTGCCCTTTAAATAGCAACTGTCCTATTATGCCATTCATGGGCTGGGACACTTTCTTAATTAGACCTTATGATTAGGCCTTGATTGAAAGCAGTATTTTGTGGATTATTTAAACATGACCAAACCCACTCAATGTAATAACTTAAGTAAAGGTTCAGCAGTGATTGAAGTGTTGAAATGTGTTATCAGACATGTGCAAGCCAGTATGCAGAATAGTACGCCACATTACACATGTATTAAATCCGACAAATGTGTTGGCAGGGAAAAAATATGTTGACTGACAAGACATGTACTATCACATCTGTAATTTGTCGACAGGAGGAGTTGGAAAGAGCGAAGGTTATTGCTCCAATGTTTTTGAATTTGCATTTGTAGTACCACTCACCTGGGAAAGTCAGTCAAACTTGTGATGTAATAACAGAGGTGTTTTTTTTGTTATTAAGAGAGCTCGTACTTCTTTTCTCACAGGTGGCTCTCCAGTTCTGGTTCCTAAGACCACAACATCCCCTCCAGACAAAGTCTCAGTTCCTCTTAAAGTCAACCTCCTGCAGTTCAGGAAAAATGTTTCTGAGCTCAGAATTCAACTCCATCAAATGAGACAGCTACAGGCAAGACCTTTTATGATTTCAATCAATTTATAGTGTGTTCCTGAGCCTATCAAAATGTGAACAATAAATGTCAATAGAAGATACCACAGCTAATTCAGATGATGTGTTTGTGCAGATTTGTTCTCATATCTCACCCTACTCTGTGCATGTCTTTAGCTTCAGAACCAAGAAGCATTACGAGTGCAACTAAAGCGGGCAGAGCAGGAAATCAGTGTTAAACTGGCCGAGGCTGTGCAGCATCTAGAGGACCCTGTCCAAAGGCAGAGAGCTATGGTTGAAGAGGATCGGCACAAGTATTTAAGTCTAGAAGAGCGGGTTCTCACACAGCTCAGGTGAGTTCACTAAAAGTTGACTTCCTCCCATATTGTTAGTAATTGTACCCTTGTTATTAGTACTTTCACAAGCTTCTCAGTGCACACTCAGTACACACCCATGGAGCTCCTGTCAGTGTGCTTCCTTTTATAGAAAATCCCCCAAAGGGCTTTTTTCAGCCTACCTGAGCTGTTTGCACTCACAAACTCTTTGGCATGCCATTGCCCGCTAAATTACAGCCAACAGGTTTATTCTGACAAGCCTCTTAGGCAGCAACCAAAAACAAAAGACCTTACAATGGAGTAATTATCCACTGCCCTGCTCTTATTTTAACTCACCCACTTCATCTTGCCAACTTGGAGCAGTGCTTCAATCATTTTTATTTGGGTGTTTTATACGCAAGGTCAAACAGTGTTGTCTTGCTAGATAGTGGTGAACTGCTCTAGTATGCTCTATTAAACACAATGGTAGCTTTGAGAGACTAGAAATGAGAAGGCACGGCAGTCAGTGGATTAAGCTCACAGTTAATACTGGTATGCTGCCAGTTTTCAGTCAGATAAATACATCTGCTTGCCCTTTTTAAATAAGGCTCGATTATTGCTTTTAGGACCAGTTGGGAAAAGGTGTGAACGAGGACTATATATATAATAGAAAATCCAAGATTATATTATGTTCTACTGTATATAGGTGAACTGTATCTGGTTTTGTCTGAGGAAAATGTTATAACATTTTATTTTTCCTTGTGTGCTTTTTTAGTACCTGTACCCTCTAGAGTCAACGAAGCACCATTTTGGTCCCTCTGATGCTAGTCACACTCCACTAATGCTTCTGTTTGCAAATTTCCCTTCATAGTGGACTTTTTCTTTATCTTAAGAACATGATAGTGAAGCAAGTTTAATGCTCATTTTACATAAATAAAACTATCCCGTCGAGGAAAAATGCATGTTTAGGGATGATATTCTAAACATGCATATCCTTCTAGTCTTAAAATAATTGTACTCTTTTGAAAGTATCGTTTTACCAACATCCTTGCACATTTACATGGTTAAAATATATAGTTGTTTGCTTCCCTCTGCTGTTTAAAGTGGGTACATACTGTTTGTTGGGTAAATGTTAAAAGTACTGTTGCTTTTTTCTTTTTCTGTTTGTTGGTGCAGTGAGCTGGAGCAGTATGTTGGCTCCTTGCAGAAAGAGTCAACTGTGACACAGCGAGTGGTGACCCTGAAAGACATAGAAGAGGGAGCAGTCACTCTTAGGAAAGTGGGAGAATCTCTGGCTGGGCTCAAAGGTTTGTTGAAGTAATTATACCTTAGTGCTAGGACAGTTATACAATGTTTGAGAAGACCAGATCTATTTAAAAAAATCAGATAACTTATATTTGTTTTGAATTGTGTAGTCTTCAAATTGAAACAATGTCTGTGTTTTTTTCTTCAGGAGAATTCCCAGCTCTGCAGACCAGGATGAGAGGTGTGCTGAGGGTGGAAGTGGAAGCTGTTAAGTTTTTGAAGGAGGAGCCTCATAAACTGGACAGCATGCTGAAAAGGGTCAAGGGTCTTACTGACGCACTGAGCAGTCTCAGAAAGTAAGAGACAGAAGAGGGCACAAAATATAAATTAGGATCAGCAGGTGCTGGAGTTTAGAACCAGAGCGGGAATTGAAGTTGAAAACAAAAAGCACTTCTCAGAGCGACTCACTAAGTCTGTTATGTGGGCGATTGTAAGCTGTGATTACACTGGCAGGCCGGCCTCATTCCATCAAAGAGGTCATTCTGTGTGGACAGAGGAGTGTGGCGTCCAACTTGATTTACTTCTATTACTGTCAGTGAACCGATAAGTGAATTAATTTGGTGGACACTGCAGTTCCTCATTTCCATTTTAATATGTCATAGATACCAAAGTCACTTCTGGCTTTTCTTTCATTCCAGTCTCAACAACTTTTCTTTCTTCAAAGTTGCCGAACCATACAATGTCATATTCTAGCTTTGTTCTTTCTTATGTTGAATTAGCTATCATTTGTATATATATTAAGTTAATGTTTCTTCTTTCTGCAGATGTGCAACTGAAGGCTCTCAGAAAGGGCCTGATGTAGCTAATGTCCCAGTAGACAGCACTATTTCTGCAGAAGCCCCTCCAGTATCAGTCACCCCAGGCTCCACATCTGCTTCACTAGAGCACCAAAGCTCTACTGTTAAATCTGAAGTTATGCCCGCCTCCCCAGTGGTCATTCTTAAAGTGCAGAGCTCCCCAGTCCACATGCAGCAGTCCCAGCAGTCTGCAGCCCTAACCATTCAGCCTAGTCCACCTCTCACTCCTAGTCCAACCCATGCTCCTAGTCCCAATCCAAGTAAGGATCAAGGCCGGGAATCCCCTAAAGGTGTGTCTGCAGATCTTGCGACTCAAAAGAAGACCAATGGGAATCCATCGAGTAATGGTAATGGCACTGTCCACCAGGTTATGGTTATAGAGGAGCTGCAAAACATCCCTGAAAAGAACAAAAACAGAGCCATGTCTATAAAGGTATGAATAGTCACCTGACAGCATGTTAGGTTTATATAAAAATGATCTACAATTCAGAAGCATTTGTCTTGTAGGCAGCAGAAAAGGAATGGGAAGAGAGGAGGCAAAACATGGGCCAGTATGATGGAAAAGAGTTTGAAAAGATCCTCCAGCAAGCCCAGGTGAACATGATGAAGGGAATCCCTAACCTAGACGTGGAGGAGAACCAGCCGATTCTTTCTGCTACTCCTGTTGAACAAGTAGACTCCCCCAATACTGTTGAATCACCAACAGGTAAACAGCTGCACAAACACAATGCATACATTTTTTATGCAAACTTTAATCATGCCATTGATTTTTTGCAGAGTCCAACACAGAAAAATCTGCCAGAAAAGCACCTGAAAAGCTCCCTAAACCTGCCAAGCCAACTCTAGAGAGATCATCCAGGGTCAACGCTGAGCAGCCTCCGATCATGAGACAAGTTTCAAAAGACAACGGCGTCAAGATGGGATCTGACAAAGCCAACAAATCTCCCCCGCCACCTCCCCCCAGGAAAACCTTCCCTAGCCCCACCTCAGGCATGACCACTACACGCTCTGGTGAGGTGGTCTACACCCGGAAGGAGTCTGTATCCACACAGGTCAGTCAAAGTGGATATTGTTCATTGAAATGGAGCCACATCATAAACTGTTGTTACTTGACAGTGTACAATTACTCAACTCCATCAGTTTATATAGAACGTTATTCTTGAGCACCTTGTTGCAGTTTACTTAATGGCCCGTAATGATGCTACTAGATAATGTCAATTGCTATTGCACATCTCTCTGTGTGTAGTTAATGTGATGTTCTCACTGATATGGCAGGAGGTTGAAGAGGAGCCTCTGTCTCCAGCTCTCCAACTCAAATCACCCAAGGTCCCACCAGAGACCAAGCTGAAGCCGGCTACCCCTCCCCCTGTGACAGCCCCAGCCGTCACAGAGGAGGAGGATGAAGGCGATAAGATCATGGCAGAACTCCAGGTTAGATTCATGCTTGCTTTCGACACAAACACAAGGTCGTGGGTACAGGGCAATCTTTTTTTTTACATTTCGGGTGTGGGTTCTCTGTCCTTTCTTCAAATGATTCTCACTTCCAGACGGGCACTGGCAACTGTCAGATCCTTTTGTGGTTTGACAGACAGTGGTAACGCTCCAATCCATTTCCCCTTCGCTTTTCTCCACCCTTCAGGTTTTCCAGAAGTGCTCAGTTAAGGATGTAGAGGTGAAAAATGAGGTAGAGCCGACACCTCGAATTGAGCCTCAAATCAGAGAGCTAAGACCAGGGACATTATTGCCCCTCAAAGAGAAAAAGGTAAACTATGTGTCGCCGTACAGCTGTCAACCTAACTGCCTGCCTCTCCCAACTGTCTGACACAGCCGATGGCCTAACACCTCTACAAGCCTTTGCACCCTTGCTTTTGCTCGAGAGAACTGTAACAGCTGCCTCCACGAGTTCCTTTCCTTGGCTGCCTTATTTTTCCCACCTCACTTGTTTGATTCTGCTGGATATCAAAGCTTCAAGTTGTTTCAGGATTAAGTCTGCATAAAATGAAGCATCGGGTGATGTGTCTTGTCACTCGTTCAAATTATGACTTGTCGAGTTTATTACGCCAAATAAAGATCTCTGCACTGATGAGGCAAATAAACGGTCTTCTGTCTTTCTTTAATGACACTTCATATATAATCCAACAAAAGTAATTATTTTTAAATTGACAATAAATAGTAACAAGACATAATATACAGTTAAATTGTGCAGACAGACCTTGTTTTTGCAGACTTGGTTCACTAGAGGTCAGTCTGGCCCCTTTGCATGCTTCTCTTCTTCACTTTATCTGATCAATTACCTTTCTGTTCCTCTGCTACTCTCCTTTAGTTGGCTTTTCCCGCTTTACAAAATGTGTTCAACAGCTAATGTTGTCTCAGCCAATCTTCACAACCAGCAATTTTGTTTTTGATTAGATGTAAACTAGACTAAACTAAGCTTAAATGTATGAATTGTATAAACACAGAAAGTGAGCTAATGCCGCATAAAAGCTGATGTTATAAACACTATTATGGCTTTAACTGCTTTTAAAAGTAAAAATCTGCCAAGAAAAATATCTTAAGCGCAAAAATCAAAAGCACAAAGCAAATTTTGACATGAATTAGGGCCTAGTGCTCTTTGCTCTATTTCATTAATAGCCCATTGAGTCACTTATTTACTTCACTGAACAGGCTAAAATCATTTTAACAGTTAGGGGATAACTGCTCCATTTGACTGATTGATTTGAGACCTTCTGTTTGAACAAAAATATCAGATATTAGAAAAGCAGAAAAGGGCATCTTAAAAATGACACACTACCTAATGGCCTACTGTCAGTTACTATCGAGCTCATTGATAATCTTTTGCAACCTGACACACCAGTTTCACAGTAATATTATTGCCTTACACATTGTCCTGTTAGACTTCAGAGCCCAGTCGAGAAGAGAAAGTCCCTGACACCGATGAAAATGGAAATACCACACTTCGACAAAGCCAAGGGGTATGTATTTATGAAATGTAATGTTGCAAAAATACTATTGTATACATTTGACCGGGTTTTCTTACCAGACTAATTGCTTTTACTTACAGGTCATATACTATGTGACTGGACAGATTCCCAAAGAACCCCCGCCCACACCAGGACCAGAGGAGACTTTTGAACCACAAGAGTCCGCTCAGTCTTCATCACAGGTGTCAAATGTCAATGTTATTGCCAGTTCTCCAGAGCAGCAACAGCAGCACCAGCAGCAGCACCAGCAGCACCAACAGCAGCCCAAGTCACCCACAGCTGCCACACCTCCACCAATATCTCCTAAACCCGTGGGACTGAACGGATTCAAACTGCCACGGAAGAACATGAAACGCTCCGTATCTTTAAAGACCAGCACAGAAATGGAGAAAGGAAACATACGCAACAAAATTAACAATGCAAAGAAAAAGGAAAAGGTTACACAGGAACAGACTACAAGTAAAGCTGTCATAAGTGAGTCTTTGACAGTAGTAAATAATGAAAAAGCGATTTCAGCAAAGTTTGTAAATGAAAACAGGGTGATGCCTAACTTTGAGTTGGCAAATGAAGATGTCAGTCTTAGCCCAGATCTGCCTGGAGAGGAAGCACCTCCGCCCCCTGACAACATAGCCTTTATGATCACTAATACCAGAATACAGGCCCTATCCAACGGTGAATACCAGGAATTAGTGAATGCTAAAAAGGGAAGTGTACAAACTGTTACTGTAGGTAGCGCGACCAACAAACCAAACTCAGCCGTGGATTCTGCTGCACCACAGGATAACGGCATCAGCAAGAAGCCAGTCATCATCATATTCGACGAGCCTATGGACATCCGTTCAGCGTACAAACGGCTGTCGACCATCTTTGAGAGTGAGGAGGAGCTAGAGAGGATGCTGGCAGAGGAGCGAATTGATGAGGAGAGCGAAGAGTCAGACAGTGAGATGAGTGGTGGGCAGCAGGTCAAAGCTGAAAATACTGATGTGGTTGATGCCAAGAAATCCAAGTCTTCACAGGGTAATGCCGATCAGAACTTATCATCTTCATCAACCTCAATAAATGAAATATCAGACAGTGGGGGTAATTTAGAGTCGAGCGGAGATGGTAAAGATGGCAAGAAGAAATTTAAGTTTAAGTTCCCAAAGAAACAGCTGGCTGCTTTGTCCCAAGCGATCCGCACCGGGACTAAATCTGGGAAGAAGACCTTACAAGTGGTTGTGTACGAAGATGAGGAGGAATTTGATGGTACTGTGAAACGGCACAAAGAAGCAAAACGTTTTGAGATTGCACGTTCTAAATCCTTAGCGGAAAGGTCATCAGGAGTGCCTCATCTCAAGAAACAGAACTCTGAATCCCTCTGCCGGACCGACGAGATCCGCAAGAACACATACAAGACACTGGACAGCTTAGAGCAGACCATCAAGCAGCTAGAAACCACCATTAGTGAAATGGGGCCATGCTCCCCTGATGAAGCTCTTATTACGGAGGAGGCTAAGGGCAAAGGGAAGAGCTTGGAAGGAGGGTTAAAAAGATCATCCTCCCTTCCATCTTCTAGAGTCTCTGCCCCTAAGGTACCAACCAAAAGTGCACTGAAGAAGCCTAAACCACAGCTCCTTCCTCGCCCTGTACTCATTCCCTCCACCATCAGCACCAGCAGCAGCACCACTCCCATTACTCCTCCTCCTTCTTCCCCCAACGCCCCCAGCTCCATACAACAGGTGTCACTTTAGCTTATCACTCCGGGAAGCTTTTGGGTCCTTCTTTGTTTTTTTCCAAACCTACCTTCACTTTAACCACTAAAAATGACCGAATCATTAATCCACTCCACACTGGTGCT
The DNA here is from genome assembly GCA_024416835.2 of Perccottus glenii. Lineage (NCBI taxonomy): Eukaryota > Metazoa > Chordata > Actinopteri > Gobiiformes > Odontobutidae > Perccottus > Perccottus glenii. The sequence continues at coordinate 14,588,825 of CM044558.2, forward strand.
TGGAAGTGTTGGGAATGCCCCCTGTGGCTCTCTCTCCACTCTGGGAAATCATGGTTACATGATTGAGGTGGCATTTGTTAACCAGGTTCCTGGCACTCATCTATTTCCTTCAACTCGTTGCTTAAAATGTTGATGTTTTCAGCAAGTGTCAGTCTCTTCATCAAAGACGCTCTGATGAGGATTTGTCTTTGTTGACCTTTTTTCTCTTGATTGCATGTACAAATGTATATTGACTATACTGGGTGCATGATCTTTAACTGGTTCACATTACTGAGGTGTTTATGAGCAGGTTTTTCACCTTGTCAGTGCCTTGAGTTTTCATGCTTCCTATGTGGTGTGTTTTTTTCTTTCTTTTGTTTTATTTTTTTCTTGTTTTTTCGTTTGGATCCCCTTGCAGAACGCCAGTGTCGCGTCCCCTACTAGTCGGATGCCCGTCCCTTTGTCTGCGAAGTCCAGGCAGTCGTCGAGTACTACCGAAAAAGCAGGAAAACAACAAAAACTGCAGGACGCTCAGAGGCAGTTCAGACAGGTAGTTTTACTGTAGGGCCTTACCTGTCGAAATATGTAGAGATCAGAAAATAAGGCATGTAACAAAATGGATAAAAGACTACCAAAGCTTGAGATGTCATGTGTTTTAAAAAGAATATATATATATTAAACACGCCAAGACTGGCAACTGTGGATCTGTTAATGTTTCTCTCAAGTCTGCTCTGAAAAGAAGGCATGTTTGACTCTTGACTGTTACCCCCATAACATCACTGTACTGTACTGTATGCTTCTGCATGTCCACACTGCTCATGGTTTTCACTGTGTTGGCGACTAAACAAAAGAGAAAAAAATGGCAACAGGAAGTGGAGTCCTATTCTGTCATCATTCGAGTTGTCATCTCATCTCCAGTTCCCATCACAGCTGAGTTCCTAAACAGTGTTGCCACATTTCAAAGACGCTTATGACTATATATTAAAAAAACAAACTTGACTTTTGTTTTCCCTTCTCACAATGCACTTTGCTCAAACCCAACAACACTGCACCGCTTCCTAACCTCACAGTGATCTACAAAAATATATTTCCTTCCCTTCTCAAGACTCCCACAACAACTCACCATCTTGCATCGTCAGATTGCGTGGAATAATGGCCCGTGTTCCCTCCTGTCGCTCTCACTCTTTCAACATCTAACCCCTTGCCCTAACACTCTTCTGCCTCTCTAATGCAACCCACAGGCCTCTGTCTGCCATCACGCTTTGTTTTTAACACTTTTCTTGGAAAACAGAGCTTACGTGTTTTTAGTTGTGTCTTAGTGATATCAATGTTTGTGTGCAGTCGTAGTTTTTATGTCTGTAACTTGTAGTTCCTTTTTGTTTAACTTCGTCTTGCCTTGCATATGTATTATTTGATCTTTTTTTGACAACCAGTTTTGGCATCTCTGTTTGCAGGCTAACGGAAGTGCTAAAAGAGTGGGAGGGGATCATAAAACTACTTCCCCGACTGTACCCATGTCTAAAATCCCTGCTTTTTATCCTAGTTCTACTAAAGGCAGCTCCCAGTCTGCGCCAAACTCAGATGCTACTAACCCAATTAATCCCTCTTCCTCCTCCTCCTCTCCTTCTGTGACAAAGTCCTCCATGCTGTCCACTCACGCTACCCGTTCCGGCTCGCTCCCCCTCCCCTCCTCACACATCCCTTCCCTGTCTAACGGATCCCTCAAACTGGCCTCACAGCACACAGGTAAAGCTCTGTCGTTCTCCTCGCAGAATGGACGAGTGCACTCCTCCTCTTCATTCTCCTCCTCCTCCTCCTCATCTTCCTCAACCCCCTCCCCTCTGTCGCCCACACCTTTGGGCCCAGGTGGAAAGAGCATCCGCACCATACACACCCCAAGCTTCAACAGCTACAGGGCCCACAACGGCAGCAGCGGCAAATCCTGCATCCCAACAGCAGCTAAGGACACGACTTAGCCTCATCACGGCAGACCACATCATGTTTATGTTATGTTTATGTTTTTGTGTTGATTTTGTGATGCACTTCCTGTATTTTGACACTGGCATTATCACATAAACACTTCAGTCACATTTAAGTTGCATTTTCATCTTCCTTCTTGAAGGTATACCATTTGCTCTAAATATTTTATAATAGAACATAACATGTTGCCACTTTGTAGTTAAAGTGAGCACTCTGATGGTGTTAAAAATTCTATTTTTCTTGATGTAGCTATGATTAGGGGCTTGATGTACAATCACAAAGACCATGTAAAAATGTGTTTTATTTTTCAAAGCAGAGGTTGGATAACCATAGTATATTTAATCGTATATATTTCTTATGTTGCTTCAACACAGCCCTTGTAAATGCCTTTTTATGAATGTATACATTAAGTATACAAACATTTTAAGACTCATTTTATTTTGTTTTTGTATAGTATTTTCTCATTGTCACCCATAGAAACTGCCAATTTCTTTAACAATTATATAAAACTGGTATTATGAGTAATACAAGTTTTTATTTGTGTGCCTATTTGCCAAAACTTGTACTATTACTTACTTCAGGCCTATTCCAGTCATGAGATTAAGAAGAATTTACAAGTACTCAAAAGTGTGGACCTGTTGGTCTCAGTTTCTCAAAATTTATTGTTGTCAAAATGTAAACTGTACTAAAGCAAAGTGATGGTTCTGCCATTTGTACATTGAGGCTTCTACTAAAAAGAAAGTAGTTTTGTTAACATACCAAAGTTTATTTGTATGCATGCCTTTCAAATACTTTAGGAGAGTGGTGTAAAAGAATAATTATGTTTGCACAGATAGATTTTGTAAATATTTGGTCTTCTCTCATTTTTGTAAAGCTTTAAATCATACTATAAGAGATAAATGCGGTATAGACAGAATTTGTGTTGGATTAGCAAAAATAAAGACTTGTGCATGCTTCTAATGCAATGGGCTTCAGTGTTTTCAGTTTCAATCTCATTGGGTATGATGCTTTTCCACTGATCATGTAGCGTGTATCCACAGACCACACATTACAGAACAGTTCTCTAGCTTCACTTCCACTTCATCTGTTTTAATTCTCATAACAAAGGCACCAGAGCACAGCCTATAGTGGGCATCTGCATCACTACGATTACAGGTGAGAGCCATTAATATTATTAAAATTTGATCATTGAGTGGTTACTAAGTGCATGTATTTTTAAGTTAGTAGTTAGTTGTTATTACAGTTTTTCTCAATAGCTTTGGTGCATTTCTTAGATAAAAAGTGCAATTCTTGATACTTGTACAAATTCCAAATCATCTAGTCACTTGTGCACATCATTAAAGCAATTTCTTATTCCTTTGTACATATTGCAATTGATAATTTACAAGTGTCAGCTTTTTTCCACATTTTCAATTGCTCATGTCATGTTGATCAAAATATAGTTCTATATATATATAAATTGTTCTCTGTTGAATAGTCTTACCCCTCAAAATATCTAGGCATTAGTTCCTTGCATAAGCCATTATATGCAAAATTGTTGAACTATTTGTCATAAACTGTCAAGCATAGTTTTACACATTTCTATAAGACCTTTTGTACAAAACGTGAATTGATGAATCGTGCAGGTGAAATTGACCCTCACTCAGGGAATGTAAAGTGTTCAACCGTGTCCTCAATAGTTCAAACGTTTCGAAGAGAGAACAGGTATGTACAGTGCACTGTTACTGTACATAAGCAGTATATTATATACTAACTATAATGCTTCATATTACAGTAGTCCACTTGTATTTCACAGCATACAGACATATACTCTATACAGATACATACTGTACCTTACATGCACACACTTGTATGTTTTACAGTAAAATGTGTGTTTGCATAGTTTTTGTCTATGTGAAAGTGTGCGATGCACATAGAACTGCAAGATTACCTCAAACCGGTGGCAGAGGACCCCTTTTCTTACCTCAACATCTATCCATCCATCTTTTGTCTCTTTCAATCAACAACCCACACAGTAATATGTAAATAGTACTGTTGAAATTGATATATGCCATATGTGCAGCCTTGTGCATTTTCAATACAGTAACTGTCATTCAAACTGTAGCCTAAGTTTACATCTGGTAATACTGTCAAAGTGTCAAAGTACACAGTTACATTGACAACATGCCTAAACATTTTGAGGAGCTTGTTCGTGAACAATGACTCAATGACTTATCATTCTGATGGCACTGACATGATCGTTGGCATCAATATTTACTTCTGAGAGATGTACTAAGGATTTTTAGTGACTGACTAGCTTCAGAAACATATCTACAACATAATCGTTGTATATTGTTTGTACAAATTGTTCTGAGAAATGCACTCATTATTTTGCACGTTAGGGAGGATGTAGTAATAATAGTAATTATTTACAGTAACTTCCTGTTTTTAAAGAAGCAAGCATTTTTTTTTTTTACAGAAACAGGAAATTAAATAGGGGACACTGTTAGGCTGTGATAAGATCTGATCACATAGTTGTCAACTACATATGTCCATATCTTCTAGACATCAACTATGGACATCTCTGAGGAGGAGAAGGGACAGGACTTCTATTTTCGAGGCTCTCGTGAAGAGAACATTGTGTTTTCTGCATTCTACATCCTGATCTTTGTGTTTGCTGTCCCTGGAAATGCACTAGCACTGTGGGCTTTTTGCCATCAAAAGAGCACCTCTCCATCTAAGGTCTTCCTGTGTCATCTGGCAATAGCAGATATCTCTTATATCCTTATTTTACCCATGCGCATAGTTTATCATCTCTTAGACAGCAAGTGGCCTTTTGGACATGCCTTGTGTCAACTAGCAGGCTTCCTCTTTTACCTGAACATGTACTGCAGCCTATATCTGATGAGCTTCATCAGCCTGGACAGATTTCTGGCAGTGGTCCTACCCTTTAAATCACGGACTTTAAGAAAGGCCCTGTATGCAAAGTAATTGTTGGTATACTGTGGGTGATAGTAATTGTGTCTATGAGCCCTGTACTTTTTTCAAGAAAGGATGACACTAGAAACACAACTGGCATTTGCAACAAACTATATTTAGAGAAGAAGTCACAAACAGCTCTGGTTTCAACTGTTGTGGCATTTGTTCTTCCCCTGACTACTATTGTGCTCTCCTACATATTTATTGTACTGAAACTGAGAGGCATCAAGCAACAAGAGAACAGGCCTGTAAAAGACAAGGTTATAAAAATGATCATCCTTATCATTATGAACTTCCTCTTTGCATTTGTGCCTTACCACGTGAGTCGTGTCATTTACATCAAAAGTCATAGACATGTGAGCAGTGCAACTCAAGAGACACTGGGAAAAATCAACCAGATTACATCTGCACTGACCTGTGTTAGCGGGGTACTGGATCCTGTCATGTATTTCTTTCTTAACCGTGCATTTAGAAACATACTGTGTCAGTTGTTCTGTAAAAACAGAGTGGATAATCAGTAAGAAATAGATACCATGCATGCAATTAAATAAATATTTTTAAGATACACCATGTAACTTAACTCTAACCCTAAGTAATTGCCTCAAAATTATTTTTAGTGGCGCAGTGATAGAGCAGTCGGCCTATAACGGTAGGTTGGTGGTTTGATTCCCACTCTTCCCAGTTCATAGACAGACAGACAGACAGACAGAAAGACAGACATACATACATACATAAATTTTATATATATACACATTTCAACTCATCTAACTTTCTAGGATGTAGGTTATACGCCTTAAAAAGTTAGGCTACATAGTACATGCTTTTGCTTTCAGATTTCTTAAAAGAATTCCCTCAGAAAGTAATTTTTATATTTTATTTTTATTTTATTATTCCTGTAGGGAAATTCCTGATTTAATTAGCTATGCTAAATATAAAAATAAACATACACTACGACTACCATTATATAACAACGGCTATCAAATCCATCAATTCACAAATACATAAACTGTAGAATATTTGTGTCTATTGTGGAAGTTTTACTTATTTTGGTCTGTGTGAGCACTCGTACTTTGACTTGTTACCAAGGCAGCCAGGGAGAAGCTGTAAAGAGAGGGGGCAAACGGCGTTAGTTTTGTTTTATTTATTTTTAACAAGCATCAGTGTAGTTTTAGTTACATTTTGCCACGTCATCTAAGTTATCGATGTGTTTTACCTTTGTAAAAGGCAGACTAGAAATTACGGGGAGCGTCTTTAAGTTCCGTTAAAGTTAGCTATTAGTTAACGTTAGCTAAGAAAACATTGTGTCTTTTGTTGTTTTAGGAGTTAAATAGTATAATTTGCAACGTGTCATTTTGTATTTGTTTAGAACATCAAATAAAACGTTGGTGTATAACCATAGCTTTGTAGACTTAAAATTAACTGATCTTGCCTTAAAAGTTACAACAAAGTAGCCTACTCTTCTTCGAGGATGCTCACATGAAAACTTCTGAGAAATAGCGTCAATGCTTGTGACAGCCCTGTTTGTTGACACGAAGGGGCAGTCATGCACTCTCAAAAAGGCTGAATGCATTTGAAACTGCCAACATGGGCACAGCTTCCTCTCTGGTGAGTCCAGGCGAGGTTATAGAGGATGGATACGGCGGTGAAGGGGGAGAAGCCTGTGAAATACCGGTGGAAGTAAAACCGAAAGCCCGTCTCCTCCGCAGTTCGTTACGCCGAGGGCCTCGAGTGATTGGAGCCAGTTTTAAATCAACGGGCTCTGTGGACCTAGAGTATACTGCAGAGTATGAAAGGCTGCGTAAAGAGTATGAAATATTCCGTGTCAGTAAAAATAATGAGATTGCATCAATGCAAAAGAAGGAGGCCAAGCTGGACGAGGAGAACAAAAGGCTGAGAGCTGAACTTCAGGTAAAAAAACACAATTCATGGCATGACTGTTACTGCTAATAAACTGACTGAAGGCAAAAGTATTGTTGCTTTAAAACCACTGAGTAAAAATAGAATAGTCAAATATATACTTATAAGTATTATAATTTAATAGCAACACTCAACTTCAATGAGCTGCTACAATTTTTAACAAACATGTAAATTAAAGTCATGAACTACATAATGCGTTTACTAAAATCTACTCCTACATGAACAGTTAAACCTAAAACGTTAACATAAAGGAAATTTCCAAATCTGCTGAAACCCAGTCCATACACTCCATTTCTCACTTTGCTGTTTTGTGATAACAGGCGCTACAGAAGACCTATCAAAAGATCCTTAGAGAGAAAGAGAATGCACTTGAGGCAAAGTACCAAGCCATGGAGAGGGCTGCCACTTTTGAACATGACAGAGACAAGGTTAAAAGACAGTTTAAGGTATTGTAAGGTATATTTTATGTCCTTCATCTTAACTGATCAGAGACTAGACTGGCTTATTTTCTTTTGTGCATTGATTCTCAGATTTTTCGTGAGACCAAAGAGAAGGAGATTCAGGATCTCCTGCGGGCTAAAAGAGACCTGGAGGCCAAACTGCAACAGCTGCAGGCACAGGGCATCCAAATCTATGATCCAAATGACTCTGATTCAGATGACAACCAGACTACTCTCACTGGTAACACTCACAGAATATCACTCCGATACAATAGGCCTAGTTTCATCTGTAAATCTCTTGACAGCTCCTCTGCTCCTCATTGTTAGCAAGGCCCTTTTTTATACTATTGTGCTGTAATGTAGCCTTTTTTTTATCCCTCATCACTGTAGCTGCAGGGACCCATTGTGAGTACTGGACTGGTGGTGTACTTGGAAGTGAACCCTCTATGGGTAGCATGATGCAACTGCAACAGACTTTCAGAGGACCTGAATTTGCTCACAGTTTGATAGATGTGGAAGGACCTTTTGCTAATGTTAGTAGAGGTAAGCAAGACAGATATAGTATATTTTTATGGCCACAACTGCATGGTAAATTAATATGAATAAAAATTGTAGTAGCTCTCCTTTCTGTGTTTCTTCTTTGTCAGATGACTGGGATGTTGCTGTGGCCAGTCTCCTTCAGGTCTCCCCCCATGTCCCCCAGGCCTTGTGGAGTAACACTGTCCGCTGCTATTTCATCTTTACACAGGAAAACAAAGATGAACTAGACATATTTATTAAGGTTTGTCGGATACATTGTTTTTGTTTAATTTCGTGAACACCTATGTAATTCTTTTTTTATTTATTTTTTCTCTTTTAGTTATTGTCATTATTGTCATCCATGATTGATCCATGATTTTATTTTTGTCTCCAGAAACACTCACCAATGCTGCGAAAGATGTGCGAGGGTTTTGGTCATTTCTACCTGAATGTTTGCTTCCCAGAGGAGACTGCTGGCTCTTATGCTGCTGAACGCAAGCAGGAGATTGAAAGGAGCTCTGTTTGTGTGCTCCTACTTAAATCCACTGTAACTAGGTATAGTTTGATCTAGAATACCATTCAACATCACAAAAAAATTCTGTCATGTTATTCTTTTTAATACATATCTTTTATTTGAGAGAAAAGATAAGGTTTTTATTTTAGTGTGCAAATTTCCTGTGTTCAGTTCTGTGGTGGATGACTGTGAAGAAGCTTTTGTAAAGAATCCTAATGGTCATCCACTGGTACTCTACCTCAAGACCGAGGAAGAACAAACACTGACCGGACCTTCAAGCAACTGTTGGAAAGAATTAATGCAGCAGACAAGGCTGGTAAAGTCAAGGTTGGTGTTTTATAAATACTACATCAACAATTGCTGAGAATCCCACTGGTTAACTTTGTTTAAACAGAGTTTTATCCATGGGTTAAATTGTGTTCCTTAATACCTGAAAATCTGTCATATCAAAATTGTCTTCTGTATAATAACTAGATTGTGGATCATAATGGTTCTGCAGAAGATGGGGCTAATCTGATTCACGCTCAGCTAGAAAAGGTCATCAAACAGGTACAGACTTGTTGAATTAGTTTTACAATCATTTATGCCCTACTGCCACAGCTTCTTTTCTTTTTTGTACTTCCTAGGAGCTGTTGGGGCTTGAGGGAGCGGATGTCGACTGCAGGGATTATGGGATTGAGGATGGGCGTGAGGAAGATTCTGGAGATGTGCTGTGGGACCTGCATGATGAGCAAGAACAGATTGAGTCAAAGCAGCAGGCTTGTAGCAGTACTGCTTCTCAAGTTGGCTTTCAGAAGGTATTTTTTTAATATTTACCGCTTCCTGAAAAGGTTACTACGGTTTCAATTTGGATTTTAGGTTGTATATTATATTAATCTTAGTACATAGATCGCCTGAACGACATGATAGCTGCACCTCCGCCCACTCCTCCTCTCCTGGTATCCGGTGGCCCGGGTTCAGGGAAGTCTCTTCTACTTTCTAAATGGTAAGCGCAGTTAAATGAATATACAGTAAATTATAGTTTTGATGTGTTTGTGTTTAATGTGTGTCATAAGTACTTAATAATAATTTCTCTCATGTTTTCTTTTTAGGATTGAACTGCAGCAAAAGCAATCCCCCAACACTTTGTTCCTTTACCATTTTGTTGGTCGTCCACTTTCCACAAGCTCCGAGCCAGTTCTAATAATCAAACGCCTCACAGTCAAAGTAAGAATCTTTACTATTAGCATCTTTTCAAGTCACATTTTCCACTAGATTAACATTACTCTCTTTTAACATGTAGTTGCTGCAGCACTTTTGGTCTATTTCTGGCTTGTCAATGGAGCCTAGTAAGATATTAGAAGAGTTTCCACGCTGGCTTGAAAGACTATCAGCGCGTCATCAAGGAAACATAATCATCATCATTGATTCCATTGACCAAATACTGGTACCAGAATTTACACAATTGTGGATGCAATGTTCATAACAGAAAAACTGTGTTATCTGTATTATGTGCTTTTAATTTTGTAGCATGCAGAAAGACACATGAAGTGGCTGATTGACCCTCTTCCTGTAAATGTCAGAGTGGTGGTGTCTGTCAATGTGGAAACATGTCCTCAGGCTTGGAGGTATGTATAGTTAGCTCCTTCAAATGAGTGTAATGCCATTTTAATTGACGTACTTATGCATAATGCACTGATATTTAATTTCTATGTAAGGATGAAGAAACTTAAGTGTTGTCTGTTGTTTGTTGTTATATTTGTGTGTTCAGGCTGTGGCCCACGCTTCATTTAGACCCTCTAAGTCCCAAAGAGGTCAAAAGTGTTGTTAATGCAGAGTGCCAGAGCATGGATCTCAAACTTTCAAAAGAACAGGTATCACCTCACTGGTTCGCTGTTCTAATGTAAACAGCTTTACCTTTATTATTTCTCTATATTGTATTAATGTACATATGTCTGTGTAACATAAAAACATGTATGTCATGCCTGGAGCTAAATATTGTTTTTGTTTTAGGAGAAGAAACTGGAAAGGCATTGCCGCTCTGCATCTACTTGTAATGCATTATATGTCACTTTGCTGGCAAGGATCATCACAAGGTTAGCTAAATATGAAATTACAAATCTATCATAACAGACATTGATAACAAGGATGACAGCTATTTGTCTTGACATTATATCTGTTGCAGCAGTAGACCATGCTGGTCCCTGGAAAAGAGTCTAGAACAATGTCTACAATGTCAGGATACAATGTCTCTTTATCGGTTAGCGCTAAACATGACACTGAACTCACTCTGCAGCGACAAAGATCGACACATATTAAAAGAGGTAACTTTGGCTTGAATAGATTATTGTGCATCATAGCTATTTATTTTTTATTTAATTTTTTGCATTCTCATTTGATAGATTCTGTGCCTTGTATCTTCCTGCCACAATGGGGTTAGTGAGTCAGAAGCACTAGATCTTTTCCCAGAGCTGAGACTTCCTGTACTTTCCTCTTTACTCTTCCAGTTGAAAAGACTGTGCATTCTCACACTTCGTTGTGGACTCATGAGGTTCCAACACCTTCAGGTAATAGAGCTCTCCAGCCATTATTATTTAGCAGAAAACTTTATTAACTAAAAATATAACCTATATAACCTTGACTATGTCTCACTGTCCCTGTATCAGGCTTGGGAAGCTGTAAGATCAGAATTTCTGAGCGGAACCAACAATACTTCTACTTACAGAGAGAGGCTCATTCATTACTTTAACCAGCAGCTTGGGTGCTTGAAAATGTCCATACAACATAACATCCATATAATAGTCCTTCTGTCATTAAACTAACCCCACTTTCTGTTTGCTCTTTTATAGCCAGGATCATGTAACATGGCGTGTTGTCGATGAGCTGCCCTGGTTATTTCAACAGCAAGAGGACAAGACTAAATTGCAGCTCAGTCTGTTGAACCTCTTTGTCTCCCAAAACCTCTATAAAAGGTTGTGTAAACAAAACTTAGTTTTGTATTTGTTATTTCTAAGATTTATTCATTATAATCTTTTTTCCTGTTTTTAATTTTCAGGGGTCATTTCTCTGAGCTGCTGGCTTATTGGCAGTATGTGGGTAAAGACAAAAACTCCATGGCAAGTGAGTACTTTGATTCACTGAAACACTATGAGAAAACCTGCGAAGGTGAAGACAGCATGACCAAGCTGGCAAATCTTTACGAGACACTGGGACGTTTCCTTAAAGATCTAGGTCTTCCTAGCCAGGTATCAAATTTTAGGTTTAACTAAGCAGCTTTTGAAGACAATGATTTTGTATTTTTTATATAGCTTTGCTTCTCTATTTGAATTTAGGCTGTAGCTCCTTTACAAAGGTCCCTTGAAATCAGAGAGACCGCTCTGGACCCAGATCATCCCAGTGTAGCCCGCTCCTTGCACCAGCTGGCTGGGGTTTATGTACAGTGGAAGAAGTATGGAAATGCTGAGCAGCTGTACAAGCAAGCCCTGGAGATCAATGAGAATGCCTATGGTGCTGAGCATTCCAGTGTAGCACGAGAGTTGGAGTCACTAGCTATGCTTTACCAGAAACAAAACAAGTTGGTATTAAAATTGTTTCTATTGTATTCTTGTGTTCAAGCTATTAGGTATCACATGCCTATAGTTCCATTTGATGTTGCTGTTGTAGACAAACTGAAGTAACCCTTTAGCCTGAAGAAACAACTTAACTCAAAAGGCATGTTCAGTGGCTTACCCCTTGTTACACCTGCCAGGTATGAACAAGCCGAGAAACTCAGGAAGCGGTCAGTTAAGATACGTCAGAAGACTGCTCGCCAGAAAGGTCATATGGTGAGCACATTTCTTAAAAACCCATTTACTTAATCAAAGGCTCATAATTGCACATTTTTTATGTCTTTTTTGTGTGTCCATCCTTACAGTATGGCTTCACTTTATTGAGACGCAGAGCCTTACAGCTGGAAGAGCTCACCCTGGGAAAAGACTCTGCTGATTGTTCCAAGACACTCAATGAGCTGGGTGTCTTGTACTACCTCCAAAACAACCTTGAGTAAGTCTTCTAAGTATTCTTCTATTAGTATATCTTGCTTTTAAATATGTCATACCCTTGTCTGTGGTGTCATTAGTACAGCCAAGGTGTTCCTGACCCGCTCACTGGAAATGCGTCAGCGTGTTCTGGGACCAGATCACCCTGACTGTGCCCAGTCACTCAACAACTTAGCAGCACTGCACACAGAACGGAGAGAATACGAAATTGCAGAGGACATGTATGAGAGAGCATTGGAGATCCGCAAGAAGGCCTTGTCCCCTGACCACCCGTCACTGGCATACACACTCAAACATCTGGCCATGCTCTATAAACGCAGAGTGAGACCTCCCTGTGTTATCATAATAGAATTTTTAGTGTTCAATATTGTCTAGGAATCTGAAGATATGTTTCTTGTATAGGGTAAACTGGAGAAAGCTGCCCCCCTGTATGAACTTTCTTTGGAAATCAGGGAAAAAAGTTTTGGGCCCAAACATCCTAGTGTGGCCACAGCATTAGTCAACCTGGCCGTGCTCTACTGCCAGCTGGTAGGTTCATTGCTTTGTCATTTTCCATCATAGATTTGGACTTCTTTCAGTAATGTAATCTGTTTAACATAAGACAAATCTAACTAAATTTATTTTAATCTTTTTCAGAAGAAGCACAGTGATGCCTTGCCTCTGTATGAGCGAGCACTAAAAGTATATGAAGATAGTTTGGGGCGTTCACATCCACGGGTCGGGGAAACACTAAAAAATCTTGCAGTGCTAAGGTAGAGTATAATTGGTGAAGAATGTCATGTAGACTTATTGACTAATTGATTATTTTTTATTTTTTTTTAAATAGTTACGAAGAGGGTGACTTTTGAGAAGGCAGCTGAGCTTTACAAACGTGCAATGGAGATAAAAGAGGCAGAGCCATCATTGGTGTGTGGAAACGCTCCATCTCGACATTCATCCAGTGGGGACACACTGAGTCTGAAGGGACCTACTCATCTCCCCCAAGTCCAAAGGTGACTTGAGTTAACTTTATTCTCTGTGCAGCAAAGAACTACAAGCAAAAAGGAAATTATTTTTTCTTCAGTATAATGGTCATTTATTGAATGGAGGATTTTGTCGACTGTAACTGCAAGATTATTCATACTATTATTATTATTACTATTATTCAGTATTGCATTACAGTATTATTTACTATAATATTACTGACTGTCACTGTTTTAAGTTTTTGGAAAAGTAGATTCCAACATTTTAATCTGATATGAAATGAGTTTAGCAGTACAACCATACATGAAATAGGTTAGTTTGTAAACCTGAATCTCATTTCTGTTTATTACCAATTGTTTCATGTTTAAAACAAAATCTGTCTTTTAACAAGACAGTATATTTTAATCACCTCTAATGTACATATTTATTTTAGACAAAAGAAATGCCTTAACTGATGCCAAATGTAGTAAAAATGTATTTACTGTATTGTATTAATATTAATGTATTGTAATTACAACTTGTACAGAATCTTATAATTATTCATTACACAATCCACACCTAATATTTATCTAATAAATACTTTATTGAGACAACATAAAACATTGTTGAAATATTTTTCACCGAAACAGGGTCAACACTGAACAATGTGAAGTGAATATTTTTTTTATTTAATTCACAATGGCTTGATGTTTAAATTTAGCACAATTAAATGTTTAAAACCTGTTTTATCCACAAGCTCTTCTGTTCAAATTATTGTATGTTAATTGTCCTTTTTCATGCTTTCCGTCAGAAGTGCTAACTATCTTTTTATACATGCTTTTTATGTTTGTTACCATTTTACTTGTCAAAGTGACCATTGCAAAAAAGCATGAAAATTATATTTTTTGTCAATTGTTATATAACATGACACTTATGATTTAAACTACTGCCTATAATTTTCTCATCTGTGCCATCAATTCTTCTAGGCTCTGGTCGGCTACATCCACGGTTTCCACGTCTATTGGTGCCTGAAACAAACGTGTAAACTTTAGTATCTCACACACTATCCACTTTATACTATAATGCCTTGATAAAATTGACTTGTATCAGGTAAAAAAAATACTGACCTCAGTTGGAACTGTGTAAGCCACAGTAATGCCCTCAGGGAGATCAGGCATAGGGCCTGACGCAGCCTGTAGATCAGCCTCCGTTACTTCGGACACCAGCTCAATACCTGCATACCATGAGTTTAATTAAATCTAAGCTATAACAGTGCCCTTAAAAGCCAGATGCCTTGGAGGGCAACATTATACTTACCCCATTCATTGTCCTCATGTACAACCTCCTCCTCCTTCTCTTGAACAACTTCCACTTTAGGCCGCTCTGCTTCTTTTTTCTAGATTTTCAAAGTCACAAGAGTAAGGTAAAAATGTTTTTAGTTTCAACCTACCAACCATCATGACATTTAACAGAATAGAAAAACTGCACACCTTGTATTCCTTTTGCTGTTTCTGGCAGTAATGGTCATTACACTGTGGGTTTGCTTTCATGGCCATAGTGGGGAAAAAGTCTTGCATGGCATTGTATCCAAGATAATGACTGACTGTTCCAAACCTCAAAAGATATCTGAAAAAGAAAATAACTTAATGTTCCCCCTTTTAATTTTATTCCCTCAAAAAGGACTTTTACATACTTGAGGACGTTCTGCACCAGGAGGCCTGCAACTACGCCCATTGTTGTTGGGAGACTGGCAGCACAAACGCCCTCCCTCTTAAGAGTCTTCTCATCAATATTAGCTGCCACCACCAAGGGAGGTGCACACTAAATAATGAATTATAATTTATCACTATTTTTACCTTGGAAGTGAGTATGTAAATGTGCCCAATCGTTTCATTTGACATACAGCAAAGCAGGCTGTCTCTCCAGGAATGATGAGCTGGATGTGTCCCGATACAGCATTCTCACTTACTCCGGACTCCATCCAGGTCTGTCCTAGCTCATTACAAGCCTGCAAGAAACATGGGTAAAAAAGATAAGCCACATTCCATACACTTAACACCATGTTTAAATAAAAGAACACTTACTGTATTTATAGCCAGTCTAGCTTCAAAGTTGTCCACACAACTCAAAACCAAATCCACTGGCTTCCCTTCTTCTAACCCTCCATGGCTAAAATAAGATTAGGTATAAGAGGCAATAGGGATTAGTAAATAAGAAATACTAAGAAAAAAGTAGGCTATACAATAGTACCATATCTTACCTAATTCTTTCCATAAAGTGTGTAAAATTAGCCATGATGGTGATATTGTAGTTATATGTCTCAAACGTCACATCTGGATTAATATTTCTGTAATCATTTCAAACCTTAAGTGACAAAAATAACAAGAACATTGTGTAGGATGAATGCTTTCTGAATACCTGAGAGTGTGTTCAGCTGCCTCCACTTTACTGAGGCCTGCCTGGTGAGGCTGGAAGAACAAACGGTTCATGTTGGCCAGCTCTACTTTATCATAGTCAAAGAGAAGTAGCTGTAACGATAAGGACAAACATTAGAGTATATTATTGAAATGTTAAATGTCATGTTAAACGGCATAAACACATATACGAAAATAAGGATACGTCTGTATTACCTTACCAATGCCACATCTGGTCAGCATTTCTGCTGTAACACTGCCAACTCCACCAACACCTATTATGGCAACTGTGTATGTTCGGATTTTCTGTCAGCACAGAAATCCATAGGTTTGACTATGAACATGAAATATAGCCCTAATTGAAAAACAGCAGCATCCACGAAAGTGACATTTAAAGATATAATAAAAACATCTAACCTCATAATCATTCACAATGCCCATTCTCTTTAGAGCCATAAGTCGACTGTGAAAATAACACAAGTGAGATTAGTCTGTGGTCTATGAAATATCATCATATGGGACGAGTGACTCACAGAGGCGCGCCCCACACAGCCTCTCGGCCATTAGAACTATACTACTCTTTATTAAAACATTAACTGAAGTCGATATGTTTTAGTCAGAATTCACCTGTATGGATTAGAGTCCACCACCTCGGCGCTCATCTTGTCGATTTTTGGTCTGTGAAGTGACTGGCTCTGAGCATCATC
This sequence comes from Perccottus glenii, assembly GCA_024416835.2. NCBI lineage: Eukaryota > Metazoa > Chordata > Actinopteri > Gobiiformes > Odontobutidae > Perccottus > Perccottus glenii. Next base: position 14,605,211 of record CM044558.2, read on the forward strand.
CGTGGCACACTGTCTTTGCTTACACTTGATGAGTTCATTTTCCAGTTCTCTGACTCGCAGTTTTAGCTCCTCTATGGTCGTCATTTTTTGAAAATAGAAATTATATTCTAGCAATATAGACGATATCTAGTGATACAGCAATGCAATATAAAATTCTGACTTATTTCAGAGACTGCACTGTAAGTACACGTCTCCACAACAGTCAGCTGTCAGGATGTGTGTCCCCGTAAATAGCGTCCGTAAAGAAATGCATGTGGAGTTTATTGTTCCATCACAACTACAATCAAACAAGCCCGTCAGATATTGGTCTTTAAGTGGCATGCTCACATATGTGTGACGAATAAGTTTGCTTTTTATAAGAATAGAAAATATACTAGTGTTGGAAAAATACTCTGTTAAAAATGTTAGAATAACGGAAAGACGGTGGGATGTGTGGACCCGTAAACAGTCCGGGTACATAAAGACTACGAAGGTTTACTGAATCTGGAAATGATTAATGGAGCTGAGATATGGACAACTCAACAACTCTTGTACGAGAACAGCACAAATTTAACGTTGACAAGCTTCAAAGATATCTTTATGCCAAGTCATTGCTGTCTAATGATGACAGAATAACAGTCAGACAGTACAGGTAAGTAAACTTCAAATAAGTAGCAGCAGACAAAGGAAAAACTCAATATTCCGCAAGCTAGCGTAATAAAACTGTCCCGTCGTTTAACTTTTTTTTTTAGTTCTGGTCAGTCCAACCCCACTTTTTTAATCCAGTCAACATCAAGAAGCTATGTTCTCAGGAAACAGCCTCCAGGTGAGCTGCTGCCAGGTGCACATAAGGTGAGAACAACTCCCTACCTACTATGTCATCACTTTGTTACTATTATTTGTGGCCAACAAAACTTTAAGTCTTCTCCAGCAGGCGGAGAACTTAATATGGTTACACCTTCAAAACAATAACTAACTTTGTGTGGCTGTTATGTTCACAGGTTGACAGAGAGTATCGTGTGCAGAGGGCTCTGTTTATGACTGGCTTTCCTGTGCCTCAACCTCTGTTGCACTGCACTGATCAAGATGTCATTGGAACACAGTTCTACATGATGGAGCATGTAAAGGTCTGTGCTACAAAGGCCAAGTAATAAGTCTGAGATCACTTGTCATTACAACCATGTATAATTTATTGATAAATAAATTTGTAGCAGGTTGGCTACTTACTTTTACCTCACACAGCAGAAAAGTTTGCGCCCTTCAGCAACTTCTGTGTAGAGCCTGTATGTCTTCCCCATGCTAGTGCTTCCACCCTCCATCCAAAAACATGCACGCTTCGTTGAATTAGTGACTTTCAACTGCTCCAGACAATTTTTAACTGCTATATGTTCATACGTAACACACACAATTATAGATATTTTATATACAGGAAATATTTTTTATAACATTTCAAAACTGTAATGCATAATGTTTGTTGCAGGGCCGTATATTCAGGGATCTCCGGCTGCCTGGAGTTTGTGCAGCAGAGAGAACAGCATTGTATGTGGCTGCCGTCGAAGTGTTGGCAAAGCTGCATTCCCTTTCAGTGCCATTACTAAAACTTGAAGGGTATGGAAAAGGCCCAGGCTATTGCAGGAGACAGGTGCAATAACATACATAGATCACACCATATACACACATGGACAAAATTGTTGGTACCCTTCGGTCAATGAAAGAAAAACTCACACTGGTCACAGAAAAAACTTTATTCTGACAAAAGTAATAATAAATAAAAATTCTATGAATGTTAACCAATGAAAGTCAGACATTGCTTTTCAACCATGCTTCAACAGAACTATTTTAAAAAATAAACTCATGGAACAGGCCTGGACAAAATTGTTGGTACCCCCTAACTTAATATTTTGTTGCACAACCTTTTGAGGCTATCACTGCAATCAGACGACTCCTGTAACTGTCAATGAGACTTCTGCACCTCTCAGCAGGTATTTTGGCCCACTCCTCATGAGCAAACTGCTCCAGTTGTTTCCGGTTTGAAGGGTGTCTTTTCCAGACGGCATGTTTCAGTTCCTTCCAAAGATGCTCAATAGGATTGAGGTCAGGGCTCATAGAAGGCCACTTTAGAATAGTTTCCTCTTAACCATTCTTGGGTGTTTTTTGCTGTGTTTTGGTTCATTGTCCTGTTGCAAGACCCATGACCTGCGACTGAGACCAAGCTGTCTGACACTGGCCAGCACATTTCTCTCTAGAATCCCTTGATAGTCTTCAGATTTCATTGTACCCTGCACAGATTCAAGACACCCTGTGCCAGATGCAGCAAAGCAGCCCCAGAACATAACAGAGCCTCCTCCATGTTTGACAGTAGGGACAGTGTTCTTTTCTTGATATGCTTCATTTTTCCGTCTGTGAACATAGAGCTGATGTGCCTTGGCAAAAAGTTCCATTTTTGTCTCATCTGTCCATAGGACATTCTCCCAGAAGCTTTGTGGCTTGTCAACATGTAGTTTGGCATATTCCAGTCTAGCTTTTTATGATTTGTTTTCAACAATGGTGTCCTCCTTGGTGTCTCCCATGTAGTCCACTTTGGCTCAAACAACGACGGATGGTGCGATCTGACACTGATGTTCCTTGAGCATGGAGTTCACCTTGGATCACTTTAGAAGTCTTTCTGGGCTCTTTTGTTACCATTCGGATTATCCGTCTCTTTGATTTGTCATCAATTTTCCTCCTGCGGCCACGTCCAGGGAGGTTGGCTACAGTCCCATGGATCTTAAATGTCTGAATAATATGTGCAACTGTAGTCACAGGAACATCTAGCTGCTTGGAGATGGTCTTATAGCCTTTACCTTTATCATGCTTGTCTATAATTTTATTTCTATTCTCCTGCAACAACTCTTTCCTTCGCTTCCTCTGGTCCATGTTGAGTGTGGTACACCATGTCACCAGAAAACACAGTGACTACCTGAAGCCCTATAAATAGGCCCACTGACTGATTACAAGATTGTACACATCTGTGATGCTCATTAGTGCACACACCTTGAATTAACATGTCCATTTGGTCACATTATTTACAGTCGTTTCTAGGGGTACCATCAATTTTGTCTAGGCCTGTTCCATGAGTTTATTTTTTAAAATAATTCCGTTGAAGCATGGTTGAAAAGCAATGTCTGACTTTCATTGGTTAACATTCATAAAATTTTTATTTATTATTACTTTTGTCAGAATAAAGTTTTTTCTTCGACCATTGTGAGTTTTTCTTTCATTGACCGAAGGGTACCAACAATTTTGTCCACGTCTGTAACTATCTCATTAGAATTGTGTTCTTACATATGAATTTTAATATTTAAAGGTGTCCACCTGGACGAAGCAGTACCATGCAGCTGCACACAGAAACATTACAGACATGAATAACCTGTCTGATTGGCTTGTGACTAATCTTCCAGCCAATGATGATGAAGAAACTCTTGTACATGGAGATTTCCGGGTTGATAATTTGATATTTCATCCAACAGAGGTGCTTTTTGTGTCATTGTCATTAAGTTGTAAAATAGAAAATGTAAGCATCTGAAAGCATGTTTGCTGTTGATAGGCACGTGTTATAGCAGTCTTAGACTGGGAGCTTTCTACCACTGGTCAACCCATGGCTGACTTAGCCTACTTCCTCATGCCTCACTACTGGCCCAAAAGCTTCAGTCTCATAAACTTAATAGGAAGCTTAAAAGGAATAGAAGGTAAACCCTGAATAAGGTCTATGTTAGTGTAAGTTATCTGTTCACTCTATTTTCAATTCTTTTATATGTCACAAGATTATGCTAATATGTATTTGCCCTTTGCCTCTCTATGGGCAGGTATTCCATCCGTGGAAGACCTGATCTCCATTTACTGTCATTGTCGAGGGATCCCATCTGCTCTACCAGACCTGAATTTCTACTTGGCTCTATCTGTCTTTAAAATGGCAGGAATTGCCCAGGTTTGAGTGTCCCAGAGCTTAAATATTTACACAAATAGTACAAAGCTAAAACTAAGGAAAATTCTGAAAAACGTGAAAGTTATTTTTGATAATTTTTTTTTTTTTTTTCAGGGGATTTATGCTCGCCATCTACTGGGAAATGCCAGTGCCTCAAATGCAGCTCAGTTTGGCCAGTGTGTGGAGCCACTGGCTAAGATTGCTTTACAGATTGCTCAGAGGTTAATATCAGTTGTATAAAAATGTGATAGGGATTCTTGATTAATACATTTTTATTAATTGATTTCAAAAGGATGAAACCAATACTTCATTCATAAAGCAAACTGAATCTACTTGTTTAAAAAAAATCAAAGCAGCTACAGCAAGATTTCACGTTTAAGGCAGTGGGTAGGCATCAGTGGCATAGCACTGGAGTGGTTTAGGTCATACTTAGCGGATCGAACGTTTTGTGTTAGCTTAGGTGACTCCGTATCCTCCTTTAGTCCTCTCTTGTGTGGTGTTCCACAGGGCCCAGTCCTCAGCCCTCTACTTTTCTCTCTGTATTTGCTTCCACTTGGTTCCATACTTAGAAAGTATGGCATTTCATTCCACTGTTATGCTGATGACAGTCAGATTTATGTACCTCTTAAAAAGAATAATAATAACTCTGTCGGACAACTACTCAATTGTCTCGACGACATAAAGGCCTGGATTGCTCTGAACTTTTTAAATTTTAATGATAAAAAAACAGAAGTGATGGTTTTCGGAGGCACCACTGGGACCCCACCTGTAGATTTGGACTCCTTAGCTCCCTATATTAAACCAATTATTTCAAACTTAGGAGTTAAAGTGGACCCTGAGCTTAAATTTGACAGTCAGATCAAAGCTGTTGTCAAATCAAGCTTTTTTCATTTAAGGCAGCTGGCCAAAATAAAGCCAATTCTGTCAAGACAACACTTTGAAACTGTAATCCATGCCTTTGTAACTATACGGCTGGATTACTGTAATTCACTATATGTGGGGGTCAGTGGGTCCTCTATCACCCGTCTCCAGATGATACAAAATGCAGCAGCACGTCTTTTAACGGGCTCACGTAAACATGAGCACATTTCCCCTATTTTAGCTTCATTACACTGGCTGCCTATTAAATTTAGGATCCATTTTAAAATTCTGTTATTTGTTTTTAAATCCCTTAATGGTCTTGCTCCGCCATACCTCTCTGAGCTTCTACACTCTTATAAACCCGTCCGCTCTCTCAGATCAGATGATCAGCTGCTCCTGACTGTGCCAAATACTAAGCGTAAGCTCAGAGGGGACCGTGCCTTTGCTGTGTCTGCCCCTAAACTGTGGAATGATCTGCCTTTGCATGTTAAGCAGGCCTCTGCTTCTTCTTTAGCTTATTTTAAAACCACTCTTAAAACCCATCTTTTTTCTTTGGCTTTTGATACCCAGTAAGATGTCGACCTTATTTATTTACTTTACCTGATTCAATTTGTTACTTTATTGTCTTTCTTTCTCTGTGGTTATAAATGGTACATATGTATGTATCTATTTTTATGTTATTTTATTACTCTGTACAGCACTTTGGTCAACTGTGGTTGTTGTAAAGTGCTTACCAAATAAAGTTGGTATGGTATGGTATGGTAAGAGTTCCATTTTTTTGCAGTTTAATTTTTAATGACTGAGATATGTTTTTCCCAGGTCTCTCCTAGGTCCAAGTGAAGATACTGAAGAGCACTTGTTCTGTCAGACAGACAAAGGCCAGGCTATTCTCCAGCAGGTCAAAGACTTCATGACACAATATGTTCTTCCTGCACAGAAGGTATGTAAGCCAAGAACAAAAGTTTTTTTTTTCTTGCACATGAAAGGGCTCTACCTTGAGCAGTGGTTCATTCATCTAAATGAAAATGAAATTATTTGGGTGTAAACACATATTTACTAAACACTTGTACAGACTTGTTGGCTTGGCATCATGGAGTTGTTGATGCTGATAAGCATTTTGTTGACCTGTGGCATATAATCCAATTCTAATTTCTGTTGCAAGTGAGCAACCCTCATACTGAAGCATTCAATAAATGCTACTTGTGTGGCTTTGCTAAAAAGCCTCTTCTTAAACAATATTGAATATTATTACATGTTCATAAGGCAAATGTTATGAGCAAATTGTCAAAATAACATTAGTAATACTATGAAAATGACTGATAGAATACTATTACTATGTTTGCCATGGATTTTCTTTTTCCCAGGAGGTTGCTGAGTATTACATCAAACATGCACAGTCTCCCCAGAGGTGGCACACTCCCCAAATAATAAAAGACCTTCAGGTACATTTTAGTATGCTCAATTATTTTCTATACTACTTTCTTAATATTACATCCCAGTGAATTAAAAAGAATTGTTGCTCTGGTATTTTAGGAATTTTATTAGTAGTAATTTTACACCATATCTAATCTAAATCTAAAATTTCAATGTATATGTGTTCAGGTGAAGGCGAGGGAGGCAGGGCTATGGAACCTGTTCCTGCCTGCAGTCAGTGGTCTGAGTCAGCTGGACTATGCCTGTATTGCAGAAGAAACAGGACGCTGCCTTTTTGCCCCAGAGGTCTTTAACTGCCAGGCTCCTGGTAAAACAGCTTACTGCTTTGTTTTTATTTATTTATTTTTTTTACAGGTTTATAGTTCATACTGTGCATTACAAGACTTGTGAAACACCACTACACAACTTAGCACAACAATATTTGTATATTACAAATTTTATTTAGCTTATTAACCGAATTAATTTAATTTGTTTGTTTAGTTTCTACAAAGTTTAAACTTTGTAAGTTAAATAATTAACAACACTGAGGTTATGTTTATATTTGATAGATACAGGAAATATGGAAGTTCTCCACATGTTTGGCAATGAGGAACAAAAGAGACTCTGGCTGCAGCCTTTACTCAAGGGAGAGATCCGCTCCTGTTTCTGCATGACAGGTATTATAAGGAATTCCCATTCATATTCCAGGCCATATCATGAAACCATGATACGAGTTGTTTATGCGTTACCCCACGCCTCTAACATTCCTTTGAGCCAATGTTATAAACAGGTCTTACAAACATTGTAAAAGAGTCGTTTCTCCATGTTTTGATTTCCTTTGCTTTTCCCACTGCCTGGAAACAGAAGTGTACTGTTGCCAGCAGTAATTAAAGTGGGTGTGACCTCACATGGTTTGTGAACTCAGATTATGATAAGTAGGGTTTAAGGTGTGTTGTTGTTCTGTTGATCTGATATTTTCTAAAATATTATTTTGAAACCTCCATCTTGTACTGACACATTTTATTTCTCTGTTAGCAATTAGAATTGAAATGAGCTGATCGACTGTCTCTTTACTAGAACCTGACGTAGCCTCCAGTGATGCTACCAACATACAGTGCACTCTTCACAGGGATGGAGACAGCTATGTTATCAATGGCAAGAAATGGTGGAGCAGTGGTATGTACATGTCAGTTTTTATTTTATTAGTGTATCATCTCACACCATGTGGTTGGGCTGTACTATGAAACTGTAATAAACCACAGGCCATAAACCACGTATAAAAGTATGGATTTATGAACTGTTTATATATATATATATATATATATATATATATATATATATATATATATATATATATATATATATATATATATAAATATAAATACAGTATAAAATTAAGTAAATTTTAAATGTGAGTCGAGGCTATTGGCGAGATAAACAGTAACAATGCACAAGAGAGAAGGCTTTTTTATTGCTACATATGTATTTTATTAGCCATAAAACAGCTTAAATGATAATGATTCTAAATATAAAGAAGCGTGTGTGTGTGTGTGTTAGAAAGCACATTAGCTCAAGGATTAGAATATTTGAACAAAAACTACAAAGTGACAGAATGAGGAGAAGATTTGGTGTCCATTTACTTGCTGTCTTGGATACTAGGAAACCATGTTATTATAGTCCTTTGGTGCAGTCCTATGAGTCATTGTATCCAGGCTCTTTCCATATTAACTCACCACACACTGAAAGTAGGACAACGAGCAAATGTTTAAGGATTTAGAAAAGATTTTGTTTTCCACTCAGACTTACCATATGCTGTGTCAAGGGAGGTCTCCTCCTTTCTTTGTCGTGGGCGTTTCCTTATAAGTTTGATTTTACACTGTATTTGAACTGACGGTGGCTAAAATGATATGTTGCCATTTAATTCAAAATATGTTGCATTTGCTGCATTCACTACACAGAATGGTTTTAGGTTGTTTGTGACCAACAGTTGCAGGTATTGACTGCACCAGACCCAAGGTGCTTGGACTGCACCTTGGGTCTGACTATAAAATAAATAATCCCCAGGCTAGATTTATAAAGACCAAGTCAAAACTTTAGATTTGATGGTATTATTATGCTGGTGCGTTTATTTTAATATTGTTAGGATAAAGAGCAAGAGAACAGTCTCATCTACATTTATGGTCAGAGATTGTTTATCTAGTATAAATTTCTTTCCACTGAAATTTAACCCAAGCTTTTGTCTCTTTGACACACCTTGTCAGGACAGTTTCTCATACAAATACAAACTGTAAGCATCTACAGGAACAGAATGACTTAACTAAAGGAAGTTAGAAGGTTAAACTCTGACATGCCTCCATAATAGTACTAAAATAATACATTTAAACACAGATATTTGACAGAATTTGTGCAGCTTTAAGCAATATGCCGCTAACACCCATTTTTGATTGGATGACGGAGTTCTTCTTGCTGTTTGTTTGTCAAATGTTTTTGACTAAATTGATCACCCTTTGTGCAATAAAGCCACCACTCATGCTAACCCAAAGCCAAATGAAATGCAGATGGTCTCATGAAAGGCATTGCAGCCTGTTAGTAATGTTGAAGTGGTTTGTTAAAGAGGTGCATTAAATTGCTACTGTTGTTGGTTAAATTGTTATTTTATCTTATAAAATACATTTGCACAGATTCAGTGCTTAGTGTGTAGGCTTTAGATCAGGGGTGCCCAAACTTTTTCCCTTCCCAAAATAAAAAGGTATTAGTGGGCCACGGGCCAAACACAAACATTTTTTGCATGTAACTGAAAGAAAAACTCTGCTCCATTTTGCTCCATTTGATGAGGTAGCGGCTAATTGGAGCCCTGCAAACTTAACCTTTTTGACCCAGACTTATGCTGTTTGACCCAGCCTTTTCAAAAATCAGACTAGTTGTAAACTTATAAAGTGTGGAACTGTACACACATGCACAAACCTACCTGAATTGTCTTATTTTTTAAGACTCCTTTAATCTTTGAAGTTAATGTGAACACCATGAGTGAGGGCACCAGGCTGTTGCTGGGATATATAAACCCAATGGCTCCTCTTTAATGCGATAGGCCATTACTAATGGTTAAATATGCACAACCATTATTGCAGATTAAATCAATCAAGCAATTTCAGTTGCAAAACATGACAACCACTGGTGAGCCAAATCAAACCCCTTTGTGGGCCAGTTTTGGCCCCTGGGCTCTACTTTGGACACCCCTGCTTTAGATACAGTTAACTGTATAAAATATAACAGCTCATTGAATATTAATGTAGATAAATACACATGTAAGGTGCACTTAGAAACAGTTTTATAGAAAGTCTTAAATAGTGAAGGTGCTGGTTTCCTGGTCTTCAGATTCAGACTGTGACTGCACCTGAGAACAGTTGTGTAGTGCAATCTCAACTGCTGGCTCCTCGTTGATTTGTCTCGGGTGACTGCCAAGACGCTGTCCTAGGTGCTTAGCAGTCTTTAGGACATGTACCTTAAATGATGAGCCCATAAAAGCATAGAGAAGGGGGTTAATGCAGGCGTGGGACAATGCCAAGCTCTCTGTGACTTGAAGGGCCCGGTCTAGGCCCTTGCTAGTGTCGCAGTCTGTCACAAGGAGATAGATGATGTCGAGCGTGCGACACAGCTTGACCACATTATAGGGCAACTGGGTGAGGAGGAACACAGCAACCACAGCCAGAAGCACCCGTAGCCACCGCCACTTTCTCTCTCTGTGCACCCCAGCTGCTTTGCTCAGGGTCCGTCCTACCCAGCAGTAACACACTATCATCACCAAAAAGGGAATCAGAAACCTGAGGATAATCTCCAGCAGTTCCAGGGCAGCCTTTGCAGGTCGCGCCATGTGAAGGGGGTACACTGCTGTGCAGGATGTCCTGTGGTGGGAGTGCTTCACTGTGGAGAAGATGAGTTCTGGTAGACTTAGAAAGCTGGCTGTAGCCCACAGCCCAATACACACCAGCAGCCACTGTTTCCTTATGTGAGAACTTAACCCAGGCCTTCCCCTTGCAACCTGGACCACAGCACGGTACCTATCCACACTAATGCACATCAGCAGCAGCATTCCACAGCTGAAGTTGGTGCTGTACAGGAAGGAAGTAATCTTGCAGGCTACAGAACCCAACCTCCAACCATGAACAGCATCTGCTGCCCAGAAGGGCAAAGTGAAAAGAAGCAGGAGGTCTGAAATGGCAAGGTTAAGAATGCACACGTCTGTCAGGGTTCGGAGTCTCAGGTGGGATGTGTAGACCACTATGACCAGGGCATTTCCTGCCAAGCCCACCACCAGAGCCAGAGCATAGATGATTGGAAGGAAGACACTGCCAAAAGAGCGGACATCCTCCTTGTCACAAACAGTGTGGTAGTCTCCGTATTCATAAGTGTCATTGAAGCTGTCATCCTCCAAATAGTCGTCCATATTGGCTGCACAGAAAACAGGAAATTTAGTTCAACAACTGTTGCATTGTGTTTTAGAATCTCTGGTGCATGGTTTCCCTAATGGCTTAAGCTCTATCTGGACCATGGGCCTCTGTAGACATATCTAAGACGTGTGTTGTGATATACAACACAGTGTTAAAGTGTATACATGTTATGGAAGTTTTTGTTTTTTCAATACAGCTTCTGATTTAATGATTTCACATTTGTCTTTTACACATTATGTCTCAGGTTTGTTATATTCCACATGGGTGGAGGTAAAAGGTTCCATAAACAGATCCGAACATTTATAAATATTCTACTGCTGTACAGTACAGCTGTGCCTCGTGTGCACAATTATTAGGCAAGGTTGTATTTTTTAGGATTTATTTTGTCATTGTACAACTACAGTGCTCTTGGTCAATCCAATATGTTAACAAACCCTCAAACCTGAACATTTAAGTGAAGTTTTGGCTTTCTTAAGAGTATATCTACAATTAGTGTGCAGAATTATTAGGCAACTAAACAAAAAACAAAGATTTTCCCAACTCTCTTGTTTATTTTCACCTGTTAAAGTGAGAATATTAAACAAACTCAAAATTTACAAATAAATATTTCTGAAAAAAAAAACAAAAAAAAAAAAACTCGGGGACCAATATAGCCACCCTTCTTTTCGATAACAGTCACAAGCCTTCCATTCACGGAGTCAGTCAGTTTCTTGGTCTGGTCAGAATCAACCTCTCGTGCAGCCGCAACCACAGCCTCCCAGACACTGTTCAGAGAGGTGTACTGTTTACCTTCACTGTAAATGTCCTGCTTAAGAAGGGCCCAAAAGTTCTCAAAAGGTTTAAGTCAGGTGAAGAAGGGGGCCATGTCATTAGTTTTTCATCTTTAAGGCCTTTACTGGCCAGCCCCACAGTGGACAACTTTGATTCATGTTGTCTTGCATGAAAATCAAAGTTTTCTTGAAAGATGCAGAGATTTTTCTGAACCACTGCTTGAAGAAAGTGTCTTCTAAAAATTGGCAGTAGGTCTGAGAGTTGATTTTGAGTCCATTTTCAACCCAAAAAGGTCCAACTAGCTCATCTTTAATAATAACTGCTCATACCAGTACCCCACCTCCATCTTGTGTCCGTTACTGATCCAACCACGGGCCCATCCATCTGGTCCGTCAAGAGTCACTCTCATCTCATCAGTCCACAAAACCTTTAAAAAATCTGTCTTCAGATATTTCTTGGCCCATTCTTGACGTTTCAACTTATGTGTCTTGTTCAGAGGTGGTCGGGTTTCAGCCTCTTACCTTGGCCTTGTCTCTGAGAACTGAACACCTCGCACTTCTTATGGCAGCACTGGAGAATAATGGGTTCCTGGTTGCTTCAAGTTTGATTTTTTGCAAATCTTTGCGTCTTTCGTTTCTTGCGACCCTGTTGACTATTTGCTACAAAACGTTTGATGGTTCTGTGATCACGCCCCAATATCTCAGATATTTTAGAGTGCTGCCACCCTGTGAAAGACTTTTTACAATTTTTGACTTTTCAAAGTCAGTTAAATCTCTTTTTTGGCCCATTTTTCTTGAGGAGAAGAATCTGCCTAATAATTATGCACATCTCCTTAGGCCACACCCTCCCTAGTTACACAAATACACATCACCTGATATGCATGAAATCCAATAAGAATGCAAGTTTATACAGCTTGGAGTTGGAAATTATGGATAAAATAATGATATGGTCAAAATAATCACTTGCCTAATAATTGTGCACACAGTGTGTAGGCTGTATAGAAGTCATTGAGTTTGAAATAATTTATTCTTTTTGGCATTAGGGCATTACAAATTTATTACCAGTGAGAAAGAGATGTGGAAAGAAGAAATTTTTTTTTCTGATAACTATAAATCCACACTAATCATGAAGCAAAATAAACTAGAGACCAGATAAAAAGGCTTCACATTGCTCACTATCACTGTCCCACTGCGATTATAATAATGTCATAAAACAACAAGCACAGGACTTTTGACTCAGCCTAAAAGTAACCTTTGGCTAGTTTAGACACAAGGCACACCTGACTGTTTAAGAACAAAGAGTAAAACACTACAGAATGTGAATAACAATGTGTGAAAAAAGCCCATGTGTGTTTTCCTCTTCTGTCATAGTTTGAATATTTGTGCAGTTGAAGATGAAGGAAAAGAAACATATATTTACCTTTTTGTTCTTGTTTGTAGCTGCTGGTAATCCTGTTGTATTGAACGCCAGCACTTGTAATGAAGCCAGCAGAGGAAGTGGTACGAGCTGCAGGATTGTGGTGACTGAAAATGTTGCCTTAGCCCGCCCTAATCCCTGTAGACAATGTAGGAGGGCCTCACTTATTGCTCACAGCTCTACGTGCAGTTTTGTGGGAGTTCTTTTTTCGCTTGAATTTTATTTTGACAGTCCCATGTGATTCTTTATTAGTGTAAAAGGCACATTAAACTGTAAAAAGAAAGCTGTATAGCAGATAAGCCCAAATCTTTATAGACAAGAAGCAGACTGTGGCTTCACTTAAGGAACAGGAAATAACTGAGACAATACAAAATAACAATCTGAAATGGCTCATTTTTGGAGTGTAATTCTATTTTGCAAATATTCAGAATTTTTAGTTCAAGTTTCTTAATAATAACACTGTTTTGTAATATTGAATATATATATATTTTTTTATTTTTTTATTTATTTTTTTTGCAAAAGGGTGAATGAAGTATATTAAAGATGTTTGGCATATTCACTTGTACACAAATAATTCTTTTCATTCCAGTAGTGGGACATGTCTGGGCATAGTTGTCACTTGACAGGGCTCACCTCACATCATGGCCCATGATAGTTATATAAGAGTTCACTTGAAAGATTGTCTGTTCCAGGGCAAACAGACCGTGTTTGGGTGGAGTAGTTGGGGATTCCTTTGTCCTTGGTTACAGTGCAGGCATTTTTTCATGTTTGTTTGTTCTTGTGTTGTTACATCTGTTGCATTGTGTTGACGTGCTCTCAGGATGCAATTCCTGTTCAGTGAATATACTGTTCCATCTAAGTTCAACATGTCTCATCCTTATTCCCATGGAGATAGTTTTATCAGAAATATAAACAAGCTGGTGCATTTGTCATTTAGTCTTTTCCTGAGCAACCCAAGGCCACAGAGGTCAGAAATGTAGACAACATTTTTAAATTACTGCCTCTCAGTTATTATTATCTGCTGTGTCTAGTTTGTGTTCATTTGTTAAGATTAACCACAAAGTTGTTGCCATTCTAAGGTCTTTGCACTGTAATTTGTTTCATTGTAATTTGATCAAGAAAGTAATTATATGAGGAAAATTAATTTTCTCAGGAAATTGAGACTAGTGTGAGTGTCCAGACTTGCTTTGTGTGTGTGTCTCCAGGGCTGTCTGTACTGAGATCATAGTTTGTTATTTCCTATAGAGCAGTTTACAGAGTTTCTGTTCAAACATGGATCATGGAAGGGCGAGGGACAGTCGGTCTGTTATATCATAGAGGGTTCTATGGCGTTTGATAGCAGTGATGGTGGTGGGTATGGAATGATTGATGAATAGCAGAAATTAGATCTTTTTTTTTTTTCTACTTTGGTTTTGTAGGTGTGACTTGCGTTTGCTTTTATGCCTATATTCAATTTTGTTAGATTTTTTTTATTTATTGATTTTGTGAAATACAATAAAATTATTTTTGCTAATTCTTCTCACCAAACAGTAACATCCAAAAAATAATAAAAAAATGTCTTTCTTTCTCAGGTGCTGGTAATCCCCAGTGTAAAGTGGCCATAGTTATGGTCAGAAGCAGTCACCTTAATACAAAGAGCAGGTCAGTATGAAACCACTGCCAAAATGACCGTTGTTCTAAACTGTGACAATCTAAATAATAAATGAATTTGTTTTTAGACATGGCCAACACAGTATGATCCTTGTACCAATGGACACACCCGGGGTAACTCTGGTCAGACCACTCACCGTCTTTGGGCAGGATGGTATTGTTGGTCTGTTTGCTCTTGATAGTTTTTCTTGCCTTTATGAAATGTCCTCACTGCTTTGACTGGTGAAATGTTTCTTTCTCAGATGCTATTCATGGTGGTCACTTTGAAGTACTCTTTGAGAATGTGTGCGTTTCTACATCAAACATAATTTTAGGTAAGATTGATAGTGTACAATGAGTATTTAACTGACTGGTCAAAAGGAACACTAACAAACATTCATAGAAATATTTGATTAACTCTAACATTTATTTTTCCTGCTAGGAGAGGGCAGAGGGTTTGAGATTGCACAAGGTCGCCTGGGACCAGGCAGACTGCATCACTGTATGAGGGCTGTTGGTTTGGCAGAGACAGCCCTGGAGCTACTCTGCCAGCGGGCTGCTTCCAGAACCACATTTGGGAAGAAGCTGTACCAACATGTAAGCACTGACAGACAGCTATTTATTTTAGTTCTTGACACTGATGACATCTTGTGGTCAGATTTGAAAGTGTTACAAAATGTTACGTGCCTAGGAAGTTGTGGCTCATTGGATAGCTGAGTGCCGCCTCATGATTGAGCAGACCCGTTTACTGACCCTTAATGCTGCCCACGCCTTGGATACACGAGGTAGCCGGGCAGCTCGTAAACAGGTAAAACTTTTTATTTCTGTAATGCCAGTTCTTGGGTAATGTATACTTCTTAAGCATTCATTTTAAATTACAATGCACTCCAGATGTTTTAATAAAGTTTTCTTTTTAGATTGCAATGATTAAAGTGGCTGCAGGCAGGATGGCTTGTAAGGTAGTGGACTGTGCAATTCAGGTATATGGAGGTGCTGGTGTGTCTGGAGACTTTCCTCTGGCTCAAATGTGAGTATCATTAGCAAACAACATATTTAAAGAATGACTAGCTCCTTGAGGTTGTACCACTTCTGTGTTATCAGGTATGCATATGCCCGACACTGCGTATTGCTGATGGGCCAGACGAAGTGCACCTCTCTTCCATTGCTCAATTAGAGCTGAGAGATCAGCTGAAGAAGGCCCAGGCTAAACTCTGAATGGTACAAGCTGGATCTGAAACGGGAAGATCCATTTTCCTGTGCTGACTGCAAGATGCCTTCTAGATCCTACTATTAATATAATATTGTAAGTTCTTGACAAACAATTGACATTTGATTAAAAAAAGAATCATGTTTATTAGCAATGTTTTTTTTTTTTTTTAATGTGAGCTACAAAAACAGAAATTGACAGCATGAATATAAGACTATTGTCATTATCACACGCTGTATGGGTGTGGTCTACCACATGGATGATTTCCATTGAGAGGTGATGGGGTAGTCAGGACACACAAGCACATAATTTTTTTACAATATAAAACAGCAATGGCCCCATCCATTTGATACACCAGATGGCAACCCATGCAACACCCTGCTAACATCTTTGTCTGTACATCATGAGTTGAGCGGCTGTCACTGCATCAGGCATTTTTTTACAGCTCGGAGCATCAGAATAATAGGCTGGTTTGGAAGTCCAGTAAAATGTCAGTGTTTGCTTTTCTTTGATTTCTTGTGAGACCGGTGAGGGGACCTTGATTTAGAACGAGACTTCTTGGTGGATTTTTTGGGTGTCCTAGAACGTGACCGCCGTGAACGTTTAGGTGTGCGAGGTGACGGAGATCTGGAAAAATAAAAAATCAATTCTGATTAGTGTACAAACACAGACCTATGTTTTTGGGTCTTTTATGAATAAAATACATTTTTGTATCAAGTTTGGCCTCATAGGTTTATTTGGACTAAATAAAACTGTTTGTTGCTTTGCCCACCCTGCCACACTTTGGAATTTTAGATTAAAACGTGTACAATTTACATATCATTATGCAAAAGCATCATCTATTACTTGAATGTTAAGAGTTATGCGTCTGTCCAGATGAGCTCACCTCTTAGAGGACTTCTTGTTGCTGGATCGTGGAGAGTCTTTATGGGAGGTACGCGAGGAAGTGTCTTTAGAGTATGAGCGATCTGAGCGTTCTGATCTCTCGGAGCGAGGCGAGGCTGAACGGCCTCGTCTGCTACTACTTCGTGATGGACTTGGTGAACCACTGTGGTGCCGCTTCCTATCCAAAAGAAATAAACAATGTTGAAGGCAATGCACTTTAATTTATATAGGACAAGTAAGCAATTCAGTGCTTTACAGATGCTTGAAAAGCATCTGCGAGGCTAAGCCAGGTTTTTTCTTTGGGAAACTGTTTAAAACCAAATCATGGGTTAAGCAGTAGGGCTATCCCAGATGTTATCATGGCTCAAAAAGGTTCATATAACACATGCATGTCAGTTGTAATTTAGTGCTAAGCCATAAAAGAATAATACACAATCTTACAGTTTGTGCAGGGCTCAAGATGACAGCTGACACCTTTCTTATATGGGAGGGTTTGATGTAGCCGTTATAGTGTTCAGCAAGGCTTACCTGTCTTTCCGAGTCGGCGTGTCCTCTTTGTCCTTCTCCTTCTTCAATTCTTTCAGTCGTGTCTCAGCTTTTTCCTTCTCTTTCTTCTCGCGCTCTTTCTCTCGTTCAAGTTTCTCCTTTTCTTTTTCCTTTAAAGCAGAGACAACAGAGTTCAGTTTGGCATTAAAAGTCCTATTTGATGAAAACTGTGTCTCTATTGCAGTACCTTTAGTAGAAGTTTATCCCTGTAGTGTTCCACTTGTTCCTGAATACTCTGGCCTGGTTTCTTGGGCCTCTTCCCTGATTCCAATTCATCTTGAAACTTCATTACTTTGACCTGTTGAACAACACATTGAAGATTACAAGGAAACTACCTAAAGCTGAAAAGTATTTAGTGAAGGCTATAAATACCTCAATCTCTCGGAGCTTTGTCCGTTTCTCCTCATTCATTTCAGATATCTTGACTTTAGAGTCTGGGTCGTCTCTCGTTAGGTTGGAGTAGCTCTGAGGATCTTCTGAGCGAGGACTCTTCTCAGCGTCACCGTCATCCTCATTTCTTCTTTTGAAATTAAATTATTAGGAAGCAGTTGTTTTTTGTAAATTACAATTTCTACAAAAACTTACTTTTTTATATCGTCTGGTTGTTCAAATATCTCCCATTTTGATGTTGTCACAGCTGAGATGGACAATAAACTTTAACATTAGAGCTAATGGTTTACACAGGGTTAGACATTCAGCACATAACAGCGCTTACCTTGAGATTCCAATTCAGCCTCATCTACTGCTTCCCATTTTGAGGGTGCCACCTTAAAGGCAGCCTCTTTGGACTGATCAACTAAAAAAAAAAAAAAAAAAAAAGCCAGAAAATAACATTATTTTACAATATTTTTTTTTATAACAAATTTTTTTTCAGCGTCTTTTTGTGTCTGTAGCGCTTACAGGTATTCCATCAATGTCGTCCTCAATGTGCTTAATAGGAACCCCATCGAGGTCGTCTAACAGAGCTCCATCGATTGGGGCCCCATCTATTGGTGCTCCATCTATGGGCATACCATCCACGTCCTCCAACAGGTTACCGTCTACATACTCTCCTATTGGAGCACCATCAAGGTCATCTGCTGGTTCACTCTGAGCCCAAGACAAAGAAAAATTTAACTCAAGCTGGAAAACTAAATGATGCAATAACACAACAAATAATATTTATCGTTTATTGTTTACCTCAGGCAAGAGGATTGGGGTTTCAATTTCCAACGAAAGATTGACTAAACCTAGGAAGATGTTCTGCAGCTTGATGAGGTAAGGATCTGGGTAAACTGTCCAATCTTCCCAAGCACGGAAACAAGACATGACCCGTTGCTGCAAAAAATTAAATGCAATGTAAAATCCTGATTACACAATTATGAGATAATGTGACGTACCTTAAAGTTTTCACTCTGAAGGTGTCCTTGAATTGTTTTGTATGTTGCATTGAGGTCTGAGAATATCTGACACAGTTTTGACTCAAAACTAGAAATAGAAAAGTTAGAGATAGGTTTAACCATTTGGAGCTAAAAATAAAAACTGTACATAATGCTGTTGATAAAACTTACTATTTTCTGTAGTAAGATGCGTTGGTTACTTTGGCAGAGGAGTTGTACAGCACATCAGAAACTAGATACAACCGAGCAATCTGAAATTTCCAGAAAACATGTTTAGTAGATGCTTTTCTTTATGTTTGTATGAAAATCAGAATCTGTTGTTGGGTGTAGCAGAACAAGGCAAATGAAAAGCCTTGCCTTCTTGGGAAGTGGGGTTTTGAGGATAGAGAGAGATTCTGTAATACAATCAACAATCTCTTCTGCAGCCTCAGCGTGGTTGAGACAGAACAGCATAGCTTCTGCTACATCTCCTCTCCTGGGAGTCAAGCCACGCAGCATCTCTTCCAGTTTGTCCCGCTCTCTGCACAAAAGAAGGGTAGGATCTGATGCAAATGTGTTTTTTAATTTAAATCTTAAGTGGAAAACAAAGCAGGAGCAACTGTCTCACTCTTCTTTTAGGGAGCCTTTCTTGCTACCCTCCTCTTCTTCCCCCTCCTCTTCCTCTCCATCGTCGTATGGGCCGTGCAAGTAAGGGTTTAGAGGAGGTGGACGCCAAAAAGAGCCATTTTTAAACATCCTAAAATCGTCTGTTCGCCATTTGGCTGGTGCTTCACCCTGCAAAAGTAATGAATATGTATTGCAAATGTATAACATAAAAAGGCCTGTATGCTGTGGTCATGGATCATACCTGTAATATGGAGTAAAGCTTCCACCGGTAGTACACATGGGCTGGGCTCTGGTTCTCAAAAAGAAACCTACACATTGAATAGAAGCATAAGCACAGTTGTCTTCTCACTGACACAAACCTAACTGCTGTGAGCATGTCTACCTACCTGTACATAGGATTGTTGATTTCTCGGTTCATGATCATGGCTTCAAACATTGGGCCTTCACGCACCACAAACTCGATCATTCGGTGGATGAGAGAAAGTAAATTCCTACAAGAAAAACACAGTTAAAGCAAATGGTTTCAGACTGACTGCACTTCTCAGCTGCATGAAAACCCTGTCACTGATCAATTTATGCTCGACTCTTAAACACTCCTTACAGGTGACAGCACAATTTTGTCTCCCAGAAGGTAAAGCGTTGAGAGGGATTTTATCAAACCGCAATCCAAAAAATCTCAAAAATATGCCAATATTACATTAAAACTATAAATGTCACATATTTTTGTAGTGAGACAACTGTGAGGAGTGTCCTGTAACCAAGCATAAATTATGCCCTAACTGTGGCTATGCACTTAAGCCTACATACATTTTTAGAATTTAGTAATATTTAAACTTGGGTGCAAATTGACATGATGTGGTTGCCAACTGCAGTGTGTGATAGTTACATTGCACCACCTTTTTTGAGTTTACACTGATTGAATAAATGAGTAGTACTGAGTAACTTAGTGGTTGGGAAGAAAACATTGCAATGAGTGACAATATCTGCCAATGTTGGCTTTACATTCCCACTCTCGTCTCTAGCTAACATTAAGCAGTAAAGGGTTGTTGGCCTATACGGCTCAAATAGCTCATGAATGAAGACAAATAGGATCACTAGAGCTAGATTTTGAAGATTGCATAAAATTAGCCTAGAGAGTAGTAAACAAGACAAAAATATGTCTTTCATTTAACAACACAGATCACATGTACTTGTATTGGAGGTGATCATACCAATGGCGGGGTTATATTCTGTATACTTTCCCAATCCATCCCATGATGCTTTTCGGGTCCCTCGCTGCTGCAGACAGTTCAACTTGTGCTGCTCACCAAGGCCAATGTCAAAGGTCGTATAGACTAGAAACTAGCAACTTTGGATTTGTTTGCTGGGGCCAGGTTTACTGAGCTCCCAATAGAGTGACAGAGGCCAAGGGGGAAGACAGTCTGAATGAGCAATGGTCGGATAGCAGGAGTCACAAAAACAGACCTAGAATCAGCCGACTATGTATGTCACTATAATAAACAAAGCTTTGTTGATGCATGGAATGGAGCTGTGATGGATTTAAGTCATGGTTTTTGTCTATAAAAACATAATAAGCTCTCTAAGATGATGTTTTGCTATGTGAAAGAATGAGTGATGGTGGGATGTAATAGTTACAGAGTAAACTGGTAAGTCAGTTTTTTTTTTCTAAATACTAATATAGACACATTATACAACTGGCCTCACTACCATTGCTCACCCATACGGACCAGCCCCTGTAGCATGCAGTGATCAACTGATCAGCGTTTTACTTTATTATGGGATGTTATGGTCTAAGTTTGTACACCAATTTTAAAAAAGAAAACATGTACCTTTCTGTTGGGATAACCACTTTGACTATGGCTTGCGACAGAGTCTGTATATGAAGTCACATCAGATAATAAACATAGAATGTGAGTAATGTTAAATAGCAACAAATGAAAAATATAAAAATGCATTCAAATGTGCACAACAATTTTCCTTTACTGCTGCCAAAAAAATATCACACTCTCTGTCACTGAACAGACTAAAGAACACCCTTCTGTACAGCTGTCATTCTACATCATGAACTACTTTAAGTCAACCATAAAACTAAAATCACTTCAACTTAAACCTTTGCTGGCATTATAAAAACTAGTTTACCAGCTTTGTTATAACACTGTAACCCATGTAAACATTCTCATGTTGAGTTACCTTCTCAAACTCCTCCTTGTTTTTCGGCGGAGGAAGCAGTGGAGTATTAGGGTTCTTTAGCCTCTCCCGGGGTTGGGCATTGAAAGGAAGGCCAGAAGGGGGTGGGGGGAGTGTGTGCTCCATCATGGAAGGAGGGATGTAGATGGGATGGGGAGGAATGGGAACGCCTTTGCCCCAGCCCAATTTCATCTCAAAGTTCATAATCATCTTTCCTGCAACAACAAAGGTATGTCACTTTAAGTTAAGGCCATATTTAGTAATTCGATTTACGATAAGTACAACTTAATTCATACCGTTTAGATTTTTCAGTGCACGTTCTGCATCCCTCCTGTTCATGAAAGCAACAAAGCCACAGTTCCTCTCCCGGGCCCTCTCTTCGTCTGTCCTCGGCCACATGATCTTGACACTAGCCAGAGGACCATAGCGGCCAAATTCTTGACACAGCATCTCTTCATTCATCTATTAAAAATTAAATATAAAAAATTTAAAATAAAGTTGAAGTCAATTTGTTTCACTATGTTGTATGTTTGGACAGTAAGTTAACCTGTGGATTGATGTTTCCCAGATACAAGTTTGTAGTTGAAGGGTCTCCAACATCATGGGAACCTGGTGCACTGTCGTCTAAAACTGCAGAGACAGAGAAGAGAACATCATGTCCTACTGCATACTGATGGGAGAACACAAGTTCTTACAAGATATAAATATTCACAGCCACTGTATTAAGTCAAAATTACCACTGGACGGACGGTTTCTTCGTGAGGAACCATCCGCTAAAAGAAGCAGAAAAGCCGTATAAATTTTGTTTAAGGGTAAAGGTGGGTAAAGGGGGTGCTCGAGGTAGAGTAGGGCATGGAGAAAACGGCTTCTACAAACCAAGTTAGTACATTAGACTAGGTTAGAAACACTTACATGAGCGTCTTCCATCCACGCCAGGGACAGGTTCAAAACGACTAACACGTCCTTTCAGCTTGTGTCTTTCATCTCTTTCCTCTTGTATTCTGCAAAAAGAAAAAAAATGATAGATAGATAGAAATAATCATATACTATATAAAAAGATATAGGATATCTAAACTTTAATGGCAAAGAACAGACTGCAACAGACTAATTTTCCTAATCATATAAAATGGATGGTTTGCTTACTGTTTAAGTTCTTCCTTAAAGAGCTCCAGGTTGCTCTTCTTCTTTTCCTTTTCACTGACTTTCTTCAAAGGCTGACAGGAAATTGTAAAAATGTCACAAAAGAAAAAAATAATCCTTTTCCCCCCAAGAACTACTGACAAAATACTCACTTGTCTTTTGTCTAGAGGTAAAAATTGAGATGGTGTTTCCAAAGGTAAGATGCTTTTTGTTGGAGCCTCAAAACGTGACTTGGGCTTATAGAGTTTTCCTTTTTTTTCATCAGATGCTTCATCTGAAAGAATAGAAACAATAGATGTTTTTATGAAGAAAATATTCCCAATTGCATGAAGAAAGCTTTGCAATATTTTGTTTACATTATATTAAAAATACCTTTTGCGGCATTTGCAAGACCACCTCGGACAAATGTTTTGACTTTTCCATCTCCTCCTCCTTCAAAAGCAGCAAGAAACTCCTCATATATTTCTGCTGCTGCTCGCTCATCCTCCTGTAAAAAAGATGAGTTAAGGGCTACTCGTGCAAAACGGTTAGCTATCAAAAATCTGTAATATTTTACAAGTAACACAAACCTTTTTCTTTATTTCATCTTGTTCTTTTTTGCTTAGGGTCCGCTTTGCCACTGCCATTTTGCCAATGCTGAAGGACTTCAGCTTGCTCTCAAGCAGCGCCTGTCAACGTAAATGAAGCGTGCTTGATCGTTAGCAACAAATTTATAAAAAAAAAACACGGAGTTTCCAGGCCTATGTACATATAATACATACAACAAAACAACAATATAAATGTGTAAATTATAGTGTTTGACATTTATTTTGTTGTTTAAATGTTTGGTGACTGGTAATAAGCGACAAAAATACTGATGTTTATTACACGTTTCATAGCGGCGTATTGATAGTCCACTGGCAAAGGGTTCTATAAGTTAGACAGGTAAGTCATTATCTTGGCGTTAGATTGAGATAACTCGTTATACGTGGTAAATAGCTATAATTATAAAAATCGGAGGCTATGAGAAATGAGACAAGTAGACATCGTAAATTTGCATATGACTTCCAAGAAGCTAGGTTAACACCGAGGGCAAGGCCTATGTGTAACTGCCCATTGTCTTAACACCAGAATGATAATAAACATTTATATACATTTTTAAAACCAAGCGGTTACAAAAAACTGTCAAAATCTCACTGGATCAAATGTGCTCGAAACTACAGATAGTATGTTGGCTCGATCAATAGCTTCTCTGCTTGCGTTAGCTTTAGCCGCAGAATAAACGGTTAGCTTTACTGCGCTGATAGCATAGTTAGCTAACACCGCGGCACACTTCTTTATATTAGCACATACATGCTGCAAATATGAATTATTCAGAGTTAAACAAGACCAATTGTATTATTATGTTTTATTCTACATAACCTCACAAACAAAGCTGCAGCTTTAAAAAAAACTATAGAAATACCTTAGCGCTAGCTTTTTGAGAGCCACCAGGGGTTCTGTCCGCCATCTTTTGTGGAACTAAAATAAAAATCGATAATCGATTACATAGAACGACAAACGTGACATTTAGGCAACTTAGTCAATTACCGATTCAAGGAAATTCATGTAACTAAAACGGATGCATTTTCTATCATGTTTATCTATTATATCATATGAATTTGAAAATGTAGCATTATGAAAAAAGAAAACGAAAAGCACTTATGTTTAAAAAATTAACACGTGATATAAGAATAAGACTGCACAGCAAAATAAAAATGATATTATTATTTACACCAGTTGAACGACTGTTATCTGTTACACAGTAATGTTAATAATGGCTATCCCCCACTGTCTAACCAAACGAAACAAGCGTTACACCGAGACATGGGACTAACATAGATCTGTGACTGCAGGGGGCGCCGTTGTAGATTTCAGCGTTTGTTTAATCAAGTTATTCAATTTAAACAGCGAATTATTTGTTCTTATCCTAGTATTTTTATTTTGGACTTACTCTATTCTATTTGTGGCCAGTACAAAGGCAGAAGAACACAGGTCACCAAATCTGCCAAATCAACGGCGCCCTTGTAGTCACAGATCTCTGTTAGTCACATGGATTGGTGTAACACCTTTTACAATGTTTTTCCAGGGGAGGGCGCTATCGATCTCAAACTCTCATTTTGGACTAATAATAATACATTTTTATTACATAGGCCTAGCTTAGGCTATAATAATGAACAATATAAAAAGGACAACATATTATTGGTTGAATTTTGTGATCGGCCACAAAACAATGTCCAAAGCCAGACAAATGTGGAATGTTAAAGGAATGTAAAATAGGTCATGTGTCCCCTAGTCAAGTTTATTCCTGCCAGGTGCCGTTTTAAACCAACGGAGACTCTCAATACTGCCCTAGTGTGTCTGCAGTTGCTATATTTCTTTCTCTCTTTCTCTAAGCGCATTTGCTTCGTCCCTCCTACCTCGCAGAACAAACGTTATATTCATCAGCTCCTGTGTGCAGTTGCTGTCTGAAACTCCCCTTAAGAACTCTCGGATAGTTTTCTGCCCCTGTCTGAGCGGCTCAATACAATGCCACTAATGCCAAGGCGCGAAATGAAGAGAGGCGTCCCAAAACCAGCCATGTGGAGAACATGCAGTGTATTTTGCGCATGGTGTCTGCTCTTTTTCACTGAGATTTGTGCGCAGTCACAACAAAGGTAATTCCAGTTTTAACGCTTGAGCAAAGTGACCCTATGTAGAGGAATATTCTACATTCAGCTGCTGGATCCAAACAGGATTTATGACGCATTGGCGAGGAGGATCTGCTTTTTTTTAACCACAGGTTGCTGAAACATGAAATGGTAGGTTAACATCATTAGTTTTATTTGCTTCTTCCAGACCCAGCTTCACATGTGGAGGAAACATCACTGGGGACTCTGGAGTTATTGGAAGTCAGGGCTACCCAGGAGTTTACCCTCCCAATACCAAATGTTTGTGGAGAATCACAGTAAGTGGTATTTATTCTCCTTTAACTAAGAATAGACTACAACAAAATCCACAAGTGCTCCTATTCTACTGCAGTAATGACCTGTTATTAAAACTGTGTGTACATTTCCACTCAGGTCCCTGAGGGAAAGGTGGTGGTCCTGTCATTCCGCTCCATAGACTTGGAGAGTGACAACCTGTGCCGCTATGATTATGTGGATGTTTACAGTGGACACGTGAATGGGCAAAGGCTTGGGCGCTTCTGTGGAACATTTAAGCCCGGAGCCTTGGTTTCCACAGGCAACAAGATGCTCGTGCAGATGGTTTCTGATGCCAACACTGCCGGGAGTGGCTTTCTGGCAGTTTTTTCTGCTGCCTATCCACATGAGAGAGGTAAACTGACACTAGAGGAAAGCTGCATTTGCATTTTTATTAATTTTTTCTTTCCTTCAATCAGTCCGTGCTGCTTGAATGACAGACAGAACATACTTTTTTTCCTGTTACTATGGATTCATAACATATCATAATATCTTGCAATGGAATTTAATATAGCCTTGAGTCTCAATGAACATCTATTACATTGTAAATAGGACAAAACCTCTGGAAGGGCATTTAATGTTGCCACAGAAATAAAAATGAGCCTCTTTCAAAGCAGACTAAATGTGCTTTAAATCCATTACCTACAGACAGAAAGTGTCTCCAGTAACCTTTGGGCTTTCTAATGTCCCAGACAATGCTTAGGATGTGTACTAAAAGAAAGAGGACATCTTTCTACTTCTCACAATGTGAAGTGGAATTTCTCCAGGATTTTCTGTATCCCTTTAGTTGAAAGCACATGGTCAAAGGTATCACTTATAGCCATTTCCTCTCTGCAGGTTAAGAGTCTTATCTGTTCTAAAGGAATTTTAAAAGCTGGTTTGCTGTGCTCAAAGAACTGGCAGATGCCTGACACATTAAATCCTAGCAGATGGTTGTTAGTATGTAGTCAAAACTACGCAGCAAAACCACCAGTCCTCCAGTGAAGTCTCTACTTTTGTCATTGTACTAGACTGCACTGTCCCAGAGATATTTTGAAAATGTGAAAGTGTATGTTACAAAGACAATGCAATGTTTATCTTCAGTAAAAACGCTTGTGTGATTATTTATTTAAAACATTTATTTAACTCTGAAGTGAATTACAACTTGCTGTGCTAATTTTGCAGGTGATCAGTACTGTGGAGGGCGGTTGAACAAGCCGTCGGGCACTTTTAAAACACCAAACTGGCCTGAGAAAGACTACCCAGCAGGTGTTACCTGCTCCTGGCACATAGTTGCGCCTAAGAACCAGGTTGGACACAGTTTTTTTGTTTCCTCATTTATCATTTTGGTATCCACCACTTATCATTGTGATTGTGTCTTTGTTTAGATTATTGAAGTCAAGTTTGAGAAGTTTGACGTGGAAAGAGACAATTACTGCCGCTACGACCACGTCTCCATCTTCAACGGAGACGAAATCAATGACACAAAGAGAATCGGAAAATTCTGTGGCGACAGCCCCCCAGCGTAGGTGGTTCCGTTTCTTTTTTCACTAAAACACCCTTCCTCGGAGTTCCTCTCTGATTACCAGCAGTCTGCTTTACTGTCTTTCCCAACAGGCCAGTTTTCTCTGAGGGGAACCAGCTTCTGATCCAGTTCCTGTCAGATCTCAGTCTAACCGCAGACGGCTTCATTGGACACTACAAGTTCAGACCAAAGAAATTTCCCACCACCACAATACCACCCACCACTACTACGCAGCCAGTCACCACCAGGGCCATACGTAGGTAGCAACTTTTATTCTGTAGAACACATTGTACATTATGGGTTTAATGGTTTTACAAACAAGGTGAGGCCTGCATAACTAACAGTTGCCTTATGGGTACACAGCAGCAAACTGTATGCATCCCATATCCACAGTCACAGCTCATTTTTATTCTCAAACTCACATTCCTCCTCACTGTTGTTGAGTCATGCCAGGTTGTTTTGGCTTGGCCTGATATGATGTCGTACTCTAACTATGCATTTTAGTAAGATAACCTACCCCAATCTACTAAGTAAAACATTTAACCAGTCATTGCTTTTGTTTCTTTTTTTTCCTCTGAAAAGCAGATGTGGATTAGTCACAATATCATGTTTCTTCACAAACCACACTGTTACTGTGCATCATCCTCTCTTTCAGACAGCACTACTGTTGTAAGCCGAACTCTGCACCTCTAAATGAACCACATTATTTTTTTTCTATGTTTGTGTCTCCACAGCTCTTAAGTACTCTGTAGCTTTGTGCCAGCAGAAATGCAAAAGAAAAGGAACACTTGAGAGCAATTACTGCTCTAGCAATTTTGGTAAGGACATTTCTGCTTATTGCCATTTTTAAAATCACATATATTGTCTATATGCAATATGTTTGAACTTTGCCTATTATTCCCTGTAATTATCAGGCATAGTTACTGTACAAGTGTATTCTACCAAAAAGGCAAAGATATTTTCAACTTTGACGTCAGCATGGACAGCCAACTCCCTCATAAGATGTGGTTTACAGTCTCGTTCATGTCACTATCTTTGCTGCTTTGATTTTCCACTGCGCATATCAAAGACTTCCTTGATTGCCTGTTGGGGAGTGAAGAACTGGGTACAGTAGGACACAGTTACCCCCGGCGTAAACATACACAAATGCTGTGTTGATTCAGCCTCAGCCTCCGTTCTCTGATGCTTTCCTTCGCGAGGTTGTTTACCGCAAACATTAGATTGACATTTCCAAGAGTTCAGTGGGATTTGCATTAAGAAGGGCAAGTCAGTGCTGTAGTACAAATGGAAAATGTAGGCTGTGTGATGTGGCGTTAGACTTGGCACACGCTGTTACATCACTTTTAATGAAAGGCTGGAAGGAAAATAGTTTGTGTAACCAGTACAGTATTTATTAATTTTTATCCCTGTAAGCAATGCTCTTTGAATGGGTAATTAACAGAAGGGTATAACTCTAGCATTGCAAGTCGGCAGTCCCCTGGCGTGTCTCATCTGTGTCAGGAAATGAAATTGGCAGATGTGATGTCCAGCCATCTTGGGAGCATCAGTGTAAAGACTCCCACTGAATGTGAAGTAACTCCTGAAAATGACCTTCTCTGATGTCACAGCAAGAAACACCTTTCTTTCTGTTCCCCTGACTAACACAGTGTTTACTTGTTTAGTCACAAGAGTTATAGAGTTGCCTGTATAGCATTTGTCCATTTATCTAAACTATATGGCATATCTGGCTTTGTCTTCAGTAATCACAGGGACTGTTATTACGGCGATGGTGAGGGTGGGAGCACATACGCCACTGTCTCTATCATTAACGTGTATAGAGAGGGCAGTCTGGCCATCCAGCAGGCTGGGAAGACTATGAGCACCAAGATTATAATCCTGTGCAAGAAGTGCCCTTTTATCCGAAGAGGTGAGTGAAATCCATCTAACCTTTGAGACATTTTCATGCACGAGTAGTGGCCCTAAAATATATACGTAGCATGTAGATCACTTTGACTCTGAGTATGCCTCCTTTGCTGAGCCATCACGTTCAGTTGAAAGAGCTTATGTACCAAAAGGTGAGCAGTCAAACTCACTGTCCAACCAATAATCAGATACTGTATGTTTATATCCATGTACATATATAAACATATAGTATACAGATGTGCTGTGTGGAGATTCTGATACATGGCCTTCCTGAATGTCTCTGCCGTCACGCCGCCACTGCATTCAGGTTTTATGTGTGTGACCTTACCAGGCTTGAACTACATCTTCATGGGCGATGTGGACGAAGACGGACGCGGCAAAATTGCCCCGCACCATTTTGTCATGGCGTTTAAGACCAAGAACCAGAAAGGACTTAATGTGCTGAAGAACAAGCAGTGCTGAGTTTTGGGGAGCTGTGAGGAAGATCTCCCCTAGGCTCAGCTATGGACGTAAACCAACTAATATACATAAAACACACACAAAATAACATGTCTTGCTCACTCTGTAAGAACTCCCAGGGTAAGATATAATTTAAATAGTCAGACCCCTGGCAGAGGTGACACTGCTGGAGATTTTTATTTCCCTTCACTGCCTGTTAGTTATTTTCAGGAAAACAAAATATCAGTTCAAAATTGGCCTTACAGCTTGTCTTGGATTTGTTACAGTGAATGGATTTATTTGGTTTGGACAGAACAGTTTGAACCTTTTCATGTGGTGATATAAATGTGCAATATTTTAAAGCATGTGTTTTATTAAGTTGTGCATGTAGGCCAGCACTTTCTGTGTCTGTTAATGTCTCTGTACCACAACATACTGACATCTTTGTAGTTTCCTGTAGTGTGTAATATCTATATATACATTATTGTAATAGTGTCATTTCATAAGGGGTAAGTGGTTTGAAAATCAAAAAGAAATATTTTCATATGGAAAAGTCTGTGAATATTTATATTTTAGTTTTCATCTGCAAATATAAACACATTAAAGCATTTTCCTTTGTTTGACTGTGCGGTGAAGCATGCAGACTGAAATAAAACTGGCAAATACCATTTAATTGGCCCGTTGAGAGCAGTAAAGGCCAGTGTGCTTTGCTGAGCATGAGAATGAATCAAATATAATGTGACTCTCACGTGAAGCCAGCAGCAGGGTAGCAGCCTGTTACGCTTCACTGTTTTTGTCTCTCAAGCTCGAGAGGCCAGAAATCAACACCAAACACAACAAATTACGCAAGGGTTATTGTTTTCCATAAATCTTTATTTGTCTTTGTTGAAAAGAATGGCTTTTTTTATTTACAAAAATTTGAATAGCTGAATAATACATAGAGGCCTGAGTCTGAAAGGTTTGGTGAACAATATATTTCCTTGGTACAGTTCCATGTTGCCTCTATTTCAAAGAGTTTGTGTACATGCTCAGGTCACACAGCATCCCAGATAAAGAAGAAGGAAAAAGAAGGGATAAAGTCTGTCTTAGCTCCTGGGGTAGAACATGGCGTATTTGGATGTCCGGAAGCCAAGCAGATCTCTCATCTCGTTGCGAAACTTGGACAGGTCTTGTCTCAGATCGTTGAGGTTTTCCACTGTGGCTTGATCAGTGCTCTGCATCTTCTGCCGTGTCGAGGTTAAGTAGCGGTGAACCAGGCAGCACATGATTTTCTGGTAGTTCTCATCGTGCTTTTGCTTTAAATTCCGCCATTCCTAAACAGAGACAATGACAAGAGTGCCACGGGACATTTAATCACATCTGATATTTAACAAGGGATAGTTTTTGAAGCTTTGACAGAGTTACCTTGAGGCTGTTCTGTCTCTTGACTTTGCCCTTGGAGGTGTGTGAGCAGATCCACTTGCTCATACTGGTCACCAAGTAGCACATGGTTTTCGGGGAGGGAAGGATGTTGAAAGGCGGAGGAAGGGTACATTTGTCATCAAAGTAGCTGAGCCACAGTTTGGCCCGAGCAAATTTCCACTCTTTATCCTCGTGATTCTGCAAACAACAGTGCAAACACCGCTCGAGAAACAATCCTCACTCACATTTAATGTTGGTAACACTATTCTTTGGGACTTCTTTAGGGGTGACTGAGTTGCTTTCAGTGCTACCCGGCAACTGTGTTCTATTTTACTTTGATAAACATCTTCCATTCAAGTCTAAACTTTCCAAATCAACCTCAAATTGTCTATGACAGTTTACACTTTCCACTCACAGCAATTTGTCGGAAGCTCTTGTGCAGCATGGCAACCAGCAGTTTGGTCAGGACAATTACAACCACAATGTTGTACGTGCCAATGATCATGGCCCCCACAAAAGACCGCAGCTCCTCGGTGTAGCTTATACGTGTGACAAAGAGCGCAACATGGGCCAGAGAAAATATGTACCAGAACAGGGCATAACATGTGCCCATAAACCTGTAATGCAAAAAAATATATATTAAATTGTTATTTTTATTGTATATTAGTTCAAAGTAGACAGGAAGAACAATCAGGTCAGTCAGGACACGACCTTACTACAGTTCACAGAATGCTGTTTAGGTCATGTGTGTATGCTTGATCCCGCCCCTTACGTGTGGAATGCGTCGTTGCTCTGTTGCAGGCAGAAGATGCCCTCGCAGTCCTTAGGCGGGTTCTTCTCTTTGTCTTTTGACTCAGTCCCGTAAAGCTGGGTGAGTCCGATGGTAAAAGAAAACAAGACTAACAGGAAGAGACCCAGAAACTTCCCAAACTCCTGCAGCATCTGGCCCATAGAGATCTGTTTGGAACAAAAGCGTGACTGTTATTTAAATCCCTCCACAACCTAGTCGCCCACTAGAAGCTTGTTTTTCACCGTGCGCTCTTGTTAGAAATGACCCCACGGAAAAAGGAAAGAGGTTTATTTCTGCCTAAGGGAAGGCTGACAAACATGGCAGAAGCCAAAGACACACAAGTCTTCTCACATCCCTAAGAAGCCCTTATTTATAGACTCGAGTGAAATGCTTGTTTACAAGAGATGCTTAAACAAGGTCCTAATACACAGGTGTCCAGTGTGAGGGATGACTGCTCCGGCTGGTTGTCAAGGTAAAGGGCGACAGCGGTGTTTGCACTAAAACCCAAGCAGCTGTTTGAGGAGCTGGTGAGTCTATTTGTGTGATTCGGTCTCCTGTCATGTGTACATTTTGCTTCTTCTGTATGGGAGATGTGTGATTTAGGAGCTGAAGCTGTCCCCTGCGTGTTCGTCTGACAGACAGTTACTGTACAAACACGGCAGGAATGTGGAAGGTCAGAGCTCCTAACCTTGGCTGGAGGGAGAGTGACGCAGTTGAGTTCCCTCAAATGGCCTCTTATGGATATAAGGAAAACAAACACTGTCTGCCTCTGCCAATAACTAACAACAGTGCATGGCCTTTCTAGACATATCCTCATCAGATATTGCCCAATTGCATTGTAAAAATGCAATAACAGTAGGACTTGTGATATTTCAATGATGGCTTTGAAAGACTAAAAGTGAAATTGCATTCTGGGATATATCAAAGTTTGATTTAAGGATCTAATTTGACTTGCAAAGTGGGATTATTGGCCAGATAAAAAAACATAACATTATTGCAATACAAGCAGTTCTTTGCGATATAGATATTACTGTAAATATTGAATTTGCTGATTATAGAGTAAGTAGAAGCTGAAATACAGAACGATCTCACAATAAAGTTGACTGTTGAGTTGTTGGATGTAAAACAAAAGCCATCATGTTATCCCAAGGTTATGATTTGTTAATGTTACTTAAAATGTTTAATATGGTGGCACGCAGGCACAGTGGTTAGCACTGTCCCTCACAGTAAGAAGCTCCAGAGTTTCAGACTCCTTTCTCTGTGAAGTTTGTATGTTATCTCCATGCTCAGGTGGGGTTTCTCCAGGTATTTCAGTTTCTCCCACTAACAAAATGCTATAATCTCTGGTTAGTAACATGAACTGCCCCCTGGTGGCAGCTGTTGACAATAAATTTCCCCATGGGGATTGTAATAGGATAATAAAAAAAATGATGCATTATCATCCAAGTTGCATTATCAGTACAGCACTCAAAAACACTGACTGCCCTTCCCCCTACTTAGCAATCAGAGAACACAATCACTTCCACCTCTCCAGAGCCAATACCATTTTAAAGAACCACTCAACATTATCCCTCTCAACTAATGCCCTCAGGCATGTCCATTAAATCTAGAACCACTACATAAACAGTTTCTTTATTAAGGAAACATCAAAATCATTCAATAATCCTGATCATCGAAGCATGTAAGACAAAAAAAGTATTTCTATAGAAATCTGAATAGTTCAAATGAATTAAATGCTAGGTTGTGTCATGTGAGGTGCGTCTGTTACGGAGCATGAATACAGTGCTGGAGGTCAAGTCTGGGTTTTCGGTGAGCTCACAGTGTGCCCATGGTGATAAGAGATATTCACATAGTCCGGTCAGTGTTTCCGCCAGCAGAGCAGTGAGCTGTCCTGCTCAGGAGGAATGGAGTCAGAGAACCCACTGCACTGACTCACTGTCTGCACATGTGTGTGCTTTAGTGTACGTGTGGGGTCTGAGAGGACGGCACACTCGCTTCACTGTGCTCAAATATGTGGCTCCATGTGCAGTAGTAGGTGTGTCTGCCATGTGGATACACACACGTTTTTCCAACGCTAATTGGTTTTCCGTCGTGGCCAAGGCCAGATAGTGACGTCACAGAGCTGGTGAGTAAAGGAGTTGGGATTAACAATCTACAGCTTCATTATAAGGTTTTATAAGAAAACCACCAACAGCATCTTTAATGGTTAATGACAGTAAACACAATGAGCTCACTGCATACCTGCGCACAACTTTACTTAACATTGTCAGGAAAATAATGCTGTAACCTTTGCCAACAACATGACAGTTATTGTTACTGTGTCTTTCAAACAGCTGCACATAGACACTAAAAAGAGTTCAGAAGCATCTAAAGTTTCACAGAACCAGCAGGAGGGGAGCTCTGGTGCCATGCAGGCTTGTTAAGATGCACGTTAAAGAAATGCCAGGTTTGAATAGAACATGTCAAGCTAACTGATTTATTTTTAAATTGTCCTCGTGAGAAAAATCCTAGTCGGCAGCCACACCAGCCAGCATGTTTTTGATATTGGTGGGGTAAACCGGAGTACCCAGAGGAAACCCACTTAAGCACAGAGAGAAGATGCCAGAAAAGCCCCGTCTGACCCGGGAGTCAAACCCTGGAACTTCTAGGTATCGAAATGTTGTTAAACACAGAGGGATATTGAGCTTGTTGAGATTCTGACTGTCCCCCAAACCTACCTCAATAATAAATAACAAAACAAAATACATATTGGAATATCCATCAAACATATGTCATTTAGTTAGCCATTGTTAGAAAACAAAGTACATGCTCATGGCCACGGTACCAACCACAAAGCCACGTTATTCTTACACAATATGCATATTTGTATTGTTGGAGAATATTTGAGTTTTCCTTGGCGATGTTATTTAACCTTGCAGTTGTTTAAGATAAACAGAGACAGAGCTACAAAGATATAGATACTGCAATCACAGCCTCAGTGTGAGGGAAGGCCTCATGAGGCACGCTGACCAGAACACACAGTTCTAACAATGTACAGATCTTAATTAAGGTTAAGGACATTATGTAGAATGAATTATTCCCCAACATGTATTAGAAGAAAGTGGATGTATTACCAACATATTTTTAAAACCTTGTCATTCATTGTATTGTATATATCAAATGTATTTGCAATGAAAATTCCCTAAATTAAAAGTTAATCAAAGCCATTTGTTGTCCCACAACCCAGTCTGCCGGTGTGGCAAGGCTCCTACCTGCAGTGGGCCTAGTATGGAGCTGGTGGTGTACATAAAGAAAAGTCGCAGGTAGCTGAGAACGTTAGCGAAGGCAAACAGGCCCTCTGCCACCAGGATGGGATGGAAGGCGTCCCAGTCCTTCCTCTCTCTTTCTGGCACTTTCTCGCACTGCACGACAATGAAACAAAACACTGCAAAAATGACTTACTTATTGTATATCGTAAAGCAAATGTGAGTTTTCTCCAGAGCTCTGCATATTTTCCATCTTTTACCACTCCATTTGACTCTATAGCGTTCACCAGGGTGCGATTTCCTTAACAGGCCATTAGCTAATCCTCTCTAATGTTTGTCTGATGGTGTGACTGACTACAGAAGCTTTTGTGTGTGTGTGTGTGTGTGTGTGTGTGTGTGTGTGTGTGTGTGTGTACCTTGCTGTGTGCAACAATCTTGAGGGCAAAGGTGGCGAGGTAAAGTGAATTCATGACGAAGCTCAACTGATTACGAGATTCTTCCAGAAAATCTTCCAGGCCCTCGTACCACAGGCGCTTCACGTCCGACCACACCATCCCTAAAGCAGAGGAGGAGACATTTAACGTCACCATATGGGTCACATCGGAAAAGACATTTTGTTGTCATCTGAGGCAAATTGGTTCCAGGTAGAGCTGCAAGTTGTATTATTAAAAGTTAGAGTCCAGGTGTCGGGGAGGATATGGAGTGGTAGTAACAAACATGGAACAAAATCATATAAACAAGATACATATTGGACAATTCCATCTGTGTTTGAAGCAGTGTCGTGGTCTTCAGAGCTTTAGTTTAGTTTAGTTTATTTGGTCTAAAGAAAAGAAAACAAAAGAAAAGGAAAGAAAAACAAAATAGTATTAAGACAAAGATTTCCTTGACCAAAAAGGTGTAGGCTGAAGTCAAGAGACTTATTTTTGTCTATCTGACACTCAACAAAAATCACAAGACGACTACAACATTTACATTACATACTTTACTACATACACAAGAGAACAAACAATCACACACAGATGCACGGACAGTTAGACGGGATCTGTTTTCCTATTCATTTGTGACTCAGGGGAACAGCAGGGAAAGAATAGTATATTGATAAAGGGGTGGGAGCCTTTTCAAAATGAGTGCTTTGAACATAAATATATACAGTACGTAAATCAAGACATTTAAACAACATAATAATATTAGATTATTGAGCTCTACAGCGTACACATGCTTTTATCATGTTTCAGATTTAGCTTTGCATTTATCAATTCAGCTTGTGATGCTTTGTGTCTGATATTGAGCTGGAGGATGCTGCAAGTGTGAGGCTCCACATCTCTGCTGAGAAGGCAGGGCCATTATGGCGATTGAATGATCCGACTAATGGTTTCTTGGCAGAAGAGGAAGGTAGAGAGGCTGTTTCCCCAGAGAGAAGTCAATCTCAGACCAGCTTCATCTACAAAAGACAGGCTGTGTACCCGCCTGTCTTTGGTAGGATGTATGTTTGTATATATCTATCTTAACGTGCAAGCATTAAGCAGTAGTTGAGTGTTTTTTGTCCTTTAGTGTAAAAAAACAATTTGTCATTCTCTGCCTGATAGGATTACAGATACAGGAAATTGCCAAAACTGAATAATTTTTACTCTACTTTGCAACATAACGTCATTAGATTCTGACTTGTAAATTTAATTTAATCATTGATGATTTTTTTGTTTTGTTTTTTATAAGTGTGATGTTGTTTTCTTCACAAAAACCTGCTTTTAAAGCTACATTCAAAAGAAAAAATGCTACCAATCAGGTCTGAACAGAAGGACATGCGTGTATGTAAAGTAAAAAGGCTGACCTATGATCCATAAGATGAGCAGGTAATCAATCATTTCCAGAGCAGGGCCCTCAGTATTTTTCTTGTCTCCATTGTAGACCAGCGAGTACAGGTTGAGTAGCAACAGGAAAGTCAAGTATGAGGCGCTGTGGATGATGAACTTGACAAAGGGCGTGTGGATGATCTGGCCCACACGGGAGCGCGGCACCAGAAGGTAGCAGACAGACAGCAGCGGCCACAGCAATGCCACAAACAGCACTGTGGCCATCTTCAGACAGGTGTGTTTGCGTCGGTAGCTGGCCGTCTCCCCGAACCACACTGTGTTGAGGAACTGCTGGCAATTGGACTGAGCCACAAACTGCAGAGGAATAATACCAGTCAAAATGACACATCTTTGGAAAATGGGGGGTTTTATGTCTCACTCAACTGATATACAAGTTCTACTTTTCAAACTGAAACCTGTAAATTTGCCCCATACTGTTTCAACTACCCGAAAAGTTGGTACTAGAGGGAATACGGTATTCCACAAAGCACATATTTCCCCGAGTAATGTGGACAGTGTACAGGATCAGATTTCAGTCAGTCAAATGAAGTCATCAAGTAAAATGATGTATAAGACAGGTGTGATGTTGCTACCTAACCTCTTTTTGGTTGTATTTGATGGCGAGTTTGAGTCGGCTGAGGTTCATGCGCTCCTCCATCAGGCCTCTCTTGTCAACTTGATCCTCGCTGCAGGTGTGATTAAGAATAACTTCGAGCTCTCGGGAGTTTCGAGCCTGAGCCAGCAGATCCTTGGCAAACATCTTGCACTGCTTCGCCAGCTCCTCATAGTCGTTCCTGCGGGCGCCAAATGAGATTCAATCAGAGCTATGCACATGAGGGGATTGGGATTTATAGCAGTAGCAGACAACGAGATGAAGAGACTGTAACATCGAAATACATTTGTGTCAGTAATAAGTTATGTTCATGGTGAGAAATTAGTTTGACGTGCTCTGACATGCTGCTGATGGCAATCATACCTGAACTCCACCTCGACCAGACTAAGCTCCTTCAGATCTGTGCTGAGTTCAAACGCCCTCAGTATAGGATCTTCCTCAGTCAGCATGATGAGAGAAGGACTGGCCAAGCAGCGGTAAATGTCCAGACGGAACCTGAACGCAAACACCAGATGGGATTTAAGATGTAAGGTTATAGGAATATAAGGCACAGCATGAAAGAAAAGGAACATTTGCAGTGTTAATATGAGAAAAAGTGATTTGCAGGAACATTAAGTCTGAGTCTTGTCATTTTTTTGCACCTGCTTTGACATCTGTGTTGCTTGCCAGAAAAACAGCACAGCACTGACTCATTTATCTCACAGTGTAAGAAGCTACTGCCCTGCAGACAGAAAAAATGTGCCCAGCAGATGACATTGCATTCTAGACAGCAATGAATATGAGGTTTTTCTATCATTTTAGAAAAGGCTTGATTTTTCTGGCGCAAACATTCAATCATTTTTAGAAACAGATGACACATGACAGTTCATTATTGAAAGAATGCTTTACAGAAGACCTCGTCTGACAGAAGGAATGATTAACAACACTAGCTCTGACATTCCATAGGACAGACCAAAACAACCATTTTAATATGTGTTTTTCTCGAGCTTTGAGTTACTGCAAGAGCAGACAGTTTGCTCCAAGTGCAATACAGAAAATAAAGCACAAAATAGTCCTACAAAAACACTGTATGGTCAGTGTGGCACATCCTTTGTAAACAAGTTTGGTGAAAATCTCAGGCCTGTTTAGTCATGTTTAGTCTTTATGTTAAGCTTTTAAATTATTGCAATGTCAGAAGAACCAAGAACCAAATCTTGGTTTTATCAGTACAATAACCAAATTATGTTATTTAGTATTGAGAAATGAATACCATTCCATGTTATGTCACCCACCAGTTGTGTGTCTGAAGAATTTCATCACCACTTTGGACTAGAATAATGAAGAATACATCTGAAATAGATTTGTGTTTGCGTTGCTATTATACACTTTTCAACACTTTATGCAAACACGCCAGTTTTTTTAAATTATATGTATAGTATAATGAGACATCGTAAGCCTTTTTGTTACGCTTTCCCCAGTTCATACTGTTGTTGTGTCCTTGGGCAAGACACTTAACTCCAGTGTCTGTGGCACTGGTGTATGAATGTGTGAGTACGTTTGGAGGCCGGAGAGTCTGTAGGCACAAAATGTCTGCCCCACCACCAGTGTGTGACTGTGGAGCAAATGAATAATGGACTCTGTAAAGCGCTTTGAGTGCTTTTAAAAGTGCTATATGAATCCAATCCATTATTATATATTCACACTTTCTAACATTTAACTAATAGCAAGGAGCAGTAAAGTACTGTGAGTCAGCTACACTTATTATACAATCAGTTATTAGAATGAAGCTTTTTAGTTTTGAACAGAACTATACAATTTTTAAAACTGTATTTGACAACACTGTCTGAGTGCAGTAATATTACCATAGTACACCTACCTGCATTCATTTCTTTTAAGTAGGTCCTGGCTTAATTACATTTTGGCTGCTTGCTATGACCTGCTCCGCTAAAGTAGTGCCACATGCAGATTACCATCTACTGCCTCATTAAGAATATAGCACCTTGAACAACCTCACTTCAAACAATCAGCTTTATCTCAAATCTGTAACAGGCTATTTCACTTAATACCCAACACCTGTGTATGTCAGACCTGGAATTAAAATACTCAGACACATGAACTCTGGAGGCCTGTACCTGGAGTGGCGTAAGCTGTCTTTCTTGTTTTTGGCATTGCAGAGGGTGCACTCGCAGCCCACAGCGTGAGGACGGGGCAGTGAGATGTCTTGTTTGAGCAGCATGGTCAGGATCTCGTAGTTGTTCCTGTGTGCTGCCAGGATGACCGGAGCCACGTCCATAGTGGTTGAATACTCGGGGTTCTGAATACGCTGCATCAGTTTCTGAAAACATAAAAGAGTCCCGCTCAAACCATATTCAGATCTTGAATACGCAGTCGATTAATAGTTATTACAAAGGGACTGACAGCAATTGATGGTTTTGACGAACGTCTTGGCCTGTGGTTTAGGAGGATGTCCACTGCCCCAACCACCTCAGAGTCTATGGCCACCAAGAGGGCATCTGTGGCCTGGACAGAAACAGTTTTGAAATAGGTCAACAATAAATAATAATACAATTTCAAAGCTCTTCAGTGTTTCTCTGCCCAACCTGGCAACCATGATCTAGCAGCAGCTGCAGGATGTCCAGGTTCTCATTTTCAATAGCAATAGTGATCGCATCTCGGCCCAGCACGTCGATGCAGTTGATGTTGAGTTCGCCGTGCCGGTTCTCCTCAAGAAGCTTCTTCACCATGTAGTAGTCACCTGTGAATGCACAAAACCATCATACAGTTTAATTCTAAATGAGGTGATCTCTATAATGAACCACACAAGCATTCTCTGTGACAGCACCTTCACAGAACCACTCCAGTCAGTCATGTAACAATAAGGTCTCCCTTTAAAGGACATTGGGTCTTGTTGCAGAGTCATGTTCAGCCAAGCCTTTATATGGTTAAAAAAAAAAAAACATTGTTGCTTCTGCACACTGTCTGTACTTATCAGTTAAACATTCCCATCCTATCAGGCCACATGCATACAGCCATGCCTGGTCTTTGTCTTACTTTGTGTCAGTAGTGTAGAAACTCCTCATCATGCTTACAATAACTTTCCTTGTGAAGTTGGGGGTTTGCAGAAAAGGTGGGATTCAAACTGTACAGCACAGACACAGTATGTTCAGCCAATAGGCCAACGTGTAGGCAGCTCTGAGGAATTTACCAGAACAACAAATGTGCTCCTAGAAATGTGTCATGTTTCACCTCCAGCGCATTCAGACATGAAACCTCATAAACAATGACACTAACCTTTCTCACATGCTAGCAGAAAGAGCTTTTCGTCCAGCGTCGTTTCCTCCTTCACCTCTCTGACGTCCTTTAAAGGCTAGAAATTTATCCGGAGAGGAGGCGTCAGTGCCTTGGTAAAGAGCTGCCATCACGACGGAAAGCGAGTATGGACAAACACTGATGTGCATTCCACTAGAAAGCGGTGACCATTACACGAGAATATGTGGTGACATTTGAGCGAATCTGTTCGAACTGTTTTCACGCACAAGGTACTAGTGTCGTCATGTGAATCACATCACTGTCGTCGCATCTCTGCGCCCTTCTCCTGCTCCAAAATGGTTGTCTGCGCGCACACTCCGCTCCACTCAGGCTTCAACCCCCCCACCTAGATGAAAGCGCAACAAACAGATAAGTGGCTTTCTCTGGTGCTACTTATAAACACCATGTTCTTGCGTCGCACGATGCGCCTTTTGGTCCTGATGCTGCTACTGCTGCTGATGAAGTCTCTACTGCGCATGTCTCCGCCTCCACCTGCTCCTTCTTTTCACGGGCTTCATAATTACATAACATGAGTTTGCATCTACGCTGTAGAAGCTACTGATACTGTGCAGCGTAGAACATGCTTCGTACTTAAAACAGACTGGAACCTGATGAGCACAACGCGTAAAATGTCCCGGTATAGTATATAGTACAGTGAAAAGTGATCACATTAGTAACAATAGTATTAATGTTAACATGTTTGTGTACTGTGTATTTTAGTGTGCATAAGTAGGAGGTTGTCTTATACAGTACCAGAGAAAGAGCTTTAATTGTGTTTGTAAAGACAACAAATAAAGTGCATAATAAAGTATTGTACATTTGTTTGCTTTCCTTTTACAGTGCATTATGAGGAAAGCAAACAAATGTACAATACCTTTGTTAATGATTAGCTCAATGATCTACATGTGGATGTCTGCTGCACTGATGATATGTCCTGATTGTTGTCTTGGAACTAACTTTGTCAGGATTAAAAAATGCAAATGTAATTTTAGCATTGTACTATTTCAACAAAATAACACCAGATATGTAGGTTTTATTTTACATAAGCTACAGTCATCGCAAGACCGGGTCCAGACTCACGGAGGTCAGTGTTTGGTGAAGGAGACAGATTTGTATTGAATATAAAATGATAGAGGTTTTTTTTCAATCAAAAATGCCATTGGTGGTCTTGGTTGGTCTTAACGTTTTAGACTGAGACAAGAGAAATCAAAACCATGACAAGACCAAGTGGTGCAGATTTTGACCAAATGGAGGTCAGACTGAAATCAGGCTATTGATTTTGATCTTATTCAGTGACAAAGTTTCAAGGCCTAGTTCATCACTTTTCAGAAAATAAAAACAGCCTGTCAAATCTGCTGTAGCTAAAAGGCTATGTCTAGCATAGTTTTTATAGCATTATAGAAAAAACAAAATAAATAAATAATCTTTTTCCCCTATAATTATTTTGGTGGTGCAATTTTTTTTTCTACTCAATGTCAGTTATACATGGCTTCTAAATCTTGTTTATCCTCCTTTTTAAAAGTATTACATTTCACAACAGAGTGCGAGTTGAGGCGGGGTTCATAATAATCAAACCAAATCAAAACCATATTTGTTTTTTTCTAAATCAAACTTAATATATATCCATTACCTGTAGTTCTCCAGCAGAGGGCAGTGTGCACAAATGTTTTCCACAATACATTTAGACATTACATACAATACATTTTTTTCCACAATACATTTCCACAATACATTTTAGACATTAGACAATAAAAGCTCCAGAAGAGAAAGAAAGGTTGAAAGAAAAAACATCTTCATTTGTATCCTTCTTATCTTCTGGCCTACGGAGGTTTTAAAAGTCTGCTAAGTGCTACCTCATCTGACAAAACATCTGGGCTCAATTTCCATGGATATGTGACTCAACAATACATTGGAATAGAACATAGCAATAATATGAAACAGCTCATAGTTTCATAGAGAACAGTGATCCCACTAAAGTCAGAGGACGTATGCTTTCACTTTTTGTGCCATTAACCCTTCAAACCCTGGAAAGAGGATTTATATGTGTAGCATACGCTTTCCTCTGTCCTCAGTTTTATAACATATGGGATGTCCAGTGTCACTTTCCCCTGTGACAGTAAGTGGACATACAGAAAACTACAAAAACTACAGAGTTTAGCACAACCAATGACTGTCTTTGGTGTCGGTGCAGAATATGACAAGAGCTCATTCATGCTTAAAAAGCACGGCTAGTTTTTGGAGAACTTTCTTTCGTAAGTCCCTCTTGGACCCAATGATGAAGAAACAGTAGAAACTTACCGTTACCTAATCTAAGCCCTAAAGCACATGTCTGGTCATTATATTTCTAAAACGAACGTAACGTAACTTCCACTGACCCTCGAGGAACAAAGAGAATTGGGGGACAATAGGGGAAAAGCCCGTTTTGTAAGGGTAACAATATTTGGCAGTAGGCTTATTGGGTGAGTATTTTGTAGCGTGTTCGTGTGTCTTAAAAGGCTGGCGTACAAGAAAATGATGCAGATGATAAGGTAGACCTCTCCTAAACACAACAGCTTCATGTTCACACTTTATTTATCTGTCGGAGGCAGAGAAGTCTGCTCGTGTATGAAGACGAACGCTGCGTAAAGCCAATGACGCAGCTCGCTCTCTGACTACGCCAGAGACATGACCAATAGCGAGCAGGGCAGGGCGGGCCCCTCTCTTCTATTCAGACTGCATCGGTTCAGTTAGTATTAGTTGAAAGAACCGAGCTGCAGGAAGTAAAGCTTTGAGAAAGTGTGGATACCGTCGCTGTGCCGCTCTGCTATTTTCTTGTTTTCAGCGGAGCTCATCAAACAGAGAACAGGCTTTTGTTGTGAGCGATGCCCGAGCTTCGCGTTTACGAGGATGCACAAGAGGAGAAGTGCGCAGGGATGCCTCTGCTGAACGTGGACAAACAGGGCGTCTGTTACAACGATGAAGGCTGCTTGATTTTAGTTTTGAACGCGGGCCATACATCCAGAAACACAGCACAGCTCGACACGGACTCGAAGACTGGCCGTGGACGTTTCCTCTTATGAAGAACATTGCGCAGTGCAGGGAAAACGGGACGTCGTGTTGTGGGTTAGGAATCCGTGGTGACTACATCACCCAATCAACATCTTCTTCTGCTGCTGGGCATCTCTGCCCAGGACTGCTTCCAGACATCACCCAGACTTTGTTGTTAATGTCAACGTGAGGGGCTTACATGCGGTGGTGAGAGCCACTCTCGGAGGAAACAGATGAGAGGCAAACAGTATCATCAAGCACTGAAGTTGACAGCGCCTTGGGAAAAGGATGCTGGCTTTGGGAGGAAGCTCAAAACCTACAGGAATCATACCAAGATAATAGCACAGCCTGGGATCGTGATGAAGGTCCTGCGCAGGAAGAGGATTGTCTTATTCATGGCTTATTTCCTCCTGCTGGTCCTCACCATGCTCAATTTGGCTAATTATAAATGGACTAAAGAGCCACAACAGTGTAATCATCAGATGAGGGGCACCACATATCAGAGCAGATCAGACATCCGCTTCTTGTACAGGCCCTCTCTGGCTAAAAAAAGACAGCTTATCTACGTGCTGACCACCTGGAGGTCTGGCTCATCTTTCTTTGGTGAGCTTTTTAACCAAAATCCAGAAGTGTTCTTCTTGTACGAGCCCATGTGGCACATCTGGCAGAAACTATACCCAGGTGATGCTGTGTCTTTACAAGGTGCGGCCAGGGACATGCTTAGCTCCTTGTACCGCTGTGATCTGTCTGTGTTTCAACTTTACAACA
This sequence comes from Perccottus glenii, assembly GCA_024416835.2. NCBI lineage: Eukaryota > Metazoa > Chordata > Actinopteri > Gobiiformes > Odontobutidae > Perccottus > Perccottus glenii. Next base: position 14,649,449 of record CM044558.2, read on the forward strand.
GCCCTGGGGGCAAGAATTTTACCTCCCTTGGACTATTTGGGGCCACCCTTAATAAAGTGGTGTGCTCCTACCCCCTCTGCTCAGCCTACAGGAAGGAGGTGGTGGGGATGGTGGATGATAAGGTGTGTAAAAAGTGCCCCCCTCAAAGCCTTAGACTCTTAGAGGAGGAGTGCCTCAAATACAACACTATAGTCATAAAGGGGGTGCGCATTCTAGACGTTAACGTTTTGGCACCGCTCATGGAGGATCCTTCTCTGGATTTAAAGGTGATACACCTTGTCCGAGATCCAAGAGCGGTGGCCAATTCAAGGATCAAGTCCAGACATGGCTTGATAAGAGAGAATTTGCAGGTCGTCCGCAGCAGGGACCCTAAACTTCGCCGGATCCCGTTTGTCGATCCTGGTCACAAAGCCAACAAAAAAGATGGCTCTGACTACCACTCTATAGGAGCCATGGAGGTGATCTGTGACCGCACCTCCAGGACATTAAGGACCGCCTTAAACCCACCAAGCTGGCTGAAGGGGAAGTTCATGGTGGTGCGTTACGAGGACCTGGTGGAGAACCCTGTGAAAATTTTGCGGAACATCTACCACTTCGCCAACCTCTCGGCCAATCATGACATAGAGTCGTTTGCATTGAACATGACCAGTGGCTCTAGTTCATCATCCAAACCTTTTATAGTGTCATCTAGAAATGCCACGCAGGCTGCCAGCGCCTGGAGAACTGTGCTGAGCATCCAGCAGATCAAACAAGTGGAGGACTACTGCCATCATGCCATGTCTGTGCTAGGTTATGAGAGAGTCAGAACAGCAGGCGAGGCTAAAGACTTGAGCAAACCACTTCTGACACACTCCAAACTCTGAAACTATACTCACCACCAAAGTCCTTTTAATTTAATGTACATTTTACATTGAGTGCCGTTTGCTCTTACTGAGGAATAAAGCTTTATGTTGAATCACTGTTTGAGGAGCTCTGCTGGCTACATCTGGAATGTATCTTTTTCAGTTACCATATGATGGGACCACCTTTTTTCTACTGGAATATTAGATGTGTTTGACAATGAAAGGCCTCCGTACATGACTGGAAAACAAACAACAGTATGAGTCATAAATCTTGTTATGATGACATTTCAAAATGGATGTCTTGAAGTTATTTTTGAATGTTCAAAAGCTTACAAACATCTGTTTTTCATTCTCCATCCTGTCTGTAAAAGTAAAAATAGTTGATGAATGGAAACACACAAAGTTCATTGATAATGTCTGTTTGTAAGATCTGGTCAAAGTCTGAGACAATCAGTAAATACATTTTGTTGATGTGCCATAGTTAGAATCAGAGCAGCCATCATGCTTTTGTCCAGAACAACACACATTAGGGATGTTTTCATTTATGTCAACAAATCTTTGTAGGGTGATATCATGCACTGTGGACAATGTCAAAGCTCTGCAGCTGGAAACTCGTTTTCTCAGTGTCAACAGGGGCAGTCCGTTCTACTATTTCAAGTGTTTACAGTTGCTTGCTCTTAGAAAACAACATGATCTGGGATTATTGCATTCAGTAAAGTTCACAGTTGAATAAGAACTTGTGCATCTGTCTTGACACTGTTCATTTCCTCACCACATTACACCCTGTCTAGTTCTGAATATGTGTTATGGGTATGTACTATTGAGCTAAAATAATACATAAGTTACATAACACGGTCAATATATACATCACAAAATATTTCCTCAAAGCTATTCTTAAATGGCTTATTATTTTAAGCCACTTAAGAATATCAAAGAAAAATGGCTAATATAACTACATTAAAAACAAGGTCAAACAAACATGGTTTTAAAGGGTATTTATTCAGAACAAGTATTGCTTGCTGAGGTTTGGTAATTAAATGTCTCAAAGGTACACTTTAGTAAAACATTCAGTGGTTTTTGTAACAGCAAGGTTATAGAAAAAGTTGCAAGGCCTTGTTGTGAGCAGATTTATATTCAGAGGGATAATGTTGCCAGTGGACGTACTTCAGAGAATAGTTCTCATGGGAACACTGATGACACGCTTTGAGATTTGTAAGGAAAGTGTACAAACTGACACTTTTAAGGCTTTAAGTCAAACGCACAGCAGGAGTATGCTTTTTGCTAGAACTGCTCCCTTGTAACACTACATGTCAAACTTTTTAAAATTACTGATGGGCATAATGAATAATATTCATTCTCTTCAGCTGCATTTGAGAAGGAAACAGGACAATTCCAAAGATGCAACCATGCATACACAACATAGTGAAATGAAAAAGCCTGACTTCAAGGAAAATGGCTTTAATAAAATGAGAAAAAGAGTCTGGAGTGGATAACCAACAGTCAGCTTCACTCAAGGGGAAAAGAGTCCCTGAAATTTATAATAATGCACTCAGAAAGCAGCAAAGTACAGGCCATAATTAAAGAACTCAGTAGAAACCTTACATGCTAATATCCATTTTTTTGGGGCCCAAACACAGTTAATATGCTTAAGCGTACAAAAGTATTTGAGAGCAGCACTGAATGATAAGTTGCGGGAGATGAGCGGTAATAAATTCAGTGGAATACATTTGAATCTGCTAAAGGGACTGTAAAAGGCAACAGTGTAATAAAAGTTTTATAATGAATTGGAAAGAAGCAAAGTTGGCACAAATATAATTTGCGATAAGTAAGGGAAATGCTTTTCTTTCTAAAGTATGTTATGCAATCAAGAAGGATGAAGGCGTTTCCTTTGCAATTAATGTGATGTATCATTGAGTAATCTTGACAGATAAATAAAAAGATGTTTTTGGAAAATCTTCAACCAAAACAAGCCCAGCAAATCAAGAAAAGAGCAGTGGTAATCAGGATTGTTTTCCTCTGTGTGCATGCATGTCTGCAGATGACCCTAAGCACCGTGGGAGTCGGGGCCTTAGCCTAAGGGGCGGCCGGGCTGAAAAACTGAGGTTAGAGGCGACTGCTTCTTCTTCAGGCCTCCCTCTGTGCAAGACTGTGGCCAAGGCCTAGATCTCCTTCAAGCAGATCTTCCTGGTGCTCAGATTCTGACTGACCTTCTGTGCAAACACCAGGACTCTCTTTTTCCATCTTAACTTCTTGCTCTGCCTCGTATAATTGCTCTTCATCCTAAACCATAAAAAGTGAAAGTCATGACAAGTTTTACTTTACACAATGACATCTATTTTATATCAAACTGTACCTTGTGAACACCGACGCAGTTGAAGAGTCCAGCGAATGACCCACACCACTCAGGAAGGGAGTTTCGAAGTCGAGGCCCACAGTGTGTCAATGCAGGCTTTATATATCTGTGACCTCGTTAAGGCATTTTTCCAAATATGTGCAAGTGATGACAGTAAGCAGCCAAGAGGAAAAACAGGTCATTTTTAGCCCTTCTCTAATGTGGTTCATAATATTCTACAGTCAAATCTGATTACAATGAACACACATTTATATGATTGCACCTAAATGTTTGCAAGAAAACAAATCTTCACCAAATAGTGTAGTATTTATTTTTAAATGTATATCCCAAGCCACTCACTGCTTACCTTAGATGAACCTTTACTGTTGATGTTATGCAAGCCCCAGAAATAACCTTTGTAAATGGTGCTGCCTCCTGAGCTCAGCGCAAAAAGAGCCTGAACAATGACACAGCCCTTTTCACATTTTCCAACATCACTGCACAGACTGAAGTGTACTGTAGTAACACACTTTTCTTACAGTAACATTAGGACTACGTTGCTCCGCTTATAAGACCATTATCAGCTTACTGTCATTAAATGCCAGTGGCACTCCATTTACTGCAGCGAGAGGGATATTAGTCATTTAGGCTTTAGGTGCCTGTGCTATTTCTGCTCCAGCTTTATCATAATAAATAATAAATATAACAGCTTATGTCTGCTGGGGAGATGTTATGAGCAATGAATTATGCCATAAAGACAGTGGAGCAATGGTTGATGAAAGCAGTAACAAAAAATAAAATAGAATTGCTTAACTACCAACGTAATACAGGTTTTGCTGCTTTGTGATATAGTGGCAGCTAATTCTGTATTATCTAAAACACTGTACAATTTCAATTTCAGACCTCTGAGTAGGCCAGGTTGATTTTACATTTACACTTTGCTCTGCACACACCAATACCTAACCATTTTGGATAAAAGAAAACATTGTACCCCAGAGTCACAGAAGGACACAATACTCCAGCACAGACACAAAGACAAGGAGTGCAGGGAATGATGTGAACTATTATTTGTATATGCAGTGCCGTTATCAGCAAAATGCAAGTGAGAATTACAGTCTGGCAGAAAACAAGATTTACTTATAAATGTCCAAAGGGAGCAGACAGAGAGAACATGCTGAGTAGCAGTAAGAAGGGAAAGCCTAAGTGCTGCTTCAGCCTCCACTCAAACGCATCAGTCCCTTCATGACCTTTTGCTGACCTCATAGTGTACACACAAGTTACACCAGCAGTCAGCACTGCAGCTTCCAAAAGAGCACCCCTGGTCAGACTCTACCAGTAGTCTGGTCACACCCCCAACTCAGTGTATGTCTCTGTAAACAGATGTAAGCCACTCTGTTCTGAGTCAGTTCTTGAAGAAAATCTATTTTTTTCATATTGGAATTATATGCTGGAAAACTGTACAACACTTTCAGTTAGCAGTTGGCTGCCTTCCTAAGGTGTGACTTTATTGAACCTGTATTATTTTTTATCAAGTACAAGAGGTGGTAGTCAAAAACGTTTACTTTAAAACAATACTCAAGTAGACATTAAAGAAGTACGCAAGATACCTGAGTAAATAACAACAGTAAACATTCTTTCTTCCAAGGAGCTCGTAAAAGGCATATAAAAACCAAACATGACAGACTCATGAGATGAGCGAGGATCAGTGGTCTGTACTTAAAAAACATCTATTAACTACCTGTCTTGCTGTAACCCAGTACTGGAAGGCCATAAAAATACTGGCTGCATATTCAAGGTTGCTCGTGGCCAACGTAGGGTAGGCATTGTTACATTGTATTATGTAAATTTTAAAAATACAAAGCCTGGACGTTTGCCTACAGTTACACCACCCCACCCTAAAACAACAATGTAGCACTAAATCTCCCCACTACACCCCTCTTGAACTCAAGACCACAGTGCCCATCACTCCAGCCATTTCCCCTCGAAACATCAAACAGTCAAAAATCAACACTTAGAAGCAGAAACGCTTGTCTTAATGAGGCCTAAAACCAGGCTGACGGGGGCAGGGCTAAGAAAGTTACGAGGAGATCACTGCTAGCATGAGTTGAAGCTCAATTACCTGGACTCCAATATCCACGCTGAGGCCCCTCTCACCTGGTCCACATCAAAGCACAGCTTCAATGGGAAACATGGTCCGAGCTGCACTTTTCATCCCACTTACCATCACTATACATCATTGACATGCAGATCTACTAACCACTTCTCCTGCAACTCATGTAGAGGGTAAATCATCCCAATATGTTGAGTTTCAGCTGCAGCCACAGGGTTGTAGTTACTATGGCTACGCAGATTGTAGTGTTTTGCTAAATGTGTCCGTCGACAAAAGCACATCACGTTTCCTTTGTGTAGTGTAATTGTTTGGGTCAGTGCTCTTTTTAGAGGTTTACCTTCCTCTATACTTCGTAGGAAAACAATTGCTCGTGGGAATTTTAAGCCTTTACAGTCAGCTCAAGGTTAGTTAAGGGAATTACTGCACGTGACCTTTCACTCCTCACTAAATCCCATGCATGTTGAATTTCCATTAAACATTGATTGAACGCTTTGCGAAGTCTAAAACAAAAGGGCATCTTAATAACAATGTGACCTAGTTTAACCTTGCAAAAAAGTAATTAACAAGTAAACTGGACATTTGCTCAACTGGTGGCAGCATTATGTTGTGAGGCAGGTTTTAGCAGCAGGGCGCCAAACCCTTGAGACTGCACAACAAAAATGCAAATGTTGAAGAAAATTGTGCTGTAGAAAGCAGGCGAACCGAAACAATGCATTCAATATCTAAAGCAAAAGTTGCAGTGGAATGGGGACGTGATGGCACATAAGCATTTAGCAAAATACTTTCACATTTTAAAACCAATAAAAAAAAATTCTTTGCCTTGTCTATTGTCCATGCCATTGTTTTGCGGTGGAGATTGAGTCTAAAAAACAAAAGGACTCCTTTCTGTGTGCTAGACCGGGTCACAAGTCCATTAAGTGGTGAAATCAGATTAGCTGAAACTTAATGCTGCCCTTCTGAAACTCCACGGCGGGAGCACAGACATTACTTTCTCTATTGCCAGATGATTTAACGACATTTGGTGCTTTACGGGAACACATGGCTGTTTGTGGTAAAGGCTGTGTAAAGAGTAAGAGCCTATATCTACTCATTCCTCACTACTTATGCTCTTTTAAATGAAGGTCTCGGGCGATTTAGTGCTACTCAAACACACTGGGGCAGATGTGAAAGTGCGTCAGTGAAAAGGATACTTGTAGTCCAGACGGCTCCATAGTCCTTGTGTTGTGTCTGAACTCTCTGCACCAACCTGTGTAGACCATGAGAGAACCACTGTTACTCTTCGGGCTTACACAAAATCTCTGTGGGTGGGATGGAAATGCAGAAAACCTGCACCCCTTTTGGTCAACGTAGCCATATCCAATGACCTCTGCCTATGCAAATGGCCCCAGGCTTTATGTAAAAGTTATTCACACAATGAGGTGTCCCTAGAGTTGTTCCTTGCTACACGAAGGCCACACCCCCAGCGGTCTCTTTGCAGACATCACATCCTGGACAAGGTTACCATTTCCATAAGAAAGAGCCCAGATCTTGCCCCTATATAGTGCTCCACTGGGATCCATCTGCAGCGTTTTCTGTCCCCCCCTTTGGTCCTGTTGTGCCGGGCAGCTGCTCAGACTTAGTCCCATTCACAGCACAAAGATAAGACCAAGTCTAAATAAAAGAATGAAAGGGAAGCGATGGGGTTGATGGGAAACGGCAAGAGGAGAAGGAGGGGGTATGACAAAACAAAAAGAAAGACTCTCTTCCCAAGAGGATGTGCCGCAGACTATCATTTAGCATTTCCTTCTATTTAATCTGTCTTCACTTTGATGTCATACCAACAACAAAGCTGTGTGTTGTGTCAGTATGAGGAAGAAGGATGTAATTCTGTAATAATTACTGTAAATACAAAACAACACTTTAATTTAGTAGGTCGTCTTGCTTGTTGTTGTGGACAGGAGCAAAACCATTTCAACCACAATTTCTGAAATGCTAGTGTGGACATGTTGGTTTTCATTTCACAACAATGATTTAAATTTGAACAGCATTAGTGTTATTAATAACATATTAATTATGTTTATAATCATTAACTCTTCCTTTATAAGAACTTAATGAATTAACTGGTTAGGCACAGAAAACATCTCAGGTTTCTGGCATGTGTACAGTTTTGTAAGTCTGCAAAACAGTAAAGTGACAGAAACAAGGAGACACTGATCACTATAGTTTTAGTTGGATGTGAACAGATTTTAGTTGGATTAAAAAGGTTTTAGGTGGATCTGTACAGGTTTGAATTGAATTTGAACAAGTTTTATTCGTATTTGAAAATGTTTTAGGTTGATTTAAAAAGGTTTTATATGGATTTTAACAGATTTTATTATTTTAACATGTTTTAGCTGGATTTGAACAGGTTTTAGTTGGATTTGAACCGGCTTTAGTTGGATTTGGACAAGTTTTAGTTGGATTTGAACCAGCTTTAGTTGGATTTTGAACCAGTTTTAATTAGATTTGAACAGATTTTGTAGAATAAAAAATAAGTGAAAATAATACATGCGTTTACCTCAGAAAACTGTTCGTCTGTGCTTTCTTTTGCATCCAACCCCACTCTGTAGGAAAAAAAAATAATACAGTAAAAAGTGAAAGTGAAAGTAAAGATTATGATTAGGTTATCTCAGTGGAACACATACTGTACATCAAAACTGAAACTATCCATGTCACATCTGTTGAATCTTTCAGTTTAGGACAGGCCCAGGGACTGTGACTTTCAGCAGAATTTAAAGTTTCAAACTTGGGCTCAGTTTGTACATGACCTTTCCAACTGGTTCATCAAAAATGGATCTCATATTCTGCATCACACAGAGAAATGTCAGCGGGCTAAACCTTTGATAGACGACAAACAAGCAGCGCTGCAATTACGCCTTATATTCTGCGTGGCTGTAATTATTAGAGCGTGGAGGTGCGGACCCCACTTTGCTGCAGGCGGGCAACAGGGCATACAGACAAAAACCCGGCGGCTCACGCTCAAGCAGTGCAATAAAGTGAGTCAGCAGCGCTCAGTGACAGCTTAGCAAGCTACCTCATTTGAAAAAGTGCCCACATCTCTTGGCCCTAGAATTGTATTGACCCTCTGCACTGCTGCATCATCACCATTTGCTTGTGCAACACAATGAACACAATGAAGACAACGTTGTAATATTTTTGTTATAATATATTTTTGTTGTAATATTCTCTGTCTTTGTGGCCTATTTGTACCTCTTCATTTAGTAAAAGCAGAAGCTATAACCATTTCTTCTAGTGCTTCGAGCATTGCTGAAAGCAAAATAGCTGTCAATGCTAATTCCCACAGGTCAGAAGTTAAAGTCTAATAGCTTAGCATTACTGCTTCAGGGCTCAGGGTATTTCAAGATGTGTGTGCAAAAGCGTATTTTGAACGGCATACACTTTAGACCCTGCAATAAAACAACAGAGAACTGCGGCTACTTACGTTTGGCCACATTTTCATCTTGGCTCCCTTATGCTTCATAAACAACTCTGTTTTTCTCTTTGCTGTGATTCAGTATGCCTACACCACCACTGTCTGCACCCGCCTCTCCCTCTGATGATCGTCGCTCTCCTCTGCCTCTCACATTTCAGCCTGGCTTTGTTTTTTGCTCGCAGAACAATTTTGCAGCGAGCCTTTGCACCTGTGCTGTGAAGCTGCCTCTTCTTTATCAGCACAAATATGCTGCTGACAGTATTCCACTTTGTAATCAATGTGGTTTCCTGGGCAATTTGTTTGGATTTTTCCTCATTTAGGCACATCTGCTCTGTGCAGATACTCTCTACTTCTAGATTCATCTTTCTTTACAGTATCTTTACAATGCTGTTCGGTGCATATATACATTATTTATAGAAAAGACATTAGGAATATACAGTACTATTATTCTACCTCATCTGCAGGGCTGCTGTCAAAAGCCCCTCATTTTATTCTGTGGAGATTTAATGCTGTTGTCTATTGTCCAAATCATTTGCAGACAAAAACCTGTTTTTTTATGTTCTTAAGTTTCTAAAACTTGTCAGCCCCAGCCAGCCAATTTGTTTTAGCTAACTGATTTAGATGATTACAAAAAGCTTCTCTATACTTTATATTCAATAAAGTGTGTCTCGATGCGCCCCCCCATCTCAAAATTGATAACCTTTGAGCCAACAGTGAGACTACATGCTTACATTTAAAAGTACTGTTTGGACATTCTTTTTTCTCATATGTAATATAAATGTACAGACCAGTCAACTTTCTGTCTGTTTTCTCAGAATATCTTTCTTAACTTCATCACAACTTCCTTCTATGTTGGTCTAGTTCTAGGCCACACATGTCGAAAAAAGCCACGGAGGTCAACAGAGGCTGGGTTTAAAAATGAGCCTTCATCATGCGAGGCCTTGCTGGATCCACTAATGAGTGAGTTGTTGTTGTTGTCTGTGGGTTGTGTGACCTACAGACCTTCCCTACATTCCTCGGCGACGGGATATGGAACTGAACTGGGCCATAGAATATCTAAGAGATTGAAAAATTTGTGAAGAGGACGAAAGCAAATAAATATACGATCTGCTTGGTTTCTAAAGTGGGGTGGCAAGTGATGTGAGATTAATAGGAAGGGGGTGTGCTGGTGGTGAGAGAGGTGAATGTGTGGGAGAAAGACTAGACAGGCTCATGCTGCATTCATGTAGTCTTAGTTTCTAATAGTATTGTGCTTTTTAAACTGAGTATGAATTGCAGGTGTGTCAAATTTAAATTACTGCAATTCTAGATGCACTAAAGACATTTACATGATTATAGTTAGTCTATGGCAATTAATTTCTGTGTTCAAAAACTCATTTTAGAGACTTCTGCAGTTTGTATGGCCCATTGGTTTAGATGGGTAACAATATGGTTTATTAGTTTGCCATGGCTTGCTTAGAGAAACATTTTTGTGTGACAGCAACATTTGTTAATAAACAGTTATAGTCACAGTTACCCCTACTTTTTGCTGAACTCACTGTTGCTATTTCCTCTCCTCGTCCTTCTGACAGAGAAGAGGAAATATAAGATAGATGAAGCCAGGACACCAAGTCTCAAAGAGACTATGCTTGCTGTGTTCTGTGAGTTTGGACACGAAGGCTGTAGGTCATCCATCCGTTTCCTGTTTGTAATTCCTACCGGGTTCTCTTTTCTCATCGTGGAACACAGTGTATCCATATTTAACTGTATATCGGCTCCAAAAGTGATTTATTTGAGGCTGGAACAAACATTGAGATACAGTAGAACTGCCATGCTTTATGTGATTCTTATTTTTTTAACGGGCACTGTCACTGTCAAAGGCTGCGTATTGTAAACAACAACTATGTGTATACAGTGGAGGAGGACAACAGCGTAGTCATCAGAATGTCTTTATTGGCAGTTCAAAAATAAACAAAGCTGAGTTGGAACAACGCCTGAGAGACTCTCCCACAGCAGTAAAGTAAAATTAATCACAACAATGCAGACTTCAGTTAAATGACTCAGACATTGACTTTGAGATCTGTCTGCGAGCAGTCAAAGACAATTGTAAAGGGCAAAGCTGTACAAAAGTTATTCAAAGTATTCAGCTATTGCTTTAATCCATCAAAATTAAATTTAGGCAAATCACATTATATTACAGTTAGGAAGGGATTTCGTCATATTTATCTGTGACATAAAGTTCAAGCCATAACCCGCTGCTTGGTACAAGGAACATAACTGCATTTGGCTTCATGCATGAGGTGTGCTGAGCCTTTCTCAGACTGTTAGGACCCAGCAGTGCACAGGGACATAAAACGGAGAACAATGTAAAATCAGCTCTCACTTGTATTACTGCAGTGTTACAAAAGAACAATCCTTATAAGGCCAAATCTCTTCCTGACTGCAGTATTTGGGTCAAACTCAGAGTGAGAATCTCAGTCACTCTCTGCAGCTTTAACCTAAATTTCACTCCATCACTTTCACTGAGTGTAAAAATAAAATTGGCAACAAGGAAACTGTGTGTGTTCCACGTGGACTTGTTCTGATATTTTGGGCCTGTTGTAGCCTGGGTTGTACTGCATGAGGGCTCTAAAATACGTCTTGTCTTTCCTTCAAGAGAAGAACTACAAAATATCAGCCATATTGCCCACTGACGAGCGTACGCCCACTCAACAGATGTCCAAATATCATGCACATGATTGTGCTAATTAAACTGAGCCCCAAAAGAATAATGCCCGGGAATTGGCACACTATGCAAGACCAGCTTAGATATCACACAAAAATGTAGAGGCACTTTCCTTGAAGGATGCTATACTGTGCAAGGATAACAGAAACAGGGACATGGAATTGCTGCACATGGTGACATAAAAAGTGCTGTTATGACCCATCTCGTCTGTGTTGGACCGCACTATGGCCTTATCTAATCCAGTGTATCAGTACATTAAACACTGTCCATTAAGCAGCTGGTCTCATTCAGCCCGCTGGATCCCTGTGGGAAGCTAAAAACAACTGACCTGTAGGGAGCCAAAGTTATTATTACCTCGCTGTTCACTTTCCCTTTGCACCAAATTTACCTGGGTGTCTTGACACGTCACAAGAAAAGGGCCTAAATTTAGTTTAGCAGAGTTAGCGAGCGCAGGGCACTGTAGAGATTGGCCGTCGGGGAGGTGGATTACTGCCACAGATGGAGATGGCTATGTTAAATATCCAGAATAAAACATCCCAGTCTTATTACACTTCTTCAGTCTTAATAGACACTGAATTCTAGTTTGTTAGTCATTTGAGCAAGTATCCCAATAATATATAAGCGTATTTTCATTGAGGAAATACCCAAAAATACTATGGTGCACTGTCCAAACAAGCTTTTAGATTCAAATAAAAATAAATGCTTTACTTATTATTATTATTATTTTTTACAAATTTACAGTCTACTGTTCAGAACACAAACCCAAAAACCCCAAACACGTATTATAACGATAATAACATTCAGATAAAAAGCCTTGTCATGCAAATGTTTATTCAAATCCTTTTAATGGGTTGTATAATTGGACAGTGCTTTTAACAGGAAATACATGTACATATATGATGAAGTGGTTTTCAACAGAGATGTGCAAATGGACTTGTGTAGCCATGTCTCCCAAAGTTCCCTATTGGTCCTGGCTGAATTACTCTAAAACCTCAAGCTGTTTAATAACCGCTAATGACTAGCAAAGTGTTTGAGTGGAAACGCAGTAATAGCCTGTTGCATTACTGCTTACTGGAGTGTGAATGGAGGACTGGGAAATCATAATGAAAAGGGTAAAAAAAAAAAAAGAAACAAAATAAGATCAATTTTTGAATAAATGGACTTGGCTAATGCAACTGCACAAAAAGAACTACAGTATATAATTTACATGACTTAAGTTCTTTTTCCAAATTAATTTCTCTAATTCTAGCAAAAATGATCACAAAGATTAAATGCTTTCTTTGGACAAAGCATTTTGGACAGGTCCTTTGAGCAGTTAAAAAAAAGACTAGTTAAATGTACAGTTGAATGTAACAAAACAGCCATTGGGATAGAAGGCTGAATAACATATATAACATAAAGACTGGACAATACTAACATCCTGTTGCATTTTGCACTACATGACAGTACTGAGCAGCCATAACATTATGGCTTTGACCTATCAAAGCATGCAACACTGAACAGCTTGGAGCTAAAGCATGCTGAGTGGAGTGCTTCTCATGTTGTCCGGGAGAAAAACAATCAGCATGCGTTAAGGTGACACTTGGATCATGCGGACCAGAGGTGAAGTTTGCACCAGTGGCTAACTGCAATGAGTCTTCCAAGCAAGATTGTTCCCACTATCAAAGTAACTGGCAATGATAGAGGGACATACAGGGACATCCTGTACAAATAACGAATCAGATAGGACCAGATAGACCAAGGCTGTCCTTTTAAAGCTTTAGCATGACGTGGGTCTGAAACACATTAATATCAATGTACTGTATGTACACCCATTCCACTGGCAGACATTATAGAAAAGAAATAAATAAAAGGTATAATATTTTAAATCTTAAAAGAGTTCTCTAAAACAAGTTGAAGGTGGGTGTATCTGTAAAACACCTCACCTTTTCCTGCATTTTACTGTTTTATTCTTTACATGGGAGGGACATATTTGATTGTATGACTCTCGGCCAATAACAGCTCCCAGAATGAAAGATAAATATAGCATACCTAAATGACAGGTGGATAGAGTTCATTCAAAGCCAGAAACCTGAATTTGTTTATGAGCACAAAGAGAGGATGGGGCACACGGCCAGGTTTGTTCGACATCCACCTGGAAATTTTGATTATTATACCTTTACTGTGTAAACTGTCAGTGGTCATAATGTTATGGCTGGTTGGTGTACGTTGTGAGCAGGTCCTACCATCTCGTCGATAGAGATTCAAAGCTGCCTGTATTGCAGCTACATAACTATTCAATAACAGATGATTTTGCATATGGATATCATCTCTTTACTATTCCCCAGCTGCTCACTCATCTGCTGCCTCATCACTACGCCCCTTTCCCCTCTTTTTTTGTAACGTTTCCGCCGCCACTCCCGGCGAGATTGTACTCTATATGTAGGTGCTGATGAAATTTTGAGGGCCAGCGGTGAATTATTTAGAAGGGAGGATTATGAAAGCAGCTTCTTGGCTCGTTGCTGGAGGGTATAAATCAATATGAGCCTTCCCCACGACCAGGCAACCCCCCTTCTCCTCTCCCTCAACAGAAGCCCAGACGCATGGCCACGGGACACAGCAGACTGGACAGCCAGATGCATTCTGCTTGTCTCTGTGAAGTACACTGCAGACTACTTGTGCGGAGTGTCTCAGTGTGTTAAAGCCAATACACACTGACCACATCCACAGGAACAGATGGCTAACTTAAGGCCTGCCAAGTCTGTTCTTCTCTGCTGCTTCTGCCTCGAGGCGGCAGTCTGCAAGTCCAAGTCGGAGGGGTCACCAAGCACCACAAAGGCCATATACGCACTGATACAAAGCACGCATTAACACAAACGTACATTTGTCTCACCCCTAGCATTGCACCAGTTACATAACTGGTATTACACAGCCTTCAATAGAGACTTGATTTCACAGCAGACTTGATTTGCACTGCGCCGATGCTCAGAGCCTTAAGAATAGAATTAGGAATAAATGACCATCTTCAAGCACTCAGTCTGGCGTTTGCACTTGATTGTCTCATAGTAAGACCACATCCATTCCTTTCACGCCAACACTTCAACTACAATGTATTCTCCACAGTAAATCATTCTCCCTCTTTTCCCATATATCTATTGGGATTTTACATTTGACCAAGGCTGTTGTTCTTTTTCGGGCCAATGAACTTTCTGCCTCGAGAACAAGCAGTTGGGACCAAACAAGAACAACCCGAGGGAGCATGGACTGCACAGGGCTGATCAAAGGAAAGAAAGGTGTTTCAACCTTGTTCTAAGCTCAGCATCCAAGAAAAAGTGAGAAGTCATTCATGAGATGTCGGAAGCATATGTAGGACATGAGAATAATGTGCACCCGCTGAAAACAGGGAGTGGAGTCAGTAAACAAAAGCAATATATCAGATCTCCAAAAGAGATAAGGAGACATTGTGGTTAACTCTTTTGGCATGTCCTGGGACTTATTCTGATATTATTCACACCCAACAGTTCAGTGTTCAGCTTATCCTATTGTTGCTTAACAATAGGATAAGCAATAGGATACCAGTTGTTATGTTGTTTGTCGTTAACAAAGCAGCCTCTCAAATTAAAAGAACCAATCCAGAGACATGGATACATGTTTTGTTTTTTTTCTTTGGTGGTCACGCTGTTTGTGAGGAGAGGCTATAGTGTAACAACCCAATGTGTGTTGCAAAAATGGCGCCTGTACAGGAAAGTTTGCCAAAACATAATACACACATGGACAAAATTGTTGGTACCCTTCGGTCAATGAAAGAAAAACTCACAATGGTCACAGAAAAAACTTTATTTTGACAAAAGTAATACATTTACATTTATTCATTTAGCAGACGCTTTTATCCAAAGCGACTTACATTACATTACCAGTGTTACAGTCACTGGAGGCAAGGTGGGTGAGTTTATTTTTTAAAATAATTCTGTTGAAGCATGGTTGAAAAGCAATGTCTGACTTTCATTGGTTAACATTCATAGAATTTTTATTTATTATTACTTACATTTACATTTACATTTATTCATTTAGCTGACGCTTTTATCCAAAGCGACTTACATTGTTCTAATGTAATTACCAGTGTTACAGCCACTGGAGGCAAGGTGGGTTAAGTGTCTTGCCCAAGGACACAACGACAGTATGAACTGTGGGGAGAGCGGAATCGAACCACCTACCTTCCGGTTGAAGGACGACCGCTCTACCCACTGAGCTACTGCCACACCATTCTACTTTTGTCAGAATAAAGTTTTTTCTGTGACCATTGTGAATTTTTCTTCCATTGACCGGAGGGTACCAACAATTTTGTCCACGTGTGTAGATTCATCTTTAATATTTACTTGTGTCATTAAAAATATTTCATCTGTTGTGATTTTGCCTAAACTAAAACATTAAAAGTTATTACTGCAACAATGCTTATTTTCTAATTGTTTTTTTTGCCTCACTACCTCTAATTTTGTGTCTCTGTTTTTGCCCCCGAGAGTTCTATCAGCTAATTCTTCAAGAGGCCCGCAGGCTAAAATTATGGAGGGCTAAAAATAATGGCTCTATAAATAAGAGGCGCCAGTTGAAAGTGATTGAGAGGCCAGATCGCTAGGCAGCTGGGGATGCTGAGTAAGTCGGATTCATTAGCGCTTTCCAACGAGTAGCCTCGACATCTCATGGCATCATCTCAAACAGCACGCAGCGACACAGCCAGACTTTTCCAGCTCTGCGGCTCTCTGCAGTGCTGCAAATTTCACCCCCATCAGAAGCATCCATCAACCCTCATTACCACTTTCCCCCTTTTCCCCCGAGGACACCCCCTTCTTAAAGCATTGTTCACTTGCCACTGGGGTGGAAAATATATGAGTGTGTCTTTGCATGTGTGTCTGCGAGTGAGGTTTGCAGCAGTGGAACTTGGTGTCTGTTTTATTATTCATACTCATGTGTGGATCCGCTTAAAGCCCACAGACACCTGCCAGAGATACACACACATACTGATGTAGCTGCTAGTCTCTCTCTCTCCTACCTCTTTAAGAAATGTGTTTTTGGGGTTGAAAACTAAGAAAACAACACTCCCCCTAAGCAAGCACTTCTGTATTTGTGTATAGGATCCATGGATCAGATGAATATTTTAAAGTAGTTATCACATGTTTGTGCTGTATATATGTTCCCTCGATAAAAAGAATGCATAAACTTATACAATGTACCATGTAACATTTGTGCCTGGAGAAGACACATCTGCCTCCACACATTTTATTGCCTTGATGCTCTCTTTAATGGCCCTCCTCCTCCTTCTATGTATTGACGTCATATCCATTAAGCTGTGCCTTTGGGTCTTCTTAGTGGAGGCTGGAGCGGGACTTCGATGTGAGAGCCCCTCGTCCAGACTCAATCTGCACCTGATAAACCGGCTGTATTGGCTGATCTGACGGGTACAGTTACAGCTGCAATCTGTCTCTGTGAAAGACTGTCAATGTGTGAAGAGCCCACTGACCAGTGTGGAGCGGGGAGGTTACAGGAGAAACACTGACATGTTTTTGAGGTATGACGGTTAAAGAGACATTCCTGTTCAGCAGTTTCTATGCCCTTTTATCAGAAAAGGCTGTCTCTCTGAAGGGTTTAAACAGTAGCAGAAAAGTAGTTATTAGGTAATCTGTGTTTGACAATGAAAGTGTCTCAATTTGCCTAATGCTACCTGTAAAAACTGACGGAATATAAAGCAAAAAAGAGTATGGTACGGCTCAGGAAGGTTCCTAAAAAACATATTGTGACATACTACTGTTATAAAACATTCTGAAAACTATTCTATTAATTGCTATATGTGAGGATTTAGTTTATTTATCTATTTAGAAGCAACACATCAACATTTTAAAAGTTCACCTTTGAAGATTTGTTCGATCTAATTTTTGAAGCACTTATATGACGTCTGTGTTTATGAAGCCAACATCACTTTTCTACAAACAGAGCAACATAAGCATCTTCAGGGGTTATCCATACCATACTGTAGTATTTATTCATGTAGCACATGTGAATATTTCAATTCAACTTTATTAAGCTCCAAGTAGAAATTCTTTGGGATTATATGATACAATATACAGTATGTATTGTATGTATTGACCCCTTTTTATTGTCCTTATTGTCTGGATGACACATGGCAAGGGGATCAGCTATCAACGTGCACACAAGTGTTGATAGCTGAGCAGAGAGGGTACTATCTGCATCTGGTGCTACAGAGCGCAACCCTGGCATGCTAATGTGAAGAGATAATATTTCACGTCTGATCAGCATCACAATCATAATTCTCTGCCTCTCCCAGTCTCTGTCTCCCTCTGATTGTGTTCCATCCTCTTACAGGGTTAGTCTCAGCGCGTAAACAAAGCCTGTTTTTATTTTATTTTTTTCCCAGACACTCAATATTTCAACAAACAACACCCAACAACACTATAAGTTACACTGACTGCTCATGAATATGGAATGAGTTTGAAGAGGAGGCGACCTCAGCTGGAACCAAACACATTTCTGTCAACACATGCAGTGTCAATTCTGTACCACGTGGTAGATATTGGAAATGATGGCGCGGAGGTCAGAAATTCTGAATTTTGTTGAGAGAAAAAAGCTGTGTAAAGTGTTAAAATAAAGAGTGGTTTGGCCTGTGCTCCAGAGAGACAATCAATGGCCAGTGCAGCCATACAAGTCAACATCGAGAGAGTGAAACTGTTGAGAAATGAGACTTAACTTTAAGTACAGCAAAGATGAGAAAAGATAAAACTTCAGGTTGTTTTGATAAATCATGACCACAAACACTTCTGGGAACAACATTATAGCTCCAATCCATCACCAGATCATCAGGCCACATTAATAATGAATGCGCTTTGGAGACATAAAAGTGTACAATCCAACACAATACATTTTGCCAAACAAATTGAACCAGCAGTGAACAATTACCCTGCTGCGTTTCTCTATTTCTTAAGAAAAAAATAGAGTTTCAAAAGCTATTGTAAATCACAAATTCCAATATTACATTTTAAAGCAAGAAAAGAAAGTCTCTGTTCCCTTAATCAGCGGGTATCGGTTTGATAATTCACACTTTCCCTATATTTCCAAAGCAATCATGTCAGACTAAACAGACAAAGAAAATACCAATAAAGGAAAAGTCAAGATTTAAGGTTCTCTAGTGCGCTTCGTCCTCGTTATTGTCTCCTTTCCTTATCAGAAGAGACAAACCTATGCAGAGGCCATTCATCTTCATAGGCTTTTGAAGTATCTCCCATCCAATCTGGCTGACATCTCTTTATTATGGGTGGTGTGTATTTGCGGATGAGGATATGTGGGTGACTTTGCGCTCTCCTTCAGCCTGTTATGATTATGGATATACATTCGGTATACTATGTGCTATGCAGACAGACTCATGTCAATGTCACACCGAGGGGAAACGCAAAGAAGGGAGAGATGGCAGGACAGGGAGCCATGAAGAAGAGCGAGTGACATTAGAGACATAGTTTTCCACTCGTCCATCTGGCCGCTCCAAACAAACAGGCCAGTCATTAGTCGGCGTCCAGCTGTTGTCTTATCAGGACTCCAAGTTTTAAACACTGCTTAAACTGGTAATGCAATACAGAAGACTGAATGGTTTCCATGTTAGGCTGACAAGTTCTTATTCTGTCTATCATTTTTCCATTCATTCAGCATGAAATCTTGAAAGAAACCCCTCACCCCTCTGCAACAAAGACCCCAGGACCCGTGAATAATAAGTGGTAGAGTAACAAATGAATCATGTAGCATTGGATCATTTTAATCCACACTAGTAATGTTGTACATTCAGTTTGATTGGCCCCAAGTAAAGAACTCAATCTGCAAATACACTGCTGCAAACGCACATGGGACTGTTATGGCTCAATATGTATCTTGTAAATATCCAATGTGCTGGAGGTTGTGTTGTTCTGGCAAGATTTTTGTTCTCATGAGATGTTAGCAGGCCACTTGACTCATCGTTAAAATGATTTGCTTCAGCAATCTAAAAATGACTTTAAAAAACCATTGGCATTGAAATAGTGTTGTATATGGGTAAAGTAAACATCCAAAAACCAAACAGTTTAAATAACAATTGTGATTTATCAAAGGTATTCAATATTGACACATCATTTGATTTTAGTTGAGCATTCTTCAAACATACATTGTGTCTTTTCATAGTTGAGCCTTTTGCAGGAAATTGTCAATTTGTCATTCGTAAAGCTTTGGAAACACTCCTGTCAAGACACAACGTTGTTTCTATATATCTACATCTACCTCCAAGGCAATATTCTGATAAGATCAAATTGTGTGAGGTATTAGTCTGAGGAGGTCTGAGTGACATATTGGTATTCAGTCTTGGGCATGAAGAGGACATAACAGCCAGCGTTCAAAGCTTCACAGCCCCACACAGCTCACTGCGACCGGGGTTCAGATCTCTCTAAGGGGCAAGGAGACAGACTCGAGCTGGAAACTGGCACTGTGACATTGTGTGTGTGGGTCTGCATCGGAGCGGCTCTATTAGTGCATAAGCATAAAATTACATGGGCAGGAGAGAAGACACGGAGAATGCACCAGATTTAGACCAGTGTAGCATGATGTCATGAGTTACACTTGAACTGCAGCGTAGTTTGATGGAAGCCACTATCTGAACTAAAACAAAAATTTTGAATTATATTTTCTAAAATGTGTAACAGCATGGGAGGGTTTTCATATTCAAACCAATACAAAGTAGGGATAAAAAGCTACTTGCTTCTGGAAAATTAAATCGGTATGGACTCAGTAGCCTGTTCCACACTGATGTAAAGCTTGTGGCAGAAACACTGGCACGTTTCCAGTTTTATCAGACACACAGTAACTTTTTCCACCCCAGGCCCTGTTTAGTTATTTAATGGCTTCAAACAAGATGGGTGGAGCGGCGCAGCTGGGTGTGTGCTGGATGTGTGCTGTATTAGCAAAAACTGAGGCAGTCTGTCCAGAAAAAGAGTGAGCTGAATACAAACAAAAAGGTGTACTGTACTCTAAAACCTGCTGATACCAGATTAAGCCCAGAAAAAACACAGCATTGACAGAACTGCATTTGTTAAAGGCTGATTATATTCAAGTATACGGCAGCCCTAACGATTAGGTCAATAATGATGAGCCTTGGGCATGGGCAGCAAGGGCTGTGTCCACTTGAGTGCTACGGTACGGGTCAATACTACTACAATGAGAACGCTTCAGCCCCTAGTCCAAAGTGTGTGGTATGCTTTTGAAAAGGTGGAGCTAACACTGCAATGCGCTGACTAGACTGTGGCTAAGTTGAAAAAGACAAATGAACAATGAACATTGTATAATGTTCATTCAAATAAATCCTCTTTGTAAAAAACAAAGAAAATGCATTTTACTCTACTTTACTTTATATTTTTTCTGATATTTTTATTAGTTTTTTGAAAAAGAAAAATACAAATGAACTAACAAAAACAAAATATTTTACTTTATTTTTTTATATTAATGCTGGGTGCATCTGAGTCCACTTCAATAACGTTTAAATTTCTCACATAGAAATACAAATTTTGTTGCACTTGTTTGATGACACTGTTTACGTAGTCGACTAACGCTCTCCTGCACACTGCATAGAGGAAATGTGAACATTTCTATGGTCTACCTGCACCAAGCTGTGCCATAATGACCAACCTTGTACTGTACCACTCCGCGCAAAAGATCCTTTAGTGAAGCTACATCTACATATAAGGGACATACATACTATTTTCAATTTTTTTAGTAATGATAGTATCAGGCGGTTACCAAAAAATACATTGTGAGAATTATTGATGAGATGCTAAATATGAATGTGAAAATCATTTTTGGCATAATTCCCAGCCTTATTATTTGCTGGACGAGTCTGTGTGCCCAGGTTGTGCTTTCATCACCGGACAATAAATCTCACATTTTACACTTGACTGGTTGTGCTTACACCTGCACTTTACTGTTTGTTTTGCCTTATACAAAGTGACACAATCTGATAGAAAATGCAATGCAAATGTCTGAGCTAAGCTTGATTTGAAGCTACTAGTGCAGGTAGGCAGATGAGAGACAAAGCGCTGCAAAGGGAAAATAACCTTTCTACAGTTTCATGCTTGTTGTTTGTCGGTTCTTTTGATAATTATCATCAATGCACAATAATCACTTCAATTTTGCAGTAGTGCTATGGCACCCTTTGAGATATAACACACCTTGAAATTGAAGCTGAAATTGAGTCTGACAGAGAAACTGAGGCGAACTGCACTCACTACATTTAACTATACTCTATTTTCACTTTTTTTGTTATATACTTGCCCCAAAAATCCAGCAGCTACATATATTTCCTATCCTCCTATAACTGTCTTTGTGGGTCTCTGCTTCATCTCCCACCACATTACACTTGAACAAGCCTTTGGGGCTGTCATGTTTCTCCTTTCCCTATATTCCCACCTCCCTTTTGCCTCCCTTTCCTCATCCTATTGTATGAAGTAAAAGGGAAAACTTCATTTCTGTGAATAATACATTACAATACATCTCTTCACCTGGAGCCAATTGAAGCACTATATTCCATTGCTGAAATGTTTTTTTGTGGTTTTTGAAAGTTGAACTGAGTGTTGAAATGGCTCTATATTCTCCCTAAAGCCATCTCTGAAGACTTACAACTGCATCAAAGGGAAGAAAAGGAGGCGAAAAAGCCATTGAAGCTTTTCTTATTTACTTGAGAAAATTGGTTTAACCCAGTATTACGTTTGTCTGTCTAGCACTTTGACACAATGTGGTAACCATTTAACTGTGCGAGTTACTGAACTGCAAGTGTTTGTTAATGGTATTCATATTTGCTTATCTAGCCAAGTGGGGTTTTGAAAAAAGTCAAAAGAAAAGGTCAGTTTGCTAACAGCTAAAAAAAAAATAAGAACCCAAAAGGAGATCCATAAATTGCAGATTTTCTGTTTTTTTTTTTAGTTTATTTTTCCCAAAAGTCATCTTCATTTAATTGCTGAAAAACAGTTCATTTTATGGTTACCTCGCAATAACAGCAGAATCTCCCTGAGATGCTTATCTAACCCCGAGGAAGGAATCTGTTTTCTCACACATATTGCTTCTTGGGCTGGTTCATAAACTTTAACATTAAAATGAAATGAAACAAACAACTTGGGGGATTGAATTACCAAAGCCAATCTGCAATTCATTAACAGCCAAGCAGTGCTTTTGCCACAAATTGCTTTCTTGTCTAGCTATGGGAGAGGTCACTATAATGTCCAACACAATCAGCAGTGAGGACTATTAGATGTAATGAACATGGTTTTGTGCAAGGTTCATCCCTATTCAGAATTTTTGTCATCTAAAATAACATTCGGGCCCTGGTTAATATCACGCAATGAGTGGATCTTTTCTAGTCAGAAAAGTATTGTTCCCTCGCAGACGTGAGCACATGGAACAGCCACTCGAGAATCAAAAACCACTGCCTGGAAAAAATCTGTGGGAGTCAATTACAGCGCTGTGATCCGGGCCATAGATCAGCCTTTAATATTATAAATATCTAATTACAGCCTCACATTCTTCACGCCTCTTTCTCCCTTAATCATTATCTCCCACTGACCTTGAAGCAAAGATAGCAGAGACTTTGAGTTGGAAAAAATAAAATAGTGCTGGCTAGGTACTAGACTTGTTTTGTGTGCTGCGTTGTAATCTCATCTTGTCTGTAACATGTTCCCAGGGACCTGTTGAGTGTTGTAAAAGCCCTAATGGAGGGCAGCGCTAGGGCACTACGGCTAAGTGAAGGTAGTGAGGAGAAACAACACAGAGCTTTACAACAAAGAATCCGATGGAAATGTTAATCGTATATATATAATTTAAATATATCTTATTTATTTTATAAGATTTGTGGAGAGTTGTGTTCACATCAATGACAGTATACTCTATGGACAACTTCCGCCCATTGGTCCCCTATTCACCCTATTGTCGTTATGACAGGGCAATAAAATGGCGGTTACATCCGGGCTTTTCGGCTTTTACTCCATAGTAAAACAATAGTTTTCAGTAAGCATAAACAGACGTATTAATCAACCCCCAACAGTAATCAACAGTGGCCATGACAGACTTAGGATCCATGTCTCAAATCAGATCTCAAGCAGCCAGCGTTAATAGCAGGTGAACTTATTTACTTATATCTTGATTTTGTATGTCCAGGTGGGAATAAAACATGCCAACTAACAGCCAGCCAATTGTAATCAGACAAGTCAGAATTTCCCTTGTCTATTCAATCTATGCATTTCAGATGGACTGTCCAAGGTGTTAGCACTCACCTGATGTCCAGGCGGCGCAATAAGGGGTCCGAAGCTGTACCGAGCACCCATGTGGTAAAACCGACCACAAGCAGAGTTGTAGTAAACATGGTTCGCTTTACTTCTGTGGACGTGTCTTGTAGCACTAAGCTGAAGGCCACTGCTCCTCTCAAACCTGAGGGCCAACAACAGAGTAAATGCACATTGGACTTTTGATCACAGCCATCCATCAAAACTGCACACAGCAACAACCAATTATTTTAAGAAACAACAGAAGGCCTTAACTGTAAATAGGTTTGACTTTGGACCCAAATAATAAACTATAAGCATATGGCACTGTGATAAAATAATGCTTAAAGCAAAAACAATTCCCAGTGCACATCCCTTACTGCTAGGAGAAACATAGGGGGAGGTGCTGCTGCTGGTAGTGGTGGTGGTGAAAAGAGGAGTTTGGAAAAATAGCAAGACAAGGGCTTTTTACAAAAAGCCACTCTTATGTAAGAGGTAAAGTGGGTCAGGCAAGTAGAGAAATATGCTGTTGCTGCTGCTACTGCACTGGCCGCATCACTTCACATGGAGTACTCACCTGCATCATCAAACCCTTCCAGAGTCAGCCATTGAACACAAAGCTAGAAATGCCTTTATTTAGCCCTCTTCCAAAAATAGTGACCCAAAAATAGTTATAGAAATCTGGGATATGGACAAAACGGGATTATGCAAAGACAGTGAGGCTGAGAAACGCACTACTGGCATCTACACAAGCCTTCACATGCTTCAGGCCATGTTCATCTCCCACCAGCTTTCACAGGGAAAATCAAAGTGAATGTTTGGCATATCTCAAACAACACACAAGTATATCAATGCAGCAAATGGCTATGTTTTTACACTCACCTGTAAACATCATGAAGTGCTGGAAAGGTGGAGGTATCTTTCTTGTGCGGCAAAGGTTCAGTAGGAAAGATAATGGGTAGATGTTAACTGCTCTTGAAATGAAGATAGAGAGCTGTGTGTTTTAGGGTTTCAATTAAGGAGAACACTGACAGGTAAGTACTGTATATTCATAAGACAAATAGTCCTTTGTTAGTGTTCTGATTGCTTACGGATCAACCAATCAGAAGGCCCAACACATAACAAATGGTAAACCCTAGTTTTAATGGGTTATAGTGTCATGTGACATACAACAAAACAAATATGCTGTCTCCTAACAGAATCAAAAGTAACTCATAATCAAGCTATACTTAACAAACTTGTGCAGTGTGTGTAGGCCACTCTCATGCTTTGCGAGTTGCTGTTGCTGTAAATGTGGTGAACCCGGTTAAATGAGAATTTGTTATGAATACATATTATATACAGAAAAATTATGTGAACCTTTTGGAATTCCATGGTTTTCTGAATAAATTGATCTTAAAATGTGATTTGATCAAGTCAAGGGTATTGACAAACATATGTCTAAAAATAATTACACAAAAATATTCAGATCTTTCATGTCTTTAATGAACACACTTATTCAACATTCAAAATGGCAGTGGAAAAAGTAAGTCAACCCTTAGAATTAATAACTAGAATTCATCTTCCTCTCAATGATTGAAGCTGGTCAGGCCCTGATGCAGCAAAGTAATTTTGACTGGACGCCCACTTCTTGGTAGAGTAGCAACAGTCCCAAAGCGTCTCCATTTGTAGCTTGTTTGCTAACTATAGACTAGTGAATAGTGAAAGTCTTGAAAGATTGTAGCTCTTCTGAAAGCTCTTTTTGGCGAGGCGTGGCCCACATTAGCGTGTTCTTCTTTTGCAGAGCAAACTCCCCCAAAAAATTTCAGTCAATGTAGCTGAAGTCAACACCTCCAAACGTTTTAACGTCTTACCAAAACTCCAGGTATGCTAAAACCTGACTCCAATTAGCTTTTTTGAGGTCATTAACTCAAGATCACATACTTTTTTAACTCTCCATTTTGAATGTTAAATGAGTGTGTTCAAAGACATGAAAGATCAGAATTTGTGTAATTATTTTTATGCACAATATGTTTGTCAATACACTTGACTTAGATGATGATCAGATCACATTTTAAGGCAAATTTATTTACAAAACCATAAAATTCCAAAAGTTCACATACTTTTTCTTGTTACTATACATGAGAAAGTAAGTTATACACTGTATAACTTACTTTCTCATCATCTGAAACATCCTGAAAGAAAATCCTAAAAATGTCTGGGATAATGCTCACAACCAGGATGTAGTCAGTGTAGATTCATTATCACTAGAAAAAGTTCCATATTGGTTTTCAAAATTAGCATACAAACGCGATATAACATTGTAATGTTCAGCCATTAGGTAAATTGCATCAGCACTGATTGACTTAGCCAATCAAAGATTTTGTGTACACACAACTTCTTAATAGTTTTCAAGGAGAATGAACTGTGTTAGTCCATACTTTATGAAGTGCTGTTTCTTGAAATCATAGACTTAGTGCATACCCAAATATAGGATTATGTATTAAATATGAAATGTTGAATATGAATTTATTGTTTTTATAAAACACATGACACAGAGTACACGTTCATGTCTTTGCACCGCTGAGGCAAACGCATAAAAATATAATCTGATTTTTCTGTTTAGGATGCAAACACAGCAGTGTGGCACCAGGCCGAGGCATGAAGCCAATCAGGCTGTGCCAGCTGTCTCTGCCCTCCACACACACTTTGATGTTTCACATAGAATGGAAATGAATGCTAAGTGTCCAAGAGATATTGAATCATAGATGGATGTGCCGACCTGGATACATTTATCATCTTTTGTCGTGCTTCTAAGCCATCACCGTAACCTAATATAACCTCTCAACCTCATATAGAAGTCTGACTACAGTTGAAAATCCCCTGCTTGGTTTGTATTAGTATGTAAGTCGAGGTTATAAAGAAAAGCAGACTGGACCAGAGGGGATCAAACAAACCAGACAAGCGCGGATTTTTAGACCCTTTTAGAATTTTATGTGTGTATGAGATATCTACAGGTTTTTCAGCTTTTGGTCTAAAGCTGTTACACAACACACATCCAAATGTGATGGTTGGAATAAATAAAGGGACCTTCCTTAAGTCTGACAGGGCTATTACTAAAACAGAGCAGCGTCACACCCTGCAGTCAATATTACAGCTCCTGCACCCTATGGACTTTAAAAAGCAATATTCTGCTCCCAAAAGCAGTCATTTCTCTATATCAAAGGCCTGTGAGCGATTTGAATGGAAGTAATTAAGCACCTTCATCTCAGGCCTCATTTCCAATAAAGCCCATCCCCTTTGTCACTGGCAAAGGCTGCGAGCAACGGCGATTAAAATCAACTGCGTAACCAAAAGAACGATTAACACACTGAATCATCGGAGTTATTTCATTTTTATAGACCGTACAAGAGGAGTCTCCACCTCGATTTATTCCTGTTTGTAAATCCACGAGGTCATCTTATAGCACTTGTAGACGTACTAAGCCAAAGATTTTTTTTCACTGGAGAACAATAAGGGACAAAACTAAACAAGCGCAACACTCAGGTCAAACATTTTCTGACTGGCAGCCAATTGCAAAATTTCTTTTTAAATCTGCTCGGTTGCTTTTTTGACCCTATGGTGAAAGATGGATTGTAATAATAATTGCCGGCCATCTGGGCACTGGGCTGTGAAAGAACTTCTCCTTAGAGTGCAGCCACTGGAGTCTACTCCTCAGGCTCGAGCGCTCCGGTCATGCCAGCTCTAGGCAAGGACAATTGTACAATGAATGGCCAGGAGTCGAACATTACTAGCCTACTGTTCCTCTCTCTTGAAACAACACTGACAGATTCTCCAGCAGCTGTACGTCTCAAAACATCTGCGTTGACGGCATAACTTTAACATGTAATGAGTATCATTAAAGAGCTGATGGTTTTTTGATATTGTGGCATGCATTGTGGCTGTTTGATGTGCTGCCGGCACTCAGACACTTGTGCCAAGGGAGAAGCTAATGAATTTTCATTGATGGCATGTGCCTGTGTGTATTTTATTTTTTCTATCAAGGTGTAAAATGCTAAACATAAAAAGAAGCTCCAGCTCTTTCAACAAGTTTTCTAAAGAATTTCTAGATTGTAGCTGTACTACTAGGCACACGGGACATGTCAATAAGAATATCAGTGTCCGCTTTCTTTTGCAGAAAAAGTATTGTTTTTTTAAATCAAGCTGACAGTGTTTCCAGTCAGTAGTCTACAACTCAAAACGATTCATTCTGTAGATTCATTATTGGTTTGTTGCGCTAAGCTCTTAGGCAACAGTCATACTAATGTGCAGGTGTGTACACATATGTTTCAGAAAAAATATAAATAAATCTTATTAACACAGATATATCTTATCTAATGCAAAAAGTTTGGTAAAAAAAAAATAAAGCCTCAAGAGTAGAGTACTAAGGTCTGTTTGCTCTGTGCCATTTCTGTTTCTCTCCATAAATGCTAACTGTCTATTCCATACTGTTTGCAACTTTTATCTAAATCATATCACTCATTACTTTCTATTTTGGATGTACCTACCTTTATAACTGCTCATTCTACCTGCTCCTCAGGTTTATTTGACCTTTTTGTTCGCCATAAACCATCTTACCTAGTCTCAGCTCTAGTCATATTATGTATTTGCTGTGTCTTTTTAAACTCTTGCCTGATCTTTTTACACTCTTATGCCTGGTTTCTATTACCTTCTATTGCTCAAGTGCTTGTCAGCTCTTGATCTAAGCCCATTCTCCGTGAGTACACTGCATTCTTTATTGCCTAGATTATTGTAGTTCACTAATACTAATCATTTCAAAGCCTACGTTTGTAATTCATATCCACATTTGGCCCCAAAGTCATCACACTAACACTAGGAATTTAGGGATGAGCATATCAGTGTATCTGATTTAGCATTTAACCTCGACAGGGATAACACACTAATACACATCAAATTAAAGCACACTAGCCTATTTTAAACAGGCAAATGTCTTTTTTCTGCAGAGAATGGAGAACAGCGGCAGTAACTATAATTAAAGTCCTATTTAAATGTCTATTTCAGAGGCAATACAACGGGCTTTACTGCACTGCAGCATCTCAGCCTGCAGAGAAAGTGATCATGGGAGAGGGCAATTTGCAGAGCTCACTGGATCAAACCTGGGCAATATAAGAGCTGACTATTTCTTTTTTTTTTTCTTCTTTTTTTGTGGATTGGGTAAATTCCTGCACTGCACCAAAGAGGCAAAACAGGAGAAGTACTCGTCTAAGCGGCAGGTGAAGAGGAAAGTACTGTTAGAGAGTAGACCACACACTAAGGCTGTGTAAGAAAACCACTCCTAGTCTCTAAGCCAACAATCACTACATAGGGCTGCTTCATAGCAGATTCATAGATTCAATTACACTATGTCTTCGTTGGTCATGTGATGCGGGTGTATACAAATGTCTGCTAGACTCCGCTGAGAATGGACATCTGTGATGATCTCTGGTAAAAGTTTCACAACTGAAAGAAACATAAATTAAAATATAAAGAATAATGTTTACTACTCTTCAATGCATTGTGGGAGATTCAGAGTTCACAACTATGGGATGTGTCAGAATCAAAACACTAATCACTATAAAGTGCACTATATAATGATTATGGCATTTTGTAGTGGTGTCCGAATGTCTAGTGACTGCAATGTAGTGCACTCAAAGTTTCCCATGATGCATTAGTAAAAGTAGTGAGTAGCGGTGGTCACTGGACGGTCAAAATAGACCATGAGGCTTTGCAAATTGTCGGAGGAGAGCAGCTTGACTGTAACATGTCTTTAAACCGTACACAACAAGTTTGAATAAAAGAGTAAGAGGCACAAGATTGACTTTTTGTGGAAACGTAATATGTCAAATCTTTTATTAATAAACCGTTACGATGTAAAATCACTGTTAGCTCACCTTAAATCATAGAACTTCCCTCTTGATGCATAAACGAGTTGCAATAATCTAGTCAGTTTTGTTCATTAATAGGACAAGAGTTGCTGAATAAAACACATACTTATTATTAATACTTATAGCATTTTTTTTTTTTTACCAAAAGTCTATTATTAGTTTATTAAACAATTTTTTGGGTTAATTGGGTGCACTAGAATTTTCTTTTTTGAAGATATATGTTTTTTCAAATAAAATCCATCATTACAACGCTAAAGTTAATAAACATGACGGAAGATTTAGTGATTATAAGGTATAAAGGGGCTTCAATAGCTCACAGCAGGAATGTCATGTTTTAAAAAAAAAAGGATACAAATGTCCCTGAAATGAAGAGAGCTTTGAAGACATGATGCGTAAACGTCAACAATACATATCCCATGTAGCCGAAGAGGAAAATCTCCCCCAGGAAGTGGAAGGCTTCAAAGAGCTGCAAATTATAAAAAAGGATTGAGAGGATCAGGAGGGAGAAGGTCATCCGAATCTCGGAGGGGCGGTTCCAGAGCGGGCACTGTGTAGCTTTGAGTGTGTTTGTACGTGTCGGGGTGAAAGTGAAGGACTCGGATCATATCTAAAAGTGGTAAACAGGCTTAGCTTTGTACAAACATGACAAATCCAGTGTCGTTATACCCTGATCCTGTCAGAATGCAAACATCCATAACTAAAGCTGTGGTAAAGTTGTATTTAGCTACACATTGACAACACTTTCCTTGTTAAATAATTAGGAATATTACATTACAAGTTGCTTTTTGGAGTCACAAGATTTCTTAATACCTTTGGCTGAGGGAACATTCCAAGATAAAACATAATTATTATACTTGTGCATGT
This sequence comes from Perccottus glenii, assembly GCA_024416835.2. NCBI lineage: Eukaryota > Metazoa > Chordata > Actinopteri > Gobiiformes > Odontobutidae > Perccottus > Perccottus glenii. Next base: position 14,679,960 of record CM044558.2, read on the forward strand.
GTAATAAAGTAGATGCTCGGTGCAGCTTTGGTTTTTGTTCTTTCCAAATGAATAAGTACACCTTTCCTTTTAAGGGACAAGGACACAAGATGCCACAAAGACAAATATTTCCCCTACTCACTATTCAACTAGTGTCGACGGAACACTAAATCACTTTGTCTTTTCCTTTGAGCTGCAGCTGCATGTATAAATCATAAAAATGTAGATAAAGGCATTCTGCCAAGTAAACATACTGCGGCGTTCACATACATCGACTGCTGCACAGCCAATTCACTCCGTAGCTCTGACAGCGCGGCGTAGCATTTTAAAAGGTTTTTCTGTGATAAACAGTTAGCTGCACTGTAGCACCGATAATGAATAATAAATGCATGGATGAGTATATGTGTGTTCTTGTGATTTAGTTTCTGCTCTCTGAAGCTGCTGGTGCGGTAAGACAGCAAACGGCCTCCATCTGTGTCAAGCCTTTTAAGCGAATAGCTGGAGACTGGCCTCCCACATAGACACCCACCGGACAACCACAAGACTAATAGCAGTTAATGATTTCCCCCGCACGCGCAAAAAAGACAAACACAGGCATCAAAAGGCAATGTGGACTGAGTAGGATGAAGAATGCTGTTTCAAAACAATAGTAGAAGAGACAAAACCTACCTGCTTTGTCCTGGACTGGGCCTCTGGAGAGAGATTGTGAAATGTGTACCGTGCCTGGCTCAACCCGCAAAACAGAACTGCCACTATACCTGAAACATGAGAGAAAAGCTCAATATCATGTCGCTTTTGTATAAGCTGCTGTCTTATAAAATATGCCTGCTTCATAGACTTCATTTTGGCATCTGTGGTTGTAACTTCATATTTGCTTTTCGGATCTATACAAAGAATTACCCTAGTCTGCTATTAGAAGCATAGACATAAACACAATCAGAGATGTGATGCATTACATAAAGCCTGGCTCTCCTTAGATAAACAGTTACAACTGAGCTAACAAGTTTCAACTGAGTGGAAATATCTGTGAAGGGATCCCAGACCCATTTTACATTTACATTCATTCATTCAGCAGACGCTTTTATCCAAAGCGACTTACATGAAGCTTCCAGTCAGTGCCAGTGTTACAGCTGGAACACCACCGGAGGCAAGGAGGGTTAAGTGTCTTGCCCAAGGACACAACAACAGTATGAACTGTGGGGAGAATGGAATTGAACCATCTACCACTGAGCCACTGCGCCCCAGCCCATTTAATTTCAAAGACCCATTTCATTTTGTGAAGTAATTAGGAGTCATTGCAAGTAGTGTTTTGAATATGCAGCCAAATGGGTACTGCACATTTAATATCAAATGATAAATTTATATTGTGCAACTATTAGAAGCAACATTTTGAGCTTATAAAAAAACTATAGCAAGGTGGGGAGAGAAATGAAAGTGCAGCCAGTGCAGCAGTCTTTATTCTAAGTCAAGTTGTAGTTACAGTAGAGAGAGGTAAGAGAATGGGCATTGTGTATGTGCATCAAATAGTATTGTCAGCATCCCTCCCGACCTGAAGGAGTCAGAAGCCACTGTGGCTTAAGTTTTGTTTTGCGCACTGAAAAATACATTCAGTAAATCTTGTTGTCATGCAGCATGGACTATAAATGCCAAATAACAATGTATTTTATGTGAGAGACACATTTATTATATATTTGAGCTTTATTAGAGAATAGATTGACAGGACATGAGAAAACAACAAATCCTTTGACAATTTCTGCACCTATTCATGGGTTTGAGTCACATGACTTTTTCCTGTTATGGACTCCATTTTGAGGACTTTTAACCATTCAAAAGATAGAACAGCAATGTTTTGAATTAATTAAGTAATTGAAAACTGCCCTAGTTTTTCATCACATGAGACCCATTAATATACTATGCTGGACTACGGACTTAGTTGCATCACTACTCACATCAGTTTCCCATGCCATTAGTATTTTCAGTGTCAGTCCGACATTGCCTGTTTACTGTGTGTCATGGGCCTGTGCAAGAATGGAATTATATTTGACAAAACAAACATAATTATGTCCGTTCTAACAACAATAAAATGTGAAACTAAATCACTTTGTTTGCAGAGAGAACAACTTTGTAAACAAGTGGAACTAATAAAGAATGCCACAATCAAGTATATTCAAGCGTTAGCTTTGGTGGGCTGCTCTGTAGACAGAAGGGAATTAGACAGAGGGCTATATCTGATTAGAGCAAATTGAACCTCCTTATATTCATTCTGTAATCTGACTGAGTGTATATAGATATGCAGTCCTTGGGGCTTTTCATATTGAGGAACTGCTGTAAGAAGTTCTTCTATGATAAGAAAATGAGTCTTGGAAAGAGTCTGTTGACTCAAACATAAAGTTCATAAGCAGTTTTTAAACAAACGTCTCTCTTACAGTTCTTGTACACTTCAAAAACGGGTTCAACTAAAAGACTGTCCTCCAGAAAGAATGTGCAGTTATGTTTATGTACTAAGTGTGTGAATCACAGTCAACCCAACCCTAGACCCTGTGAAAGGACCCACTGTCCTGCTCCCAATGAGGTCCAGCTGAACAAACAGCTTCACCAACATCTGCCATCCAGCCCACTTAAATCATCCTCATAATTCTGCCCTTAACCTTTTCTTCCACTTCTTCTCCAGGAAATCTGTAAAAGTAGCCAACATAAAACGTGACATCACTGAATCAGATTCTTCCAAACGAGGAAGAGCGCAGAGTAACAAAAGAAGGAAAAGTGACAAAATATTGAAGAGGTAAAAAAACGGAGACAAAGAAAGGCAGCTACACAAAGAGAAGAAACGGGGGAGGCAGTAATAAGGGCTTCCCGCTGGTAAACAACGAAGGCAGCTGGACCAAGAAATATGAAATAAATAAAAAAACTGAACTGTTATTAAGCCCTGTTTCTATCAAGTAGAGTGGTGTACCTCAGTTGAGTTTACTAATGTTTTATTTGTCAAAGGGTAACAAAGAGGTATGCCACACTTTCCAACTTTTGTCATCCCTTCATTAGGGTGCCTAGGCAGGAACTTCCTTGTTCCTAAAAATAAACAACCAAATGTCAACAAGAACTTTTAAGAGACTAAACTGTATTGAAAGCATCATCAACAGGTAGCCACTTTATTACATAACCAAACCACCTAATAACTTATGTATCCAATTTTCCTTATATCTATACAAGGAAAGACAATGCCATAAACCGTACAATACCAGTTGGAAGAAGTAACACTTACATCTTTCCAAAACAAGTAAACTGGCAGCATTGTGGCCCTCATTTTAGTTTCATTTAGTTAGAGCTACAGTAGCCTCCTTGGTTTACTCAACACTGGCAGAGCTAACACGTCCTCCGGGCTGCACACCGAGACTTTGGCAACAGTTTCAGTGCCTTTCTGTAATGAGAGGTTGTGAGTGGTGCAAGATTGATGATAGCGAAGGCTCGGGGTCATTAGGCACCAAACTCTGCAAACTCCAGCAATTAACCGAGATAGAGGGAACCTTGATTACCTCAGGACACTTCTACTCGGCTCAGAACGAGAACCTACTCCCAGAGTGATGACCGTCCAATCGAAGCACTCTGCAAAATAATGAAGGTTTAATATGGGTTTGACTTTGCCGACAATAGTTTATATGTGGTCAGAAAATGAGTTCTGTATGAAGAAGCAGTGACAAGCACTTTCTACACTGGACAGTATTCACCCTGGTACACTTGGGTCTAATAGACAAAGGTCAAGCTATTTCATTAAAACGGTCTCTTCCTCCCCCACGGGCCACCGCGCTCAGCCAAGTAAAGAGATCGTTGCACAACATCCGCTCGATAAGTGGAATTCCACTGACACAACCAGGACAGTGCAAACAATAATAACAATGTACACACTATATTCATATTTCATGACTTTCTTAGGGGAATAGTACAGTAGACAACAGTCAGGTCATACAAGATGTAGCGCTACTCCAGATACAATATAATACAGAAATAAAACACAAGTCAAAACACCTCCTGACACCTCCTTTTTAGTAGTTAATAAACTTATTAAATACTACAGGTTTTCATCTTGAAAACTAACTCCAGATGCCTTTGCTTTAACCTTTTCGTCAAGATGACCTGGATGACTGAGAACCTTCACAGACAGTATTTATGTAGCATTCCACATTGACAACAATGACGCAGAGTTTCATTCAAGAGTGCTGTCATCAGTGATGCCATCTCAAAATACAGGTATGAACATGCTTTCAGAAAGATACTGACATAGTTCTCATATGGTGTAAAGCCTGTGTGGGATCAGGAACAATGCCCGCCTCTATAGTGTTCTAAAGAAAATGACATGTATTGTAAAAAACTGTGCAGTCGGTCACGTCTTTACAAAAGCACATATAATCTGCAGGTGTAGCATAATCCTTGAAGCTGCATGATGCTATAATTGCGTAGAAGCGAGCAAGTTGTTGCACGCAAAAGTGACGCCCAGGGGGGGAGAAGTTTGCAACTTTTTTTATTCTGTCTGACTTTCCCCAGAAGCACTGACACAACTCACCTGAGAGGCCGCTGGATTCCGCAGACAGGAAGCTGCTCAAAGAAAGTAGGAAGACGGTGATGGTTTCCAGGAGCGGGCTCTCGCACAGGCGGGTAAATTTGGTGAGGTAGAACAAGAGTTAAAGATATACTACAAAGGGATAATAAATAAATATATACATTCTGCTTAGAATAAACAACATGAAGAACAGTAGATCTAAAAATGAGCTTATCAGTTTTTGCCTTTTGTAAGATTGTTCCCAGCTGTTGTGAAGCAGAATATTTTAATTATATGTTGCTTCTTTTTAAACCCCATTGAACCTTGACTGATCTTACAGTAACCCATAGGGATTCCATACAACCTAACTTATTGCATTATTTATGTTAGATTCTGGTTGGCCTGACTGCAGAGAAACAGAAGGTAAGCCTAACCTTTGCTTTAGGTTTCCTGTTGTAGAGACATTGGCCTGTCAGGTATAGCTAGTTAGCCAACATTTTACCTCTATGTACTTCTCTGTTTATCTCTTAGCACTTGCCCAATAACAACCCTCTTGTTTTTTATGAGTAGCATTTAATTCTAAAATAGCTGACAGCACAAAAGAGCAGCCTGTTGCTACGGTTAACATCAGCAAAATCTAATAAATGCTCATTTTGGGCTTTGTTCTCACCCGGAGATTAGTCACTGTAAATAAAAGCTATTCCATTACCCAACACTCTCATGACACATGCTCACATTTTTCATCTGTAAGTCTAATTACTAGAATATCAGAAAGGAATGTTGGACAAGTGCGCAAGTCGAAACTTCATCAGAGGCTGTTGCCGTGATTGACGATCTCTCGGCGACCATTAAGCACTTTAGACTTCAGCCACATTGCTTTTGTTGATAAAGGTAGTACAGTAGGGGTTTGTTGGAGAACCCATTACTGCGCTGAGGAAATGGATATATGGCTGTGGATGCTGAGGTGATAATTGAGTTTGAGGTGCTGAGGCAGAGAGGGTGGGGCTGAAAGGATATTAGCGCTGTTATGACTGTAAATAAGAAACCCAAGAGAAAGGAGCCGACCAGCACTCCGAGAAAATAACCCACAGAGAGAAGGAAGGCATAGGGGTCCAGGTTTCTTGCTCCACTCACGCTGTAGGAATGAATGGCACTGGAACAGACAGACAGAATTGTATTAAAACATTATCATACTTACAGGCACAAGGTAATTTTATTGTGTTATACAAGAATCATTGACATCACTTAATGTTCATACCAAAAAGTACCAAATAGCAAAGCTACAAACGAGCTTATCAATACATATGTTGTCAGCCAAACATAGCAGCTTTTGGTGAAAACAGGAAATGGACAGAGCACAGAGTGACCAACACCTAGCAAATAAACTTGTATGATGAGATTTTGATGATTTAAGGTTAACATTGGGAAAAGACCAACAGTGGGACTTAAGAAAACAGGGACTGTATCTTTAAAAAAATCATTTCAAGTCTTCCTGTCCTTGGCAAAAAAAAAGGCTAAGGGTTACAAAAAGGACATGTTTACAATATTTTCATGCATAGCCTAATAGAAAATAGAATTCTTCTCAGGTTGTTTCAGGATACTATTTTAGTCACATTTGCATTTATTCATTTGCATTTTCAAATTTAAAAAGATGCTCATTCTAATACATGTTTTTAAAATAACAAAAACATGGCAGTGAGTCTTTTCTGAACATTTTAGTCTGTCAACTAAACAAACAACCCAATCCCAATAAGTTAAAATTACATTTAGTCATTTATCTGACGCTTTTATTCAAAGCGACTTACATTAAGGTTCCATTCACCAGTGTTACAGCTGGAACACCACTGGAGGCAAGTAAAGAATATAAAGGTAGTGAGCACAATTGCACATTTTAAACATTTAAGTGCATTTCACTGGAGTTACTCCAATCCACAGCCTTCTTTAGTTAAATCCTTGTAAAAAGAACCCCAGTAAATTCAGATTTATAGTTTGACCATAGTTTGTCTAATAATAAATACTAATGTTTTTCACCAGAAGAACAGCATTGTGCTGTTAACACAGCTATAAATAGGGAGTACTTCCACATGGAAGTAGTTGAGTGCAGGAGAGGCCTGAGAAGACAGGGAGGGCGACAGGGAGGCCTGAGGTGAAGCAGGCTCAGACAGGCAGCCATGCGAGTGCCTGATGGAACTTACTGACTCGTGTGGAATGACATTTCTGTACCCAGCACAGACCCTCCCGTACACTCCCATTAGACTGGAGCTGCATTAAATTTTTGTCAGAGCCAAGATTCAGCAAAAGCACAGTGAATGTGGTGCCTGTTTTTACTTCCTTCATTTAATGGTACACAGTCTGAAGGAAGGAGTTAAACACACACTTTTGTCAAAAATATTGAATAGTACCAAAACAAATCAGTCATACTATTTCTAATCCTTGGCACACAGTGATCCAGTAATTTAACAGAGGAAGTAGACATCTTGCAGTTTGTTGATTAGAAGACATGACAAAATAACAAGAAATTAGGTGCATTTTTTAGAACTGCATAAATATTCGTGACAGAGAAAGACTGTGGTCCTTTTTTAGAAATAAGGCACATAAAATGTTGATCAACAAACCTTTCCTGCATCTTGAAATGAGGCATCTCCTCCATCCTCCATCTTTATTGTGTTATGTTCAGGCTACATTCTGTCACACTGATATTGCCACCCGGCCTACCCACCCTGCAGTGGAAATGCAACCAAGTTCCAAAATGCTGTTCTAGATTGTACTGCAGTGAGCTGATTCAAATTATACAACTTGACAGGAACAAGGCTTAAAATGGTTTGTTTGAGACCCTTGAAAATTCTAACCCAAATAACAAATGAGCCTCTGGTACATCTTCACTTTTCATACTGTCAGGTTGAAATGAGCTAGCACGCACTACAACATGGCTTAATCTTTATCGTGTGAGAGGAGGAATCAATCAAAAGGTTGCTAATGAGTTTGGCGAGCTGAAAAAGGGAAGATCTATTAGCCTATCTGTAAAATAAAGACTTCAGTAGTGTAAGCACATTCAATCTGGCCACTAGTCACTTGGACTCACTGAACTTCAAGATGCTGTATCTAAAGCCATCTGGGCTGTTAACTCCCAGTGAGAAATGTGCCGAAATGAGCTGCGGCTGCGGTTGAGTAGTGGCTGGGTCGGAGTTGCTGGAGCAGGAAGTGTAGACCCCGGGAGAAGGCACATCAGCGTAAGGTTGAACTGCTCCGGGAGCTTGTTAAAATTCCAGCGCCAGGATCCTGCATGGCTCACTAATAAGGGCCGGCTTTGTTTGTGGGGCCCGGGCGACCAGCAGGCTCCCGAGTCAGTCAAGTGACAAGAGATGGCATGAAGGCTGGTCACGCCACTCCAGGAACAAACACACAGGCGCTATCTGACTGTTTGTCCGGCAACACTCCCCTCTACCGCACTCGAGTGTACACACAGATAGCAGCCTTGGTGTGAACACAGCAATCTGCACTCGTCTCTCCATCTGCCTGGCTGTCTGGGCCTATCTGTGTCAACGCACAAAGGCATGTCAGAGTAGGTTCAACTTCTGTACTGGCAACGTGTCAGTCTGAGTAAATACAATGCAAATATGAAAACGTCATGTCGCTATCAATTCTACCTCACTTTCAGCCCTTAAATACAAATGTCATGAGCTCTCTCCCCTCTATCTTCCCTTCACTGCTGCCATCTCCCCATCTGTTAGCACGTCTACTGAATGGCTTTGTTCAGCAGCATACCATAAAGACTGTGGACAAGGACTCAATGTTTGTGAGCAGAAGAAACATTCTTTTAGAAATGCTCTGCCAAGTCTCTTACTCTGCCTCTACTCTCCTCTGAGTATTGTAATGAGATGCTGGTGGTTCTAGGGGCAACTTGCTTACCACTGTGTACCATCTCTTAAACCAATCATGCCATTTCTTAAAAGCTTCCTCTCCCACACAACCGCCTCCATCGTGTGAGCGCCTACGCAATTAACCCCAAAAAATGGATCGCATTAAATTCCGAGAGTGGAAATACTTACTGTGTCAAGACAATAGCGGCGGCATCATTCAAGACGCTCTCTCCGAAAAGCAGCGTGTGGAGATCTGGATCCACATTCAGCTCTGACAACACACCAAGGACTGATACTAAGAAACAAAAAAGAACAGTTTTGATAAGATAACTAGGGCTGCACAGTATATTGCCAATTTATTGTTATGATTTGTATTGAAAAAAACACTATACTCTTCCATTTTATCGACTTAAACTTTTTCTTCTGTTGAAACCATCTCGCTTTAAATCAAACTGTGGTGCACATTTAGTCCTAGTTTAGACCTGTTTAATCCTGGTTTAGTCCTAGTATAATCTTTGATACTGTTTTGGCTCCTGCTGTGACGAGTGGGAGTTAGCCCAGAGCATTATATTTCTTGTTCCTTTGCAAAAAAGCATTCAAATATTGCAAGTAATAGCGTTATCGCAATATTTAAAATGGTTAATTGTATCACACATTTTTCTGATATTGTGCAGCACTAAAGATAACCCATAAGAACACAGAAATAATAAGAAGATAAGCAGAACAAAAAAACCTTTAGAAATGACTAAATGGTTTAAATACCATCCCCTACTATCAAAGATTTGCACACTCTTAAGTAACAAAAACCGTTAGCTTTGTGTGGCCAACAAGGCAGACTACAAATTAAAAGTGTTGTCATGGGAACACAAATCAAATTCACACATCCTCAGATGACATTATCTTAAATAAGACAGTGTCATGAGTGAAGATGAAGGATAAAAACATTTAGAGATTTTTCCCAAAAGGATTATCTTCTGCTAAGCACCCAAAAGCAGTATAAAAAAATAAATACAGTACAAATAAAAGTATATCCTTCACAGCGCCAGAAACTAAAGAGATTATTGTAGTGTCACAGAAATGACACAACAAAGGTTTGCACGCTAAGAATGCAGGAAACAGGATTTTGACACTGGGAGCAGAGGACTAAAACCAACAAACAACATTTGGTGAGCTGAAGCTACAGAAAATCCACACAGAGAAAATATTTATGTCTGCACAGGAAATGGAACTGAGGTCCATTTCATGCCCAAGTTTAACTTATAACAACTCTTAATAACAAGGCCATAACATCCTACTGAAGAAATAAAGATCAGTAAGCTTTTTCATTATTTCCCATTTGCAAATATGAATTAATAGGATATGAAGATATGTCATACTGCATACAATCAATTCTAGGCCCATTCATTTATGAAAATATCTCACACATTCCCACAAGACATATACGACTGACTAAACAGCTTGATATGATGTACATTTCCATTGACAGAAAACCAGCCTTTTACAGTGTTATCATCTCTAATGCTGCAGGTACTTGCGTCTCATCTCATCTTAATGTTCAGTGAGCAGGAGTATACAGTGCGTGGGCGTGTGTTTATTAGCTTGGGGCAATGCTACAGTTTTCACTACAGAGAGAAACTATACGAAGGAACCTGGGAATCTTGAGAGGATGCTTACAAGGGGAAAAAAATGCTGCAACTGATTAAAATCTCTGAAAAGTGCCAATTAAAATCTGACGTAAAGAGAGCCTGAAATAAGTCAGGATTGGATCACTGGAGGTTGTTCTGTACAAAGCTCTGCTGCTTTCACATCTGGCTAAGGGAGTTTACACATATTCTGGCTGATGAATGCATTTAAATGTGTAAGTAGGGATTGCAGTAGGTTTTTTTCTGGGTTACTAAGAGCAGAGGGAGAGTCACATGACAGCATGAAAACACAACAGTCATTTGTTCGCTTTATGGAAAATAGTTTGACCATATTGACAAAGTAGAGTAGATTCTGTCAGACACAAAATTGGACAGACATTCTCGAAGACATGAAGAAAATATTTGGAGTGACTTTGGATTTGGTGTCTTGTGCTCTTGGGCTACAGAGACATTAATGTTGGTCCAGGCCTGTATGACATCCTCACACATGCTGCACAAAAAAACTGGCACAAACTTGTCCTGGAACTGTTCTCAAAGGAATACCTGACCTCTACCATACCTTCCAAAAAAGGACACTTTATGGATGTATAGGACCAATTGTAACAAATGATTACAAATGAGAAATTAAACATGTATTTCATCACACTAGAGGTGAAAATAAATCAATAAATAAGTGTGTTTAATAAAACATAAAAGCCCAATCAACTAAAAGCTTTTCCAAAAATCAACAGAATCAACCACATGCAACGATAGGGGCAGGGCGCTCCAGAGTCTGGAAGGAAAGGTCCCCCCCGAGTTTTAAAGATGGTTTTGGGGATCATCAGGAGGTGCTGACCTGAGGACCGGAGAGTGCGGGAGGTGGAGTAAAAGTAAGGAAGGAGGAGGCTGTCCATGCAGAGCTCTAAAAGTCAAAACTAAATCTTTAAAATCAAATCTTTCCTGTTAAAAGCCTGGCTACAACGGTATTGCACAAAGCAAACTGGAATAACTTCCAATCATTCCATGAGGAGTTGAACTGTATTCTTAATCTCTACACTACTTTATCTCTGGAGCAAGATTCATAGAAGTTGATATTTCAAGTTCTACAGCTGAATCTAGCAGACATAGTGTTGAACAAATATAACAAAATACTCGATGTTTACTGCTGCCGAACTCACCATGGAGTTCAGCAGCAGTAAACATCGAGTAAAATGCAGAGCGCATGAACAAGACCGCGCTGACACGTCAACAGTGAGTGACAGACACAATACTGGGGCTGACACGACGGTGATGGCTGTCGGCTCTGCATTTCTTGACACTTTCAAATATTTCTTTCTGCCCGCTATCAGCTGAGGAGATAAAGATCACTTTTGGTGTCTGTAATGTTTTGTTGGCCATATCGCAGCAGCAGACATGCACTTGATTGACGCACACTGACATACATAAACTATACCAGACCCAGTGTCAATAGACCATACTGTATGTGTTTTTACCCAATTTATTTGTATTGTATTTGTATTAAACAGAAAAACTGTTTAATCATCTAATAGCATATTAAATATTTTGACAGATGAGAATGTTCAGCTTGTATCGGACGCTCATGCAGCAAGGTCTTGAGTTAGGGTCAACAAGGAAGTAATGACTACCAATTGTACATAGAAAGCGTCTATTTCTGCTCTGGACAAGTCTGCTGACACTAAGAAACAGCCCAAAAAAGAAACACATAAATAGAGCAAAATGGAAGCAAAGTGAAATGGTAAATTGGTGGTAAATTCCAGTTTTTAATCAAATAAAAGCAGGAAAGGTTGCTATGCTGTTGTTGGGGGTTAGAATCTAATCCATTTATATATTATGACATTTTGTTCTAAGAGGCTAGAGACATCAATGCATGTATCACAGAGATGTGGTCCTTTGCCACAGGCCCTATTATCTTCTCACTGATTTGACAACAACAAGAAACAGTTATCTATTTCCTGTTATTAGTCTTGCGGTACCTTACTTTTAATGATTTTCAATAAGGCTCACACAGTAATAATTATCAATAATAAATAATAGTAACAAAAGCAAAACAAATACTGTAAGGAATGTGGAAAGAAGGAACGATAATGAATAATTAAAAGAAGGGATGATTAAATAACGTGAACAATGCTACAATCTGCCAGTAGTGTACACTGTTAACATCCACATGTGGAAATAAATGCTATGGATTAGTTTGAGCTTTAAATAATGAGTGAGTGGTAATTGAACCGTTATCAGCATCGGGCCCATCAGTGGTGTGCACCAGGGCAGCGAGGCAATCACACCAGGATATGACCAGATTGACAATATGAGCCTAAGCAACCGAGCAGCCGCAGGACTTGTTTTGACAGACCAGGCTCTTTGGTCTTTGACAGGTCTAAAGCTCCTCCAGGTTGGGGGGAAAATCCTTTATCCGGAGGTGAGAGGTAAGCTAGGCCCTGGAGTTAGGACTGTTCTGTCTCCCTGCTCCCATAAAGCCTGGTTGATGACAGCATGTCGGGCACCACCACTCGCACTCCTAAGGAAAAAAACTAAAAATCCTAGCGCCTACACGCACACACGCACACACACACAGGGGTGCTGGTTGCGCTGTTGTCATAGCAACCCTGTCCTACAGCTGTCAAGTGTTCATCAGTTTCCACAGCAACACCATAAGGTGGGGAGAGCAGACAATTATTTCTGATATAACACAGTTGAAAAGGTTCAATGGGAGCCTTATTAGGTCAAATTACCCTTGTGCAGATGTTTAACAGTGGCAGTGCTTACAGCCATTTCGGTCAGCACAGGGCCATGTGAGTTGCTCGCCCATTTGACCAAATTAGCCAATCATATTAGAGCAGAGAGAATGGTTAACCTGGAATAACTCTAATTGGAGTAAAGTGCTCGGTTTTTAAGGCACTGAGAAATGCAATAAGAGGGGTCACGAGGCTAACACAGCCAAGGTCTTTGTTTCCAAGCAAAAGCAAAACATGCTGATTTCAATATTGCTTCTGTTTGCTCAAGATGAAACAAGTTTTTAAATGAGTTGTACGGTCTTTGGAAAGACATTTTTTACACAAATGAGATTTAATAAGTCCCAGGAGATTTCTTAAAATGTGAGTTAAAACAAGATAGGAACAGTTGTATGATGAGAGAGACAAGAAGAAATTATGCAACTTTTATTAATTCTCAACTCAGTTTTATCGGCTGTTTATGACACAATATCACAATGTGAATCTTTCCCATTGATGTGATAATTGATCATTCAAACTTGCCTTTGACAAGAGAGCTATGTGCAATTGCTGTCTACTTCCTGGTATTGAGATATGTGAATGTTGTAAAAAAAAAAAAAAACAAGCCATTTCACACTATGACATCATGCATAGCGCTGACAGAGTAAAAGGCAAATGTTAATATGAGCAGTGCTGATTTGAGGTGACCCACTGAAAAAGATATAGCTCGAAGATGAAAGGGAGGCATTAGAAACAAGGGCTTTCCTTTGAAAAGTTAAGTGAGGGTTTTGACAGCATTTGTAAGGTTGTAGGAATTGTGACCTTAGCCGTTTGTCTTCCTGTTTTCCATCCAAACAGATATGACACATACAAATAGAAAAAAGAACAATCAACAACCTTTCAACCTTGAAGTAAATATAGTTTATTCCATTGAAATGCATTTCTTGAATGACTATCAAAGGTGTTATTAGTGACTAAACATTACATTACTCATTGGGAACTAGGAACTTATGGGAACTAGGATTATCTGATAAGGGGCTTCATGAAATAATATGACTCACTCTGTCTTAACAATCTACAAAATTCTGCTAAATGTTTTAAACCAAAATAGGAAAACAAATACAACAACAATGGCACTTGTGACAAAACTGACTCTGCTTGTATAGTCTGAATTAGGTTTATAACCATACACAAAGAACATTATTGTTATTTTGTAAAAGCCAAGTAAATCCTTTTTATATTTTATTTATTGGATTGTCCAGAATTTTTGACACAACAGTGGCTGCTAATGGAAATAGCTTTACACACTGTGTTACCCTGAGTTTTCCATAGGCTGCTCTCAGTGGAAATTTGCTCTTACTTGTTATTGCTGCAATGAGATTCCAGCTTATCAAATATCTGAAAAAACCCAGTGCAAAGTGGCAAATAAATTGGGCTTCTATTTCACTCCAAGACATGCCGTCTGGCTGGAATGACTCTCTGAGCAAATAAAGTCTGTTAGTATGTACCAGTGCACTTCCTCTGTTTCCCTCTTTTTTTTATTATTCATCCATGTTGTATTTGCATTTTCTATCTGTATAGCTCATTGTGTCGCTTGATACCACTCACTGTATTTCATTGTTCATGTACAATAGTGATATTCTCCTCTGCATCAATATCACAAACAAAGAACTTCCACAAAAGCTTAATTTTTCACATTGATGTCAGTGAGCTATGTATAAAAGCAGATCTATGGGGAGGGCTACAGGAAATGGTCTTCCTTTTCAAAAAGAAGAGAGAAAGTGCTATGTTAGGACTCTGTGAGGCAGATAGAGCCTATGGGTCTTGGCGTTTGGGCCATGCATGCATCTGATTCTAATCAAAGTGACTAAGCTGCCGGGGTCAGCAGGGAAAAATAACATCAGTCAGGATGACAGCAGTCTTATAATCTACAGCTCCTTTCTGACACTCAACCAGATCAACCACTTATAGGTATAAATTATTCATTACTAAATGAGAACATCAACATCGGCATCACAAGATAGCCAATGATATGCCGATTGATGGCTCTCAAAGCACATGTATGCTATTGTCATCTGCACTCAGGAAACAGTAGACCATTATCTAACCTTCAGCATTCAGCATGTTTGGTATAATTTAAATTAATTATTCATGTGCATTTATAATCTAGCCAAAATAAAAGCACAGGAAGGCAAAATAAACTAACCAGATCTGACCTCTTTGATTGACATCTTGTCTTATTTTGGCGCTGCCATCGATGAATCTTGGGTAAAAACTAAAATGTGTTCATTTTGAAATATAAAACTGCTTCAACATTTAAGGCTCTTTGATATTTTTGACTAACAGTATGCGTTCACTTAAAGCACATCCCTGCGAAGTGACTGTAATTTATTCACTCTGAGAAACTGTCAAACATTTCATGAACACATTTTGGCTTGGAGTGGGAAATGATAAAAGTGTGAGTGCCTCAAAAATAAAAAGGTTCAAATCAGATCAAATCAAGGTGTATGTGGTGACGTGTCTGCCACTTTCAGGCTTTTCTTTCATAAAGTGACTACCTGGATCAGTGGCTGACATAATGGCACCAAACAGGAGGCAATCAGTCAGGTGGAAGTCCCCATCTGCTGCCCAACCCACCGCCGACGCAAGCTTTGTGAAGCCATAGATGCAGGCCCTGGAATTGAGGACAGACAGACAGACAGTCACAGAGTGAGGTCATCAGGAGGCGCCAACTAGAGCGCTCTATCAGTCATCCCACTAACCACAGCAGGGCTTCCCTCTTTTTCTGTGGCTAATGAGGCCAGAAACTAGCAGCAGGTGAGCTGACCTGTTTCCATGTAGCTGCTTTTGAGCCCAGGTGGTAAAAGCTTTTTTTTTTGCCTTAATGGATAGAGCTAAAATGTTATTTAGGCATTTAACACTAATTGCTGTCCATCATTTAGGAGTATATGATCCCTTATAGACAAACAGGAAACAAAGCAAACATTGGGCAAATGACCCAACCGAGCGCTCTACCAACTGAGCTACTGGGACAGCCCTCAATATCACAGTGTATCACAGTGAAGACACACAACTAATTCCCAAAGCAAACACTGTAACCATAGCCCCAACTCTTATTTATACTGTATGAATTATGGTCTGATTTGAGGTTTGTGTTTGAAGTGAGTGTGTATTTCTGTATTAGGCTTTTAAATAGAGAGGTTGTTATAGAGAATCAGGAAGTTGGTGTGTTTTGTAAAATTAGTTTGTAGGTTTATCTTTTAAATCATCATTTGCTCTTCCCCCCTGGAGAATGACAGAGTCCTGTGGATTAGTCCAGCCCTGTACCTTGCATCAAAGAATGTGCATATGACCCAACATGTCAGGCCATGCTTCCTAAGGGAAATACAGAGGGTTAAAAAAGGGGAGTACCTGAAAAAGATTTAATGAAGATAGGAAAGGACAAGAAATGACAAGAGACAGCATGCTTAACATTGGATTGATGAAAGAGGCAGTGTTGATTTTAACTATACCCTATAAACCCCAGGCAAACATTCAGTAAGAAAACCAGTTAAGTTAGTTCTGTAAAATTATATATGCAGTGCATGTAATGTTATCACCAGTGTTGGAAAATCTGTCATTTGAACAGCAATGAGGTTCGTTTTTATGTGTGTGTTTATCAATAGACAGGAAAAAGGTGCATCAGTAGACAGTTTAAAGACACTATTACTGTAGTGCTCAGCTGCCATCTGGCTTTAAAATGCTAGAACTGCATGAGTATCAAAGTACATTGGTTAATGTTACTGTGCAGACACTCTGATGTGTTTGTTGGGGATGCAGAACACTCGCAAATAATCAGTTTATTGTCATTTCCTTCTTTCTTTTTCTTTCTTAATTTCTTTGTCTTGTGATTAATAAATACTCACCCTATGATCGCACAGCTAATAAAAGTGCCCAAAAATGCAAAGGTCATAATAGATCCCAGATTATCCGTGAATCGTTTCTAGAAATAAAAACATATTAATAAGCACAAGCAATGCCATGCAGTTGCATTTATGCCAACAAAAGGAGCCTTTCTGGAAAGTGCAGTGTCACCTGATTGAGGGTGTATGCCCCGTGGAAAATGATGGGTGGCAGGAACAGATTGAAAAGGACCTCGGGATCAAATGTCTCCTGTAAAAGACAAAGCAACAGCTCCATAAGGAACTACAACAACTGACTACATCTACTGAATGTGAGTGACAACACAGATAATATTCACAGATCATTCCCTTTAGCAGCCATGTTTTGGCAGACGGGAATCTTTTCAGTTTGGATTTTGAATGTCGCAATACTCCCAAGGTAACATAAAAACACTAAGTGCCCTTTACTAAAACGTACTGCCGGAAGGATTTTTTTGAAACATGAAAATTGAGGAGACCAAAATAAACATTCCATCTAAAAACAGACAGAGAAGCATCCTTTGGTTACAACTGCTTAGACAGCATTAAAGACCTTGGTATCCTATATTATAATTAACGTGAAGCACATTAGCATTCAGTCCAATTGCCCAGACACAGACTTCCACCCAGAGCTGATTAAAGCAAAGCGGAGTGAGAAGTCCAGCCACTATTGTCACCGGAAAGGCTCTCTGTATTAATTAAAATGTGAATACGCCTCTCCCATTAGCAGATTCCAGACCTTCAATCATTTAACTTTAGACTGCGATAACCTGCAACTATCTGAACACAAGGAAGGAGTGCAAATGTGAGGCGTTTGACCATACTGTGCACGTTCTCTGTCTTCTGTTTCTCATCCTGGCCAATGTGATGCAACGCAAGCTGCTGGGGAAGGTACTCTTTCATGTCCCTCATCTCAAAATCTTTTTTATGTATTCGGTGGACACATTCTCTGAATCAAACAGCAGTGATATTTTATTCACATCAAAATAATGCAATTTCTCAGCCCCCGGCTCACACCATCTCACAAGGTCTCATTACACCGGGAGGAAATGTAAAGTCTTATTTAAGTACATTTCTATGCAAAAGGTAAAAATGTGGTACGGTTTGTTAAAGCAGTGCTCTGGTCATAGGCCTTGGAGAATGGCCTAGAATTTGAATGAATTTGAATGATTAAAAACTGCATGAATATTTTCAATGAATGAAAATCAGCCTGTCCTTTCATCATAACACAGTCTAACATTAAGCCACACTGCTACAGATTGTATTTGTGATGTTTTTTTTTTTTTAATTAAAACACATGCTACAGGAATATCATTTGAACAGCCTTGCTTTCCTATTAATTTAAACTGTTACAAGAGAGACATACTGCTTTGACTATCTCCCCACTATATTTTGTCAATGTAAACGACAATTTTTGTGATTGTAATTATCCACAAGACACTCTATACCATCTGTATGTTTTCATATCTGCTTCTCCTGTGCATTAACAATATCAAAGTGAATAATGGAGACTAATGCAGACACCCTCATCCATAAATAATGCAAAGGGTTTTATTGTAAGTGCCACCTGCGCCACACTTAAAGATGGAGGTGTGTTGTATACACTAATTGCCTCTTCAGCTGAGCAACACTAAATTTAATCAGACCACAAACTTTAATGCTTTGCTCCCCTGTGGCACATAATGGACTCGGTAATGCAATGAAATCCTTATCTTTCCCTGCTAGGTCCCCCCATGTATCAGACTTAATGGCATGAAGGCTACACAGGACGCTCCGGACAAATGTAAAGTGGTAGCCTCTGCTGGCTTGCTAATGAGACAACAGTGTTCAAACGGGGCAAGGAGCACAGAATATTACAGAAGAGTTACACTTGGCCTGGATAATTTGCAAGCTTAATGGTCTGCTACATCATTTCTGCTTGGCTGAAAATATAACACTAAGATGAAGAAAATATACTTATTCCAAATGCTCTTGTGCTTGTTGGCCACTATACAGTATATGTCTTCATTTCTTTAGTTGGTCTCTTTGATATGACAGATCTCTTTGATAGCGCTCCTAAAATATTAACGCAAGCCAGACAACAGTCACAAAACTAATGACATCCTAAGGCCTTTCTCAAGTTGTCATCTTACATTCAGTGACTAATTTGTTTTCAGCATTTGCCTTGAGTAGTTTGCAAGCAGCCTTTTAAGGTCACAATATATATAGACTTGTTTTTGTCATGTCTTTGACCATAAAAAGCTAAATGAATATACACGTTTGTGTAATATAAATTATCAGAATTATTAGTGATGAAGTACCACCAGGTTAAAAACACCTAATACCTGGAGCAGCTGAAATGAGTTTAATTATTTTACAGATGCTAGATGTAAGAGAACAAAAGCTCCTTTTCCCTTTGCTTTTTAATTAAAGATAGATGAGGTGAAGAGGCCATCTAAAGCTAAGCGCAAAACACTGCAGAGCCTGTTGAGATTACCTATCTTACATCTCTCCTGCAGAGCAGAGCACTCCACCACAATTATCACAGACAATAACTATTTCAATATGAGAGGAGCTTTGAAAGAAATCTCTAAATTTAGTTTCAATTTAGTGTAAATTAATTACTTGCCAAAAAGTATTGTTTGACAGGAATATGCACCTAAATGATTCTGACATAGTGTAGGTCCTGCTCAGATAAAAATCTGTTTATTAGCCTCTGTGTTTAGTTATTTTCTAATTTCCACTTGCTCTCACAGCATACCTGAAATGCAGTCGCTGCTCTCTTCCCTAATAAAACCTTAACATCGACTAAATTGCTCTCCTACCCTCTTTTGGGCTATACCGGCTAGCTTTTCCAATAACAAATGGCTTGTGCAAGTAATTCAGAGGAAAAGTAATAACTAAGTACCATTAGAGAAGAAAGAATGGGTAAATACAGAGCATTTCCTGAAAGCAGAATGCAATAAAGGTGCAGTTCAAATTAGAGCCTTTTACACAATTTAGTTCAGACATGTAATAATAACGCATAGAAAAATATTGTAGGCAGTAGGCTAGTATGTCGTTTGACTTGGTTCTATTCATATTAAGAAACATTCACAATATATTATGGGTTACGTTATGTTATCATAATTACCATATGAGGGACCGAAGACCACTGTGGATGTGTTGTTTAGGTTGCCATCATTTCTGTAATAATGCTGCTCATGAGATGTCATGTTCCTCATGAGGATGCATAGAGTGCCATTTTCACAAGTGGTCAAACTCCCCATAGTCCCATCGCTGTCAGATGACCAAACTTTTGCTGCAAGTCCCAGAAGAGCACCTTCAAAGCATCACAGAAAAACAATAAGGCAGTGCTTAATTGAAAGCTTTCAATTAGCTAGTATAGACATTGTTACGTATATTACGAAGCTAGTTGTTTCTTAGTCAAATGAATAAGATCAAGTGCAATTATTTTGTTTTGTTTTTTTAATTTAAAACAGTTCATCAAAATAAGGAAGTCCCGGTGAATAGGGGTTTCCGGGGCTGTTAGCTAAATACACCTACGTTAAAACCAGCTACTTACCATAAACCATTGCAACTCCAGGTTCATTTATAAGCGTACATTTGAGCTGTTTTAACTTCCACGTTGTGAGAATAGTTATAAGCCCCAAGCCGACTGCAGCCAGTAACGATGCTGAATTTTCTTGCTTAACTTTTAACAAGGTAGTCATCTTCTACGCCTTGGCCAAACTTCAGACAGAGCCTCCTTTAAATCAGCAGCAGCAACATCCGCACGAACTGCAGGTAGCGGTTCTCGTGTGGTACTTTCAATGCACTGGGAATTCCTACCACCTACTACAATGTAGTTAACTAACAGTCTCTACAATAGTTGTATAACCAAATTTTAAAGTTACCCTTATACCGTCAAAACACATGGCAGTATAGTACGTCACGGGCATATAGTCTGTCGCTAATATAGAATATTGTCTGACGAATTAAGCTTAGAAAAAACACTATCCCTTTGTTGTAACAGCAACTGAACTCCACACGTTTTCTAAAACTGCAAATCTCTCAGATTCCAGCAGATGGCACTAAATGCAAAGTAATACAGATAACTACAAGCCATGACCATAAACATTGTAGATGCCTCTTTTCATTGTGACATGTATGGTCCTATATTAATCTATGTTTTTTGTATTAATTGTCCTTACTTGTAAAATCCTTTATAGGTCAACTAGTGGGAAAATTATTGGTAATCGATATCTTAAAATGCCGCATATGTCTTTTTATTTTCTCTATGTAGTGAAATAAGGTTATTTCCTTTTGGTGCCCTTATGGTTGCCTTCTTGTGATAATAACATTCACGATTATGTTGATATAAAAGTTTATTTCAGAGTGCAATAGTCTAGGCATAACCGAAACGTGGAAATCTTTTAAAAGTCTTATATTTGTTTAGTTTTTTCACAAAGACTCCCCCCCAGACGGAGTCAGACATCAAATAGAAAAGTGGGTAAAGTTTGCATTGGGGGCGGCGTTCCAGACTAGATTAGAATAATTGCCTAGCAACCGCGGCCGCAAACATCGAGCTCGTGTCGTAAACGCCAAAGAGGCTGGTGTTGAAAAAGACTCGAAACAGAGCCCATTGTGGTGTTGGACAGGAGTGAGCTGCTGCTGAGAGAAGAAAGGGACAATTCTCTGGCTGCAAAGGAACTGCTGATACGCCTGACCATATGGACGTAAATGTACGGCACCGACACTGTTGCCTGTCATGAGGAGAACCGCGTCGTCCAGTCGAAAAGATCCGGTATATTAAGAGTTAAGACTCGAATTCACAACTGTTTATTTCAGCAGCTAGCAGGCTAGCTGGCTGCACACCTTGGAGCTAGACAGTGGAAGCCCGTGTGAGTTTGCTTGATAAGGATTTCGTCGAGCTTAAAAGAAGCCGTGTTTGAATGGTGTTGGTTGTGATTTAACGTTAAGTCTCCTGCTTAGTAAGTAGCTGCAACTTTGAAGAATGGTATCAAGCGAGCGCTAAGATTTCACTACTTCAAACCCAAGAGGAGGAAAAGTCACACAGGTTTGTTTTACAGTTGTTTCTTGTGTCCGTGGTCACAGACATCCTCTAACCAACAGTACTTTTTCTGTTAACCATAGACTGTCAGACTAACAGACTACACTATATTTCCCCATTCGTCGCATTTCTGTGCAGCTTGGTTTATTTACATTTAGATAAATCAAAGATCTTGAATACAATTGAATATTTTGTCTGTAAATGAGCGAGTAACATTTGAAACGAGATGCCGTTAACTAACCATTCAACTAAATGATAAAAACCGCAAATGCAACATGTAAATATTTTGCATAAAACAAACTTATCAGATACCCACATCCTGTTAACTTAGACAGGAAGTTTAATATTACCCCTTGTCGCTCGTGTCTTAGTCATAGTTGCATAGGTTTAAATAACTACAGCATCAAAGATAATTGAGACTAAATGTGAATTACGCTATGGTTGTTGTCCAGGTTTTAAATGTTACTGGCCATTAGCTGTATCCACCATAACTGAGAAATATAAAGCGCTTTAACCCCATTCTGTCTTATTTAGCCTACTTTCTTCCCAGACAAATGTGGATAATAATATAAGAGATGTGGTAATAAATTGCAGCAGAAGTATAACCATTATTTTGCGAGGTAACATTAAAAATCCCACTTAAGTGCAACCACTTTTCGCACTAATAATTATTTTTGACACTGTGGTTCTCACCCACTGAATACAGTAGGCTACACCTCAACAGGTTACAATGTAGTAATATAATAACCCTTAACACTGCAACTGTGGGGTGCAGGCATTAAAATAAAGAAAATAATTTCCAATAATTGTTTAAATGGCTTTTTGTGGTTGTAATCACTGTACAAGTTTGGTCAACTTTTGCTTTTTAGTTGAGAAGAAAACTGATTACCACAACAGTCCTGCTGTCTGGTCCACACAAAGCTTATAATTAGTCTAAAAGAATTACTTACTGTTCAATGAATGTAATGGGGTGATTAAAAATACTTTTTCTTCCACAACAAAGACACTAATTGGAGTGTTTCAGCAAGGTTACTCCACAAAGAACTATGAAAATAGTTCAGTACCAAAAAAGCCATTCTGTTGCTATGTTTCTCCGCACTCTGCAGGGAATTGTCTTGTAATTGTAGCCTAAAAGTTCCCATAGGAGCTGTATATTTTTGTTCTTGACCTCCAAATCATACTCTGCAAAATGATAAAGAGACAAGAACGGCTCCAATGCCAGATGGGACATTAAGAAAACGCCATAGATAAAATAATATATGGCATGATAAATGATTCAAATCAATCTTGTTTCATTATCATCATGTCAAACACTGCAATCAAATGAAACAAAGCTGGGCTCGGAGTCTTGGCACCTTGATTTCAAGTCTTTATTTTGGTTTGTTTTGCTTTAACATGATGTTCTGCTGTTCAACTTTTAAACAGGCCACTTGTATCTGGTGAAAATGTGCAGCTGTTAAAAGGAAACAAAGTGATCCTTATCAGTCGTGCTTCTATAAGTCTTCCTCCTTCCTCTGGTCAAACAGCTGCAGCAATCTGTCGCAAGGCTGACCTTTTATTGATTTGCTTTTTCTTTTGAAGCTTGGTTTGGGCCAAAGCTAAGTTTACTTTAATGTGCATATGTAGATAACTGCTAATGGACGCCCTAATCTGAAGACTGAATTTTCCATTAGGCGTGAGTCTGTTACTGTCATTTGTATCTATCTGTCACTGTATATATGCGCTTCTGTACCGAGGCAATAAGGCTGAGGCTAAATGTTTTTGTGATCAAACATTATTGAGTCTTTTCAGTCAATAGCCTTGGCAACAGTAGTTCCTCGCACATTGAGAAGCAGAAGGGGGGGTCAGAGCAGGCTTTCAGTTAGGTGGTAATGCTGCAGATCTCTGTATGTTTATTTATTTTCCCATGTCCCTTCAGAGTCTGAGCGCTGCCGCTTTGCATTCAATACATCTTTTTTCCATTCATTTGCATTGTGTGTGTGTGTGTGTTAGATAACTAGGTTTTCTCTCCTTGTCCTTTTACTTTCTCCCCACTTTTTTTTTTTTTTTTGCTTTAGTAGGAGAATTAATAAAGCATGTTCATGTGTGGCCAGAGTTCATTATAACATAATGAAGTTTAGCCTCAGGTGCAGAGGAAGAAATGGGTTAGCCGCAGACACTTATCTGGAGCCAGTTTTTACACAAAGAGTGCTGAGGAAATTTTCTAATCTGGAGTTATTTTGTCCAAATTTAAGTTTAATAAAAGCTGGGGTATTAGGATATTACAATGTCATCTCTGACTCGACCTTGTCATTCTGTTTTAAGTCAACATGGGGTCTGTTGCTTCGTCTGCACCTTTTCTGTCCCGGTAATGAGCCATCTTGCGACTCCTAACATCTGCCAAACTTGGAACATTTTGAATGCGAGACTCATCTCCCATGCACGAGGAGTCATGCATCCTTTTGATTTGCCCTCTTTTCTTTGCTATCCTTTTTTCCGAGTGCTCACAGCCACTCTGAGAAACTTTTCTGAGCCCACTTTTGGCAGTATGATGAGAGTTAATTCGCTGCTTACTCCGAACAGGGCTTTCCTCTTTGTGTTGTGCATTTTGCCATCTCGCAGAAGGCACTTTGAGTCACTTGGCAGGGGTCGGGGTTAGGATAGTGGAGAAGGGGGCTAATTTAAAACAGGTTCTGTAGGGCACAATGAGGTTTGCTCAAAAGAAAACACTGCATTAAATTTCATTGCCAGGCCGTTCTACTCCAGAAAAAGCAGAGCATGTGGCTTTTGTTAAGCTTTAAATGAACTTTAGCCTTGCCTTAAACATGTGTGGGCAACATTTTCCTGTGGGGGCTTTTTTTGTCTCTATGTAACTCAAATACACAATAGGCAGTTTAGTTTTGTAATTACCACAACAAAGGTATTGCCATCTTAAATTACCTTCCTATAAAGCAAAATGTTTCGGCATTATCCAGACTATTACATTGTGTAAAATGCAACAGCAGTGAGCCATTAACTCCCTGTAGTAATATTTCTATTCCTGAAACTGATTTTGCTTTGCATTGTCAACAGCTGAAGCATACCAACCCCTCAGTTGAAAGAAAATGCAGTTCACTTAATTTCAGTCCAGCAATTAGCATGGCCGTTGATGTAGTCCAGGTTAATATTCGCAGGTATTTGAGGCCTAACTGTTTCCCAGGAGAAGGAGAAGCATCCACATCTAGGCGAGTTAACTGCCAGCTTGTGCATTTCATTACTCTGCCGTGTCCAGGTCTCGCTCTGTCTTGCCCCGTCTCCTCGCTCTGTGAGGTAGAGGTGAGCATCTTCTTGGCCTGTCGGAGGTTACAGTTCGTCATCTCTAAGGCGCCCACTGATCCTACTTAAGCCTCACATCTACGTCTCGGATCTTGCCGCCCCATTCTGCACCGCAAATTGCCTGTGTCAGACGCTAAATAGCACTTGAATGGAGATCTATGTGATGGAATATTCAGTTTCTGCCTCAAGCCATCTGCTTCCTTTGGCTCCTTTTTATAGTAGAAGGCACCATGCATTCTATTATTAAGCCCTATCTACAGGAAAAAAAATTTTGGGCAATTTTTTACAAAAGTGGTTTCCTTGCCCTTCCCTATTCATCTTCCTTGTTGGTGAATATGAATAAGTTGTAGAAATGTTTTGTATTTTTATTTATTATTTTATTTTTTTCCCTAGGCCCACTTGTATTATGTTGGTTAATTCATCACACGGCATGCATTTTGTCAAACTCCACCTGCTGTGGACCACCAGCTTCTTAGAAATGGCTGACTCAGTAATACAACGTTTAGAATGGAGTCATGAAAAGTTTATGCAGAGGATATTTTAGATGTTGTGCTTTGTATAAACATACAAGATGAATAAATGTTGCAAGGTTGGACATACCAACTTTAGAATCTCTGCTTGAATTTTAGATCTGTAGCCCAAGTATAATAAATTCTCTTTCCTTCCAGAAATGTGTATCTTTTCAGTAGTACCCCTGTTTAGTTTGTGATCTATTTTTACATTGGTGGCAATGGGCCAATCTGCTTAAAGTATTTACAGACAGGCCTGTGAGGTAAGAACCAGTGTATTGGGCTTCTTATCTGACACTCCACAGCTGCAACTCATCACTGGCGCTGCTGCTGCTCTCTTGGCTTCCTCCAGCCCCTGTGTCTTTCCACATCTTCAGCCACTTCGATCTGAAAGGCAAAACGCAAGGAACCCATCGACATGCACACTAATCACACTAGTGTGCCTGCTCGTTAGCCGCGGCCTCACAAGTCAGCAATCCTAATAGGCATGCTGTAATGAACGCTAATTGAGGATCACTAATTTGCATGGCCAAAGTCATTGTCTTTCTTAAAGGGACTTATAGAGCTCAGTGCTAAAATGCTGATTGGGTGGTCTAACTTGGTTGTATATTCAGCGACTATTAAGAAGTTTGTCAAGGTTTGCTTGGGTCAGGGGCAGAGACACCACACCCGGAGTTCAGAGTATAAGACTGGCTTTCTTCTGCGCTTGTTACATTTCGTTTCTTCTTGCATCAATATGCCGAATGGTGGTGCTCACAGCTTTACTCCCCCCTTCAAAATACAAACGTTGTTTTAGTGACACCAGCCATTTTCAAAGAAACTACTTCAAAGCTTGATTAAAACGGAGCAGGGCAACTTTGATCAAAGGTTAAACTACACTCGGCATGATTCCCTTCACAATGCAAAGTGATATTCCTCACTTCCAAAAAGGAGAGAAAAATCTAGGCAAGTGTTGAGGTACTCGGGCGGCATGTTGTTTTTTGTTGTGCATCGGAGGAAAAGTGATAGATACTTATGTAGCTGCAGAAGGGAGGTCCTTGGAGGAATCGACCTCAGAGTGCAGTGCATTTTATTTATACAAGGAGAGGATGTTTCCACTTAATTTGATCACTGACACCTTATTCTCCCCTCTTCCTTACTTTTATTTTTTTTATTTTTTTTCTCCCCATGCTCAGGCATGTTTATTGGGTTGGCTTGAGGCCATCTCATTTCTGCTCAAATTGTAATAAAATCCTTTGAATGACCCAAGCCATGCATATTTTTGAGACACTTGCATATGCCAGTGAAAGTGTCTTTGTTTTCTATTATGTGTTAAGACCTGGCTGCTCAAGTTGCAAACCCAGCAAAAATAATAAGAAAAGCATTTCTGACTTGTTATTCACCACAATAGTCAATTTTGGTGTTGTAAAGTGTATGTGAATTAAGTGTAACTAGCTCTTCTCTCTCTCTCTGCTTGGTTTCAGGCTTCTTGGCTGATGCTTGCAGGCAGTGGAGAAGGGAGAACATGACTCACCGGCTCCTGCCAGAAACTGGCACGGGGCAACAGTGCCAACCTTGCATCTGCATCCCACTCTAGAGTCGAACCCTATGCACCATGACGGAGAGGCACTGAGATTAGGCCCCTGACGATCTTCTCTTCCCTCTCCCTCAAGACCCCCTGCCCTTGCCTCATCCCAAACATGCTGCGCTTCCTGCCTCTCAAACCTGGCCGCCTGTATCGCTGTCTCAAGCTCCTGTTAGTGCTGGGATTATTTGTGGTCCTGTTGATGAACACCCACAACTTGTTTGCCTCCTTCCAGAAGAATGAGCTCACTGACAGACGCTTCATCAACCTTAACAAGTGTCCTGCCTGTTTCGGCACCAGCTGGTGTCGGAAGTTTATGAACGGCCAGGTTTCCTTTGAGACCTGGGGCCGTCTGCGATTCCTCGACGTTTTCAATGTCAAAAATGTTTACTTTGCTCAGTATGGCGAGCCAAGGGAGGGCACCCGGCGCGTTGTTCTCAAGAGACTCGGCTCCAACCAGGAACTGGCTGAAATAGACCAGAAAATCTGCAAGAGGGCCACCGGCAGGCCCAGATGTGACCTCATCCAGGCAATGTACAAGACTGAATTTGCTCGGATAAATGGAGATGTCCGTCTGCTCACACCAGAAGTTGTGGAGGGCTGGTCAGACCTGGTGCACTGCCCTTCTCAGAGACTATTAGACCGGGTTGTCCGCAGGTATGCTGAGACCAAAGACTCAGGCAGTTTCCTGCTTAAGAACCTCAAAGACACAGAGAGAATGCAGCTGCTCATGACTTTGGCATTCAACCCAGAACCACTTGTCCTCCAGGTATGTCTTTGGTTTAACTGTTTCTATGACACTTGGGTTTTAATTTAGGACAAATGTGAAGATGGGTGAAGAATTGGCAAAGAAGAATCAAGGCACCACAAGTTCTACAAGTCAGACAGGAACTCTGTCACAGTTAGCATCATGAACATCAGCACAAAGCCAGCCAGGGTGTTGGCCCTCTAAGCCCTGTTAAATTACAGGGTGGGATTCCTCCTTTCCTTCCTCTTCCATAGATCTGAGACGAGCCATTATACCCTCCCTAAACTGAAGGCTACATCAAAACTACTTGTCCGCTATCTAGAGCATTCCACAGCTGAGAATAGAAAAGGGTTTAAAAGTTGTGGTCTCCCAAAAGATGAGATTTTGGCTTGCGGCAATGCTGCATATTTAACACTATATGTAGGGCAGTTTTGAATTATTCAACCATGCATCTGTAAATGGTCCAAGTTGTTTTTAATTTTAATATATGTTGGGGTCCACGGAGTTCACACTTGAACTACACACAGTTTCAGTGCCGTATTCACCAGCCACCTCTACGTCACCCACTGCGTTTTGGGCTGCAAATCCTATAAACACATGCCACATCCTATTCCCGCGTTGATCTAAAAGCGTCCAATCAATTTCAATTTCAATCCGGCATTGACCGTGTCTCGTGAGGGGACACGACAACAATGATCACTGCCCATGTAGACACTCAATAACTTCTGCTAAACCCCAGAAGCCCCTTCACTCATGGGGCTGGACACCTCCAGGCTTTTCAGAGGACAAAAGGCACCATCAGCCTTTTAGCCCTGCACAATCTATAAGATCTAATTAGCTTTGTGTGACTGCTCGCTCTCCCCCTTTGTACTCCCCCTTTTTTTTTTTTTTCTTTTTTCTGTGTCATCCTTCCTCATTTTATTCTCCCCTTCTTTTATTTCCCCTGCTTCTGTACGCTCCACAAACTCCGGCCACATAATTCCATCCGTGTTTTTTAATGCCATTATGCCCTAGTTCAAATCCTGAGTGACTCACCCCTCCTTCCTCATGCCTCATTCTTATCTCACTTGCAGCCACAGACATCACACACCAGCGCATCATGCCCGCACATTGTCCACAAACCCTTCTTTACCTCTGCTCCACATCCTCCTCACATGTTTACAGGGACTCGTGAATTCTTGATCTTATCCTGAACTTGTGACCTGATGGCAAAAGCGAGCTGTGAGGGTCAATTTGCTTACCAAGTCCCACTACTAACAGACCCGAGAATAAATTGTGTGAATAGCTGTAAGTGTCCAAAGAAATTTGTCGGGCATCTGAGATTCAAATACCCTTGACTGCTCGCTGGCATCACTGACTGCACTTCAAAAAGAAAAAAAGATGAGAATGAAATTTGCCAGGAGAGTGGGAGACCCTATACACAAGGTTAGGCAGCAGCAGACCATAAAGAATTAATGGTGTCTATAGAGGTTGAACTGAACAGAATATGGGCTGTACTACAACACCTTATTCTATTTTTTTTTTTCTCTAAAGGTGAGTGCTTCTGTGTAAGTAGCTTTATACAAAAGATAGAGGAAAGTGGGCTGCGCTTTATGAGCTGTAATGAACTGCACTCTTATTTCCATTGTTTATCAGCCGACCCTCTTGTCAACCCTTCAATTTTCCGTCTTTTCTTTGACACCTCTTCACCGACAGTGTTTACTTGATGTATAATTCGAGTTTTGTAGGTAGGTGATTATTTTCTACTGCTGTTGGTCACACTGGTTGCGTTCTGTTTAGCTGTTCCAGTTGGGGTTTCTCTGTAGCTCTAGCCGGGCTTATGTTATTGAATGATACGACTCGCATTTCTGCTGTCTGCACAGTGAGATCTCCCTTTTAGAATAGCTTCTGTTTCCAGTCTTTTGAAGCCACAGGCAGTAAATCAGCCCCGTTCGCTACGAGAAACCAGACCTTCTTTGTCAGTGGGGAAACAATCTGCTGTGTTGTTTTTTTTCGGCTCTGGCCAACAATGCCGTTTCTGTGTGCGCTCTATGGTACACAAGCATAGACTCGCACACAGTACCCCTCCTCCTCTGTCACGTGGAAGACAATTTGGCTTTGGGGGATAAATATTTTTGGAAAGGCAAAATGACAACAGCCAAAACATGAAAATCACTGAATGCAACTTGTATTTTATATTCTATTCTATTTAAATTCTATTTAGCCTAGTTCTGTACACTTTTCTCTCTCTGGGATGAATGTGCTTGTGGCTAGGGGTTATATATGTCATCGCCATTCCAAAGCTTTACATGATGCTGACTCTTGTTAGAGTATAATCCCCTTTTGCATGAAAAGCGAGTAACACTTTCTTCTGATTTCCTTGCTAGAACCTTATTTAGCTTCTTTCCGCTGGCTACGGATTCATCATGTGACGGCTGTGTTTGAGGAGTACATCTGGCCCAACCTTAAATTAGTCCAATTTAGCTTCGTCCTTCCTTCCAAATCATTAAGCTCGGAGAAGTTAGCCAGGAGCATGTGACTGCGCTCGCACCCCTTTTTTTTTTTTTTTGGTCCTGTGCCCCATGTTGCTCAGTGAAGCCGAGAATGGGATGTGACAAGCCTGTGGGGTTAACTCAGTCAGCACTACTCTCGGTTTTTAGCCTGCCTCAAATGTGTGCACTCCTCCAACACCCTTCTCCCACACTTTCCTCTTTCCAGCTCTGCCAGCCTTTCCTCTGACTACTGTCCGCCTCGCTCAATGCCCCGGCCGCACCTGACATCAGAAGGCATCATCCTCTCACGCAACACCGCCTGTATATTCCCCACAACACAAACGTCTGACACGGACGATAAATAAATTAAAGAGGAGCGGAACACAGAGATTAGATGGCTGACCTTATCTGCTGTTCCTCCCAAGAATTTTGACTGTGTTCTACGCAAATGTAAAAGCATACATTCTCAAGCAGTTTGTGTGAATAAAAAATAAAAAAGGGGTGGCCTCTTTGGTATGCTGTTGATTTAATGAAGCTACGCATAATCTATTACGTTGCTCATTTACTTTACCAAAAGAAGCCAAAGCAAACTTTTTTTTTTGTTCTGGCATAACATGAAAGAAGTACATCAGCTATGATCTACTGCACCTAGATTAACTTTTCATTTAAAATTCATACTTTCTGTAACCTTAGCTTATAGATAGAATAGCTGAAAGCCTTCCCAAAAATATTACTTTTATTAGAAGACACAATCCAATGCTTCAGCCATGCAATAAATCCCATCTCCTTTAAAGCTTAAAGTAATTTATTATTAAGCCCCTTGTAGAGAAATTGTCAGATTCTGCTGCTGATGGAAAGAAATGATCTGGCATTGGCACAGATAGTCTTGGTGCGGAGTTAGATGTCCCATTTTGTCAACGGAAAGCTAAAAGTTTGGGTTTTTATTTTCTCCTCGCTAATCTAATGCTCTGGCTTTCTGGGTCAGACCTCTTTACCAAGAGGATCAAAGACGCTTTTGTTTTGCTATTATTTATTTATAATCATTTAATCATGGTTACCACATGCTCTTTTGGCTTTAATAGGAGCCGATTGTCTCTCAGGCCTTCTCAGAGGCTGTGGTCCACCCCATAAATAGTGGTTAAGTTGCTAGTCTGTGATTAGTAGCTTTTGTTTTTGAGTCTGGGGGATTGTGACGCTCTTCCAGCACAAGAGAGGAGGCTGTGTAGTTGTGTACGCCGCTTAACCCTGCTTCAAGTGGTCCCAAACCCCCTTTCATTATTTCTGCAGGCCTTTGTGTACAGACTGAATCCTGTTAGAATAAGAAGAGGAGTTATCTGGGCCCAACTCCCCTCTTTGGCTGCCCCTCGCTGGATGGAGGCCCTTGTGGAAAAGGGTAGAAGAGGAGGGGAGAGGGTTGTACAAGCAGGAGCCTTGTGGTGTTTTCCCCCTTGTCTGAATGAGCCAGACTGCTCGTGTTACTATAATCCTTTCTCTCTTTTTGCCTCAGCTCTCTTCAAACACACGGTTACACACACACACACGCATGACAGCTGTGTTTGGTTAGGTAAATGCCTTTGGCTGAGCCCCTACACACCCCCACCCCTTGCCTGCCCTTATCCCACCCACAAGCTCCTTTTTTAGATCTCCCCACCCCGTAAGTCTCCTACTGTTGCAACCTGTACCCATATCCTCCGTCTATTTGACTTCTGGAAATGCAGGTCCACGACAGTGAGCTTTCAGTCTCCTTGGGCCTCTTAACTAGGCAACAATCAGTATTGATCAGTTGGCTGTGGGTCTCTATAGCTGTCGCACTGTAGCTGAAGAAAATATAAAAAAAATTATATTGTTAGCACTAACCACAGTTAAATGCTTAACATGCTAACCACATTTATTGGATCTTTGGTTTTATTCACTGGCAGCTTAAACAAGCCTCATCACTTTATTTGCACCAGTTTTCAAATGACAAACTTGTAAAAGCATTCAGAAGTATCCAAGGCCTTGTGATTATGCATGTTATTGTGGTTGTTCAAATCTTCTGGTTAATACTTATAGCAAGGTCACAGTGCATATTCAACAGCAGTTTTTTCTCTCTGACATCATTTGCTCTGAAATACATAGACTTCAGGTCTAAGGCCAAGTTTTACAAGCAGTGTGGGAGGCAGTACCACCTAGACAGAGTCAGCCCTTCTGCCGATGACTCAATCCATTCACTGGGGATTTATGAGTTGCTCTCTGCACAGTGGCTCGGGATCAGGTCGGGAGAGTGGTTTTTGGTTATCAGCTAGCGAAGTGTGCTAGCAACCCGAGCTGCACCGTCTCATGGTCCCATTCCTCATCCTGCTCTCATTCTCTCCACTCACGGAGCAGAGGCCTGCACAAGTCCAAGACCTGGCTAACCTATTTCTATCACACATGGCTAGAACTCACTGAATTTTTCTGCACTTTGTTTCTTATCTAGTTTGAGCTGACTCCATGTGTGCTGTCTTACCTGACAGTTTTGCTTTTTTTGACCTCCTTTCTTTTCTTTTTGGCTTGGCTCTGAATCCTTGATGCTCTTCCTGCACAAGCAATGCATTTTTACTGTCACTTTTCTTCATTCACTGATTTCCAAACACTGGCACTAGCTCTACACACTGTAACTTGGCAGTCTTTGAACTGCATGGTGCAAAGAAAAGGAGCAGGGCCTACTCTAAATTCAGATGCTCTCAAATGTCTGTCTCTTCACTAGATCCTCTATGACTAGGCAGTTCTGGCTCTAATGCTTAGAGCAAACATAATCATTGCCCAGCTTATTGAACGTTTTGGGGAAGAAACAAAAAACTGGAGAAAAGCAAATATAACGGGAAGAGCAAGGGCAGCAGGAGGCAAAATAATAAGGGTAGAAATGGTAGCACCATGTGTTCCAGGGTGAGGAGTTAGCACAAGCTCCCCTGTGGGCCAGAGCTCTTGCTGTGGACTAACCGAGTGGATTTTAAACGTAAATGGCCAACAAAAAGCCAGAAGGGGCTTGCCACACATCCTCCAGATGCACAAGGTCAACGGGAGAGAGCTGCACTGAAAAACAGCTTCTTTTTTTTTTTTTGTTTCTTCTCAGTCTGGTGTAGCAGATGTGACTGGTTAATACCTTACCTATTTTTTATATAAATATATATAAAAACGCACATTTTGCCACATGGGTTAGACATCTTTTTGTGTGTTTGTTTTTTAATTTCACCTTTGTGTCAGGGTGAATGTGTTAGTTCGTGACACTTTCTCATTCTTACTGTCTGATTCTTGAACTCGTCGTGTCCCAACTTGTTTGCTACCAAGCAGTGGGGTTTTGTGAAGGATATAGGAAATGCTGAGAATTTCCACCACACCCTGAGCATGACTTTAACGAGCTGAACACATGAATCAGTGAACTACTAATTTCCTTTTTGCTACAAGCAGTTGTGGTTGCAGGAAGAAAGCAGATTTTTTTTAAATCTTGCTGTTACAATGTAGCTCGATGTGTGTCTTGTTTGTGTGCGCCTGTGTATTTGTATTTGTGTGTTTTGATGGACCAGTGTTCTTTGCAGGCCGGCCAAGGAAATATCTTGGGAGCTGCTCGTGTTTACTCGGCCTGTGAATAGAGGTTGTTATCAGCCCTGGTCACGTTGCATGTTCTCATTCACATACATCGGATACAGTTTCACATAGACACACACACACACACACACTCACACACTCACACACTCACACACTCACACACACACACACACACACACTCACACACACACACACACACACACACACACACACACACACACACACACACACTGCACACACCACAAAGAGGCACACACCACAAAGAGGCTCTTTGGAAGTGGTGCCCACTCCCTCCCCGAGTGGCCCAGTAGAAGGGCACATCTTTGTCAGCAGATGTCAGGGCGCAGGTGTGTGTTCCTGTGCCTCTCGCTCCATTCGTTTCATCCTCTTCTCCAGAGGCTGCCCATTTGTCTGTGGCCCTGTTTCATTTCAGCCCACTCCAGCCTCTCCCCCAAGAGGATGCCGGTGTGTCTGCTGTATTAACAGGAAGGGAGTGAAAAGCACAAACACCCAGTCAATGCTGCTCTACTGCAGTGCACCATCACTGCCTATACCATCAGATCTGGCCAACTGGAGCCTAGAAGTCACAGGGAGGTTGTTTTAATAAGAACTTTCTGCTTTATTTAGATTTTCCATCCTTTGCCCTCATTGACTATGCATGTGCACAGAAGTGTGTTTTTGCCGTTAAAATGACAAAACAATCCTACCAACTTGTGAAAAGCATTTTCTTCCCTAACAAAAAATAATTTTCTTTTAGCTCAGTTTTTCTTGCCCAGCTTTGCTTTTTTTCAGGATGATGCAGTGAGCTGCAGTAATGGAGGCACAGCACCCAGGTGTATCCACTATTTCTGACCCCTTTTTCAGCGCGCTGCTGTACATTTGCATACACCGCAAAGCCCAGCATGAGAGGAATTTTATTTTATTTATTTTTAATACACATTCTGCACAAAATGCAACTGCAAGAAAGTGAGCTGAGCGCTTATTCTTTTCAATTTAAAAACATCAACAATCAATATTTAAGATCATATATTTTTTAAACAGTATATTTTTATGCTGGGAGTTTTATTTTTTCACTCACTTTTAGAGTAATAACCCTCCTAAGAACACTGCAATCTTTGTCCACATTCTAACACATGCAAAGGCAATAAGATTGGAAGTTGCTACACTGGACAGTTTATTCACTAGGCCCAATTTTTACAGCTCATTTCACATTTTTGATTCTATTCATTCTATTGTCTTAATGTCACCTGCAATAGACTCTGCAAAAAAAAAAAAAACAAGCTCCCAATGAGAAATACATTTGGCACCAGGTTCTACATGGTAAAGGCTTTGCTAAGCGGCAGATAAAAAGGGTTTTATCCAGAGACAGGAACGGGAGGTGATAAGACCTTTTTGAATCTGTAAAAGTCACTGGGATGTATCATCAGCACTTTTGCTCCTTCAGCATATTTTCAAAGCACACAATCTTTTGGAAGACGACTGGTAAAATTCCCTACCTGCACAGTCCCTCAACACGCACATCCAATCATAAAGTCCCTCTAAGTCGGCTCAGAGATGTAATATTAGGCTGGCTGTCCAATTTATTTCATCCGAACCCAGCCCCCCTTCAACGCCTCATTGCCAACGTTAATGACTTCTGCAGAGTAACCGTTTAAAGAGCGCTATGGGAGAATGATTGGTGGGACACGTGGGGTATTTATCAACCTCTGCAATGGTTTCAGTCTAAAGCTCAGTTGGCATCCATTGTTTGCAAGTAGTTCTCACATTTTAACTTGCGCTTAAATATAGAAAGCTCAAAAAAAGAAAAAGCACATTTGTAAGAGTTGCCATAAGCTAATGATTGACGTGGTGCAATGAGGCAGGCAGAGCAGTATCTATGTTAAGAAATTTGGATGAGGGCCATAGAGACATGAAGGCGATTTTATAACGGCCGTTGACAGTGTCTGAAAGTAGCCGTAGGGCATTCAACCCTTTCCCTCCCCCTATCTGCTGTCGCTCTACTTTTGCTCCCATTCAGGCTGCAACCTGACAACAAAGAGAGAGATGTGTTTAGCAGGCAGGTCTTTGCTGGTTTATTCCTCCTGTCCACTGGAGCGGAGAAGTGAAAGACATTCTGTTTGTCTCTACTGTTTGCTGTCTCCGTCGTAGTCTTCAGCTCTGCGCCGGCCCTCCCGCTCCTCTTGCCACCGCCGCCACCATCCCTCCTGCCTTCCAAGTCTATCCATTCCCCTGCAGGGCTCAGAATGAAAGAGGATGGCGGTTTACAAAGCAGGTTTAGCCGAAGCATTGGACAGGCTAAGTTTTGTCAACAGGACCAAGAGCCGCTTAGATTTGGAACAACATAAAGCAATCTGAGGTTTGAATTTGGGTGAAAGGGATGTGTGCCTAATAGGGATGTACTCGCTGATCCAGCTTCAAACTAAGCTTTCTATACCTACTTCAAAAATTAGGAAGGCTTTGTAGATATTTAGCCTGTTAAATCTCTAATCCGAAAATCGAGTGTCTCTTGGCAGCATCTCACTTATAAGGATTGTCTTTTTCTCCAACCAGTTAGTTTCTGCTAGACTTTTTCAGACATGCCTACTCCCGAATTCCTGCTTCTGTCAGGTTTTTCTGTATCAGAAAATGTACAGGCTTGAAGATTTTAAAGAAGTTGCGGCTAGTCACTGCCAAGTCTGAGGATGACAGGAAGTGTCACACAGACAGATGGATAGACGGGCTGCTAGAAGCAAACCACAGCACTGTTTCCTGGACGGACTTTTGTCTGGGCTACAATTGATTAGGTCACCTCAGGGAAATCTGCTCAAGCATACTGTAGAGCATGTAACTCATCATTGTCCTCCCCTCTCCGTGGTGGATCTTTCTTAAAATTGATGGGAACAGAAGATATGCCTAAGGTAGAGATTTGCACTAAAACAGACTGAAGAGAAGTGCACATGTGATTAAAGCATTAATCTTTTTTATTTTTATTTTTCCAAGGTTGTTTACCTAATCAAGGATCCTTAGCTGCATGCAAGATGATATGCAGTCATAATGTTAGATTATGTGCCATAGCACAAGTGCAAACCATATGCAGCAACCTTTACTTAGCAAATTATAGGCCTGGGAAAGCTCTCATAAAATAGCCGCTTGGCTTGAGAAGTGGCTCAAATGTGGTCAGTGCACTAGTTGTTTGCTTTAACAGGTCTACTGTCACACCGTCCGTTGCACAGCAAGTGTAGCAGCTGTGTGGTCAGCAGGGGGTTAAAAATGTGTGTTTTTAAATAATTTGTATTTCATAAAGTTTAAAAAGACTTAGGGCAGCATGCATATTTAAACCGCAGCCTTCCATTATAGATTGAAAGGCGGCTGAAGTATTGGATTACCCCGAGTGTAAAGTGAGAGGGAACAGTCGTAGTAGTTCACACCTTACCTGCAGTGCCATAGTGTTTCCTGCAGGAGCTGTGATGTGGTTTGGTTGAGAAAGACACAGCAGCTGGGCTTTGTGTGAAATCTAAACGCTTTTGAGCTGTGCCCGCGCATCGGCTGTCTGCCAGATTTGGAACATAGAAATTGTGGGCTATCATTAATCCAGCATACGGCAGGGTGTTTGTGGTAAAAGATGGCACAGTTAAACTTGTGTGGGATGCAGGAAAAGTGTTCTCATTGTATTGTTTTCCGTGTTTAACTGTTATGATATCCTGTGGCAATGAAACTGACCAATAGAGAATAAGGATACTAAGGAAGTGTGAGTTATCAGAGCTCAGGAGGGACTTGAAAAGCACAACAGATTCCTGTAGCCTGATGTAACAAAAGCAACTATTCTGGTGTTCAATAATAAGGATTCATATTTTAATGACTCTAGATGACATTTTTGCTGCTGGTTTTTGTTTGACCTAAAAGATATTGAATCAGATTATGGCTCATTGTTTAGCAACACAACATATAATTTCCTGCTCATGGTATTAACTTCTTATTAATCAGGTTTGGCCAGTAATACAGAGATTTTTGCTCGCCTGCCCAAACTGCATTAACTTGGTTTGCCAACATCAAAGAGAAGTTTAAATCGCCCCGTTGCTGCATCACAACGCATAAGGCTTTCCTGCTAACTGCTGCTACCACAAATCATCTCCTATCACTTCTCTGGAACCACTGAATACATGCAGCGCACATCAGCTGTAGGGCTTCCATACAAACTGGCTCTTTTTCTTTTATTAAATCTAATTCATTATACTCAATGCTGGCTTTAATGTGATCCTTTGGCACACTTTCACTATTATGCCTCAGATGGTGTATGAAAAATCACCAAAGGCTACACATAGCAACTTTGTGGTTATTTTATTTTATTTTTACCTTTTTAGCAATAGGAAACGGACTTCTGTGCAAGTTAAATCCATTATATTTCCTGTCGGTGTGAATATTGTTTTCCTTTTGCAGCCAAAGCAACCTGGCCAACTCGACACTACAGACAAATTTTTATTTTTATTTCTAATCTTTATTCTTTGTTTTTTCTCTCTCTTTCTCTCAGAGCTTTCCCTCGGATGAAGGGTGGCCATTTGCCAAATACCTGGGAGCATGTGGACGCGTGGTTGCTGTTAACTACGTGGGCGAAGAGCTGTGGAGCTTCTACAATGCACCCTGGGAAAAGAGAGTAGACTTGGCGCGCCAGTTGATGGACATTGCAGAGCAGTTAACCAACAACGACTTTGAGTTCGCCCTCTACCTGCTCGATGTCAGCTTCGATAACTTTGCGGTTGGCCCACGAGACGGAAAGGTCATTGTTGTCGATGCAGAGAATGTCCTAGTGGCAGACAAGAGGCTGATCAAGCAGAGTGAGTGGCAACATCCATTATTACCGAAACACATACTCCTCTGGGCATCCATATTTTCAAGAGGGAGGCAGATTAAAGCATGTTTGGTTTCCGTGAATATTTCACAATAAATGATCATAGGACTCTAAAAAAAGTAAAAGGCTGCTTTAAAAAAAAATAAAAATAAAATAAATAATCAATTGCTCATAAAATTTGAATTTGTAGTTTGCAGACAAAGAATGCCCTCCTTAGAATTTATTTGTAGAGTAACTGCAACATTTCTGTTAGACCAGTGGGTTTTCTATCTCTGTTAACCAACAGTTTATCAAAGAGAGTTTCTAAAAACCCTTAGTGTGATCTAAACACAAACCATCTAGAAAGCACTAGCCTTTATGTCAGCTGTAACTGCCAAAAGCGGCTTTTCACGCAGCGATTGGGGTCTGGAGAAAGGTCCAGAGGGACACACAACTGTTTATGTTCAACGCCTTCTGCTAGAATATAGTCCTCCAACAGCCCTCTCTGCCTCCGACAAGCTCGT
The DNA here is from genome assembly GCA_024416835.2 of Perccottus glenii. Classification (NCBI taxonomy): domain Eukaryota; kingdom Metazoa; phylum Chordata; class Actinopteri; order Gobiiformes; family Odontobutidae; genus Perccottus; species Perccottus glenii. The sequence continues at coordinate 14,719,114 of CM044558.2, forward strand.
TCGCATCAAAGCAAAGATCATCCAGATAATGAGCCATCTCCACTGCCCCAGTTTTCTGCCTCAGAATAAACCTCATAACAAGGACAGAGAGCCATACATCACATGCTCTCTGCGGCAGTTGGGTACCCCTCTGTCCCCTTCCTGTGGCTACTTCAGAGGGAAGAAAGACCACCCAGTCAGACTCCTAGATTTGTCCCTACCTCAAGAAATCCTATTAAAATGATGAACTGCTGTGTTGCCACGTATTGAGGTACCACACTGGCGTCCTGTGACAGATATGAACTATTGGTGGGTGGGTGTGACTTGTCGGAGATGTTATAGTTGGAGGGGACACTTGAAGTATTTATCCTGGGATAAAGTGCAGTTTTACAAAATTAAAAATCTGACACAAGAAAAGAAATTGCACACAGTCCATGAATCCACAGGCTGTATACAATTTAAGAAGACATAGCCAACATTAATTAGAGCTATAGACCCAGGTTTGATGTGTTTTGTGGTGATGTTATTTATTTTTTCTAATGACTTTAATAGCCATCAGACTTGTCTCAATTTCCAGTAAGTTTATTCTACTATTGGTACTCACAAATCCATGCTTGTCTCCTTTCAAAGAGCTGTTGTTTCACACTGTTCCAAAGTACAATCCAGGTTGAGAGAGACGGCCCACACAGAGAAACAACTCAAGCCGCTTACCCTGGCCCTTCATTGTTTAAGCCTCAGGACTGTTTACGTGCCTCTGTTTGTTTGTGTGCCAAGACACAGCGGGAAGAAGAGGGATGACCACGGTAATGAGTATTATGAGGTCACTGGCTAGTGTCGAACAGCAGTAACAAATAAGCACAGCAACCCTTCCGTGGCTCCACGAGCAGAGAGAATCTAACCTGTACAATTAGGCCCTGAGATTGAAAGCGAGTTAAAGTGTGTATGGCGAATCTCATCACTCTAAACTGAGATCATTTGATTTGCAAATCAAATGCGCAGAAAAGCCACGCACTGTTCCACTCCTCTTGTTAGGAGCATCCATATTGATGCTGCGGCTTCGGCTTGATAAAACGCATGCCATGTTCACGTTGGGCCATGTGGCATGTGTTTGCACAGTCCAGTGGCGCGAAAGATGCCATTCCCCATCATTGACTTTATAGCATTTGAGGAGGATTTCACCCGCTGTGGTTTTTGGAAACGCATGCTGTATAATGTAACACACACTTCACTCAGTCTCATTCTGCTTGTTCACCGACACAATCGCTCGCCTGCTTACACAAATGCACACAACGGCTCTTGAAAGAATCTCACTCCCCCATGCTCTTTCCCTTCACATTCAATAATGCACTCCAACACAGGAATGCATTGTTAAAATTGCCTCGTACTCTTGAATGCCACTAGTAAGGCCACGCTAACAAGCATTTCAGACCCAGCGTCCCTTCACAGAGCAGCCCTGAGAAGTCTGGAGTGAGCGGAATGTCTAAAAGTCTAAACCTCAGCTCTTTAACCCAGAAGGTACCGGACACTCCTGGTAACCTAGAGACTAGCCTGGCCACTCCTCATACTGCTCATTTGAATTGGAAATTGATTCATTTGCTGTGAAAATGTGCTAGTTTTATTACAGTCGGAGTGAAGCAGAGGCAATCGAGGTGCAAGGAAATGGACCACGGACAACTTTTTGCCTTTTTAGAAAGTTTATTTTGTTTAGCCTCAAGGACAAACCAAATCATTTTTTTTTTTTTTTTTGCTTCTGGAGGTGCCCCGCTGCCTCATTGTGTTTAAACGAGACACTCTCCTGATGCCATCTGTCAATCAGCACTGAGGTGTGATGCATGGCCGGTTCCAAAACATTAATTGCTTTCACCTCACCTTGACGCTCAGACACATTTTTTTTCCCGTATAGGTACTTTTAATACACACACAGAGGCAGCTCCATCTTCATCACCTGCGCTGATTGAGGTTGATGTGCCCCTCCTCTTTGGAGGGGCCACAGGGGCCTCCTTGCTAACAGGGCAGAGCTGGATGTTTGATTGAGTTGTTCTGATGAGCCGGAGGAGAAGTGCATTATAACGCTGATACACTGATTATGTGTTTGCATCCACTGGGTCCTCCCCTCCCTTTTCCTCAATGTTATTGATCTGCTTTTTAATGCACAAACCAATAGCTCCCTCATCATTCCAGGTTATTTTCTTGGCTCCCTCCTTACCCTGGCGCAATCCTCTAAAGAGAAAAAGCAACATGATATGTGCCGGAGAAAGAATTTTATTTGCTCAATAAATCTCAAAAGTGGTTCATTTCTGTCAAATGAAACAGCAGATGAGTTGTTTGGCTGTGTGCTTTGAAAAATAATTTCTTTTCAGCTCCCCTTTGTGATGTCAAAAGTAGCACCTTTGGCTCTCGGTCAGGTTGATTTCTTTTGGTAATAATCTTCTCAGAACATTGAAAGAGTAGTTATAAGGTCAGATGAGCAAAGCATTGGAATACTTTAAATGGTGACTATATTTTACACCTCAAACTGAATGAGTCATCTAAAATAATAACTGCAGCTCAGTCCTATCCAGACTTGAATAACTGACTGCTATAAGCTTATTGCTCTCTAATAAAATCGGTGCATTTTGTGCGAACGACTTTCATCAAAGGTCGCAGCAGCCACATATGCCGGCTTCATTACAATTCCACCTGGTAACGGCCGCGAGCAGGCAGCTTATGACCCAATAAATGAATGTTATGCATCCATGTAAATATTACTGACTGCTTCTTTATTATCAATATAGTTTGTAACACCATTTAACTCTGTCTCTCTGCAGATAAGCCAGAAAACTATGATGTATGGTACGAGAGCCGCTTTGAAGAGTGCGACAGAGAGGCCTGCCTGTCGTTCTCTAAGGACTCTCTTTGCTCCAGGGTTACTGTGGACCATAACTACTATGCCATTTGCCAGAACCTGTTGTCCCGGTATGCTACGTGGCGGGGCACCACTGGGGGACTCCTCCATGACCCCCCTGCCCACATAGCCAAAGATAGACAACTAGAGGCCCTGCTGGACGAGTGCACCAGGCCTAAAAAGCGCTACGGTCGCTTCCAGGCGGCTAAAGAACTGCGCGAATACCTCACACAGTTAGCAGCTGCTTTCTCCTCTGCAACAGCGAGGTAATGAATGGAGTCGGCGTTAGCCTGATTCACAGAGAAAAATCTCCAAACTCTTGAGGTCCTGGTTCTTGTTCATGATGTCATTTGCTGCCCTTTGCACTGGAAGTGTTAGAGGTCTCACTTTGGGAAGTGTAAGGATCAAACATGAAAGCAGATTGGTTAAAGCTCTAGCTTTTATCTGACTTGTGTGAAAGTGGAATAGATTCTGGTTAGAACCAGGATAGAGAGGGGATAAAAGTAAAACCTCTCCTCCCATGGTGGGCATGACACTTTCCTGACTGGGGAGGGGGAAAGGGTTCAGGTAAATGCTTTTTTCTTTATTTTTATTTTTCACCCAATTCAAGCAAACTAGAGCATCCAAACTACCGCAGCAGCAGCGACGTCGACGACGCACAGCCCTGACCGTATCCATCCACCTGTTTCTCCTCGGTCCATCAGAACTGTTGTGTTAGTAACTCAAACTTAACACTGGTTTCATTTCACCCCCAGGATCTCGCCCTTTTATTTCTTCATATTTTTGTTTCAGGGCTGAGTTTAAGTAGATTGGTGTCTACATTTTTTGTAGCACTGTGTTGCTTTTCCCCTCTTGTGTAGCGTGGCTGCAGGGAAGGCGGCGGTAGCATGAATCTCCTGCTGTCAGGCCAAGCAGCAGGTGAGCGCTGAGGCAGGGGGCTGTGCGTTTGGCTTTCAAGCAGGAGGAGAAAAGAAAGCCCTTGACAGCGGTATAGGTCCCATTTCTGGCTACTCTAATCAATCACTCAATTTCCTGGTTCCAAGACTGTGGCAATCATCTTTTTTATGTTTTTATTTTTTGTTTTCCTTTTTAATAGGAACCGGAGTGGGTGAGACTTTGGATTAGAAGGGGCATAATTGGGCTGTGGTGGTCTCTTGATGCAGATTTGTCCATACCAAAGAGGCTATATGTAATATTAAGAACCTTGAGCAGTACAGAGTGACAGCACCTCTCCCTCCAGTTAATCCCCGATACAGCTATTTCAGCGGATCCTTAACGTGTGTGAGTGTGTAGGCTTGTAAAGTGATGCACATTTTCCAATAAACAAAGAGGAAAGCAGGGTAAACTAATTGGCTTATCAGAGCAACGGGAAAACACCATAAAGCTACATAATAGTGGCCTCTAGTGCCATTTAAAATGTCTGTAATTGATAAACAAAACCTACAGAGTTAATGCAGTAAGATTTATCAAGTAAATGTTCAAAACGGGAATAGCACTTCTAAAGTAGTTCACAGCTCCACAATGGGCTTCAGACCCAAACGCATTTCCTCTGAATTTTGCAGCCCAGAAATTTCTTTTGCATATTTTAACACCCCACTTAGAGTTGGTGGTTGATTTTTACACCCAGTGGACCAACAAATTGAAGTATAATTTAACAAATTCACGCTTGTTTAGAGATGGAGAATGAGAGATCTTGTTCAAAAAATAAAAATTCTGGCTCGGTGTGCTGTGTATGTCAGCTGCTTTGACGGTGGGAATCCAAATGCCCAGTGAAGTATTGCATTCAACACCCAGACTAATTATCACAAAAATAGGAATGGCTCTGTGTATAAGGAAAGTAGCTCTGTGGGGGCTTTTTGGAGGTGACCCTTTTGAGAAAAGTTTGATTCATTGATATTTTTTTCAGATTTTTTTATTTATTTTTGTATTACATCCACATGCCCAAAATGGAGGATGTTCAACCTGGAGGGATTTGTATGTGCGTTAACTAACTGTCCACCTTTGTACTGTAACTTTTCTTTGGAGTATTATATATCAGCATTGTCTGATTTTTCCTGTGCCTTTCATTCAAGAGTTGTATTTGCAACTTCTAGTGGGTTTAAATCTTAAAAAAATAAAATAAATGAAGAGATCTATATAGATAATATATACGTTCTGGTGTGTGGAGTTTTCTTGAGTCTCTTTCTGCTTTTCATTATCTCCCGTGTAACCTACAGCCGTTTTGGCTTGAGCACATATTGCCTTTAAAATTGGATTCAGTGTGTCGCTGCTGGATCTCAGCATTTGCCAATTCCTTTTCCTTTTTTCTCCCCTTCTGTTTTGATCTCTCATATCTTCATCTCTGCTCTAATTTGGATCCTCGCCCGAGCTCCCTTTGTGGTTCTCTCTGCTCAACTTAGATGCAGGAAGAAGTCCCTCTTTCTTTTTAATACATTTGGGAAGATAATTTTTTAAACAGTTTACTTCCACTGTGTGGATTTATTTTTCCTCTGGAAAAATTGGACATGGATAGTAGGTTTAATTTTAAAGGCAAACATTTAGGAGTTTTAATTCTATCATTCGACAAACGGTAGCAGAATTCCACACGTCCACTTTTCCAACTCAACCTTTTACTGCTCATTATTTCTGAGTGTGCATGCTATTTCTATGTGGAGTGTGGTCTTTGTTAATTCAACAGCTCTTCTGACTCTGTCAGTCTTGAGCCAGCTCATGCTCGTCGCATAAAAGCCTGTGATGGAACAAAGTAGCGCTTAAGCCAGAACCTAAATTAGACACTAGTTGACTAACATTCTGGTCATTTCTACATCTCTTCCCTTCTTCTTCTTCTTCTTCTTCTCCCTTGTCCTCTGTAATTGTGCGTCTCTTTGACACACCCGCCGGTTTGTGTGGAGAGTTGATGTCACACTCATTGTGGTGAAGTGCTGTTTATCCCTCCGCACTGTAGCTACACTTAGCCAGGCTGATGAATGGCTCTGGGCTTGGCTGCCTCGGAAGAAAACACCGCAGAAAACGAATGGGGCACCGGGCGCTCAGTTGCTCAGTCCTCCAGAGTTTAAATAAACATGAGGCCATTTCAAGGCTCAGCCACCAGGGATTTAATACATTGGACAAGGAGATGGAAATGTGAAAGAGGGGGAGGGGGGGGGGGGGGGGGTCTAAATGAGACTCCAATTGTAAAAGGAGACCATCTGGAAATGTGTGAAATTTAAACTACAGTAAATAGATGCAGCTAAATTTCCTTGCTGTATTATCCAATTTGCTACGAGTAAGTTTCCCTCGGTAAATTGGAATCTGGAGTTGTCAAATCCACAATAAAAGCGAGAGCAGCTTATTTTTTTTTTGCATATTGTGTTTTGCAGCTTTGCAGTTGCTCCCCCAAGAAAAGTGGATATTGCTGTAATTCATCTGCCTCAGGTTGGAGAGGGAGGATAGCGGCGTTACTAACAGGTACAAAGTAATTGTTCTGCCTGTCGTGTGACTACCTCCGCCGTATCAGCAGGCATTTGGTAAATCCAAAGCATTTTGAAATCCATCCTGAATTCTTGCTTATCTGCAGAAGGGGAAGTGTGAAAGGCAGCACCGTAAAACGTTGCACAACCACATTATCAAAATCTCTGACATACCTTAAGCCTCGCCTGTCATATTCAAAACCTGGAAAACTGTTAATATCTCATTCAGGTTATAAACTGAACACCATTAGGTGAGAGTCAGAGAACCCCATATGTTAGATTACAGCAACAATAAAGGGATGAAAAATGAGCTTGACAAAAAAAAAAGTTTCCCGTTTGCTGTTGCTCGGCTAACGTGATGTAAAGTCTATTTCATGCTCGAGCAAGCCCTGGGGAGAAGTAGCCATTTTTAGAACCAAAATGACCTATATTTTTTAGAAGTGGCGGGAATAGATTTGGCCAGAGTTGAGGCTGGGTTATGAATGACAACACATGGAGTTGTATGCACATGGCCTGTTGTTTTGGGGCTTTTCTGAGTTTGGCCGGGGCTCAGCAGAGCGCTTTGAAGAGTCTATGCGAGAGCCTCCTGGAAAATCATCACTAATGCAACACAGGAGCTGCTAGAAGCAATGTTCCTGTCAGGCTGCTTACATCCCTTCAACGAGGTTATGTCACTTGCACATCTATTATGCCTCATTTAGATCTGCGCTGCTTCAGAGTGGCTTTTAAAAGCTGCCATACACTTCGGCCACATACGCAGTTCCACTGCTGAAGTCATTTGCCGTTTGAGATTACGTTTTTAACAAGACTGGCAAGAACCAAAAGGACACCATTTTTATGTTGTAGTGCCATAGTGGTATTATTAAAACGCATGTGTTAGCTCTTTCTTTTAGGAGCAACAAACGGAAGTGATTCTTATGACCCCAGCACGAATGTAGTTGCATCATAAAACAATTGAGTAATGGACATTGGGAGCAGAAAAAAGTGTGAAATACAGAATTACTGCTATACTTGTTTAAAAATAAAAAAAGAAATACTTCAAATTAATCACATTTCCAAAGGTGTGCCAGATTTCTTTGACTACTAATAAACAGCATATGTCAGCTATTAAAGAAGTCCGGCACTCAGTGGCTTTTAATGGTTTAATGTGATGTTCTAAAGGAACATAATGTGAAACCAGCAGAGCCTAGTTGGAAAAGGCAAAAAAATCTTCAGTGTCCAAATGTGAAATCACTGGGCAATTGTTCTATGTGTCAAGCTGAGGCTGTCTGGAAAATCATTACAACACAGGCCTACGCAAGAGGAACCATAAAGAGGAACAGCAGTCACAAGTAGAAAGTAAGCGGTAGAGCTAATACTGGTTTGTATTTTGAAAATGATTACTTGATAAGGTACCACAGTAAAACTTATAGTTCTTTGTATTTCCTTTTTGCAAGCTTCAAAATAAATAGCTCTGATTGGGCTAACGTCAACATTATGTCTATCACTTTTGTGGATTTGTTGTCTATTTTTATACATTACATACTACATTCTACATGTTAGCTCCTTGAAATTCCAACTGCTAGTACTGTCGCCCAAGGCTATAACAATCCTTGGTGTCCCTATAGTGAGACCATGAACCAAAGCGGTGTGCTGTTTTCGGTTCAAACTGAGTGGTAAACTAAGCCAGAAAGCACATTTTAAAAATTGTGTTTATAAAACTTTGGGGCTTGAAAATGAATAAAAGGACAGGAAATAAAAGCTTTAAGTCACTTGCTAAAAAAGTAAATAAAACGTTTTTACCCTTTTTTTATTTATTGTTGGACGTTTTTATTCTTCACTATCATTTTTCACCCATAATTTAGCCCTAACTTTTATATTTTCCCAAATAGAAGGATTTTTGGCAAAAAAAACTTAACTTAAAAAAATATTTTACATAAATTTTGGAACTAAGATATAAAAAAATTCCAGAAGTTAATTATTTGATCAGGGTTTATTTACTACCCTAATGTGTTGTTGGGGACAAAAATGTCCACAAAAAATAAACAACTGTAAAAATATATTAGATTAATACTTTATTTCAACTTTATTTGCTCAAATCTGTTTATCAATCTCTGTTCTGATCAAAAAACTCTTTAATTGCCAATTTCACAAGTATTGTCACAAATTTGGGGGAAAAAAAGGGAAGATCACAGAAAAATGAAGGATATTAAATATATAAAGTGAGTGTGGACGAGATTTTTATTTTTATTTTTTTAACCTTTTATCAAGGTCTAATTTATTTTTTTTGCCCTAATGTGTTGTTAAAGGGTGCTTTTGTCCCATTGACCTTTTTGGCTGTGCTGCCTTGACACTATATAATCATTCATTCTTAATTGTTGGTGGTTTCCCCTGTTGAGAAGAGGTTAAATTTGTGTAAAATCTTTACTGTTGACAACCAAGTGGGCCCATTTGCCCTTTACATTGGCCTGTGCATAGAAAGCCTAGTTACTGGTTTTAGTTATATGGAATTATTTGGAGTATATTAGCATATTATTGCTAATGTGTGCGTGTGAAAGAGAGATCTTGACCCACTGACCTTGATGTGTCTGATTAAATTTAAAATATGCACCTCAGCTCTCAGAACTACAAAGAGTCTACATGAAGTAAACAAAAACAAAGTGTCTTTATGCACCTGCTGCCTTTTGAAGTACAATCTAAACCATAACAAAAGTGATAATCTAAAGATGTTCATTTGGTATCAACAAAAGTAGACTTTCAGGCCTAGTCCACATGGACACGGGTATTTTTATAACCGTGACTTTTTTTACACGGTTCGGCCGTTCGTCCACACGGAAACACAGTATCAGGTCACTGAAACCGAACATTTTTGAAAACCCCTGCCAGGCTGAGGATTTTCAGAAACGCCGGTTGCAGCGTGTCGTGTGGACAGTAAAACCGGCGTTTTTGCCTTGCGACGTCAGAGTGTGCGCCGTTATCCGCTGGTCTGATTGGCCAACATGCCTTTACGATTAGGGTGATATCGCCGCCTGCTGGTGTGGCATGCTCTTGACAGCGGGTTTTTGCATTTTCATGCGAGCGTTTGTGGACGAGATTTTTTTTTTTTTAAATGCAGGTTATAAAAATACCCGTGTCCGTGTGGACAAGGCCCTTTTGTTGAAGACCAAATGAACATTTTTTAGATTATAACATAAGTTTTAGACAGGACGCATCGCGATGACACCACTCAACACTTCTGGAGGAAGGCTGCCCAAGAGCAGAGACACAGGATCTAAATTCAAAGTCCCTCTAAATATTTTCAAGATCTTTATTTGCTATGGAACCACTCACCACTCCTTCAAGACATTTTTCCCCATGCCATCATAAACACACTTAAACCACAAAAAGCATTGCAGTGGCTCCACATTCCACTATCTGTGAAGAGGTCACCGCTGCTATCGGGGCGGCTTATCCAGCAGGAGTCGGCCCGCTCACAATCCTAATACCCACCCATGCGTCAGTTTAGACCCCACATCATTATGCCTGCCTTGGAGAGGCTTGCGCTGGACAGATGATTGGTGCCCCTCATCTCCTTTCCAAGCCTCCCCACCCACGTCTCCCTTGGCACATTAACTGACACCCGGGGCTAGGATTATAAACATCATTTATTCAGCTTGCTCATTTATCTGCGCTAAAGACAAAATATCCTCCACCCCGGCACGCAAATAGATCAACATAAGCACTGGCAATCTAGAGAGCAGAGAATAGCACATCTCCATTCAATTCTTGATGGATACATTCTTTGACTGCATTCCTCTAGCATGAAACAACGTAAGCATCCACCATATGGTATGCTATGATTAATGCAGTCAAGTAATCATTAGGTAAGTTAGAGTATAGCATGTGACATTTACACTGATTGTGGTTTGCACTTTCACTTCAGAGCCAATCAGCAGAATGTTGGCAAGAAGGGACAACTCACGGCCCAGAAAAGATACATTAGATAATTGGATAATCATATACTGTAAAGTGAAGTGAACTGAAGCTTGTATTAGAACGGAGGATCCTGTAACACGCTGTAGCACACGGGTTAGCAACCTTTTTCTGTCTCAGAGTTAATTTGATTTGATGAGAGCAGTTGAAAGCTGTTGTGTTTGATTCCCGATTTTGACAAAAGATTTTTGAGCAGGCTATTTTCTGCAGTCACGTGGTATGGGCTCCAGTAGGCCTACAAGTTAAAAGTCTTGGTGATTAACTGAACAGTCTAACACATTAAAGTAAAAACTGATTGGCAAATAATCAATGTGTGTCAAAGGGTTAGCGTGTGTGAGTTTACTGGATTCAAAGCTAAACTGTGAACCAACCAGGAGTTAAACTATTGTTTTATTGATGAACACACATGTTCTCAGCTCCTGGGATAAGTTAGCCTTCAGGGCTTTGAGATCATTATGGCTGCCACTCAGAAAGCTCTGTGAGATTAATAACTTGTACTGTGACCTGGAAGAAAAAAAGACTGAGTCTGACTCTGATGCAATGCAACTATTTGCTACATTGAGGTGTTAGGACTTGGGTCTATTTTTAAGACAATACTACAAGTTCAGTAGAGTATTCTTGTATCCCTTTATAGATAATAAAATATTTGATTAATTAACTCACTAGGTACAATGTCTTGAGGTTGAACAAAAATAATGACAGTTATGTTTAACTGAAAAATCTACTAGACAAATCTCCTCCTCCTTTCGGGTCTTCTAAGCCAGCTGTAACAGTGAGCTGCTGCTCGCTCTCACATGTGTGGGAGACCTCTACTCCACCATTAAGCCTGTGCGTGCCCTTCACTCGTCCTAGCCCGGTTAGCATACCCTAATGATATGCTCAGCCTCCAGAGCGTAGGAAAGGACAGCGGAACTGCCATGAACCTGGACCCTGACTGCAGTCCTCAAAACTCTGGGGGCTATATTTACTCCTTGGTGACCTTAAATGGCATGTCTACAATGTCTGTGAAAAGCAGTGCTAAAATCCTTAGTGCTTTTCACATTTGCCCAGCAGGCAGCTGCTGAACTGCAGCCCAGCTCACTCTGGAGACATCCATCACTTAGTGACACTTCAGTGGACAAAATACCACTGACCATTTACTCTGATCACTGTACACCCCCAATGACTGACTTCCACTTAAAACGGTAACAAGATGAAAAGTTTCACTCCGAATTATGTTCCTCTAAATGTAGATACAGTATTGTTTGAAAATAATAGCAGTACAATGTGACTAACCAGAATAATCCAAGTTTTTAGTATATTTTTTATTGCTAAGTGGCAAACAAGTTACCAGTAGGTGCAGTAGATTCTGGTTAGTCACACTGGACTGCTATTATTTTGAACAATACTGTATAAGGTTTGCCTATTGCAAAATAGTATGTGAGAAGTGACCAAAGGACACAATATTCTTCCCATTTTTCTATGTACATTAGTTTTGTCCAAAATAGTTCCCATCTGAGGAGTGTAAAATGGATGAAAGAGTATTTGAAGACTTCAGCTCTCTTTGATTTGAAGCACTACAGAAGTAAACATCTTGGAAACAATGCTTGAATAAATTGCACACACTCAGACTTCCTTGGGGTCAATAATACGCTCTGAGGCAATTTAGGAAAATCGTTTTCTTCTGTTTTTGATCAATGTGGAAAGTGACAAGGAAGAAAAAATAAAATAAACTCTTAAAATATCTATACTATATTCCCATCCACTCAGATGTTTTCTTTCAAATTAACAACTCAAGCACTATCTAAAGGGTACCAAATGTGTGGCTGGAGCTTGCCATTGTGCGTTGGGCTTGTTTGGAAAGCTGATATGTGAAAACAGTCTGTGTTTAGAAGCTGTCTTTTCCATCTGTCGAGGTCAGACCTGTAGCTTTTATGCTCAGTTCTTTCTTGAGTGCAACCTCTCATCTGCCCACCAGCCAAACCTGACACTCAGTGGCTCGTGGAATGCTCAGCAGATGTGAACTAGCATGTATCGCACGCTTGCGCCGCACCTCCTCCTTCCTTGCTGACAGAGACTTCAAACAACTCTGTTAGTGCGCCACAAAGGGATTCGCCAGCCGTCAAAGCAGCCAACAAGGAGCGACAGACAATTATTTCCTCAGTTTCCCTAGTCAGCTGCTGCTGAACAGAGATTGTGGCTCGCATGTGCAAGCAGAGCGCTCAGGAGAAACTGCATAATAAGCAATTCATGGCTGTCGTTCAAATGCTCAGACATGATGCACGTCGATCTACAGCGAGCCGGACAGCAATTTGTAAAGTAGTTATGGTGTCTGACTGCCAAGTTAACTCCTGCATCTGTTTAAAAAAGTCTTAATGTAAATGCATCCACATGTTGAGACAAAACCTGACCCTGTCTGCAAACAGGCCACCAATTATATTTATGGCTTCCTTTGGGCTGTTCAAAACCAGTAAGGTTAAAGCATTCCTTTCATCTTCATAATGGTAGCGTCTGTATAATCCTACTGGCATCTGTATGAAATTTTCAATTGTCACTAAGTATAATTATGATTTTTATTTGATCCAAGTTGTGATTAAGACTGTGAAACGCAAAAGTATGTCAGTCAAACAGTGTCTGGAATGTGCTGCGAACAGCCAGCACTGCTAAAATACAGCTGAAAGTAATAAAACATAAGTGGAACACAATGTAGTGGGTCTGGTTAACCACAGTCATGTTAGAGTCTGTCTTCAATATAATCACTTGTTTTCTTTAAATACTACCAATAAAGAGCATCTTTGAGGGGCTGATAGCTGTCAATGACTCCATCATCTCAACATTCAATTAAATGACCGAGTTACAAAATTTATTAAAACCAAAATAGGTTAGTGTGAGCTCGGTTCCTCAGTACTATTCTTCTGCTGTCTCTGATCTTGACATATACGTATACTATACTAGTAACAATATCAATATACAGCAGATGTCCTCCCCAACAGAGTTTTAGCTGGATTCTGCTCTCCGTGAAACCATGGACCGCTCTGGATTCAATTGTGAGATTTTTTTATCATTCATGCATAGGAAAAAAATCACATGATATGGTGGATTAAGGGATTCACACTGAGAGTCAGTAATAAATTTGGACTTCTGAAATAGTGAATGTCTTCCATAAGTAAGTGTTTTGATCTCTCTGGCTCAGCTGATAACGTTCTTACACGTCACAAAGCATTATGATGCTGCAGAGTGTGAGACACAGGAGGGCATTATAGAGAGCTGTATGTTTATTAGAAGTTTAATAAACAGATCTATTGAACTAGCTGCAGTTCTTATGAAGATCATAGAGCAAGAGCAGAGTTTGAAATAAAAATAACTCACACAAACATCATAAAAATAGAATGACATCCTGGGAAAAGTAGAAAAGATTATGGAATAAAGGTAAAACTGTCAAACTGATTTAGTTACAGCTTGATAAATATTGGTCAATATTAATATACTGAATATATAGCTATCCCAGCCAGCATCAATGTCTACTATAATTTATGTGCACTTAACACATATTTTATTGTTTCTTTATTTCCATATAGTGTACATTCATGTATAATAGATACAGAAGGTTATTTATTTAATAAGGAAGATGCTGGCTAGTTGTTTAGGAGCTCTGAACAGCCCAAGGGACTTAGACCAATTTTGTTCTGTTCTTCGTATGTCTCAGTATAAGTCATGCAACTGCGAGCGCGCACATAACTGTGTGTATGAGAGATGAGAATAAATAGGGCCTATTCTCTTAGTACTATCATTAAAACTACATTAAAAATACATTAAACCTGAAAGCCACTATGATCACCCTCAGATATAAAATCCAGAAAGGTTTGCTGCAGCCAAAAGACAAAGCCAAAATGTGTCGTCTGTCCCTGAGGGAGAAAGAAACTGTCAGCGTTGATGCATCACAAAGCATTAACTTGTACTGAACAGACTGATAAAGTGAGAATGGCTGCAGAGTTCATGTCTCCGGTGTATGGGGAGCATTTAAATCCACCTAATAACCAAAGTAAGAAAATGGAAATTTAGAAAGGCTGTATCTAAATGACTGAAGTTACAAACTCTGATGTGACAAATGAGGGATATCATGAAGAAAACATTGAATAAGATGACATCTAATGCTGAAAATAAAGCAACACAAAGGATTAGATATGGCAAGGTACTGGAGGATCACAGAAACAAAGGGATTAGCCGCAGAGAGGGATGTGGGTCAGGGCAAGCAGATAGTGAAACCAGCCAGTCAGCCTGCCCCCAGGCCTTCCCATAATCCATCATGCGTGGTAAATGGTAGCACTGGGCCGAAGCCATGGGGAGGGTTAGCAGCTCGAGGGTCACTGCCAAGGTTACTCAAGGTTGTGTAGCTTTTACAGGGAAACTAATGGGGCATTTGTTTTCCCACCATTGTAAATTATGCTTTTCAGGAAATGTTTTCTCTTCGAGGTTGTACACTTCCTATAGGCCTTGAACTTTGACCTTAAGCTCAGGGGATAACGCACTAAGAAGACAGTCTGGCAACCGGTGGGGATTACACGATTAAGCTGCTTGTTAGGCTAGAGTCATGAAACTAATCTAAATGTACAAAGCATGATTAGAAAGATGCATATTCATCTATGCAGCTAATAAACATATTTACAGCCAGCCAGTAGTACAAATGTAGTAATGCTCAAAATAAAATACTGTCACTCTGAGGGATAAAACAGATAAAAGCAAAGCGACAATGCTGGGATAGAGCTTCTATTGCCATTAGAGGATAAGTGAGGTTAGATGATATCGTGGCAGGGTAATTACTGTGACATGGCCTCTCCAGCTGCCTCAAAAGACATGGATTTTCCACAAACACAGGAAGTGAGCCGGGCCTGCAGATCTGATAGGGCAGCATGGCGGGAAGCAGCCTTATAGAAAAACCTTCTCTTTATCTGATGGGATCAGTGGGGGAGCAGGAAAACTCTCTGACCTACATCTCCTTCAGACAGACATCTGCTACCTTCCCTCTCCACATTCAACCTGAAAATTACTTTGATAAACCACTTTCAACGCCAGGGGCCCCTCGCGGCTACTGTAACTTTGGATCTTCACGTGGTTTTATTACTGTTGTCTCGAGGAATGGGCACAAAGTGTGATTTTAGTCTGGATTTTAATCAAATTGTGCCATCTGTAGCGCAGGGATAATTACGGAGATCCACGGTGGTGTGTGGCGCGGGCTGGGGCAAAGGGCCAGAAGGAGGAGATGTGATTCTTTTTATTGTATCATCTGAATAAGATTGGTGCATTTAGCCTTGTGTTCCGAGTCTCGGGGTCAGAGTATATGCAAGAGGATTACAACCCTGGAGCCAAGTAGATTAAAGCGCGGAGGAATCACTCGTTCATTCATTCCAGGTTAAAACAGTTTAAATACAGGTCACGCTATAAAAGGCAGTGTGTGGCAATCAGGAGCTATAATCAAAGGTAACTGGCTGCTCAAAGAGAACAATCAACCAATGCGTTACCGCAGCCTGATTGTGCCCCAGCGATCATGCAATCATGGGTTATAAATAGACTCTGGTCACTGCTGCAAATGTATTTCTAAAAATATCATCTAAAACGGTATGGGTTTCTTGCTAGTGTCAGAAAAGCGAGTTCCAAGTTGTGCAGATTTTGTTACAAATGTGAGATAACGTAGTACGACTAATAATAATAATAATAATATGCTCTTTGAGGTAATTGACTCCAGTGAAGATGGGTGCATATCTGAGTGGGAGTGTTAAAATTACCATATTGGAGCCTGTGCTTTTTGCCTGAGCACTTCCTCAAACAAGCTTAAATGCCAGCTTCTGCACGGTAACTTATGTGTTTGCGGAGAAGGAGGGATGCGCAGGGGGGACATTAGAATAGACACCGTGGATGACATTTTGTATTTTACATTATGCCCAAAAGCGATTCACAGCAGGCTAAAGCTGATGGGATGGGCCATCTTTCAAGTCAGCAATTTACTGTGATGAAATGGCACTGTGACCTATGGACACTGTTAAAAAAAAAACAAAAATAAGAAGCATCATCAGCGTGAAACTCATAATCATATTAATTAAGTTGGAGGGACATGAGTCAATATAAAAAAATTTGACTTTTCTCTTTTTCCTCTCGGTCATATCTTTACAGACTGAACTGACACTGCTTGGAGGACTATTCATTAGGACACAATTTATGCAGAGAACAAAACAGAAGCAATGAATTTGTAATGTTTTTCTGCTACACATATAAGGGTTTGGACATTTAGCCAGGGTGATGTGCATAGAAAAGGCAAAGTCTGAGACATGGTAAACACTTCAACACACTCAAGTGACTCCTTATCTGAGCATGGCGAGTGTGAGGGTTCATCTTATTAGACTTTCAGAAATAGGCCGGAGTGAATCTCTCTCTCCTTTCGTATGGAGAGATTGGCGGCGCAGTCGGGGGAAGTGATTTCAGTGCTATGTTGAATTGAATTGC
This sequence comes from Perccottus glenii, assembly GCA_024416835.2. Lineage (NCBI taxonomy): Eukaryota > Metazoa > Chordata > Actinopteri > Gobiiformes > Odontobutidae > Perccottus > Perccottus glenii. Next base: position 14,735,854 of record CM044558.2, read on the forward strand.
TGGGGGTGATGGTGGTTGGTTAAGCAACGGGTTTAATTTGCTCTGGAGTACGTATTCTCGTACTGATATGCCAAAATGTAATTGGAGTCGATACAAGAGCTGCTCGTTTTCATTTGAGATTTGAGCCTGTTTGCTTTTTGTGTAAAAGTATCAGACTGAATGTAATTGAACTATATCTCCAGAGATAGGATCTTATCTGAAGTGATAAGAAGTGTATAGCTACCACATGGGTGCATTGGTCAAAATAAGAAAAATAAAAAATAACATTTGCATGATTTGTGATTGGTTGGGGTCTTGACATACGGAGATGAATATCAGTGTACACAGGGGCGCACACTGAGTCACAAACACTTCCCACACACCTCTCCCAGTGTGATTCCTGTGTAATGATCTGGGGAGTCTGGACAGCCGTCTGCTTAGCTCCGCCGCGCTGTAGGGTGCAGTGCCGAGTGAGAGAAGGCAGAAAAAGGGAGGAGAATGGGGACAAGACAAGGGGAAATGCAATCATTTTTTTTTGTTTTTTCTGACTACTATCCTGGCAACAATCTCCATTGTGCTCAGAGTTGTGAGAAATTAACAAACACGGCCTCCTGCAGTGAAGAAGAAAAGGTTGAAGTGAGAACCTTAATAAATGAACTGACACTGAGTTGACTCTAAAATGCAACAAACAATGCTTTCAAAACAACAAGACTGTTGCGTGAACTGGTTACAAATCTCACAAAGTTGGCATTCCTGGGATGCACTGAACTGCAGTTATGAGTGCTCTCTTGTCTTTTTATGAATATTTAAAACGCTTTGTTACACTGAAACCAAAGACATTAAGGATATGAAAGACTTTTTGTGAGGTCTGGACCCTCAAGACCATGGTTTTAAAGCTGTAGTCTAGTCAGGGATTTTGTGAAATCAGCCAGACGAAAGTGTAAGAAACTGCTGGCTCAAAGTAGGCCACTCCTGCTGAGTTGTTGCTTATTTTCAGAAGTGAAACTGATGGTTTTGAGCGAGGGGAACTGGTGATATAGATGCAGTTCCCTTGGCACCACTGATTACTGAATGCCTTTTGAACACTGATGACAGCAGTAGTGAGGATACTTGACCTCCATTTTGTAGCCGCTTTTGTAAAGGTGAAGGTGTGGCTTTGAGGGCTGGTTTAAAATGCTAGCTTCCTGTTGCATAAAGAGAAGAAGAAAGCAGAGGGGTTACCGGGTGGAAACAACTCCTCAAGTGCTCTATGATCCAAAAAATGAGAGACTAGGAGACACTCAATCTGACAAGACGCATTAAAGCAATGGAAGAAAGGAAAAGTGGCAAAGCCAGATAAGAGAGCTGCTTCCAGGAAATAAGAGAGATGGGACGATGAGCTGGAGATGTGACAAAAGAGATTGTGCTGGAAACAGCCATCAACACATCCATGAAACAATGGCACCATCCCGGGCAGAGCTCACAATCACTGGGATTATGTTGTGTGGCTCACTCTCTCTCAGTCTCAGGGCTTTGAACCTTAAAAGAGCATGTTATGTTCCTCCATTAAACCAGCAATCCATCCCAAGGAAGTCTTTGAATTATGGGTCCACACTGTAGATTGTTATGTCGGCGCTAATATAAAAATCTCTTTGCAATCTCTCCATGGCAGTTAATCAATCTACTGCTTACTTTGTGGCAATACATAAACGCAATATGAAAGAAAAAAGTAGCATGAAAATGTATAAGCCCCATTTGTCAAAAATATTGAGAGGGTATATCAAAACACTTTGCAATAAAAGTCAAACAGCTGGCAGTACTAAGTGCATCAAAAAGCAAAGCAGCAATACATTAGAACAAAATTGTTGGCGCAATCCGTCACACAACCCATTCTTTTTGTCCAGAGCAGGACTGATTTTTGGTGGTATGCCCTCTTGTTGGGTTATGTTGTCTACATTATGTCAGAGTACATCAAAAAAGATTGATGTTAGGGAGAAATTAAATAGATACTCTGTCATGTTATGCTATATTAAACACCAACAATTTTTGTCTATGTTCGAAAACTAAAGCCCCTTTTGCACCACAGAAACTTTGATCATTTACCCGGGATTTTGAAAAACCTTGGCACGTTTCTACCAAAATTACCTGGAGAAAAACTTTCCCTCAACCACAAACATTCCCTGATAAAAAAATTTTTAAAAAACTATTTAGGAAGGTTGGACTTTTCAGATTCCCAAAAGATCTTGAGCGGTGGGGCTGGGTGCTGAAGACCACTGATTTTCTTTTTCCCCTCCCCCATTCGTCATTAGCCTGATTTGAATAAATTTGAAACTTCGAGGTGCGGTGGAAATGCAAACCACACATTACCAGGAATTCTTTAACCTAGGTACACACGTGGACAAAATCGTTGGTACCCTTCGGTCAATGAAAGAAAAACTCACACTGGTCACAGAAAAAACTTTATTCTGACAAAAGTAGTAATAAATAAAAATTCTATGAATGTTAACCAATGAAAGTCAGACATTGCTTTTCAACCATGCTTCAACGGAATTATTTTAACAAATAAACTCATGGAACAGGCCTAGACAAAATTGATGGTACCCCTAACTTAATATTTTGTTGCACAACCTTTTGAGGCTATCACTGCAATCAGACGATTCCTGTAACTGTCAATGAGACTTCTGCACCTCTCAGCAGGTATTTTGGCCCACTCCTCATGAGCAAACTGCTCCAGTCGTTTCCGGTTTGAAGGCCGTCTTTTCCAGACGGCATGTTTCAGCTCCTTCCAAAGATGCTCAATAGGATTGAAGTCAGGGCTCATAGAAGGCCACTTTAGAATAGTCCAATGTTTTCCTCTTAACCATTCTTGGGTGTTTTTAGCTGTGTTTTGGGTCATTGTCCTGTTGCAAGACCCATGACCTGCGACTGAGACCAAGCTGTCTGACACTGGCCAGCACATTTCTCTCTTGAATCCCTTGATAGTCTTCAGATTTCATTGTACCCTGCACAGATTCAAGACACCCTGTGCCAGATGCAGCAAGCAGCCCCAGAACATAACAGAGCCTCCTCCATGTTTGACAGTAGGGACAGTGTTCTTTTCTTGATATGCTTCATTTTTCTGTCTGTGAACATAGAGCTGATGTGCCTTGGCAAAAGTTCCATTTTTGTCTCATCTGTCCATAGGACATTCTCCCAGAAGCTTTGTGGCTTGTCAACATGTAGTTTGGCATATTCCAGTCTAGCTTTTTATGATTTGTTTTCAACAATGGTGTCCTCCTTGGTCGTCTCCCATGTAGTCCACTTTGGCTCAAACAACGACGGATGGTGCGATCTGACACTGATGTTCCTTGAGCATGGAGTTCACCTTGGATCTCTTTAGAAGTCTTTCTGGGCTCTTTTGTTACCATTCAGATTATCCGTCTCTTTGATTTGTCATCAATTTTCCTCCTGCGGCCACGTCCAGGAGGTTGGCTACAGTCCCATGGATCTTAAATTTCTGAATAATATGTGCAACTGTAGTCACAGGAACATCTAGCTGCTTGGAGATGGTCTTATAGCCTTTACCTTTATCATGCTTGTCTATAATTTTCTTTCTATTCTCCTGCGACAACTCTTTCCTTCGCTTCCTCTGGTCCATGTTGAGTGTGGTACACACCATGTCACCAGACAACACAGTGACTACCTGAAGCCCTATAAATAGGCCCACTGACTGATTACAAGATTGTACACACCTGTGATGCTAATTAGTGCACACACCTTGAATTAACATGTCCATTTGGTCACATTATTTACAGTCTTTTCTGGGGGTACCATCAATTTTGTCTAGGCCTGTTCCATGAGTTTATTTTTTAAAATAATTCCGTTGAAGCATGGATGAAAAGCAATGTCTGACTTTCATTGGTTAACATTCATAGAATTTTTATTTATTACTACTTTTGTCAGAATAAAGTTTTTTCTGTGACCATTGTGAGTTTTTCTTTCATTGACCAAAGGGTACCAACAATTTTGTCCACGTGTGTAAATAAATTCCTGGAAATACTAAAATCCTATTTAGTAATACACAGTAGCTTCTCTCTGACAAGCCATCTAATTATATAAATGGATCTTCACCACAAAACCACCCAGTTTGTCTTCTAGTGTCACAACACCATTGTTAAATCAGAGTTAACCCATCTCTAACCATGTACGCCACTGCACAGTGATAGCTGTCAGGAGAGCTTGTTCTTGGAGACAAAACCTTTTTTGTACTTACCTGTAAACATGTCTATAATATTAGTAAAGTTACCTTGGGCTTCTAGCAATCCAGGCCAGAGTTTGGCTCCTGGGCTTGACTCGGTTTTTCTATGTGGAGTTTGCAGTTAGCAGTTCTCCTTGTGCTTGAGTGGGTTTTCTCCAGGTACTCCAGTTTTCCCCACCAACATCAAAACATGCTTTAGTTAGTTAGTCCAGTTGGTGACTTGACTGGGCTACCTGGGCTCCACTGGTGGCCGACACTTAATTTCCCCATGGTTTTCATGTTTTGCAACTGAAACTGGTTCATTGATTGAGTATTCTTAGCCACTGGTAATGGCCTATTGCTTTAATGAGGAGCCATTGGGTTTATATATCCCAGAAACAGCTTCACTCTTGGTGCTCACATTAAGTCCAAGTCTTAAAAAATAAAACAATTATTACTACAAGACAGTCCAGGTATGTTGTGCATGTGTGAACATTTCCACAGTCCTAAACTAGTTTGATTTTTGAAAGGTCAGGGTCAAACAGCGTAACTTTTGAACAAATTGGAGTGGAGTATTTCTTTCAATTACATGCCAATAAATTTTGTGTTTGGCCCATGGCCTGTTAATACATTTTTGTTTTGGCCTTCCGAGGGAAAACGTTTGGGCACTCCTGCTGTAGAGCATGCCGCATCTAAGCAAACGCCAAACACATATCTCAGAGCCCTGCAGTTTGATGCTTACTGATGCTTGAACAGGCTGCAGTTATTTGTGTGGTTTTGATTTCTCAGGACCGTTTACCTTTATTCAAAGGTTAAGTTATGTTTAGACTTTTCTTTTTAGACTACAATTAGAGCAATTCAACCAAAGTACAGTAAGATTTTGGAATTAGGTAGACTAAACATTGTTATTGTTATTCTATCAGTGTTCTGTGTGCTTAAATATTTAATTATCTTGTGTTGGCTGTTTGGACTGCATGTTTGGACACAGAAAAATTGGATTTTGTGTAATACCTGCAGGTTCACTCATTCTTAATCATCATTTATGATGGGAAATGCAACTATTCACAATGGTCAATAGCTAGGTTATTTTTCCAGTAGATCTGTTAGAACAACTTTTAGAATATCTGTGTTTTCAAAACGGAAATCTTTTCAGCAACAAGACAAATTAGTTTGCTTTTTGATAATTGCGGACTAACACAAGTTGGAGCAGGCAAGCTACACCTACACACTAGAAGTTCAGTGGAAAAGAAAAGCCGAGCATATGCGGCTCAGGGTCTGACCAGAAGAGTAGTATCATGTGGTAAAAGCGTTTTATTTGCTCTGCCCACGTGGATGGAGTGTTGTGGTGTTTCAAGTGGGAGCATAGGAACGTTTTAGCCCTTGTGAAGCAATGACAGTATCGAGACTCATTGCCCAAAGAGCAGAGTCTGTTTATTGCAGATAAATGTTGCCTACCCACTGGCATCATTCTACATTAATTTGAAGGGGTGGTGATTTTTTATTTAAAAGCTACAGTGAGAAAGAGAAGAAAAATGTTCAAATTAAACGACTGAATTTAAACACCAGCCTTATGTTGGACATTTCAATTTATTATGCAATTATTTGATATGAAGTCTTTCTTTTGAAACACAGCTATTCCATTTACATTTCTCATCTCTTTATGTTCCCACACAAAAAGTCTATTTCCACTTTACAGGTAGATGATGAGTCTCTGCATTTAACAGACGGTGCTTCCTGGTTGCACAAACTTTCAGTCCATTTTTATTTTTTATTTTCTCGCAGCTAGTTTATTTTTCACAGTCAGATGGAAACGAGGCCACACAACCCACTGCTTTTCATGGGGACAAAACGTAACAAACTGCTCAGATGACTGTACAACATCATCATTGGTGTAATCTTTTCCCAAACACAACCTTGTTGATGCAGATCTGGCTGTCGGTGACGTGCAGAGAATGCTGCGTGTTTGTTTCTTTGTGAAATGGGAGTCAAAAAGCCTCGGGGGCTTCTTAATCCTTCTACATTGAAAAAGAACACGTTTCCCATAAATTACAATGGTGTACTCGCATAATTACTGTGGTCCTAATGGTACATAAACAACTAGATGGGGCTGGTTTGTGTTCATAGACTTACATATACCATGTACTTTGGTAGTTTGGCCAGCTATACCCATTCACTTTGAAAACATCACTCACTCTGGAATCCCTTACCTCGACAAAAAATAAGGACCAGTAAAAACTAAAATGTGGCAGGCCTTATGCGATCTCAAACTGTTTTTGCTTTTCTAATAACAATATGAAAACAGTTTCTTGACCTAAGCAATAGAAAGTATAAGAAAAATCTCTTGCACTGTCCTCTCTATGACCTGAGCAAACAGTGTATAATGTGTACAATGGAAGGATGATAGCTACTTTATTGCTTCTGTTTTCTAATACACATCAGAGCAGATGCAGAAGTACTGGACTGCTTACACTCTGTGTTTTCTTTTTCTTTTTTTTTTTTAGCTGTCAGTCACCTTTCAAACAATTTTCAGCTGTATGCCTCTCACTAGAAATACCTGTGATTGACGAATGTCTCTTGTCAAGGTCTGAAAAAAGGGCAGGACAAGGTGCAGAAGGAGTGCGTCCAGTTGGAACAATATTCGGAAAATTTAGGACAAAATGTTTGCCAACAACTGTTGCCTAGAGGCTATAAATATTACACACTAAGCTGGAAAATAGCCAGACCAAACATACATCATGCAGAGGTAAATTTGTTTATTACACATAAAGAAGTGGTAATACCCGACTGGGAAATGTAACAGTAATCTATTCTTGTGTTCAAACTCACATTTGAGCATGTCACAATGTCAATGTCAGAGCACAGCTGGAGCTTCAGGAGATTAAGTCGCGCTAAAAGCAGTTGCTATCTTGAAAAGTGACATCTGCATTCAGTCACAGTCAACATGTCTTTTAAGAATAATAAAGGTGAGATAAACTGCAGATTACTTTATGTCTCCAAATATTAGTCCAAAAGCACATACCCCACTTAATCTTTAAGATATCATTCTGGAATATGTTCAGAGGTTAGACTGCTAGACTGCAGGAATTAATCCCCTTTTATTCTCTCTCACCTTACCGAAGTTGATCGGATGTTTCTGTCGGTGTGAAGTATATGCAGTGAAATGTCAGTCCTTGCGTTTTTAGAGATGTCCCCTTTTCAGCAACATCAAGGAAAGCAGTCACACTGTACGCAAAGCAAAAAAAGCATGACAGATTTTAGTATAATTGCTTGTATACATGAAGGCATTTTGAGACATGAGCGTGCATCATTAGCTGCGGATACACCAATCCTATCTTGCATTCATAATGTCCAACAATCGCTCTAATGAAACTTTTTTTTGTTCTGATTCATCCCCTAATCCTGACAAATGTCACGTGTCATCATTACTTGTTCAAATAATGTAATTTTGTCGGGAAATATGTAAACATTTTGTTGATTTCTCTGGCAGAGCTCAAAGCACAGTACGACCATGTTCATTGGTATAATAATGGACACTGGTGGTTGGCCAGACTACATAGATAGGAGCCGACAGGCATTATTGTAGCCATCTGCAGACAGCGCCCATACATTAGAACTGGCCAGCTCTCATACAAACACCCACGCCGTTTTTTGAGATGTGCTCATTTTTTAAGCATGTATTTATATTCATCAAGCTAATTAGTGTGTACCAGATCCAAATACTGAGAGGTTCTTAAAATGTTTGGACAATTATAAATACATAAAGCACCATCTGTTCAACACTGCCAGACTATCAGTCGGCAGCTGAGATGGAGCAAAAAATTGCCAACTACCTACTTAGAACCGAGTTGTCATCATATGATTATTAACCATTTCAAAATGGTGATTTGTCAGACCGGAACGTACAGCCTCCTCCAGAAATCAGGAAAAAGTGCTGTTTCTGGGGGACACTTAGTATATCTCCAGCTTGTTTATTAAACTATGGTTTAGAACCGTGAGAGCACAGGGCTTACTTTGAACTTAACAATGAATTTCTTCATAAATAATAAGTGATCTTGGTAGCAAGCAACAACAACAACAAAAAAAAGCAATGGCTATGGACTAAAATATGCATTTTAAATTCATAGCAGGTGTTAAGAGAATATTTGAGTTTCCCTCAGCGCTGCGGAGAGTCACACAGGAAAAGACAGGCTGGAGATGTTTTGGATGTCTAAGACAGGAGAAGTTTATTGACCGTCGATACGAGACCCAGGGACAGGACACTCAATGCAGTGGAGCATTGAATAACCAGTCTGCCATGCTTCAACAATAGAACTAACCTATGTAGACTTGTAGGCCTTCTGTCTCATTGATCAGGTGATGTTATTTAACCTTGCAGTTGTTTAAGCTAAACAGAGAGAGCTACAAAGATATAGATACTGCAATCACAGCCTCAGTGTGAGGGAAGGCCTCATGAGGCACGCTGACCAGAACACACAGTTCTAACAGAGATTGTCACAGCTTAATGTACAGATCTTAATTAAAGTTCAGAACATTATGTAGAATGAATTATTCTTCAACAGCAGGAAGCTGTACTCTCATGTTCAGTACAAATATTATTCCATAAGCTACCGCTAGTCTTTTCCATCTAGATTATTTCATTCATATTTTTACTCTTTTATATCCTCTATTAATTCCAAAGGTAATTTCTGCTCTTGGTGTAGGCTAATGCATGTTAGCAGTTAGCATGTTACTTGTTTTAGCTAGCCAATTTATAATGTCGCATGCACAAATTTTTCTGCAACTTAATTTACGTTTTAGAATAAAACTAGCCTTTATATTTATATTGTGAAGCATTGCACCTTAAAAACCTAAAACACTTTATGAAACCTACCTGTGAACACAGGGACATGGCCTGTTGTGGTCAGTTGTGTTTGTTCTGGGGTAGAAATTTGCAATGTGACTCTGTCAATGTTTGACATGAATTCATTGTTGCTGTACTGTTTTTAACAATTTTATATTTTATTTCACTAATAAACACAAAAAATACAAAATGGTGATGGTATTACAATAAATGGCACACATGTAAGTGCCTTGTACATCAATGGAGGACAATTAGCCTACAGAGGAAAACTAGATTTTTTTACTGACTTCAAATGTATTAAACCAACGTCAGCTCTAGGATTCATCTTTCTGAAGATACAAAATACTTAATGGACTTGCTACATTAAGTAAACAATTTATTTTCTTGCTAATGGCAAGAGCAGGCCTAGCTTACCTAAACTAGCATGGCTGGTTTACTGCTTTACTGCACATGCTATGTTGCGTGTTGTTTTATTACCCTAAGGGCTGTGGTGTTAATTAGACAACCTGTTGCCTAAGTTAAGATAAAATAATACATTTATTCTGTCTCAGGGAGTGTATTGCTAGTGTTGCTGTTTTGGCATGCTTATAACTTATATGAACCTTGCATAACATATGATAACTAACAGACCCTCTAGTCTACATGTTTGTTATCACACAGCCACACTCTTGAGCTACTTAAAGTTTACCCGCTATTTTGTTCCCAATTTGTAGAATGAAATAATTTGCTGATGTTTTTAACTGTGGTTGTTTGACAGAACTGAAAAGTTTTGGACATGTGTGCACTGACTAGACATACAAAGACCTGTGGCAATGTAAAGGTTAGAGGAGTGTCCAGTTTTTGACAGGAGAGTAGATAACCTTTTTCAGCTTTCAAATGGAACACTAGAACAGACAAGATTGTGATGAAAGATTGACCCATAGCACACACTCGAGGGATCCCCAAAGTCTACTAGTTTAATTCCTGTGTTAGTGTTGCTATGACCTCAGGGAAGTTCATATGTCTTTATATTGTATAGTGTAGATGGTGTGTGTCATCACTGCATATCTGGTCCAGTGAAAAGTGTCAGGGCAAATGGAGGTATTTTAGTATATGCTGCATAGAGCTGCTTTCACAAGAGTATAATATTAATGGCTTCCTTAGGTATTTGTATGCAAAAGATTTAAAAATAGGAGTGAAGGTCGTTAAAGCTGTTAAAATAAGCTGTTAAAATAAGGGTTAGGACATTTTGTATCTGACAGGTGACTAGATAAGCTTTTTCTGCTTTTAAATTGAGCAATTGAAAAGCTAAAGGAGATGTTTTTTGGAAGTGATAAGTAATAAAAACATCAGTATTTGACAATTTTATAGTCATTTTTCAACAGATTTGAGGAAACAGAACAACAGTGGCTAAACCAAAAACAGATCAAGTGTTGGCTAACTGTTGAACATTTCCTTGGTGAACTTGTGCAAAGAGTAGAGTGTCCTCAATGGACTGCCGCTATGTATTTTGTACGCTTTAAATATAAATGAGGCTTTTGAAATACACATAGGGCAGTGTATTTCTCAGGCTTTACTGTGTGTTCGTATGCATTGCTCTGCTTCCTTGACTTCACAATGGCCTCTTAAAAATGGCGCACCAAGGCCACATACAAGGTGTTCACATTCATTAATGCTCTACATATGAGCTGATTCTAAATAAGACATAAACTAAAAGCTTCTTTTACATTGCCTCTGTCCTTCACCAGCCCCCACAGTTTGCTGAAGTAGCACTGTAATTCATCCTTCCATTAGATGATTTGCAATTATTAGAAAAATTACAGCGGCAAGATTCTCTGCTATGGTTATTGCTTAATGTATAATGAGGAAAGTGACTGGAATGTTTTATGAGTAGCCGTCAATCAAGAAGACACCTGGCAATTTGTTAGTTAACACTTCTGCGCACATTTGCATAGACAACTTGAGCTCTTTTCACAACATGTTCCTCTCACCACTTCACTTGCAAATACTCAACGCTCACTTCACTCTGCAGCACACGTCCTATTTTAACAAACAGGGCTGGGCACTTTGCATGTCAATGTTCAGTCGGTAGATGTTGGTGTCAGATTTGGTTTCACATCCACCTGTGATTTTATGTTTCTTTGTTGTATTCTCTACAATGTTTTTCCATTTCAAGCCTGTACAAGTTAAGTCAGCACGTCTTGACTAGACACGAATGAGGTCATTACACCAAGAACGTGGTCATTAAAATGAACAAAGAATATTATATGGTGCATAAAATGGCTACTACAGGATGTCTGTGTAAATGTTTTTTTTTATTGGCTTTAAATTTAGTATTTAAGCTTTAAATAAGTTCGAACACATTTTGAAACAAGATTTATTATTTTAGTACATGGCATAGCAATTAAATGGAATTCTATGATAAATATTCTGACTAAAAAAGGAATGTTTGATTACTTAATGACATACTTTTACTTTCAGAATTATTTTTTCTTCTTAAATATTTGACCTTTGCTCAATTTAATTTATTTGTTCTAGAGACCTTTAAGTTGAGATGAAGTTCCACCTAATGCAGTGGTTTGTTGTTGACATATGAAGGTTGTTTCTCCAGTTGTTAAAGTCAAAGGTAAAATGCACTCTGTGGTTTGTGGACTTTGTAAAGCCATTTCTGAGCTGTCCACTTCTTGGCCTACACAGCACGGGTTTAACCTTGGAACGGTCTACAGTCAGTCCATGTGCACACTGCACAATTTTACATTATCAAAGGTAAGCAGGTTAAAGTGAAACTTTTGTCCTTTTTACACATTGCCCAGAAATGTTCCAGTGCTTGCTGTGCATTTCATTGTGTTCGTGAGTTAGCAAGCCAAGACTGACAGATGCTCCATTGGTGAGACAGCTGCCAGCACTCAATCCAGCAACTGGGTCAAATCCTTGTGACATCCATGACAAGTCTCTGTCACGAGGGCTGTGCCACTGTCCCCTCAAGCACACAGACTCACCTATGTGTCACCTGCACTCCCCAGAGACTCGTGGGAGACCTTTAGGGACCTGCTCTTCTGGTGCGGTTCACATTCAGCGTTCAGGACACGAGGAGCTTTTCTCTTATAATTAGGCTCCGTGGCATCCAGGGGCACACACCCGCCGCCTGCCGTTTAGGGATGAAGATGACTACTCCTTCCCCATCGCTGCTGCATTATTAAGGGTGACAGGGCTCGATGCCGAGTGTCTCTCCTATTCTCTTTGTACTGTTTCCCGCCTGTACCCCCGCCACGTGGGCCCTCCTCGACATCCCACCACCACATGTGTCCTCTGTGAAATGGTAATGCCGCCCCATTAAAAACCGTCAACCTGAAGCAGATCACTGCTGCACTTATGCTAATGTAGACACAGGAAAATATCACACAAGGAGAAGAAGAGGGAAAAAAGGCAGAGAGGGAAGCAAATCGGATAAAAAAATTACTAGTTTTACTTTGGGGATGAAAGTATGGTGTGTCTAATTGGAAATGAATACTTTTGTAGTGTGTAGTTTGGAAATCTTCTCGATTGTGCAGGGTTTAAAGTGAGAGCTGATGCACTGGAGAAGTGGTATGGAAAACATGGCAAACTCAGATGAGAGATAATTAGGCTCACATTTTGCCCCTGCATTGAACAGCTTAGGTATCAACATTAAAGGTTGGCCATAATACTTCGGTTTGTCACTATGCTGTTTATTTCACTTTGTTTTTTATTCAATTCAGATGTCCAGTCTAATGTTTAAAGAGGTTTGTGGATAATTGTGCTCAGCCTATGCATAGAAATACACAGTTGTAAAGTGTATCTTTGGCTACTGGGAAATAGGCCTTACAATCACTAACAATTAAAATCTAACAAGACTTCAGCGTACAAGTGATGCATAAAATTACAGCAGAAAATAAGGGTCCTCTTACTAATCTGTTTGGTAACGTCTTGGCGGCTCCGGATCGGCCCCCCGTCACCGCGGAGACTGACAGTAATGATAAACCGTAATCAAATGCGTTCCCAAGAGGGTCTGCCTCATTCCTCACTGCACATAATGGGGCGAGGGGAGGAAAATTAAGTGTCCCTTTGATCCATGTGGCTGAATACTGAGCATGTAGCAAATTAAAACGAGACGCCTGCCGCACCTGCCTGGAGAATGGCCGCCAAACAATACAGTTTTTTTTTTTCTTTTTTCAAATACTCTGACACAGCTGATTGTAAGGCCTTCATTCAACACGGCAGGCGTGTCTCTTCAAGGATTTGTCTGCATTTTCAAAAGTGACAAGTGAAACTTTTTATGGATGGACAAAACTTGCAGCTATAGGCTTTTTTCAACTTCTCTGAAAAGTTTTGACGTCTAAACTCAAATGCCAATGTTAACACGCGTTAGGCAGTAAAATATACATCATTTACATGCAGAGGCGGCAACATGAGGGCTGATTTGTACTTACTGTGCTTTATGAGTGCAAACATCTGTGTGCCGCTCTTGATTATGCAGGACATCTTGATCAAATGTACTTGTACGTGTGCGTTACCATGACTACGTTATAGCCCTAATGGGAGTATGTGAACGTTACTTTCCATTATGATGATTGTGTCACGCTGGGAGCATCACAGAGGCGAAGAGAGTGGATAGTGGTGCCTTGACAATGGTGGTGATAACAACAACACAACAGCTGTTAGTTTGTAAATGCATAGTTCAAGGTGTCATGATACAGTTACAATAAAAAGTCTATAATTATTGCTGTCTGCATTAACAGGTGGCTTAAGTTTTCAAATGTTTTCCACTGCAAAGTCAGAATTGTGTTTCCAAAGTAATTAGCCATAAAATCTGAAGAAAACAAGTTATGAAAACGAGATGTTTGGGGGGAAAAAAAGTCACTCCTCCGGCAGACAAGGCTGCCAAAGTAAAAAAAAAAATAGTTGTCACATGAATAATGGAGCTCTAAAGTTACCTGTGGAAGATGTAATCCCATGCTCCACACACATGCACATATCTGGTAAGCGCAGATTACACCCCTGATGTTCCACTTTATTAAACTGCTGCAAGGAAAGGGCCCAATCAAGTTCTCACACATGCTCTGCTAACAGTCAAGACTAGATTTTAACTAGATTTGTGAGTGATAGCACGGTTAAAGAGTGGAGGTCCGGTGCTGCCGAGTGGTCAAACCCTTCAGAGAAAAAATGACTCAGAGAAATGCCTAGGCTATATTACACAGGGGTGAAAACCAGACGTTAACAGTGCACTCGAGAGTCATTGGGGTAGATTTTTAATTATTGTCAGTGTCAGGCTGTAGCATATAGGCTCCCCTTAGTGAGTCAAAATTAGCGAGGGAATTTGCTACTTTTCACTATCCCTGACAGCTAATTACATCTAAAATGGCTAACTCCACAAAACAAAAGCAGTCAGACAACTCCAGTTGGCTGTAGCCCGAGCCGAGACTGTAACGAAGAGGCTGTAACTTTGATTCTGAAGAGGATTTTACTCTGGGATCTGAGGAGGATTCTGACAGACATCAGACTGTTTTCATATTTTTTTCCCCAGAACTTTAAAACCTGTTCAGTTTGGCAGCAAAATAAATCCACACTCACTTTAGATTTACTTTACTTGTTGATACAGCCTTGAGCGGGTATCACAGCGCACACGTGAAAAGTCAAACGCAATGAATGCTAAAAGCGAGTCGGCCCTGAAAGACAGCTTCACTGGCTTTCCTCCAAATGAACATGGACTTTTTCATCTATTTGATACTTTTCAAACTCCTCCCAGGGAAAGATGAAGAGGTAGCATGACTCAGGGGCGTCTCCAATAGTTAGAGTCTTGTGCGTCTTATTCCAGTGTTGTCAATTAATCATATACAGTAGCGTCTAATCAATCTAATCGCACTCAATTTCTTCTCTCGATGGTGTCCTAAATCTTGGCAGGACATGGCTAAAAGGGAAAGGAGGGCTTTTTGGTTGTCAGGCTGCTGCTTTATATCCCTTTCCAACCTGGCAGAGGTCTCCCGCTCGCACCCAGAAGCACCTGTGCCACCAGCGTTTTAGTCCAGCACAATGACAGAGAAACATAACTCTCCTGCCCTAGTTCGGTTTGTTTAACTTGCAAGCTTTGTGTTGGCGATTGTGCAAAGGCGACTATCTGACTGCTCTAAAGCTTGTGTTAAGTGATGGTGCAAAGTGATATTGCAGGTGTGTCATCCAATGTATGTGTGGGGAAAAAGAAAAAGGCATGCAACATCACTGTATTTGTGCATTTGTGTGAGTGACCCCACGCCAGCTGTACACACACACCGTTCATCCGGAACTTATGACACAAACAAGCAGCACCTGATCTGTGACATCCTCTCATGACAGCTCAACAAAAGAAATAAAGTGCGTGCCGACAGCCAGTCAATGCAATCTAAATTAGATTTTCAGAGGTGACCTATAACACCATAATGTGAAAAGTTACATTACAAGAGAGTACTATTAGAAAAGTATAAAACTATAGAGATCATTAGCTACAATGAGTTTCTAGGTAACCTCCTACATACAGTATATGGCCAATTTGCACTAAAAATCTTAGATCTTGTTTTAAAAGCGATGAACTGAGGCTTATGTGCTGGTAATGGTTCAATCGGTTTATTGGGACAATCCAAACAATCTGTAAAGTCATGTTTCTGGTCTAAAAAGAGCAGTGATGATTGACGGCATTTTCTTCTGATGATGACCTCCACTCCCAGACTGTAAAATAAGATGAAAACATAATAATGGAAAGTATTTAAGTGCTTCTGTTTCTAGCCAATTTTGCGTTCTTTCTTAGTGTCTCGTCCTCTGTGTCTGGAGAAAACGGTAATGCACTTAATGCACGCAGCAAATGTTTCTAACTGATGCAAAGCAGTGAAATTATAATGCTTGAAAGCACTGGCAGTGATTGAGGCACAGTAAAGCCCTGCTAAATGTGTGCAGCTGATAGACGTTTAGGGGCCCATTAATTTGAGCAGAAGTAGTTATGGAGGTGGGAAAACGAATTAGACTAAAAGCCTGTTAAAAGTGCAGCTCTAGGTGACGTCCAAGGCAAAGGCAGAATGGGCTCACTTTCGCAGCAGACGGGGGGCAAAAGTAGAATGCAGGTGTAACATGACTCGTGAGAAGTGGTGTTAAGGCAGATTCTTTATATATTATTAATCTCCAATGGGTAGGTAAAATACTATAAACTATAAACTATAAAAATACTAGTAATAAATCTGATGTTGCAGTTTTTGGTAGTGGCTCAATTTGTTTGACTGGTTTCAAATGTTTATTTTTAAGCATACATTTAATATACAGTTGTGCTCATACCCTGGCAGAATTTGTGACACACACAATCAGTGTGTGTTTATGAAAGGTGAGTGAGTTTCTGGGCTCCTGACAGACCCTTGCAGCTTTCATCCAGTGCTGCACTGATGTTTCTGAGTTTTTGAGAAAGCAAAAGAATTGTCCAAGGATTTGTTGAACAAGGTAATTGAACTGTACAAAACAGGAAAGGAATTTAAAAAGATATCCAAGGAATTGAGAATGCCAATCAGCAGTGTTCAAACTTTAATAAAGAAGTGGAAAATGAAAAGGTCAGATAGACCAACAAAACTTTCAGCCACGAATGCCAGGAAAATAGTTTGGGATGCAAAGAAAAACCCACAAATAACTTCTGCTGAAATACAGGACACTGTAAAAAAGTGGTGTGGCTGTTTCAAGATGCACAATAAAAAGGCACTTGAAGAAAAAATGGGCTGCATGGTCGAGAAAACCATGCATTACTATGCAAAGGCTACAAAGCATCCCGCTTACAATACACCAAACAGCACAAAGACAAGCCTCAAAACTTCTGGAACAAAGTCATTTTGAGTAATGAGACTGAAATTCTACCTTTTGGCCACAACCATAAACATTACATTTGGAGAGGAGTCAAAAAGGTCTATGATGAAAAGTACACCATTCCTACTGTGAAACATGGAGGTGGATCACTGATGTTTTGGGGATGCGTGAGCTACAAAAGCACAGGAAAAGATGAATGCAGCATGTTCTCAGAAAATACTGGAGGTAAATTTGCCCGAAAGCCGCGCATTGAACGTACTTGGACGTTCCAACATGACAACGATCCAAAGCACAAGGCCAAGTTGACCTGTCATTGGCTACAGCAGCATAAAGTGAAGGTTCTGGACTGACCATCTCAGTCTCCTGACCTCAATATCATTGAGTCACTCTGGGGGGAATCTCAAAGAGCCTCATCCACAACTACCACAAAAGACTTCAAGTTGTCAATGATGTTAAAGGTGGCAATACATGGTATTAAGAACTGGGGTATGTAAACCTTTTATCAGGGTCTTTTGGGTAGCTTCTGTTGTCATTGTGATTTCAAAAGAGTAAACACAGTTGTTTGACAATAAATGGCATCACCCAACCACTAACTATGAGTGAAAGAAAAGTTTTTCTGTTATCATTCATATTCTCTGAAAAATGGCCAAAAATAATCACAAATTCTGCCAGGGTATGAGCACAACTGTAATCAAGTTATATCTATGAGAGGCAATGGTGTGGCACTAAATATTGACATGGCATTAATTCAGTGGTAGGCATGAAGCCAAAGGTCTACTGACGGTGATACTAAGGTGACAATATTCTGGAAAAAATGAGTGCTTTTCATAAACTGTTCTTTCAATTTGGACATGCTACAATTTGTTTGCCTATTACTGATTAATTTTGCCATTACACACAGGCCCACATAAACAATATTATTACCTTTACTTATGTTTACTAATAAAATTTGTCTTTATGTCAAAGGCAGGTGGCTTTGCTGTGCTTGTTTGTGAGGATTGTTGGGTTATTCTGTAAACTAAACCATAGAGTATTGACTTGACCTGCTCTAGCTGCAAAGTGTCATGAGACAACTTAATACACCTGTGCTGCCAAGTGTGCAGTGGTTTATTTGTATGGTTTGTGTTTGAGTCTGTGAAAGTAGTTTTTTATTTTGTCTTTTTGTGTTAGCAACAGCTGTTTGTGATACTTGTTGGGTACAAGTATCAGTAGAGTTGCACTGTGAGATCAGACCCATGTTTCAAATATTGCACCGACTGCCTAATGATTACGCTCTACAAAGAAAGCCATATTCTCAGTGCAACTTTATAAAAATGTTGATCTGTTGGTGAGGCTCAGTCGGCCTCAAGTATTACTGATGAGGTTTAGGTACACACTGCACTCCCGCTGAGTTCACAGGGCACTGCTCCAGTTTAGGTTTGTAGGATCAGACTCTCACATAACAGCTATACGTTCTCACCTCCGCCATAAATCTGTGGGTGTAAGCCTAACGCTGTGCGTCGGCAGCAGACCTTTATATAGAGGGAACTAATTCCTGTGTTGCACCCGGCCTACTACTCTGCTGAGACATTTATAACAAGGCACACCTGCCAATAGCCCAGAAACAAATGTATTGCTTGTATTTTGGTTACCATTTAGCAGGCATTAAAGCCCCAAGCCATGACTTGGTGTTCAGTGTTGCTCATTAGCTCTACATACTGTGCAGTGCAGATTGCAGCAGAAAAATACAAAAATACTTTTTTCAGGGTAGAAGCACCATCTGATTTTTATCATCAAAAAATCTAGCTAAAGAGTAGCTAAAAACAAACACATCCTTCTTAAGTGTAACTAAGGCATTATTTTCTTCTATCACCTTCTCTAATTAGACCCAAAACTATGAATAATACACAAATGAGGTTTTGCATTATGATTACCACAGGCACTGTTCTGGCTTTATAGCTATTCTCTATAGATGATCTCCATAGAAGTCTTGAAAACTGTTACCCTACTGTGTGGATGCTAGTAGAATATACAGTGTATGTGTAAGTTGAGTCTTAGGCAGGAGCATAGCCATTTGCTTCAACATCCCAAGGTACTTTTCTGTCTTATGTGTCCCTTATACACCCTCACATGGCATGTCTGCTGTACAACAACTACAGCTGTATTTATAATTCTTATTTCTGACCAACATCCTGATCTATTAACTCACAGAAACTGAATTATTGCTATAACAGTTATGGCACTAGCTCCAGGAATCAGTAAACACTTAAGTTTGCTGTCGGCAAGAAAACTATTGATAAATGTTTATGTAGTAGATACAATATAATGACTGAGCATAAAGATGGAATATTTCTTATGGCTGTATTTTTTGTATGTTATCATTTGAAAGACTTTCCTTCTGTCCAGCTAATGACAATTCTCCTAATTTGCATTTTTATTTTCCTGACGTTTCAAAAGTGCAATTCAGATTCTGGTGACACTTGGATGGAAAGCATTAATAG
The DNA here is from genome assembly GCA_024416835.2 of Perccottus glenii. Lineage (NCBI taxonomy): Eukaryota > Metazoa > Chordata > Actinopteri > Gobiiformes > Odontobutidae > Perccottus > Perccottus glenii. The sequence goes on from CM044558.2 coordinate 14,755,154, forward strand.
AGTCACCAGCTGAGGGCAGCATTCAATGAGGGCGCAGTTCAAAAGAACAATTAAACTAGTAATGACTTGGACTAAAGAAAGTGGCAAAAATCAGGAAAAAGGTAAGTTTTATAATAAGGTGTAAAGCTTAAAGGCTGCCTGAAAGAGATTAACAACTCAGCGCCTGTAAGGAAGATGGAAAAATGGAACATCAAAGCCCCGTAGGACTGCAGCATATGTCACCACTAAAGACTCAATATGTGTGCAAGCAAAATGTGTTGTGAACTGAGCGGAGCACTTGGTGTATCCTGAGGAAACAGAGTTCCATGACAACTCCGAGCAGTCAATTAATGCTAGGGCCTTAGTTCAGGCAGAATGATGAGGTGGGGTTAAGTCTGCTGGGTCACTAATTAAAAAGAAGCAGAGCTCATTTCTGTCTCTGCAACACAAAAGCTATTCCAGATGGATGTTTGCACAAGCCACCGCAGACACCACACACGGATATGCAGATAAACAAATATGCACTCTCAAACAAATCGAATCCTCTTTAAATTACACTGTGGAAGCTTTCCACAGCGACAAACTTGTATGTGCTGTGTTGAATGTTAACAGACAAACTTAATCTAGTTGAATCAACATGATTAGACTAATCAAAGAGGTGAGGAGGAACCACATAGACGTTGGAAAATCGTCTCTCTTTATGTCCAGGACACTGCATTAAAAAATGTAACATGACATTGACCGAGCAATTACCAGCAAGACAATACTTTGGTTAATAAAGATCCCCTTAACAATGATTATGCGACTTTGCTGATTCCTTTATCTCAAGACGAGCAGGAAGGAAAGACGACAGATGCCCTAACTGCTGACAAAGGCCTTATTTAATTCCTTTTATAAGAGCTAAAAGACTGTATTAGAGATAGGCATGGTTGTTGGTCTGTTCTAATGGGCCGGTTGTGTTCATTTTCTTGCACTGTAATAAGGCTTAGAAAAGGACACTTGGAACAATAGCATGCCGTTCTTTCTTCACCTCAATTTACCTTGTCCTCCACAAGTCCTGCCTCAGAGCCACTTCTTTGATTTGCATTCATACGGAGAACGCCAAATGGATTTTAGGCAGGTAGGTCAAATCACAGCCAGCCATTGTAACTATTCAGGTAAATTCAGTTGTCATGTAAAAGCCATTATTGTTGACAGATAAAAATTAATGGACCATATACTTGCTGACAAGGAAGCTTGTATAGTTTGTGAAAGTTAGCTTCATTAAGCCTGACATTTTGTCTTTTTGTCTTTTGTTGATCGAGAGATGGTACCAAAGATTGGCTAAATAATGTGTCAATTTAAGGCTTGTATGATCTCAGGCTGGATTAGTGATGTACATCCTAGCATTCCATTCCAGATAACGTCTCTGATCAGTTTGTTTTGGTATTGCACCAAGAAAGACTGCAATGTGCCAGAAAACCCCAAGGAAAACATTAATGCTCACTTTCAAGTCAGGATTTTAAATAAACATGTTCAAAATGATTAGAATTTGCAATATACTGTAATTAAATCTCTTTTTTTTAATGTAGAAGACATATTGATGTAAGTAAATGTGCAAGAAAACTTAAAAGTCTCTTTAGAAAATATGTTAAACTGTCTGGCTGTAAAAGACTGTAAAAGGTATCATTAGCATTTAGAAGGCTTCAATGTCTTAGTCACTGTCCTTGTTTAGAAGGCAAGATATTTTATGAACAAGAAGGATCTGGGTGTCTTGCCCAGTCTCCCTACTGCATCATAACTCTTAGACTTTGGTATTCGTGCCACTGACTGTGCAATTAAAAGTAAAATGGGAGGGTAGATTCAAACTCAATGAGAAGTATTTCATCCAGCTTTTAAGTAATTATGTACGCATTTTCAAGTGCTAATTTTGGCCCATATTTAACCTGCCACTGTAGAAGTACAGTAGTAGTAGAGAAGGTGTCAGACAGTATTTATGGAGTTTGGCAGCACAAAAGTCTTTTGCAATGTGAATCATCTTAATTAGATCTAATCTTTGAAGGTTAAGATAAAAAGCCAGGGAGTGCATCACCTATATTCTCCTGGGTGCTAACTAAGGGCGCTTTCACCCCTTTGCTCTTTGGTCCAGACTTTCTCATTTGAACCAAATCTTTAGGTGTGAAAGCGAGGGGAGGGCTGTGGTTCGAACCATTGTCCGGCAAACAGAGGTGTCCTCTGGACCGCACTGAAGCAGGTTTGTTTGTAGTTTGAACATTTGGACCAAGTGTAGGAAAGAAGAGCAAACGGAGGAGAGCAATGGACAAAATTAATATTGGTTAGGTATTAAAATACATAAAACGCATAGATTATATTGTTTTACCTTTTTGTATGGCAGTACAACACTACGGCAGATGCCTCCTGTGAAGCCAACCATTTCCTGTGAGTGTTAATTCAAAACATGTCTTAAACAGTGCATTTGGTAATAATAACATGTCTCTATACAGGTCCTACTCCAGTCGGATTATTGTATTTATCACTTACAACTTTAAAATGATCCACAGTAAAAGCCCTCTACCGGAGACATGTCAGGGAAAGTCCGATAGTCTGCTTTTAAAAACTGTAGCCTAGTGTAAAATCAAAAGTTACTGAACTGAAAGCTAATGCGTAACAATTTGAGTTTTTAGCCCGGACCTTGGTGCGGACTTTCAGGTGAGAAAACGTCAAAAGGTAGTGCTGTTTTACTTTATTCTCAGAAAGTGCCTTTAGTTTGTCAGACATATCAGTTGCTGTTAGTAGAAGTAAATGCTGAAGTGCCTTTGTTTGTTAATCTAATGCTACAAAACTATACCTTTCCTAAAAAAAAAGTGATGTACTCTGCTGGTGCGACTAGGGGTGGGACGTTATAAGATTATTTCGCTCATCGAGGTAAAAACAGTTAAGATTGTTAACAGTGTCATTTGGACATATTTGTTTAAGCTTTAAAATCATGATCACATTGGTGAGCTAAGAAATAAATATTCAAATGCTGCATCACGCTTGCTTGGTTTTTGTTTTTTTCTTTTTTGCTCGCTGATATTAAACTTCAGTCTATGTCCTGCAGAGAACAGGGCCATAGTTTGTTAAATAATAGTTAGCAAAGTAGCTTTATTTGCCTCGAGGCTGAATTTACACTAGTTTTAGATTTTTTGAACAACAAGACTTTAAAACTAATATCCCTTTTTTGTTAATTAAATCTTTTTAAAAATCAACATTTTTGGACAGGTAGCTCTTGTTGTCTGGCTACAGTGGGCAAGTGCTTTAAAGTGCTTAATTCATGTTACTTTCACATTCAACAAAGTGCAATTTTGTTTAACCACAAAAATGTATTGTAAAGTGATTGCAGTATGTTTTAGTGACATTTTCAAACTGTAAGAATGATTTCATAATTATCAAAATATTATTAATTGCAATTATTGTGGCCAGGATAATCATAACACTAAATTCTAATCTCGTCCCATGCCTAGGTACAACGTCTCAATCTTGAAGGCAGTGATACAGTGAGGCCTGACCTAAGTTTAACATCTGACGCTATCCTGCTTTAAAAATTCACAAAAAACGTGTACACCCACGTGTGCCCACAAATGGAGCTAATCTAATTTATTGTGTCATGGATGAGGAGTTGAGGCATTGGTTGTTTGGCCCTCTGGCAAAAGACAAAATAATATGAAAGATGTAGCGTAGATAGACTGAGGTAATGTGTTCCCAAAGTTTTAGTAAAAACACTTCAGTTTTAAGAATCTTCTGTGCGTTCCTCCTGAGGGCTATTGTTGGTTAGCTAAAACAATAACACCACATTCCTAGGAAGGGATGCAGCCTCTAGCACAAACTACACTGTTATCATGTGCCTGTCAGTGTTGTCGTGTAACTTAGTGCATTATTTCTAATGGGCAAGTTAAATGGTCTGTTACTGTTTGTTATGGTTGAAGATAAAGACCAGAACATCAACCTACTTATTCAGCATGATAGATATAGATATAGATAGATACTTAGTTCACCTGGATACTGTGGAATTATTAAATTTTTCCCCGTAACTTACTGCTGTGGCACCCTGCCTCTGTGGATTCACTGACATGTGTTCTCTTAAACATCTTATGTCGGTTCAAACCGCAGGGGACCATCTCTTTGGCTCCTAACTGATACTTTGTGCACATGGAACTGTATTCTGTCTCAGCACGCAGAACCAAGGATCAATATCTTGATTACATCTAGCTGGGTTAGTGTGGACTTTGCAAATGTCAGTAAATAAATAAGGAAGAATCATATTATGGCACTTGAAATTAGATAGGAAGTAGCTTGGCTAATCTCCACTCATATTGTTTTTTTGTTCCCTTCAAAGATCTTTCAATGTTGTTTTACAGTGTCTGTGTTGTGTCTGAAATTGGCTAAATTTCACAAGCTGGAAGGGGATCTGTGTGGAGCAATCGATTTAAAATTGCCACTGAGCTGGAGAGTGCAATTGATGTCTTGGCTGCTCAGAAATGAGTTTTCTTGGCTTTCCGATTGAAATGACGTGAGACCATTGTGACTAGAGGGAAAGTGGAACCAGGCAAGGACCTATTATTGAGTGTTCCCTTAGGCCAGACCTAAGCCATTCAGATTCCAAATCAGCTCCAGCTCCACTGTCCCAATCGCAGCACATTCATGATGAATGCATTAAAAGTGAAAGCATATGGACCGATGGTTTCTGAGCCTCTTTGGGTCAGGCCGTCTGCTTTTTAGAAGTCTTCCACGCAGGAGATGGCCAATTAGAAAGTTCTATTTTTATGTTATCTGCAGGAGCCAGCAGAGGCGCCCGGGTGCTCCTGTCAATATTTACTGTATATAAAATACATCATTCATTGCCATCTGCTCCCTGCCAGCACGTGTTGGGGCACTGCTGCAGCAAAAATAAATAGCACTTCTAATGCCTCTTTGCTAATGGGCCTAATCAATTAATCAAGCCTTCGCAATCTGGAGGCTCCATTAACCGGTGCATAGATCCCTAATGCTGTCAAAGATTTAAGTTTGCCGCAATTAACTGTAAGTGAAATAGCCTTTTTTCTATCTGGTTTTATTAGCTTTAAAAATATCTTTACGTCTGCTCTTCAAGAAATGGCTTTGCAGCGAAAGCATCTGTGGCTCCAGTGCTGTCACTGTTGTGTGTCATCAGCACGCTGCCCACTATGTGATGACACAAGCAGTACAAACGGCACCAGTGTACCTCGGAATATTGCACGGGCAGTCTGTCGCTTAAGCCCAGAGGCAATATGTGATGGTGCATTTTGTTCAGCAGCTTCTAAAAACAGAGCATCCTTGGACCCGCATGCTCCCGTTTGTCTGTTTTTAACACCTCCAGACCCCTGCTTTTCTCATGCATACACAACCGAGCTAGAAAAAACAGATGTAAAATGAGGTTTGACAAATATTGTTCTCAGGAGACACCGCATTCTGATTTCATGACTTAAGGTACCTGGAGCATGCAGGTCTTTTTCAAAGTCCACATTTGAATTTCCAGCACACCTTTACCCTGACATGTAGGGCAAACAGTCTGGGAGGAAGGTGTGAGTGTGTCTGTGTCATGTTTGTGCTGACAGTGGGTGGGCGGCGTATATGTGAATACCAAACTGTCATTTTATCTGTGCACTCTCAAGCCATCAACAGTATGATCACGCATCCGAGTGGCTGCTGTGTCTGACTGAATAATCACCAGAGCAAATCTCACTCCCGTTCAGCCCTGAGTTATCAGAGAGGATATTGTTTTAACCCTCTGTGACTCAACTCGCAGCATGGACACAGACGCTATTTGATGCAACTTAGCTTTAAAATTCGCCTGATAACCTTCAGCACATACAGTGAGGATCTATTCCTACATCTGTTCCATATTCACATCGTTGCCCAGTACTGTTTGGTTTGATGTTCTTATTCTAAGGCTATGTCCACACAAACACAAAATACATATGTTTTACTTCATTGACAAATTACACAAACAAACATGTAATTTTTATCTGGTCTGCAAGGGAAAAATGAAAATGTGGGGCATGTGAGTTGCACAGTTGGGAGCAATGAAGATGAAAATGACTATTATCAATTACTGCAGTCCTTCTTTTTAATTTAGCATACACAATATCTTGCCATTTTGGAAATGCACATTTTAGTTTAAGAACTTGACACAAAAGGGGCCCTCAGAACATGATAAGACGGGCAATGTTAGCTGCCTGGATGGCCTTTGTCTATTGGAAGAAAACAATGCACTTCTCTTGACTATATAGTTTCAATTAGATATAAAAAATATATATCGATAACCAATAATCAAGTGCTTCTTATGGATGATACTCATCCGATAACCAATAATTGTACATTTTTATAAAAAATGGCTTTCTTATAGTCATTCATTCATTCATTTTCTACCGCTTTGTCCCATTAGGGGTCGCGGGTGACTGGAGCCTATCCCAGCAGCTTTGGGCCTGAGGCGGGGTACACCCTGGACAGTGGCCAGTTAGTCGCAGGGCTGACATTTAGACATAGACAGTGACAAACAACCATTCTCTCTCACATTCATTTACAAGGGACACTTTAGAATTGCCAATTAACCTATACATACATGTCTTTGGACGGTGGGAGGAAGCCGGAGTACCCGGAGAGAACCCACAGTAACACGTAGAGGACATGCAGACTCCTCACAGAAAGACCGGAGTCGGCCGAGAATGTTTGAGTCGGCCGGGTTTTGAACTCTCGACCTTCTTGCTGTGAGGCAGGAGTGCTAACCACTCTGCCACGTGCACCCGTTTCTTATAGTCTAGGGTGTGAAATTTGAGCACCATGAATAAAAGACAATAATGCATTGAATAGTGTAAATGGTCCATTTATTTGTTTGTGTATAGAACACCTGTACTCTCTTGTTTGCTCTACACCACTGGTTCCCAAAGTGGGGGTCGGTGCGGTGGGCGGGGGGTCGCGAGGTGATTTCCAGATATTATTATTATTATTTTTTTTATTTATGATTATTATTTTTATATATTTTTAAAAAGGTTGTAATGATGCGAGTATAAATTTAGGATAATTAAAATAAACTGAAAGTAAAACTTTGTAAAACTTAGTAAAACTTTGTTTGCTCCGATTAATTATGACAGTTAAGTAACGGCGTGTTGCCAAGTCCGCGGGCTACTTTTAAAGTCCATTTTGGGCAAAAAGCATAGTATAATAAAATCACCAAAACAAGTCTTAATGTTAAGAATGAATAGTACACAAACATTTCTAAAACTGTAAAAACTGTCTTTCTTTCTTTCTTTTTTTTTTTAAAATAAAACATTCATTAATTATTTTATGATAAACATACTGTCTAAAGTGCCCCCCTTTATAATCATAAATTAAATAATAATAGATAAATAAATACATTCCAAAAATAAATACAATAGGCTAATAATAATTTGCATGTAGGCTAAATGCATTTAGAAGAAGAAAAGAGGAACAAAGAAATAAAAAGTCAGTCAAACCCTGGCGGGGGGGGGGTTAACCTAAGGATACTCACAGGACCAATGTCACATGTCAGTGGTTTATGTCGACTTTGTCAATCAGATGGTCAATGTGTGTGGCAACATTATCAAACAGGACAGACAACACTACTGTACATCTTGGTAAAGTATAGCGTGGTTCTAAATGTGTTACTAACTGGTGGAAACTAAAGGCTGGTCATCTTTCACTATGAACTCCATTATTTTGAAGTTTATTGCTTTAGTCTTTTTGCTGACTTCTTACAGTTCTCAAAAGCCTGTTGAATGGTGAAATCCGAACTCCGTGTTTCCCCTGCTATTTTCAATACTAGTTGCTTAATAGTCTTTAAATACAGCTTTGAGGCAAGCAGGACAGAGCAGAGATCTTTTTTTTTTTTTTTTTAAATGGGACAGCGCAAAAGTAAAATAACCTTATACACATGACTAAATAGACTTGCTTTTTTTTTTTAATGCTAATGGCGCTCTAATTATATTGGAAGTACTTATCGGATAAAATTTAAAAATCACTCCAGGAAAATCTGTTTATATGTAGTATTTTTTCCCATTATTGTCCGAGAATGTAAACATATGTTAATGTAGCCTGTGTCTTTCAGGTGCTCATTTCTCAAACACACTCCATCATGAATTCCCAATGCCTTCCTTAAATCCACTCATACAGACATTCCCACCTGGATCCCTCACATCCCGCCCACACTCTCATTAACATGCACAACCATTTTAGATACTCCACATATCATTTGTGGCTCTTGCGCACCCACACAAACGTGCACGCCCTCGGCCAATGATCCTTCCAAAGAATAGTATTGCACATCTGGTGGACAGGGCCCGGTCCCCTGCTACATCTCCCAGCGCTGCCCTTTAGTGGACCCGGTTTGGTACTGATGGATCACCCGCGTACAGCGATGGATGATGCTTCATCCCTTCTCTGCAGCCTCTATGCCATTTCATCCCAGCCGCTCTGATAATCTGTCATTCTCGTAGACCATTTGTTTGCAGGGCTAGGGCGTGCCGTATGGTTTACATATCCGCGCGTGTCTGCATATGCCCACACAAGTGATTTTCTGACCCCTTAGCTCACGGCGCCAGTTGGACCTGCACCCCAAGGGACGTGCTTTTTTTCCATCAGCTATTTGTCTCATCTTTTCCTACTCTCGCTCACAGATTACTGCATAACAGAGTGGTTCCTTTTTATGCATTTTGCAGGGATATGCTTTGGGCTGAGCTGTTGACTTTTGTCCTCCATTTGTCTCTTCAAAGATTACAAAGGGGGATTAAAGGTGAAAATGATATTAAAGGGGTGAAAATTGCTTTCTGTGTAGTGGTGAGAAAAAAGTACACAAATAGAATGTGAGATGTTTACTTTTCAAATTATGAGAGTGTTAAAAGAAAGATGGCACCTTCTTTATTCTTGCGAGAAAATGATGCTGAATAAAGTGTCACTTGGCTGCGTTTTTTGTGGACTTTGACATATTGTACTGTGTTAAAATAAGTTCTAAGTGTCCTCCCCAAAGTGTGGTGTGCAACAGTTGCCATATTAATACACTACCCTTTTGCCGACAGCTCAAACATTTAAGGCACTTCCTATGATTATCAACCTTTTCTTGAGCTTTTTCAGCTTGTTTTGTGATGCCGCTAAAGAAGAGTAACGTTGCATCTCATGGACAGAGGAAACTGTCCATCAGTCGACTCCCCCTTCATCTCTGAACCAAGGGACCTCCACAAAGCAGCACAACTCAAAACACGTGTCTAGCCCTGCAGTTGTGTTGCAAGGAAACAAAATAGAAAATCAAGGAAATGGTAAACAAAGTTGAGCTGATCTCTGTCAAGCAAAAAAAAACAAAAACTAAAAACCTTAGCCTGGGGAAAGACGTGCAGGCCTGTCTCGCTCCTCAGCCCTCAGTGCAAACACATGAAATGGATTTGCTTCACCCCATCCACGTGCTCCCAGGCTGGTTCTATTCACAAGCTTATTATTTAGGCAACCTGGATGTGGGCCTGTTTATTCACAGGAACTACGGGAAGATATAAAGCTCAAACCCCCTGGAGGAACCTTTTGAAAAACATGTAGCTGTGTTTACACAAGAGTTAGCTGCCTTTCTTATTGTTCTTGTCGGTCTGTAAGCCCCGTTTCATCTGCTTTTTGCTATGGTAGCCAGCCTCTGGGCAACACTTTAGCCTCTTATTGGAAAGGCTACATAGATTGTAAGAGGGGCTCTTTGAATGGCAAAATCAGGCCTCCATTGCTTTTGGAAAGAGCTAAGATAGCTTGTGTTTTTCCCCATTTTCTTTTGAGCCATGTGTTTCAAGAGGCTCTCCGACAGAGAGGTACGAATCACCGCCGCGCACATTATTAATCAATGACCTGGGGGGGTCAGCCGGGCATACCTGTCCCCTCACACATCCTTCTGGTGAGTCCTTGAAAATCTAGGCCGCAGCAATCAATCACCGGTGTTTCCCATGTGAAGCGCAGACTATAAGCTACTTTTGATCGTGTGGCAGGAAAAAATAAATGAGAAAGTTGGCCAGTAAGTCTGAGACATTTATTTTCTAATGCTTTTTTGAGAGTGAAGAGCTAAGGTTAAGACACGGAGGCTGTCGGAGCACTGTTCCCACTGCCATCGAGAGCTTTTCTATTGTTTGACAGTATAATTAAGCTGCATCGCTGACAATGAGATGTAAATTATACAGTGACAAACCTCACTTAGCTTGTTTTATGTATAATGTATGTCTTTTTTTTCTTAACATTTCTGGTATAATAGAACCTTGCTGTTATAAAGTCTTCCTTTCTTCTCAGAAAACTTAACCTGACTGACAGTCTTAACAGTTAAACCTCTTAAGCTGACATCACACTTTTTGTGAAAAATAACTCAAATAGCTTCACGGTTCCAGAAGGAGCTGTTTGACTCATTAATTAAATCACAGGATATCAGATATTATTAAAAGAACAGCATGAAAGTATGAAAGTAATTTTCTCAAATATTCCCTGTGATTTTTATCAGCTTCTTTTTTTTCCCCTACCTGGCAGGATTTCTTTTTTTAATTCTTGATCTTGTGGCCAGATGGTATCGCCAATCTTATCACAGAATTGCAGAACCCTGAAGGACAGGACCCTAAGGACACTTGAGCTAACTTCACACAGAACATGTGGACAAAGAAAACTGTTTAACTCAATATTTTTTTTTAACAAATCCTTTTTAACAAGCCTGCAATAAAGGTATTATCTGTAACCATTTTTTATCATGGCTGTATTGTGCAAAAATGCCTAATGTTTTCACAAACCCTGGCCTTACTGGCTCGTTGTCACCAATGATGTGGCAGCACTAACAAGTCTGGGTGTGTTTTAGGTTTGAAAATGTAGCGACCGTTTTACCGTCATGAACGTAAAAAACATCACGCTGCTCTGATTGGATAAGCAGTGGTTGATAAGTCCAATAATTGTTCAGATATTTATTTAAAGTACCTGCTCTTTTGCAAACACCTTTTCTTGTAGGTAACAGTTGGCCTGGGACTCCAATAAAAAGAATGTTCTCAAAGGCCCTATTTGAGAAACCAGCCCTTTGTGCCAGACTGAGGGCAACTACTGGCTGAGTGCTGCAGAATCCACTTCCATTAAGTGCTCATCAGGCTGAACATGTTTAAATTTCTAGAATATTTTACAATAAAGGTTATCTTAAAATACCAGTCTATTTGTACACATGTGCAAATAGAGGGCACACACTTTAGGTCTGAGCTCTGCAGTAGCCACAAATCCATTCAGTGGTACAGTGTGCAGACCAAACCTTTGTTATTTTTTTCTGTAATGTAACAACACATGGCAGTTTTATTTGATTTTTTAAAAATATTTTCCATACAATGGGGCTGGGTGATTAAAAAAAAACAGCCTTTTTTTTCTTTCTATCTCTAGAGGGCGGGGTTTGACCTGAAACTAACTCTGATTGGACCAGGCTGTTCTGGTCTCATTTTGAGTTACAAGTTATTTTCATTGTATTTTTCTATATCTTACTTAATACTGAACATTGACCTTAGATGTACCCTTGTTTTTCCAACAGAGCCAGGTTTTGCAGCAGCACTTTTACACCGCCTTGACCTTTGCTGTGCCAGGTTTCACACTGTAGAACTTAAAACTGGTAAAATAAGTATTGATTGGCAATTGTTGTTCTCATGAGATAAGACTGTGGAGAGATTTCCACTCTTTTCACAGTTGTTTTCGGTTGTAGGGGATTTGTTGAGTGTGAAAAAAGCTACAAAAACTAAACAGTAAATAGTTTTCCATTTTATTATTGGAAACCATAGCCCTGAGCCAGGCCTCCTGTTTCATATCACAGCGCAATGTCACACTTTTAAAGGCATCAGAAATCTGAGCTGTAGCTGTGACTGGCAGGTGCAAGCTTTCCATCTCTCAGGACAAGGCCAAGTGACTTGAATCTCACCACATTTAGGACCCAGTGTTGGCCTTTTGGGTGTTACGGTTTACATTCTGTTGAATATGTCCTGTTTTTTCTCTAGTGTAGGCGCGGGGCAATAGAGAATGTGTTGCACTGCTGCTTTCTGTCATTAATCAGTTCGGTGACCCCCGTTCGCCGCCTCCCACCACTTGCACAACTCTTTGTCTCTTCGCACAGACCGAGCTCCTGATGCCGATTCACACACTTCAGAGTGATGAACAAACCTCCACCTATAGCTGAGGATAGGATGAGCCACTGTTATTGCTGCTGAGGTGAGTGTTGGTGGTAAGATGGGTTAAGCTTAATGCATTCTCACTGAATGCAACTTTGATGAAGACCGTATATATGGAGCACACATCAGGCGAGAGAACACAGATTAGCTTGCCACGGTAGTGTTGCCAATGCTGGAAGCTGAAGAAGCAAAGGAAAGGAAAAAAAAAAGTCAACACATGGCATCACTACAAAAATAGCTCTTTCTCTCACATCCTCCTTATTTCCGTGTTTCTTCCTTAGCAGCTGCTTTGATGGATAATTTTGTCTCCCTAATAGCAGTTCCAAATCCCTGGATGCTCTCCATTTATGTTCCGTGGGAGACTATAACAATTTAGCTGAATCCATCTAAAAGATTAGTGCCAGAGAAGAGAAGAAAAAAAAAACAAGACAAAAACTCTGCTTTACCCAGTAGGAAAAAAACTGTACTTTATTTAGATTTTCCTAGTGTCTTTAATTTGTCTTCAAATCAATGCTTTGTCAATATTAAGTATAGCTTCTCCATGCATCTTGATTTTTGAAGAAGGCTGATATAAATGATGCAGCTCCGGAGCTCGCCGAGGCCTTTCAATCATGCATGAGTGGTGGATAAGTGATGGGAGCCGCTGTGGACCGCCACTCTCGTCTGGTTTCCATTTTAACAGGGGGAAAAGGATGAGAGAGATTTTCGATCACACCCACTGCTTCATCAGAAATATCAAGAGCGGAAAGGAACGCCAGTGATGTTTTGAAAAGCAGTCTCTACCAACCACAGTAGATATATTTACAGCCTCTCAGACATATCAGCCGGAGTCGATCGTGTGTACTAGCCCCAGTCTGTCACTCAGCAGCATATGGTTTACTTTGGCTTTTTAAAGAACACACTAATAAAAACCTAATGACTTCCTTGATCACACTTGCTCTACATGACAGTGTAACTTTTACCAGCTTCATTACATATTTATCCAATATTTATGGCACAAAACGAGAACAGAATGTACGTCAAAATGACATCTCCAGTGGAAAATTCATGTTTAATACTGTAGTTTTTGGCATTTTCTAGAACTTCTCATATGTGATTGACAGTCAAGTTAATATCTATGTCAATTATTAGAGGCCTATATGAATTATACAGTAATACAAAAAAATTATTTTAGGACACAGTTATATTTTATTTGATGAATTGATAAAGATATCGTTTTTATTTCATTTTTGAAGCAAAAATATGCTGATTGATTACATATATTTTCCTAAACGTTCTTAAAAAACTGGTTGTTCAGCTTCTGTTCACAAAAAACGGCAAACTTAAAAAACCTGCCTCTTTTTTTTTTAGCTAAATGTTAATGCTTTACTAATCTCTAATCATCCATTGTCAGTTTGTCATCAATTTTTCAGGTCCATCAGGTCAGTCTTCCTTAAAAAAAAAAGATTAATGTGTTTATGTGAGAAAAATGATGGCACTCTTTCTCAGTGTTACATTGGGCAACATTTTAAGTAAGTAGAACACAGAAGGGGTAGGCTCCATAGATCAGTCTGATTATGAAACAATGAACTAAACAAAATAGATTTACTCAGGTTCTCATGTACATCCTAAAAATGCCCAACAAAGTCTACTCGAATAGATTCCAAACATGATCTTAGGATAGATGATAGGACAAAGCAGTTGGCAGAATGAGTAACATCACTTTGTCTAATGGCAGCACAATTATAAAAAAAGGCTGACTAAGTTCTGGACTGTTCTAAAGCCTTACTGTTCATCCTAAAGCCCTGATGAAGACCAAAACCAAAATCACTATCAATTACTGTTCAAATCAGTAAAATGACACTTTCCACTATGTCCATAACTGTTTCCTGTCTGAAATGGACTTCATCTCCAAGGAGCCTCAGATGTCCAAATCCCCTGGCGTTGACACCTCCCGCTCTGTCATCCGGAACTCCACCTTATCTTTTAAGCAACAGATCAGCTCTGTCTCCCAATCTGCCTACGTCTACGTCTTGTGCCCGCTGCTTACACTTTCTTCTTCTGTTGTCGAAACGCTCAGGCATTTGTCACCTCCTGCCTGGAATACTGAAATTGAGTTCTCTCCGAAAGTTTCCTGCAAAATCCCAGCAAAGACTGTCCCAAAACTTTGCTACATTTACACACACTGCATTTTGAGTGATTTGCTTTTTGGATGTTGCTGCAGATGATAGTGTATTGTAGTCCACATGTACGCCCTAACCGTGGATCTTCTTTTCAGATAAAATATTAAAATAACAGTTTAAACAAGATGGCAGAAGACTTGTTTTACTCTGCACCAGGGGGTGTGACAGCTTTAGGTGTTGAAGAACATTACAGGCCGCGTGTGTGGGTGGTAGAAGCCGTTGCATGTTGCTGGGGCTCACATTATGTTATGGACAAGGAAGGAAATGACAGGACGACATCAGCGGGGGAAATCTTTTATGCAGGGGAACATCTTGTACATTGCCAGAGACACTGATGGTGGTGATCCCTGACGGACTGAGATTGCAAAAAAGAACAAGGAGGCAGAGCTCATCTTTTCACTATCCAGGGAATAGATCCTAAGTATACTGTAAATAGACTGACAGATAACACAGGTCACCAACAATTCTGTCTGCTTTTAAACAAATCCCCAATTTCCACGGATAAGTATGTTTTTTTAAATAATTATACATTTTTAGAACATAAAACAGCGTAGCATTTTCCACTTTTCTACCTAAACTAAATCTCAGCCTCTAAGGATACAACTTCAGAAACCAACAAAGTCTACTTTTGAGCAGGAGGGGCATAACCATCATCTTTATATGAATGACATATTTTTATTTACCCTTTTCAATTACAGAACTGAATTTAAACCCTGGGGTCTTTGTTCTTCACCGGGCCCACTTTATTTCTCTGGCAGTGATATTAAAATGGCCGATATAAAACATTTTTGGTGTCTTTATGTTCTGGTTTAACGCCAGTCGTCAGGAGAAAGGTTCATTTCCTTTTTAGTCCAGAGAAAAACTAAAAAAGTATATGTAGCAGAGATATTGACCTCCCTAAAGGGGGCCCTAAATATAGTTGTTGCCCATGTGCCTCCACTTTCTGAGATCCGAGCCTGCTGAGTGCTTATTTACATTTATCCATTTAGCTGACGCTTTTATCCAAAGCGACTTAAATGAAGCTTCCATTCACTGGAGGCAAGAAGGGTTAAGTCTCCTGCCCAAGGACACAATGACAGTATGAACTGTGGGGAGAGCGGGAATCAAACCACCTACCTTCCGGTTGAAGGACAACCGCTCTACCACTGAGCCACTTTGCAGAAAGAACAGCATCTTTCAGGCACAGAACCCCTCGAGAGTCAACACAACCTCGAAACAAATTGACCTGCTTTGCTAACTTTTATTTAGCCCTGTCCTTTGTTGGGACATATTTGCTCTTCAAATTAGTCTGTAACGAACAACAACATAGCCACAATCTTAAGTCTTAACTAGACCTCTCTGCCTCTCTTTGGTTAATGCCTCAGTTATTTTCTCCTTGTAACACACAGCGTATAACACAATAGCATAGTGTCTCAGATTAATTTTTCTTTTTCTTGCAACATGTGTAACTCTGCAATTTGAAAATTGAGATTTTTAATATTGCTCTAAAACCCTACCTATCAGCAGACTAACATCCCTGCACACGGTCCGCCAGAACTCTTGAGTGAACTTACTGTATATGTAGTGAGAGACTTAAACGTTGATATTAGAGAATGCAGCAGCAGGATTTCCTCCCATGATTCAGAGTCTATTGTTGTTTTGAGCAGTGTGTTCCAAGTTGTCTGTAACAAATGAAATGTCTGCAATTCAAAATAAAATCTGAAAACATATCCATCAACTCTTCTGGCAGTCCACGATAGTCTTCAGATGTGCATCATCTGAGAGTTCAAGGGTATTCATTTTAATTTCTACATAATGCCTCACCTGAAGATACAAGAAATCCTTGACAGATACATTATATTAATTTCTTATAGCATCAAATGTTTTGAATATGTCCTGTATATAAGGTAATGTTATGTAATGTTAGTTCTTTAAAAATATCAGTAAATAGTTCATGGAAATGGTTTTAGTAGATGTGCATGACGTATTTCCTGTTAAATATCCTTGTCAAATTTCCTCCTCAGGAGACGCCTATGGCTCTGTTGGATGTAGTAAATTATGCATCCTTTTTAAGGCTCAGTTTTATTGTTTGACAGATGAGTAACATGAAAAATGATGCACAGTGGTGTGTTTGTCCACTGCATTTCATGTCAAATTAGATTTTCAATTATACTGCAGGCTGTACAGGTAAATAAGAAGAATCATACTATCATGCTAACAGTTATTGTAATTTTTTGTTGTCTAATTTAACTTGCACTGCTTCCTAATAAATTTGCTTTAATGTATTTTGGAAAATTCCTTCATATTTTATTCTTTTTTAAAATGCTTCTAAGATTGTCCATACGGTATATATATTTTATTGCATGTGCACCTTTCTGTAGAGTTGCTGTAACAAGTGAGTTTCTCCTCCGTGGTATCAATAAACTCTGATCTTATCTTATCTTGATGTTACAATATGGCTAACAGAAATGTGACTAACCCCAAGTCGTAACACTCTTTTTATGTACTTGAACGCTGCTCAAGTTGGGACTCCTTGATGCCACCTGTTGTCACATGTAGTCCAATGCAGACACAGTGTAATCTTAAACAATTGCAAAAACATTATAGGGGCTTTATCACTTTAGTAAGCACTACATAGACAGAGGTTCTCTTGTACTTTATAATAATATACAATAGCAAATCACAACTTCTACTTTTTGTATCTGTTGGATTACAATTTCAGAGACACAGCAAAGCCAATTGATTTCATTTAGTTTTCTTTAAAAAAAGTTTTAATAAAGAAATAAAATAAATTTAAAGTGGAGCTTGTATTTGGGGTGACTACAGTTCATATTAGCTTTTGCCAAGTAGATGAGTGTGTGAAATGGTTGTGTAGATTGCTATAACTTTAATGAAATGAGCATTAAGATCCCAAAATTCCTCTTCCCAAGAGCTTCCTGACAAAAATAAAGCAGGAAGCAAAGGTCAAAAGGACAAATCTATGGTTTGACATCTTAGGTTCTTCTATAGGATGAGTTTGAAATAGGCCATCACCGTGGAAACACAGGGATATTGCTAAAAGTTGTGGAGGCTGCCAGCCCGAGATAGAAACTGAGTGATTGAGGTCATTAAGAGAGGTCACAGTTCCATTTTCAGAGCAAAGTCTGAGTTACCTTTGGCAAACAATTTCTTGTCCCTTGGCTACCAATCAGCGCAGGCTTTGGCCCTTTGCTTTTCTCAATAGCATTTGAAGCTCAACATTCAGCGGTGAGCCTTTGGAATTTAATTAGAAATACGTAGTGTGCTTGTGATATTGACAAGTCTGTCAGATCTTCCCCCAGAAAACTACATCCTGTTCGCTGCAGAATGGTTTGAAACCTTGGAGACCAAAATTCTCTCCTGTCCAGAAAATGGCAAGCTTTAAAGACTGTTTCCAGCTCGCCCTTATTTTTAAGTGGCCCCTTGGGATAGTGACATACACCTCTCCTAGTTGCTGTTATTAAAACACTGGAGAGTGGCATTTAGAAATGACATAAGGTCTCAATTCTGGCCTTCAGCACCTGGCTGCTTATTTGAGCCCGATCCACTCTTCTATCTGACAAACGACTTGAGTGGGAGTTTGTCGCATAAACGCCTTGTAAATATTACACAGCAATAGGTCAGGGGATGTTAATGTTTTTCTTTTTGTGTTGTGCCCCCGATAAGCTTAATAATTGACAGATTTGATGCACTACATTCAGTCATGATGGAGATCACAAGCTGCTAATTTAAAAGTCTGGGCCCTTCTCTGTGCCTTTTTTTTTTGTAATACAGCGCCATGTCAAAGTCCACTATTAGTCATCTGCTTAGTGTACAAATAAGAATTATGAAGGTAATACATTTTGTGTTCTGCTGAGTTTGAGGATTTTGACAGAGCTGAAAGACACTCGCAGCATGCCATTCCCTACAGCACTTTATTAAAAATCCACTTGGCTATGTAAATAAGCTTTCAGATACACAGTCTACTGATTAGTTTTGATTAAAATGTAGCTGTCCAATGTTTAGTCGGACCATAGCCTTCTGTGAAGCACTTTGAGAATTCCCTTGTGACCTTTCATTATTCGAACGTGATTTGTGAAATGAGGGCGGAGGATTGTGGTGACAAGAAGTGGCTAAACCAAAATGAATAAATAACAGAGCCTTTACGGAAGGGAAAACAAGCTTTCGATGTCCGTTTCGATGAACCTTTTAATTTTCCGCTTCATTAAGACTTGCAGTGCTGGTGCTGTGAGCCCAAGGCCAGAGGCCGCTGGAGGCAGAGGCAGACCCTTTAATAGTCTGTTTACAGCCAGACTCGAGCCGGCATAGAGAACAAATGGAGGGACTGGGCTTGTTAACAATTTAACGGCTGCAGTGACCGATTTAAAGATTAGCATACCTTACAATGGTCATATTTGTACAGTTCTTCACTGGCAAGAGGTTTATGATCCGCACTGATCATTTTCAGGGATGGCTGGCTGTAATGAAATGTAATTGGAAAGTGCTTCAATCGTTTGTGACCACTTGTTAGGTTCAGATTTAGTGGTAGTGCGGAGAAAGATAAGTGTGGTGCCAATGTTTTATTTCACTGTTGGCAGCTGTGTAGACTGCGGCTTTTCCATAGTGGATACTATCGGTACAACAGACTGAAACCTAACGTAGAACGTAGTGTGGCTCACATTAGAATGAGTGGTGGAATATTAAGACATATTAGAAAAAAGATCAAGTCCTTTAACCTAAATCCTAAAATCCTTGACCTTAAGTGTGAAGAAATAATACACTATGTATTAAATATACTTTACTCAACTCATAAAACTGATAAGATTATGGCTCCATGCAGTCTTTACTCACAAAATTGTTCTTTGTCATTAGTTTTCCTGCTCTTTCCTTAATCACTGGGTCAATATATGGTAAAAATGCAAACTTTCATGATTTCTTTAAATACACTGCTGTAGACTAGTTTTAATAACATATGTCCCCAAGCCTATTAATAGGAAACTTCATTGAATATGACATGAAGTGAAATTAAGTGTTGTCAGTTCTTTAATTTATTTTATATTTCTGACTACTCGAACAAGGAGAGCCTAAAAAGTTGAGCATTTGCCACTAATGGCTTTAGGACATGTCCTAATGGCATTTTAAAACGTGTCCTGTGTGGAGTGGCACTTGATGAAGCAGCAGACTCATTTCTTTTCAACACACAAACCTTGCCTAATACACAAAATAAAATGTCAGTTGACTCAATCTTATCAGTGAACTTTCATTTTAAAGGAAAAGGTTGACCTTTTTAATTTAGATTGTCAATGTAAATGAAAATTTTTCTCCTCCAATTCTAGAACGTGGAATAAATTATCCTAGATTTCTTTAAATGAGCTTCCTTATCTTCTGTTCCTTCTCGCCTTGTGTTAAAAAAGAGATGGTGACATTATGATTTAAGAGCAGTGTGTGTTTTAGCACCTAAGTGACTTCTGACAGCTCCGTCTTTCCCGCTCTGCCTTCTTTTCTCTCACTTTGAGCTTGACTCTGTCAGACCATGTAATACATGCAAGGTTACACGTTGTCTGGATAAGGACTAGGGGCATAAAAAGTCAATGGACCTTGTCTGAAACAAGTGTGAAGTTGGAGGGGAATGGGGGAAAGCAGAGTTTCAGAGTGTGGCCAAGGCTGCAGCTGCACTGATGTGGATTTATGTCTACTGAATGTGTGGCCTGAACCCACAGACCATAAACAAAGCTGGACGACCCACTGAGTACTAACAGGCTCTGACACCAGATTACAGACCTAACCCAGGGCTCAACGTGGCTGGTGGAGGTGTTTGAAGGGCTGCTATAATCCTACGAGCAACGCCATCCCCGACTCTTCCATTCTTGTCATTTAGTATTAATGTAGTCAGACTCCGCTTTATGAATTAAAAAAGCCAATTGCTCTTTTCTGACCTCAACTTAGGCCAGGTCCCCTACATAACCAAGCTTGCAGTGTTTTTCAGATGTGCAGTTGCTTGCTCGTTTTTTTTTTTTTTTCTTCCACTTGCCTTCAACACAACACAAAACTCCACTGAATGTCTTTACGAGTCACTGGCATTGACAAGGATTCCCTGGGCTCTTTCTGCCTGAAGAAGGTGACCTCTTCCTCTGTCTCATACCAACATGTGGAACCGAGGGCACATGGCAAGGGGGCTGTGACCCTAATCAGAATGCTTGATAACGGAATACAGATGTCAAAGCTCAGTCTTTCCCACAGACGTCTATTTTGTTGCTTGTCCATAGTCCTAAAAATGAACTGTTAAAATATATTTTAACAGTCAGAAATCAACCTAAAGCATCTGTAGAACACATTTTCGGTGGTTTTCCTGATCACAGTTATGTTGTTTTACTGTACTGCAATTTTCACTTCCACTTTCAGCTAGCCTCATTAGAAAAAAAGAGGTGTAAACACTCAAATGTGACGTTGTTACATTAATGTTAACAGTCTTTGCAGCCAACTTTAAATTTCCTCAATTGATGCTGGTTATTTTTGTTTTTTACTTGCTATCTTTTTTTTTGGCACATACTTACCTGAACAATAGACACAACATGGTTGTAGTACTACTCCTA
Organism: Perccottus glenii; assembly: GCA_024416835.2. Classification (NCBI taxonomy): domain Eukaryota; kingdom Metazoa; phylum Chordata; class Actinopteri; order Gobiiformes; family Odontobutidae; genus Perccottus; species Perccottus glenii. The sequence goes on from CM044558.2 coordinate 14,776,049, forward strand.
ACCATTAGTAAAAACAGTGCACCATGGAAAGTCATTGTCTTGCCACTGGGTTTCATACTCTGCTGTGAGCTCCCTGCAAGGCTGCGGGATCCCAGAGGAAAGAATTGTGACCTATCCCAGCTGGCCCACCTTTCAATGGCCTACAGTCAACATCCCAACGCACAGCAGCAATGCCATCTGGAGCATTTTTTTTCCTCACACGGACACACACACACACACACATGGACACAACGGACGGCAGGTTTCCACTGATGCACACCCAAACAACTGGGAGGCAGTGCCATTTGTTTTGGTCCAGATGAAAGCCCATGTGTGATAATGCAAATCCAAGTGTAGGACATTACATTAATAATGGATATTTATTCTATTTGATATTCCTTTTGCGTGCTCACAGAGACATCAGGCGTTGGTATCATTTCTGTATTTGGCTGGAAGGACAATGGCCTTTTACAGGTCAGCGCACTTTTCATATGGTTTGTACTACGCCAAGAAAATAAACTGGGATCCAAATGAACCCCGGCCATCCACTGTTGTAGGACACAGTTACACACACAGATTAGCATACAAAAGGTCAGTGTTGCTGCATTTCATAATATCCCCCTCAATGCGCTGTGACTCACTTGTGTTAAGTACAGTGGTGGACGAAGTACACAAACCAAGTACTTGAGTTAAAGTACAGATACACTAGGTAAAATATTACTTCAGTAAAAGTAAAAGTACTCCCTTTTAACTTTCACTTGAGTAAAAGTACAAAAGTATTTGCCTTCAAATGTACTTAAGTATCCAAGTACTAGGCTATAATGCCCTTATAATTTTTGTCAGTCTCTTGCCCCCTTTAGGCGCCAGGAATTATTTAAAAAATACAGATTTTTGAGATCCAAATTTCAAAAGGCTGTGGTTTGAAAATGATAAGAGATAGAGTCCTACTCTAAACTAGAAAAATGTCAGGTATGACCCAAAGTATTTAAGTAAATAAATTTTAAGCATCTAATTTGCATATAATTTGCATACTATGACATTATATATTGGTTGTGTTTTTTCAGTACTTACACACTAATGAACATATTAGAATAGTTTTTTTTTCTTTTTCTGAAATAAAGAATAACTACAACTTCTAATAAACCATAACTAGTAAAACGTATGCAAATAGTTCTGAGAAATATACACATGTACTGTATGTGTGTGGTTGCAGTTGCTTTATCTTTTCTTATCCATCCATGTGGCATAGTTAGTAGTTTTTTAGAGTGTGGGACCTCTCATAAAGCACAGCACACAGCCATCACTTTTATTACGATCGCTGCTTTGATTAGTGCATTCTCGCTGACTATGTTTACTCTGCCTCTCCCTCCTCGACTGGGTAAAGTGTCAGGATGAACAACACGTATTTGTCCCAAACAGCTGTCAATAGAAGCCGCATTATTCCCAAACTCCCTGTCACTCCCGCGGCCACGGCAGTACACCCGCCCCGGCTTCTAACACCTGTGCTAAAGGTAAAGCTGCAGGTGCTAAAGGTAAAGCTGCAGGTGCTAAAGGTAAAGCTGCAGGTGCTACGCGCACACGGCTTCCCTTTCCAACATCCTTCACGACTAGTTTCCTCCCTTTTCTTTCACTGATGTTTGGTAAAATGTGGGAAAAACAGCGTGTGCTTTATGAGAGACGCTGAAAAAGGTACGAGCAGCTGCGCCGCTGTCTAAGTTACACACGCACGCACTCTCGCTCATTCTCACTTTCACTCGGCTGAAAAGACTCTAAAGGTAGATGTTCTCCCTCAGAATCAGAGTCAGACATTACTAATACCAAAACTTCATCACAGGTGTATTTTTTATTTGTTATTTTCATGTTTATCAGCTCGCGTGTAAAGAATGAGGCTTCTATTGAGCCGGTCCTGACACTCCCACTGAGACGCGTCTTTGAGGGCTTCTTCTACAAAAATATTTAACGGAAACACAAGGAACAACTAATTTTGCAAAATGTACTTGAGTAAAAAGTAAGATATTTGACGTTGAAATGTAGTGAAGTAAAGTAAAAAGTATCCCTTAATGGAAATACTTAGTAAAGTACAGATACTGGAAAAAACTACTTAAGTACAGTAACGAATTACATTTACTTCGTTACTGTCCACCACTGGTTAAGTAAATTTGAACATGCGTTTATGTCATTGGCATGCAGTCCATGGTGAGCAGCAGCGGCGTCTTTGTTATGTTTTGACTGGAGGTGCTGTGAAGGTTCACATAATGCTTATGTTGTCTAATAAAATGACACAGTTACAGCAAAGTGCGCTATACTTTCAGCCTAGATGTGATATCACTACCATCAGCTAGAAAGCAACCTGAAAGCAGCTCCTAATCCACCTGTTCTTACATAGACGTTGCTTCATACAGCATGCCGTATCGACGACGCGATTGAAATTCCAATAATTGCAAATCCCTCTGTGTCACATTCAATGTTCTATGAGGAACAATCACTTGGACACAGCAACGGCTCCATGACAGGTATGCTTGCCATTGTTGTGCCGGGATTTCATCAGGATTCAATAGCCTGTATCTCTTGTGTGTGAGCGATGGTAGGATGCGACGGGATGGACAAGTGGAGGAAAGAATAATTACTGGGCCTATTTCCTCCCCCAGTCATTCACACACCGGCAGGCCAGCAAAAAAAAAGGGACTCTTCCCCCTGCATTGTAATTATGAAATGAGAAATTGCCAGCACATTGGTACAGTGACAGGCCGTTTGGTGTATTTACTTGTCATTTGTCTCCCCTCGGACAGGAGTGGACAGTGTGCAGTTTGAGACGATGCTGGCCCACTGATAATATCGGTTTCTAAGCGGCTGCGACGCAAGTGTTGGGTGTAATCTAGTTGCATGCTGGTTGTTGGACACAGAGAGGAACAGAGTGTATTTTGCATGTAATACATTTGAACGCATGGCTAATTAAAAAGCGAACAGCCACTTGGCAAACAGTGATAGTTTGTGTACCTGCACGCTCAGGATAAGGACGGGAGCATTCAACTGCAAGGATACGCTGTATTAATTAGAGGCTGTAAGCGCAGGCCACATTTGAGCATGGAGAATATGAAGTGATGCGTTTTGTATCTTTCAGGGGTCGATGTAGATTTATGTTGTAAATAATGGTTTGCATCTTTAGAAGAGGATACCATATTTGAATGTTCCCTTGCTTCAGTAAAAGTTGAATTATATGGAGTTAATATAAGTTTGACTGCTAACTTTTACATTTGGTTGAGCCACAATGTGATTTACTGCTTTAAATGGACTTTTATTTTGACATGCACAGTTGTGGATGTCTGTCAAGTGGAATGCTATTTTTTCAATTCAATATGTTCTTTTAGATAAGAATATTGAAATTGTTATTACATTGAGAACAAAAAAGTGATACATTTCGCAGCCCTAGTCTGGAGTCTTTTATTACCTCTGAAAATTGTCATGTAAAGCTATTTTCAAATTTACTGTGTACTGGGTCAATATGCGACAGCTGTCGGGCTCAAAAAAACTAATGGGGGTGTCACGCTGGGCTTATTCATTATGTGATTTCATCTGCCTGAAGGTAAGTGCACGGTTATTTATATTAAAGGTTTCAAATGCTAATATAGCATATAGTCGTATAATTATTTTTAAAAATAACACTAGGGTGAAAAAAGGACAAGATTAGCTGGGACAACACGTGAGACAAGGCTCTTGAAATAACAATGAACTCAACTTATAGACCAGGCAAGTCCAAAGTCCGGCCCGGGAGCCAATCATGGCACAAAGTGAAATTTTATGTGGCAGCTCCAGGAAATAATATTGTTTATGACCCCAACAGCAGCTGCTTTATAAAAACAGGTTCCAACTAAAACTTGTTCAAGAACTGAAATCTGTTCAGATCCAAGTAAAACCTGTTCAAATCTGACTAAAACCTGTTCAAATCTGACTAAAACCTGTTTATATTTGACTGAAACCTGTTCAGATCCAACTAAAACCTGTTCAAATCCAACTAAAACCTGTACTTGTGGAATAAGAATCAAATCAGAAAAAATACAATTTCCTTTCATCAGATGTGGCCCTCTTTGCAAAATGTTTGGACACCTCATAAACCCAATGTTCTTTTATATAAGCTCATTTAAAGGGGTTTTGGATTGAATGGCAATATAATGTTTTGTATGTAAAAGGATGTGTATTCCTGAAATATACAATCTTTTGTTTAAATAACCATCTCATGAATATGTATATATTACTTTGAAGGAAAAACATGCCAGCCCTATCATTCGAGAGGACAAAATGGTCAGTTAACCATGACAGTAAGATCACAAAGGCTGCCTAATTTTGGTTTAGTTATTTAGTTTGGTAAAGATAAGACAAGATATCAAAATTAAAGTAGTCCTAATTGTGACGGCAATACTTTTACGACTCACAGGATGTTCTGATCTGCCATTGCAGGGCACACTCTCTTCGATGGTTTGGTGACTTTGTGCTCTGGCAGATATACTCTAATAATTCCTTTATCAAAATAACACTGGGTTCAGTAATGGGGTGACTCAGTTTGGACAAAAATAACAAGGGCACATCCTGAGTCATAGTATCAGCAGTAGACATCCATTTCTTTTTAAAACACTGCTCGCATTAATATAAGGCTTATCATGCATTTACAGTCCGTGATCAAAAACAGGCATTTTTTCATAAAAAGGAGCTACATTCATGTCATTTGAGTCCAGTCTGTCGGTCTAAAACTTTCACATTTACTTATCGTCACATAAAAGCTGCCTTCTCTTTTGTCACCCGCCGAGAGACCTTTAGAAGAGAAAGTCCCACGTTTTGAAAAAGAAACGAGAACATTTTCTTGAAATGTTTTAACTCAAATGGCTTTAGTGACACGAGTGAATACGTGTGAATGCCTCTGAGTGAATATAGCCGTTTGATTTTATCTTCAATAAATGACCTGCGGGTGGACACTTTATGAAGAGTGAAAACTGTAGTTGTGGGGCTGCTTTTTTTGTCTTAAAAGTAAATGAACCTTGGAATGAAATTTCACTGTCACACCATGTTTTTTTTTTCCAGAGCTGGGGAGCCTTGGGCCATTCCAGATTCAGATTGCTGATCAGACACGGAGGGAGCCTATCTCCACACACCTGATACTCGCGTCTGTTAGTGAAAGGTTTTCTGTCAGAGGGAAATTTCTGAGTGATCAATGCACGGCTACACTCCGGATGACATCCTGTCGTTAGATTCAGGCATTGGCGAGAATGCTGAAAATGATAGTGGTGTATGCAATGAAAGGAAAGTCAATTTGCCCTGGCAATTCTGCAGAAGCAGATCATGTCAGTGAACCAACACAGTGTTGACTTTGATGGCTCCGGAATGAACTCGGCGCTGCTACAGTTTGCACTTCATTTTTTGTCTTCTCTGTGTCTCCCACTCCCGTCACTGTCTTGCTCTCCAACATTCAGCCCCTCAAAACAATCATTAAAAACTAAACACATAATGCCGATGGCGGTGTGGAGCAGGTAGGAGGGGTAGCGTTGTGTGCCTTCAGAATGACTAACCCTGACTCATACTTCTGCCCACTGACTGAATGCATTTACTCAAAACCCACTGCTGACTTTTATAGATTTGTGGCATTGATTTTCTTATTTTAAATCTTAATGAACAGTAAAGGGAAAAAAAAAGTAATTCTCCCTTCATCTATTGGACGTCTTTGGGGTCTGTCATTAATAAGTTAGCTTGCCATGCATAATTTAAGTTTTCTGTTTTGATTGATAGAGTAGCCTCACAATATACTTTGGTTTTGATGCAGTTTCAAAGCTAGGTTTCACATTCAAAAGAGATACAACTACTGACTACTACTTTAAAGGTTTGTACACTTAAAACTGTTTTAATGTATCAGTGATAAAATTGGATTTATTTGCAAGTGCATAGATACATATTGTAATAGTAGAACTCTACCTCGGAGTGCCACGTTAGGCTTTTTTTTGTAATCATTGACAATAAAAAATATACATGAAGTTGGTCAGTGATCAATGGGGAATCTCATGAGAAAGTAAGTTTTGGCTCCAAGAAGCCTCAATTTAATTTAAGCCCAATTTATTTTCTTTAAAGGGCTGGAGACTAATATCGTTTTGTTGTCCCACTAACAATAGGGCTTAGGACTTTGGGACTAAAGAAAATACACTGATCGCCGTGATTGTAAAGAACCTGAAAGGATTGCAAGGATTTATGATGCACAATTCTGACCTAAACTAAATGTTCTGCATCTGTAGGTTCTCAGAAAAAAAATAATTAGTGTTGGATAGAACATAACTGTTGTGTGCCATTCCTCGACCTGAGATTAGTCTAGAGCCCTGTTTCATGGACTTAATTTAAAGATTGACAGCTTCAATGAATCTACAATGCATTTAACCAATCCTCTGTTAAGTTAACCACTTTACTGACTGTTGGGGAATGTTTGAGGAGTCACAAGCTGGAGACTTTCTGGATTTCTTAGGCAGGAGAAAGACCCGGAGACAGAACAGTCAACACAGTGTGGTGGTATTTAACTTTCAAGTCTGGGATGCTTCCGGAGCAAAAAGACAAAAGAGCCTTGTATTGTGTCAATGTCTACGCAATGCCATTGTGTTTACCGTTTATACTTGGAGTCGAGTTATCTTTGTGGCGTTGGCCTTGACGTAGAGGGAAGAATGAGAATGAGTTAACATAACATGTTAGCGCAACAAGGTTAAGGACACTATAGAGTTAAAGTAGATCTACAATTTCCCAACTCTGACCAGCCTTACAGGATATACTGTATAACTTTGTGACCATGCTTCAAACTTCCCAAACTCTGACCTTTTCTCCATTATGGTAATTAATTCTTTCTCCATAAACTGAGTCTGCAGATGTCTTTGGTTTCACTCTGTTCTATATTTTCATCCCATATCTGCGCGACTGCCTTGGTTCCAGTCCTGAAGGTTTATCAAAGCCATGTACACTGTGTGAAGTTTTTGCCGGCGAATATCTGGCTGTGGTCTGAGCTCATCCTAATTATTGTAGTCTGAACTGTGTCGAACAGACAGCCACAGGTTCACTCGTGCTGTTTATGCAGGGCCTTCTAAATGATTTTGTTCTGCTCGGCTGCACACTTTAATGAAAGTGTAAATGCTTTTGGAATGGTGGAATCATTGAGTTGGGGCGGATTAGCACTTCCCTTTTTATTCCACAGCCTTGATGTTTAATTACCACAAGTTTGTTGTTTTCTTATTCGTCCTTTTCTTTCCACTCTCCTCTTCCATTTCAACTTTTCAACAGCTCACATTTAGCCCCGAGCCTGAGTAATTGGTGTACTTGTGAGAGAAGAAGTAGGAGAAAAACAAGGATGTGGAGACTGTCTGGGTTCAGTCTGCCACACTGAAGATGTGCAAAGGTAGTTTGGGGCTAAAACTGATATCTTTTAAACGTAATGTTTTAAATGAAATCTTCCGTAAAACACATTAATGAAACTTTTCAGGATACGTGCCCCCTAAAGCGCTCCAAGGATGTGTTTACATTTAAGTCTTCTTCTTTTACTTCAGACAAAAACAGAAACCATTCAACTACAGACTTATTTAATACCAAGTTGTGTCCACTTAGCTTTCAGAATTGTATTACCACCGGCAAAAAGACAAGGCTTTCCTTAAGAGACACTGGACAACACTGTCGGTGAACTGTTTGTGGATAAGTGCGCTCGATTTATTTATTCTTCCTGTACTTCTACAGAAGTAAGGCACTAACCTTCTAATTGCTCCACATTTTGCCACATCGCTCTTTCAGCTGTCAGAAAGATATAATGTCACATAATGTTAATCTTTTGTTGTTCTTTTTGACATTTGTCCAACTGAACGCTGCATTACCTAAATCTATTTATAGATTAAATTTTCTTTTTTGAGCTTATTCACTGTGTAAGCAGATGTAGTGTTGTGTGCACAATAGGCACTTCCTGTTTTTTCGGCATGATGACAAATGAGCCGACTCCTTTGCGGTGAAAAAATAGTGAACATTCTAAACGTCCAGTTTTTAATTTAATTGGTCTATACCTATTTGCCTGTTTGTTTTGGATAGGCTGGGAAGCATTGGAGAGTATTTTTCTGTCTGTGGTCTGGTATTGATGTAATGAGTTCTCATGAGCCTTCCTCTTCTGTTTCAAGGGTAACCTTTTGAGCTGATCATTTTAAAAGATCTGAAGGCTATATATCTTATATATCTATACAAGTAAAACTTTCATAGTGTTGCTTGAAAGGCATTGTATGCTCATTCTTGGCTTTATAACCCTAACCATCACTAACACTCCAACTCCAACGGCAACATTGTCTTTCATTCAACTTACCTCTCAGCAACACCTGCTTTTAGATTATCATTAAACCTTGCTGCAAGTGTGTGTTTAGGTCATTGCTTGGCTTTGACCTGTACTTAGCATTTAAATCAGGCTAGTCTTGGCTGTGAGCTCATTACCAGGGCACCTGACTGTACTTGATGTAAAGCCTGGACATTAATAAAGATCCCTCAAGGGTTGAAGGAGGGAAAGATGAGGCTTGTCCTGCAGCCCAGGTAATTTACTGCAGCAGAACAAGATGGAGAGACTGTGTTATTATAGACTTGATCGCTTGGCAGGCCAGCTCGTAATTGATCTGTGCTCTGCAGAAGTGCTCTGTGGTGATGGAGGGTGTGGTTGTGGAAGAATTCGATGCAGAATGTAATACATACTGTATAGCAGCGAGACAAATCCATAGTTTGAAAACCGAGAGGCCAGTGCAGCAGAGGTTTAGGCAAGTGTGTATTGATTCAAAAATACACTCAATGACATATATTCAGCAAATTATAATTAGGGAGGTGGATTTTCAGAGTTTGGCACCTGCTCATGACTACTCTAAGTACTATACTCTCATAACCGTATTGAAATCCTTTCCAGTGACAAATGAAAATATCAAAACCTGTGCATTTATTGTAATAATTGTAAATTATCCTGAAACTTTATAAGGGTGAGGGGTGGCTTTTGACTTTACTATAAAGAATACACGTCTTTATAAAACATGAAAAGACTACATTTAGTCTATATACATTCCAACAGAATTCAATGGAAGTTACACGTACAGTAAAGTCCAAGTATTTAAAGCCGGCCTGTGTAACTTTTAGCCAGCAGAGGCTTTTTTTGGGGTGTGTGTGCTGTATTCAGTTGTCTTTGATAGAACTCTGTTTACAAAGTACTGTACTATTTTACCAATACCTCAAGCTGGTTGCATTGCTGTTGTATTAGCTGTTGTGTTTGGACCTTGAAATCCAATCTGGGTCACCTCTGCCACAGTCTCTTTTCTATTGCAACCCTCCTCCACTGATCTCACATGCAAACAGGGTAATCTAGATGAAGAGGCAGACAGAAATAGACCAATATATGAAACTGAATATGACCACTAATATATTTACGGCTGCTTCTATTAAACCTTTTTGGTCATTCTTGTTACCATGAGTCGTATCCACTCCATCGCTCTACTCCCCAGGGTAATACGTCTTGCTCAACAAAACCACTGGTGAATCCAAATCCTAAAGGGCTCTCTTTAAATTTGCAGATCCTGACAGACACCTCTCTGCTGCAATGTAATATCTTTGCGTATTTGAAGCATTATCTTTGCCAGAGATGAAGGCCATCAAATGAATCCTCCCACAACATTTACAGAAACATTATTTATTGCTATCATTCAAGGAAGCAGAAAGCTCAGAAGCGCCCTGCGGACCACAGCCTTTAGGTCCAAATCTGGCAAGACAGTCCATTTTATCAAAGCATCTGCAACAAGCCGCTATTGATTGCCGTTCTCTAGGGAGTCCGACCTGCAACAAATTCAAAATGGTCTAGTGCCACATCTAAACTACTCAAAATAAATTTGCTGTCTTCATCATGGATGAAATACAGCATGGTTCTTTGGGGATCAATCAGACTACTCTTAGGAGGTCTGCTTATTATCTGCCAATAGTGGGTCTTGGAGTTATTTGTGAAACCAAACACAAGGCAGCAATGCAATATCTAAATAGAAAAGAAAGCAAAGTTAGTTTATCCTTCCAATTAAAAACTAAATGTAATAATTCGGATGTGTACCGACTACTTGCTGCTAATTGCTGTTGTCCTTCTAAATCTGAATGCTCTATAGCTGGGTTTGATTAAATATCAATGCATTCATTGCTTGTGCACCTGTTCACAGTTAGTGCAGTTATTTTTCAAATGACAAACCCAGCAGGCTCCCAACAGTGCGTTACAAATTAAATACAAGATGAGGACCATTGAATGAGTGTTACAAGGCCATGAATATAAAAGAATAGACAACCCTTTGATTTACACTGAACGTGAGTAGAGACCTGTAAATGGTGTGATCTGTTGATGCTTCAGAGACATGCACATAAGAGATCCAGTCCTTTTAGAGTCCCATTTCTCCTCAGTCTGTTTGTGTTTGTCTAGCCAATAGCTCTAATACTTCATTGTTTGTTAGATGTCCATGTGTTAAGTAGTCATTTTTGAAGCCAGCATGCTTTCTTGGATTTGATCATACGCCACAAGTTGCATAGAAGGAAAAATAATAAATGGCAACCTCAATCTGAAACTCTTTAAAATAACTTTTTAACAATTGAATGGAACACATTTGCATTTGACATTGATTTGTGTTTGAGTGGACAAACTGAGCCCTGCCAAATAAAAAAAAACACATTTTCTATACCAAACCTATAATCTAAGCTATTTTAACAGTGATTGACAACATTGTATCCCTAAGGGCTACCATAGGTGTTCACTGACTGTAAAAAGAGGGATGTCACCACCAAAACAACATTTTTCACTTTTAAAGCAGTTAATGTCACTTTAACCCCTCATAGAGGCATTTTATTCATTGTCAAATAATTTTGGCAATCACCGAAGGAACTAATATTATAGACATTTGTAAATATATTAATATACTATAATGCTAACCTCGCGCGTCAGCTAGATTCTCCAGATTTGGGAGTTTATAAACTCACAAAAATACGTTTTGAACTGCTCCAAGCAAAGAATTTGCAGTCTCTGATTTGATAAAACTGCAGTTGATAAATCCAATCACCAACCAGTTATTCATTTAAAATACAGTACCTGCCCTTTTGCAACGGATGGTAACCAGATGGTACTGTGGAGCAGACTGCATAATGTGGAGCAGTTCTATCTGGCAGTGTTGGGTTACCATAAGACCATAACACAGGGTGAAACCTTTAGCTGTAACATATCATGTTGAAAAAAATAACTTCCACTGTGATGTCTCTAGGAGCCTGGCGCTTCCTGTGTGAATGACCATATTTGGGCAGTAGTAGCAGCGGCGGTCTTTGGAGACAGCCGTGGTGTGGCAGGATGTCACTTTAGATTTGTCATTGAGGTTGAAAATGTTTTTGGAAATAAATAGACCTGTCTTTTCACATCAAGTTTCTGCCTTGGCCCTAAACCCACCGCCCTCAGCCCCACCCCACTTGTTCTTTTTGGTCCGCTGGTCCCACTGAACGTCTGGCCAGGGCACCCAGAGAGGTGACATCTAGGTCAGAGCTAGTGACTCAAAGCGGTTGCAGGAACACAGACAGTCGAGAGTAGGAGGTGAAAATACTTGCCAAATGCATGCACAAACACAAGCCACACAGACACTGTTTCCATTTCTGTGCTCCCTCTACAAATTTTAACATTAGGCCTGAATGTACTGTGACAGTGAAAACAACAGAGCAGGGAAATGTACTTTGAATCTATTATCCTTGTGGTGGACACAGAACTCAAGCTTAAGCATTAACACACATATTGGCTCTCAACAGACATTTAGCAATGTGTCATGTTGAAACTGCCCTCTTACTCCCATTAACTATAGTTCTATACAACAGGGCTTGATCTGGAGCTTGGTCATCTCAAAAGTTGAAGGCTATTAATGAAAGGCGTTGCCAGTGTTTGCTAACACCTGAGCTGTGTTACGCTACATTCTTTTATAGAATTAGCATAAAATACCAATTCTGACAAGTTGCTTTAACAACAATATTGGGCCTTAGTGTTGCAAAATTCATTAGTGATGGGTTTTCTGTTCATCAGTACTCCTACTCAGATTGATTATTCTATGACACTCTCCATTAAAGCCCCATTAGCTGCCATTATGACAGGCTATTTTTATTGCCAACAATAACATTCAAGCTGAATGAAACGGGAGAAGAGCACGGGATACAAGCGGGGTTCGACAGTTACAGGATTGTTCATCATTAGCTGACATTGTGTGCGAGACACTAGAATATGTCATTTACTAAAGGGCTGCGGTGCGTCCTTCCCAGCTCAATGGCTTTACATGACAGAGGACATCCCTCTCACGTTTCTGCAGGCCTCTCTATCAACACTGCCAATGGAGGAAAGGCAACAAAGAGAGGTTTTCTAATGACAAAACATGGCATTCATTTAGTTTAAGTGCAAAACATCCGTCCTAGATACTCTCTTCCCTCACCAAGATTTTGATTAAGAGATTCAGTGAAATGACTTTAAAGGGAGACTGGGAGAAATATAGGCCAATCCCCCATACCCAGTCCTTCACACTCCCATTCTTCAGCTCAGTAATAGATTAGCAAAAAGTGGTCAGATGGTCATTACTGGCAGAAAAAAGGGACTGAACATGGTTTTAAAGCAAAGATAACTAATGAAGGGAAGATTAGCTGAAGGCCAGTACTCCTACACTACACTGTCGACATGAATAATTAGAAGTGCAAATTGACATCATATCAATGTGACTAGACATAGCTTTAACAAGTGTGAAAAATCCTGTTGTTTATGTTGTCACAAATGGTCACATCAACAAACGCCTGGAAATATTCAAACTACATCTTCAACATTAATGTTCAAAAATCTTTTTTGTATATACAGTATACCATAAATGTGTTTTTACAACATCCACAATAACACCGGCCAATCAGAAGCTTAAACAGACTGTACCTGTACTTTTTTTTCTAGGAAAATTGTTGAAACCCCAAATTGTATATTGTAAAAGCAATCATTTGTGAAAAAACAAACTGTGTTTATGATAATTTTAAAACATAAATTGTGCCTTAGTGTTGCTAAATTCATTAGTGATGGGTTTTTTGTTCATTGGTACTCTTACTCAGATGTATTATTCTATGACATTTTCCATTAAAGCCCCATTAGCTGCCATTATGACAGGCTATTTTTATTGCCAACAATAACATTCAAGCTGAATGAAACGGGGGAAGAGCACAGGATAGAAAGGTTACCAAAACATTTAAAGGTTCACTAAAACCTACCTAACCTTATTTGATACACGTGACTTGCCAAAGCTTGGCATCAAGGGCTAAATATTCTTATCTATTAAAATTGATATAAAGAAATTTATAAAAAATGTATATATTGATTAAAAAAACTATATGTATGACATCCTCAGGTGTCTTTATTTCACATATCATTCATATAAAAAAAAAAGGTATACCTCATTTAAAAGAACAAAAAGTAATGTTTAACTAAACTAAAAGTGATTCTGGTTATTAGAGTAAGTCTTCAGCATTAATGTCTTCATTGTATTGCACGCAATGTGTTATGTAAAAGGTGACTTAATTCTCGATTAGCTGTTCATCTTGGTGAGAGACTGTGATAAAAACATTTCTATAATGGATTAAGTCCTTATTTATTTAGTCTTATGTAAGAGGTGTCACAGTGTGTTCTTTCTCATGTACAGCCTGTTCCTCAAGCCTCCACTGAGTGATCATTAATGAATGCAGTACGTAACCTGACCAGATGCTGTACCAAATCTGCACCTATAGGCGCCACATTAAATAAGACGTGTGACATTATGTGCGAGTATTGGGAAAAGCTTTGGCTGCATGTGCATGTTCTTTGCACGTTTTATCCGGACGTAATGTGCCATTGAGCCTGATCCAGCTGCATGTAATCTTCTGCATATTTATCAGTGTTTTATATGCATTTAACATATATTCTAGGGGATTAAATGGGGAATAATGATGTGCAAGTAATTACATGGTGGGTGGCTACCTCCGAGGGTCTGTCATTCCAATCAGTTATGTGCAATATTCTCATGTCTGTTCTGTTTCTTAGCCTCAGCACATGATCTGAATTTGAATTAGCCCTGTGTCCTGCCCGAGTACTCCCGCTTATTCACAATAAGCCAATGAAATTAGAATTTGGAGACTGGAAGGGATATTCACGTAATGTACATAGAAATCAGAGGCGTCGGTCCCCGATGATGGTCCATTAATAAGTTTCTGAATGAATTTGGTTGTGTAAATGGCAGCACAGTACCAGGGGAAATTGACTCAGTATAGATATTGACAGTGTGATCAAAAGAGGAAGACAAGAGCAGAGATGACATGCAGGCCTGCAGCTGGAATAGTGGGCAGTAGGACGTACAGGAAAATGACAATGATTTCCCATCAGTCTTCATACACACAATGGCTGCTGAGTGTCACTCTGGTTTCTGCAGGCATTGACAGACTAATGCAAAGAATCAACAAAAGAACAGAACAAAAAGAGTATCTAAGTGGTACAGCACAGTTTGGCTTTTTTAAGATTATCACTTGGTCTCGCCCTGAAAATTGGTCTAGGGCCTGGATAAAGCTCAGTTGATTGCATTTTTAGACACAGGTTTCTGATTGGGGCTTTGTGATGATGAAAATGACTTTATGCACCATTAAACTGTGCTTTCGACAAATAGGCTCATCATGAATCTGGGATGAATGCACCATACTACACTAATTGTTTCTCAGTGTTGGTGATTGTGAAGTATTGTTCTGGGTGCTGAAATACCTGCTGCTAATTTTAACATAAGCATTTTGATATTGATGTTTCCATGCACTGATCCCTCCTTGAAAAGAACTGACTAGTGCTGGCACCTCAACACGCAGAGCTCTGTTATTCTGCTCAATGTTTTGATGGTATATTTTATTGTTTTCTTACAAAGATTAACTTAATCCATTCTCTACTTGTCTATTACATCACCCGGCACATTTTTTAATCATCTTTGCTGCAGTATTATTCTGCAGACATCAACTGAATGCTGATGAATTGTAAATTAAGATTTTCCATAGAGCCTTTGCTGGGGATATATTGCTGTGAAAGATTAATATTTCTAGTTTAAGATACATCAATCTTTCACAGGGCTGGTCCGGGTTAAACACTTTTCAAAGCACAAGATTTAAGATGAATATCAATGATGGAAGACACAGCATTACTTTGTACAGAATGATTCTATTTGATCCATGTATTGTAATGAAAGCAGAATGGTTATTATCTCCTAAACCTTATTTTATTCGTATTCTGTTAACAGTAGTGCAAAGTTGCAACATACAATGCAAAGATTTATGTTTGATTACATTATCATAATCTCAAATAAAGGCTGTAAGCTTAAAAATAAGTCAACCAATATTGGTGCTTGGTGACAGAGACAATCTGCATTTGTATTCGACGGAGAATATTGTGATCTAGGCTGTGCATAACCTGGCAAACCCGTATCCCCCCGAGGGGTGTAAATCCCAGGTTCCATTGCAATACCATGTTACATCAGCATTTAATAAGCTATTAATATGAATTTACTATACCAGGGGTTCACAAACTACTCTCTCTCTCTCTCTATAATCGGAGCAAACAAAGTTTTACTTTCAGTTTATTTTAATTATCCTAAATTTATACTTGCATCATTACAACCTTTTTAAAAATATATAAAAATAATAATCATAAAAATAAAAAAAATCATAAAAGAAATCATCTCGCGACCCCTGCCCGGGTCGCGACCCACTTTGGGAACCAGTGTACTATACTGTATAGGCATTTTGTTTAGTATAAATAAACATTCACAGTCACGCTAGCTTATCACATTCAAAAACAAAACCATATTGAGCATCATTAATGCACATTCATGAGTAAATACACTTTTTGAGAAAAACAATGCACAATAAAAAAATCTTTCTCAAGTTTCTCACTTTTTGTATTTATATAAGGTTCAAATACATATTTTGCCTGTTGATTTCAATTTTTTTCTCATTTGCAATGTAATATCTATTGTCTGGACAGTGGAAAATATTGTAATATCAATTTTAGCTTTTGCTCACCTCTCACCATTTCTGTCTAAAACCCCTGTTAATTACACTAATATTCTTCTCTAGAACCACTGTTTGTGTTTTTCATTTATAGATACGTAACTGCACTGCACCATTCACTTGCATCTAAAACTACAAAATTAAAGCTTCCATTTAACAACAAGTAAAATGTGATTTCTCTTTGAAAACAAAACGTTATTTTAGTATTGCAGCATGTTCCGTGCTCCAGATCCAACATGTGTGAAGACATGTGGTGTTGAGCAGCTACAGTGCAGGCGCACTGGTGTCTCTATCAGCATCTGCTCAGGTGGCTCAGTGGAACCCTGGCACTCGCTGCCTCTTTCTCTAATGCTGAGGCAGTCCTGCCAAACAGACTTAATTACACCACAACTCGCTGCTGAGGCCCTAAACCACTCTCCTCTTCTTCCTTCTCATTATTATCCACTTGAATCAGTGCCCGTTCATTCCACTGTACCTTTTCAAGCACTAGTGACTTCTCTTTGAAAGTTCAGTTTTTTAACATGACATTTTCCTGAACTCCTTGTGATGTGGCAGCAAGATTTTCCAGATTTATTTAATATTTTTGCAACAAATTCACTATGAATAAACCTGGCCTCATTGAGGCTAAAGGATGATTATTGATTTTGTGAACTGAAGTGTGTTGCATGCACAGGTGCGTGCCATCATTACATGTCAAAGACTGAGGGGTTTGGCTTGACTAAGAACATAGTTACCACGCTCAGCTGAACCCTGAATGCACTTAGGGCTGTGATAAGCAGCGTCATGGACCATTTACTTCACATGCAGAAAATGAAATCTACATTTAAATCCGTCAAGTTAAAAGGTAGCGGTAATCCGACGTGCTGTGTCTATGTAATTGAACAACAGGCGCAGCACATCTGCTTGCAGAGATATCCCACGCTTGCTGTATTTACATTTGTTATCCCTTGTCTTGTGCTATAAAATTAATAGAGGAAATTAGGCGACTGCTCCAGGCAATAAACAAAGACTTAAGATATCAGTTTGTTCCAGGGCTTGTGCAAAATGTGTCAAACCTCTTCTGACACATTGCTCCATCTTAACACTTCCAGATTGTGTAGTGCCAAGGCTCCATCAATGAGGACATCATCATTTCATATTGTAAAACATGTGTGCAAAAGTGCCCAGATGATGTTAGCATCGGAGTGAAACCGTGACACTATATTTCACTCCAATCGTCATTTAAAGTCGGTTTAAAGGCCATCACATTAGGGTTATGAAGCTTAAATATTCCTCATATTGGAGATAGAGTCCATTAGTGATTAGCCCGAGGTGAGTTCCACCTAAACCTCGTCTCCTGTGTCTCTTCACGTCTCCATCTTGGAAGAAGTCTGCTAATGGCACCAGGGGTTGTTAAATTTGTAATGGAGCAGAACGAGCGCCGAGTATGAAGTGTGAACCTGTGAAACATTTTAATTTGTCTGCTTTTGGCTTGTTGAGTTCAGTCCCAAAACTTTTTTGCATTCAGGAAAGTGTTATTTTAATGATGTCAAATAACCATTATTTAACTATTTTTTTGTAACAGGAAACAAAAATAGATACTAAACCAACTTTACAGAGACGAGCCCAGCACCAGTGCAAATATCATCCCAAACTTCACTTTAAAATGCCTGATGAATACTGTTCACCACAAATTTTCTTTCTAATTACGTACAATGATCAATAACAAGGTGTTTTAGGATAAATTGTCATTGCAGATTCTGTTTCCCCCTGGTGAATCAACTGGGCTAAATGCTGAAAATTGATACTAATGTCTAATTCACAATGAGCAGTTTTTAGGGGAAAAGGAGCTTCATTTTGCTCCAGTGTTTCCAGGCTTTCATGTCTCAGAATTAGACTCAAGGCTCTTATTTTATCCACAGCCCTGAGTGTTTGCTGTGTCTGATATTCCCAACAGGCCGCAGCCTTTTCTTTGTCCTGGCCGGGCATGAGAGGGCTCTTTTCTCAGTGGCCGGAGGGCTTCCTGATTGATTCGTATTCTTCAGAGAGGAAAGCGCTGAGTGCTTGCAAGGCTAGTTTTGAGTGTGAAACACCGGGTGACACAGGCCATATCGGCTGCGGCTGAAAATGCACAGTGTTTACAGAAAAAGAGTACAAAGTGTGCTGATTTGAGGGAAGCATTTCACAGTAATGCTCAGGGGATCTATGCAGGTGTCTGTGCAGGTGCTGCTAAATCTATTGGACGCTGCAGTCAGTCCCCGGACACTCTGACACCAAAGACTACACTCTACACAGCACTACATAAACACTGCTGACCTATTATTTTTATTGATGTACGGGAGAAGAGCAATTAATCGTTTCTGAGGCGCATAGGATTGTTTACATTGCACTTCCATCGGAGGACAAATGGAGAGAAAACAGCACTCCAATACAGACAAAGGGACTGAATCTGGGACACTTCAGAGATACATATACACTGAACAATAGCAGTTCCACTGGTGCACAAAGTCAATGTAATTATGTACTTGTAAACACCCAAGCTTAATTTGTAGATAATCCAGTAAGAACACACTCAATGGCTTGGAATATTTGTTTGTGAGTAAAAGGCCTAGCTCTGAGATTAAGGCAAACTTAAACCGGGATGAACATTTATTATTTTCTGATCATTCAAGCACAACAATCTGTTATTGTGTAAAAGGATACATACATACATACATACATACATACATACATACAGGTTTTCATTATTCCATTTTCAGGACATAGCCACTTGGCAGCTTTAGCATGTCTCCAGCGCAAACCCCCCCAAAAAGTACAATATACAATAAAAAGTATATACATAAATATAAACTTACCTACTACCAGCACTAAAAGGGACAAGAATAGATTCCTGGCATATGGACATTATTCATGCTGGTGAGCAAGCCACTGCCTTCTCAGTCTTGTAAGTGCTGGGGCTATTTAGCAGAGTTAGCTTTAGCGTCATCAGCCATTAGCGCTAAACACAATCATCAGCAATTCTGTCCTACTCGGAGCTTGTACTGTTTACTACTTACTGTAGATTTGAAAACTATGCAACGAGGCCCCGATATAGATACTTTTAATTTGAGGCATAAGACTAGCATAAGCCTAGACTGTGAACTCGTGCTTCATAAAAACAGTTATACTTTGATTGCAGTGACGCCTAACTGTTGAAAGTGCTGACTGCGTAAAGAAAATAAAGCATCTTAAAATGATCTTCTTCCCACAGACAGCCAGACACTCCAATTTTCTAATTTGCTAGTCAGCTATCATTGCCGTGTCACAAATTGGTCACACTTCGGCCAATAATCTGTCAACAGTGTTATTAATCCAGAGTGAACGCTGATGTCAGGCCAGAACGGCTCCATAAAGTATGAGAGTGTTTACCGATGCTTTGGTGAACCATCTTTTCACTTAGGGATGTGTCAGCCGCGTGCACTTCCTGTCGGTGGTCGGACAAACGACATCATGTCAAATAATGGGCAAGAGCCACTGTACGGAGAATCCATAGCTAATTAGAGCGGCTGGCTTTTAAGGCCGACAGTTTGACGAGAACATCAAGAAAGCATGTACACGGCATGTCGATACTGTTTATGTTGCTCCCGCTTGCATCCTCACTATGCGCTCAGCAATATTGGACGGGCTTCATTAAGTGTAAAAGTGAAGAAGCAGACAATGAATGGACGTGACTGTGGCGGTTAGGGTTTGCCTTGTGTGCCAAATGATTAGAGTAAAAGCAATTTGAAACAAAGCTTATGACATAAATAACCTGGGTTTATGAGCGTAGACGGTAGAAATTAATGGGTGTCACTAAAGGCAGAAATGGAATCTACTACTTATTAGAGCTGGTTCTTGTTGACTATTCAGAAACAAAACTAATTACATTTTTTTATTATTATCCTGTAGACTAGTGATCTGTTGAATATTAGTCCAATCTGCTAGTCAGATTTTCTATGATGCACTTCATGAATCCACACTTTTACATAACATACGTGCGTAGTGCAATGCTACCCCTGACTGGCATTATAATAATCACACAAGCTAATCAATAAAGGTTGGCTGGCCAGACTTTTATGCCTCCACGAAGTATGCACAAAAATTCTTATTCTTATTCCTAGTCTGATTTGACATAACTGTACAGCATTTTACTTAAAATGTCAACCAGATTCAGGGGCAGTTGTTTCTTCTGTGGTCACTTCCTGTTCCATGAACTCAACTAATCTGAAAGTTTCCCAGGCTTTCTCCTTAAAGTCTGTAATGTCCACTACAATGTGCTACCTATCCCTCACAGTCAGTTTCCTAATCTTTAACTTAATTAAGATTTTATCCACTCTAAAGTAAACATAAGGCTTGGCCTACATAAGCATTCTAGTGTTATCACCACGTGTCTCAAGTATTGGCAACAAGTAGAATGATGGATGAGATCACTCGAGTGAGCTTCATTATTTTAAGGAACTTGGTGTTTTCATTTAGCTTATCAATAGATATGTAATGAGCCATTAATGTGCTGCACTCTTCTAATTACTGCTGACTGTTTCTTGTTCTTTGATTAGTTTGTAGTGACAGCTTCATTGTGAACACACCTGTGTAATACTAAACTGCATCTTTCCAAGTCCTGTCAGATGTTTTAATAGTTCTCAGATGCAGTAATTCTTTAATCTGTTTAATATAAAATGTACTTTTCCTTATGAAGCATTTTTTAGAACTCCATAAACAATATCTTTCCCTTTGATGCACGTCTCTGAATCCAATGGATACATTGTTATGGATTAATTCCTTTTACCTCTGTTTTCTTCTCTTTTAAAAATAAAAGGCAGACCACCAGTTGAGGTTATGGCTCATCGAACAACACCAATCTGGCTAACATTGATGCTAATAACATGTGTCACTGTCTCGTGTCAGTTCAGTAAGTATAGCTCGGGTCACGGTTAAATGAATCTCCAGCTCATGGTCCAAGTCCATGTTCACACGGTTATGCTTTGCTTACAGTGTGCCTAGCAGTGGATGAAACCGGACTCTGCTGACTCCTTTAATGCTGCTACGGCTCATCTCAGGCAGGATTTTTTGCCCCGTCAAACATGCATGCACTTGGACAAAGTGTTTGAACTGCTTGAGGCACCAGATTACCAGCACTCCTTCAGAATTTCATCAGGTGCTTCATAGAGCATCTCTTACCTTGTGTGCTAGATGCTGCAGGTACTGCTTCCATGCACGTGGCCTTTTTATGTGGTCTTCTTCAGTTCTTTGACAACTCCCCTAGAAAACTGTAACCCCATGACGCAAATGATCATCAACTCAAAGTACTCAGCTTTGTGATGGGACAGACTTTAATCGACCTTGTCTTTTTGTATGCGTTATTGTTGGATTCACATCTTAAGTGGGAATCTTGAAGCTGAAACCTTAAATGGTGTGGCTCTCAATCTGCTGTGAGAGTGGCCCTACACTGACCACCAGCTACATGTGCACTGCAGTCTACTCTGCATGCATCAGTGTGCTCTGTCTGTGGTTTTTGTCAAGAGAAAGTGTGCAATTGTAACATTGTGTAACTTGATATAGAGTAATGCTACTATACGTTATGGATGGGACTGATATGATGTCACCGGTCTGGTGCAAGATCATTTTAGTGATATCACAGTTTCTATGTCTGCTATATTCTAAATTGTAAGCTGTATGTCTAGTAAGTTTCAGACACTAAATAATCCACACCCACAATCTTTCAAGACAATTTTTCAGTAATTCAATTTACCACTTACATTTCTGAGTAAAATCCAATTATCTAACAATTTACACAGTGACACCGGCCACAGTTTGTCTTGATGAGCATCTTCATAAAATTCTGCCTTGACTGCTACTAAAGAATTTTACTGAATGGGAAAAGTAATTATGTTTGCCAGAGGAAAACATTTCTTCTTTCACACAGAAAAGCACTTCTTGTCAAAAGCAGAATCCATGTAAGGAAAATAAACGCAGAGAGTGAACTGACCTTGAGCTAATGACGCTTTCATGATTGAGGGGGAGAAATAACAAGCGTAACTGACCGGCCTTGTAGTCATTTCTGTCTATTTTGCTAGTCTGCCTGTCATTTCTTCTTCCAAGGCCAAGACAGCAGCATATCTTTGAAGGACATTTACCTGAACTTAGGCCCCGGTGCAATGAGCTCAAAACAATCTGTTTCATTTTTATAGTTCTAAACTTTGGAAGAGGGTTTTCTCTCCACGCACATTACTGTGAGATTCGTAAGTATTGATTCTGGCAGCTCGGCAGCTCTCGTAATTAAAAAAAATTCTATGTGGAAGATGGTAAACACTGCTCAAAGCCAAATGTGGCAGGCCTCTTCATCCTTAATGAGATTTCAGTGAAAAAGCTAAGCAACCAACCCCAGTAATCAATAGATTCTCTCCCGTTCTTTCTCAAATGCTTTTGATAATCTTCTCTGAGGCCCTGATCAATTTAGACTGATGCAACTCATTAATAATACTTGTCCAGGCCCACTTAGACTGTGTTTAAATTTTAGTCGAGGATCAAAAAGTAACTTAATGTACCTAAGTAATGTAATAACATCCCCTGAAGTATGCAGCAATGGAAACCTCAGTTAAATGATCATTCACTTGAAGTTACTTTATGATTTAGAGGCAGCAGTGAGTGAACTACTGGGAATGTGAAAGAATCCTCACAAAGCTGTTATAGATTGCATTACCCGGCCAATGCTACACAGTGTAGGTGTCATCTCATTAAAGCTTCAGTCTTTATTAAGATCTCGTCACATACTATAATGTTGTGTGCACAGGAGGGAGAAAATCAATAAACCATTTACTTCATTTTTTCCCATTGCTACAGCTAATCCGGACATGGCTCATGTGCTCTGGCCTCGAAATCCCACTCACTCAAGAACTTTTAGTTGTATATTTGTATCTCTTCCAGGCATGTGGACCTGTGCCAAAAAGTTACTATAGCTCAAACATATGGAGGATGATCATGCCTCACTGTGCTACCCTTATACATTTACTATAATGAGCTGATCACACTTGGACATTTTGCTGTTAGTAACATCAGCACCGCAATGAAGTCATAATGATCAACAGCTGTGGAAGCTGGGATAAAAATACATTCATCATCTCCAGACCATTAGCTCTCTCAAACCCCAACTTGACTTAAAATAAGGAAGGCTACACTTACTTTTCATATATTTTTTTCCCCCTTATCTCGATATAGGTGTCTTGTTTTTTAATGTCAAAGTTTTATGTTAGGGCTGAACAGTGTATTAAAATTTTGTCTTTGCAATACAAACCTAAAAATACATTTTAACATGCCAACTAGCATGTATTGCATCACAAAGTGGGGGGTAATAAACAAAGTATATATCCCATAGTTTGCATGGGATTTGTTAGAAAGCTTGCAAAGGCACTAGGGAATAATTGAGGGAAATCCCAGCGGACTTTAAAGCTCTAGTGCAAATTGTGGAAAGTACTGCAGCCAGAGCGGCCCGCAGCTGGAGATAGTATTGTCAGTAATTACTGCCGTCCCTTCTGAGCACAGGACCTCAGTGTGGTGTGTTTCTGTGTCATATCTGGGCCGGCTGCCCATCCCTCTCCAGACTGCAGTGGCTCTGTCAGGCCTCAGAGAGTAGGTGGCCCTGGAGAGGCGCGGGATGAGGTGATAAGAGCGGCACTGCGAACCCGCCTCATTTAGGGTAGGGCTTCTCACTTGGATAAACAAGAGGTGAGCAACGAAGTCTAAATAATTTACATGAATGGTTCTTATCTAGAAATGCTTAGATTGCAGAGTGGAATATTAGCATTGGTCAGGAATTCAGCTTCACTGCATGGTCAGAGCTGTTTAAAGCAGTCTGATTTTCAAAAGTATAAAATATTTCTGTGGTTAAAACTGCACATTAATCACCTATCAAGATTGAAAGTTGATGTTTATTTTACCTCTTTAAAAGCCTGACAAAAGCAACAGAATATTAAATTACCATTTTTTTCTTGAATCCCCTGATGTTAGACAAATACAAATATGTCATTTTTACTTTTTTTTGTCAGGAACATATTTATGCCAAACAAAAATGTTATAGTTAAACCTTGGCGTTATTTAGTTAAACCTTGGCGTGCACAATTTGTGACAACCCTTTTCTGATATCACATTAAACTATCCACAGTGGCCACTTCTCAGACTGTTTCAACATCTTATTTTTCTTTACCAGCAAAGCTTTTTCTTTTGTTCTGGACAGACTAATGAGGACCTCCATACACTTTTGTAAAAACAGAAAAATTGATTTCTTTACAGGTGTAACACTTGAGGCCTGTTTTTATTGGAGGTGCAACTTGGTTTCTTACAGGGCAGCTGTTACATATATGTTTGACCTTTTTGTCCTTTGAACTCAAAGTTCCTACACTGAACTCCCTTAAGCAACTTGAGGCTTTAGTAGAAGACCTAGAGCTCACACAGTCTATACAGTAATAGCAGCAAGAGTTGGCAGACTGCTTGATGTTGCTTTTGTACCATAATAAAAATGTATGAAGAATCAAAATATACATAAACGTAGCGATTGTAGCTTACTTGTGCCTTATTAGAATTAGACATTGGAAGAGTGGATGATCTCAGAGCTGTTTGCTTTAATGGCTGCACACGTTAGTGAATCGATGCATTGATGGCGGGGTAGTTCTTGCACCATCAGTCAACCAGCCCATCTCATCGCACTGTTTATTCAGCCATAGTAAACAATAACAACCTTCATGCTAGATCTGGCCCCTTGGTCTAATTACTCCGGCACATCGGTCCAAGATATATGCACCATGAGGGGATCCTTTTACACCGGCTCCCACTGAAGAGCACAGGGAGGCTCCTGCGCCGCAAGTGTAAACGTCTCCTCACAAAGCAGCAAAGGAGAAGATAATGGGCTCATATGCATAATACTGACAAAGGGCTTAGATTGAACTCTTCTGCTTACTGACGGTGTGTTGTGATCCATTAAGCAGAAGCCTGGATACAGATGAGTATATTCAACCCTTCTTCATTTTAAGGGGAATGCTGCATATGTTAAACAATGTTTTTTCCACTTTATATAACATTATCTTGCAAAAAATATACTTTTTCTTTAGGTATGAATCAGTCTTAGCCCAAATAAGAGCAGCCAAGGAGAATGTGACCATTACATTGCCTCAGAATTGCAACCCCAGATCATTACATGGAAAAAGCAAAATGAATGTGGACAGTGATATAAGTTTAATAGGTTCCCGTAGTTATATCCAAAGAAAGCACATGTGACATAAGTCAAGCAGGTGACATGTGAAGGCCAATTACAGCCCTATAACCGGCCCGGGACTTGGAGCGTAGCACTGCCGAGCACTTCCCTAATTCAGCAGAGGAGCTCCGTTGCTATTAAAATTGCACTTCCTGCTTAACAGAGGAGGACATCAAGCCTCATTGACAGTGGCATACAAAGGCCAGTAATCAAAAGACCTTACAGTGTAATGAGGCAGAAATATTAAACAGTACATCCTTGCCTTTGATCCGAGCTACCACCTTTGGGTTTGATAATAAGTTGATGCTAATGTGGCAAGTGCTAACAATAGGGACTAACTGCTCTGGATAGGTGCTGAATGCTAAAATCCTGAAGTTCTGAAGAATCCATTTAAAAAATAAGAAGGTAAAGCAGTCACTTGAGTGCTGTGGCCCACTTGAAAGATGTGACCTCTGAGTAGGCTAATAAAATGTATTTTTATTCATACTGTATGTGTGAGCAATAATTTAGTGCCCACCCAGAGCACAGTGCCTGCTACTCAAGAGGGACACAGCTAATGAACCAAACCAAATGTTGGATAAATGTAAATGTCAAAAGTTGCTTCTGTAATCTTTTAACCACACTGAGCACAAGGCAACAACTCATTTGACACTGCAGTGGAAAAAAAAAGTTAAGACTTGTGTAGCCTTTATTAACCAACAATACTGCAAATACAATGACATGAAATGCTGCTAGGATACAAGGTTAATTGGACTTAGTTGTTTTTTATTGAAGCGCCCAATCCAGTGGGAAATGTGACAAAAATCCATGAATTAATGCAAAAAGGAGTGTCCGCATCATGTCCATTTCAAAAAACTGTTTAAACAGTGCTTTTTTTATTTAGGTTCACAATAGAGGAAAAAAAAACTGTCTACTGAAGTTAATGCCCATAAATAACTTTAACAAATAGCTATCAGTGTATCCTTTACCAATATATTAGGGAGGGTCCCTGCCCCTCCAACGCCCCACAAACTATACACATCATTTCCTCTGTATCGATGTAAAAGTACTGTTTACAGCTACACTTCCTGTGATCTTGTCAAAATAAAAGCTGTGTCATTCGAAACAGCAGCTAAAACAACTTTATTTTGGTGGATGCAGAAAAGCGAGCATTAGATTCTCTGAGATCATTTGACAAGACAATCAGACTTCAATTTAATGTATGATATCATCATTGTCATAGACATTGTGTTGTATTTCAAAATAATTGTATTTATTTATGAACAGATATCAATAGTTTAAAACAAGAGGATATCAGATATATTAACAGCCCCTATTTGTGGTTCAGCTGTAGTTATGGATGAACTGGGGCAAGTTCATGGTTTTGTTCCATAATTTGACTCTCTCCATAGCAGCTAAAAATGTCATGATGTTTTCTAAAATGCACCATAATACAGGGAATTACATTATGTATTATTATGTTTTTTTAAGTTTACCATTTCTCCCAAAGATAAGGTGGTTATCAAATATTGTTCTTCAATACAATACAAAACTTAATTGATTCCCATGGAGAAAGAAGTTAGTGATAATTTAGATTAAAGTAAAATTGGATTTTAAAAAACACTTTTTAAAGTTGACCAGTCTGGATCATTGGAAGCTGTCTAGCTGTACAAGTTGGGCAATTGTTTCCAACAAAGAATCCGCTTGAATAAAACAGAAAATACTCAATTTCACATTACAATAATATTTACATTTATTTATCACTCAAGGCAGAAGTTAATACAGGAGGACAGAGGTATGGGTGGTAGGTACAACTGCAATGACAGAGCTTCACTGTCCATTGGATCTGCCAGCAATCAGACAACTCCATGTTCAATCATTAGCCACTCTCTAAAATAAAACAGATCTGATCAGTATAGACACTTTGAACAAAATAAAAATAAAAAATCAGGGTCAATTTACAAAGTGGGAAGAGAAAAGTCTGCTTTCTTACCTTACAAAAGATTTTTCTGAAGAAGCCAATAAGGCCTTTGGATTCTTTTGCTTTTGGAGTGATATTATTCGGAGCGTCTCTGGCACTCTTGACGAAGAGTTCCACAGGAGTGCGCTCATACAGGCTCAGACCAGTCGAGCATGAGTCGATGGAAGCTGGGTGAACTTTGGCAGAAGCTTTCCAGCTTGCCTTCTTGTGGCTTGTAGGTGCAGCCAGTGTGTTTCTGTCAACCTCTAAAGCGGAGGATCCCGCTGAATCCTGAGGCACAACAGAGTTCTCCAACTGGACAGAAATAGTCCTTATGTCAAGTGGAGTTACTGAAGTAAAGGATTCTTCTGAGGTGCTAAAAGCAGAGGATGCGTTGTCTGAGATGCTCTCAGCCTCTGATTCCAGGTCGTCTTGATCCTGGCAAAAGCTTGAGAGGACGTTTGTGGCCACATTGCCACAAGGAGAAGTAGTGCCACTGTGCTTTTCCTCGTCATTGAAAAGGTAATCCAAAAAGATATCGGTCAGAGAGCGGTCGTCACAAATCTCAGGTTTGGACAATCCCACTGAGTCCCAAGGCAGCTCAGGCTGCAGCTCGGTATCAGAGCTCTCGCCCTGGAAGACAAGTCACAAAAAGATATTATTACACTTAATTGCTTGAGTTCAAATCAAAAGTTAAGACAAGCAATGCAGGTATTTAGCCTCAGGAGCTCAAACAAATCTAATGTGTAATCTTTTCAGTTTACAAAGGCCTCTTTTTTGGGGCGGCAGTAGCTCAGTGGGTAGAGCGGTCGTCCTTCAACCGGAAGGTAGGTGGTTCGATTCCCGCTCTCCCCACAGTTCATACAGTTGTTGTGTCCTTGGGCAAGACACTTAACCCACCTTGCCTCCACTGACTGTAACACTGGTAATTACATTAGAACAATGTAAGTCGCTTTGGATAAAAGCGTCAGCTAAATGAATAAATGTAAATGTAACTAAACTGACACTGTCAACTACACTTGTTCATCAATAAATGTGAATATATGGAGGTCTTCTGCCCATTGCTCCCATATTCACCAATAATTGTTGTTACCAAAGAGCAAAATAATGTCAGTTACATACAGGCTTTTTGGATTTTACTGCATAGTAAAACAAGAGTTTTCAGTAACCATAAATCGACGTATTAGTAAAAAATCCCCCCCCGAGAGTTGTCACGTAGTAAAACTTAGCTCTAGAGCCCGGAGCAATCTTTTGTACCAGGCTGTAAACATGATTTTTACACTTGTAAAGTTGCCATTGGGTTTCTCCTTATATTTCTACGTTTGGAGCCTGCCCTCTGGTGGATGGAGGTATATCGCTGTATATTGTCGTATGGCGGCACCTTTTAAGGGGTTCCATGAGAGAAGCTTGGTGTACACACACACTCTAGCTACCAAGGAAATTAGCTTAAATCAACACATTGTCCGAATTTTAAACAATAATTTAATGTCTATTTTGAAGAACATTTGACTTCCCCAAAAAATAAAATATTTTATTTGCTTTAGTTTTTTTTTTTTACATTCAATATAATATATAACATTTTACCAATCTTATATAGTAGCCTATGCCAAAGTGTAGCCAGTTTTACAGAAATAGTCCTTACGTCAATTGGAGTTACTGAAGTAAAGGATTCCTCTGAGGTGCTAAAAGCAGAGGATGCGTTGTCTGAGATGCTCTCAGCCTCTGATTCCAGGTCGTCTTGATCCTGGCGAAAGCTTGAGAGGACGTTTGTGGCCACATTGCCACAAGGAGAAGTAGTGCCACTGTGCTTCTCCTCATCATTGAAAAGGTAATCCAAAAAGTAATCGGTCAGAGAGCGGTCGTCACAAACCTCAGGTTTGGACAATCCCACTGAGTCCCAAGGCAGCTCAGGCTGCAGCTCGGTATCAGAGCTCTCGCCCTGGAAGACAAGTCACAAAAAGATATTACTACACTTGATTGCTTGAGTTCAAATCAAAAGTTAAGACAAGCAATGCAGGTATTTAGCCTCAGGAGCTCAAACAAATCTAATGTGTAATCTTTTCAGTTTACAAAGGCCAACTAAACTGACACTGTCAACTTCACTTGTTCATCAATAAATGTGAAAATATGGAGGTCTTCTGCCCATTGCTCCCATATCCACCAATAATTGTTGTTACCAAAGAGCAAAATAATGTCAGTTACATACAGGCTTTTTGGATTTTACTGCATAGTAAAACAAGAGTTTTCAGTAACCATAAATGGACGTATTAGTAAAAAACCCCCCCCCGAGAGTTATCATGTAGTAAAACTTAGCTCTAGAGCCCGGAGCCATCTTTTGTACCAGGCTGTAAACATGATTTTTACACTTGTAAAGTTGCCATTGGGTTTCTCCTTATATTTCTACGTTTGGTGCCTGCCCTCTGGTGGATGGAGGTATATCGCTGTATATTGTCGTATGGCGGCACCCTTTAAGGGGTTCCATGAGAGAAGCTTGGTGTACACACACACTCTAGCTACCAAGGAAATTAGCTTAAATCAACACATTGTCCGAATTTTAAACAATAATTTAATGTCTATTTTGAAGAACATTTGACTTCCCAAAAAAATAAAATATTTTATTTGCTTTAGTTTTTTTTTTACATTCAATATAATATATAACATTTTACCAATCTTATATAGTAGCCTATGCCAAAGTGTAGCCAGTTTTACAGAAATAGTCCTTACGTCAATTGGAGTTACTGAAGTAAAGGATTCCTCTGAGGTGCTAAAAGCAGAGGTTGCGTTGTCTGAGATGCTCTCAGCCTCTGATTCCAGGTCGTCTTGATCCTGGCGAAAGCTTGAGAGGACGTTTGTGGCCACATTGCCACAAGGAGAAGTAGTGCCACTGTGCTTCTCCTCATCATTGAAAAGGTAATCCAAAAAGATATCGGTCAGAGAGCGGTCGTCACAAACCTCAGATTTGGACAATCCCACTGAGTCCCAAGGCAGCTCAGGCTGCAGCTCGGTATCAGAGCTCTCGCCCTGGAAGACAACCAATGCAGGTATTTAGCAACATGTGTAATCTTTTCAGTTTATACAAACTGACACTGACACTGTTAACAACTGGGGTAAACACATACTGTAGCTAGCAACGACACACTGTCCAAATATTAAACAATAATTGTTGTATGTGTATTGAGAAAAACATCTGACTTCCACAAAAAAATTATACATTTATTTTTTTGTTGTTTTTATGTTCAATATGATACTTAACATTTAGAAACTATACAGACTGTCTTTTAATACTTAATTTAAAAGCTATATTTAAACTTTACTGTGATATTATAGAAAGTGCATTTACTTACAATTGTCTCTTCAGACATGTCCAGATAAAATGGTGGTTCTTCTGCCATTTTTCAGGTTGTATTGCTTTTCCCTTACTGGCTAGGCAGTGTTTAGGTCGAGCTGGAGTGTTTTCAGGTCGTGTTCGAAGTTTGAAAGAGAAGTCAGAAATGGTGTGCGTACTCAAGGTCTGTCAGTGTGAAAGTGAGCCTTAAAAGTCTCGGTTTTAGAACATAACGTTGTCACAGTACGGGTCACACGGATCAATGGATGGAATGGAATCCTCATTTGAATATGTTTTTCTTTAAATTGTTTAGCATAATACTTGTGCACATATGGATAATTAATTCTCTATTTTAATCAGTTTAACATTTATTGGTTACAAAATGGGCCTTATTAACCTTATTAAATTGTAAAATAAAACACACCGTGTGTGCAATGTACACTTAGTGACTTGCTAATTTTACCACAACATTTGCTTTGCTAGATTGTCCAGATACTGTTTAAGTTGTTTTACGTCTGTCAACAGGCCAGAAAGAAACTTGGCTGAGTTAAAGAAACAAATTATTATGTTGGAATTTATAAAATTCTATATACAACACACACAAATCTTTATTTCTAGTATTTATATGCTGTTGGGAGCCCACCACACAGGATGATTGTTGGCTAATCCCTGACCATTTTCTTTTGGAGCCTTCACTTCAGTCAGGCTTTCTCCCCGATGTTTGGGATGGATAAATCCCCTCTGACAGCCATGATTATAACTCATTATATCTCACAAGCAGAATTTTTTTTTTTACCATATTTCTAATAACTCAAACTAGATTAGTGTCATTTTGCAATTAAGTGCCCACTTACATCGTGACCCTCTAATTATGTTGTCAACTGGCTCCATCCACTGTTAAGAATAATTGTTATTCTCCGCTTGCTCCAGCCTTTACCAAACAAAGAGCTATTATCAGACTTACTTTGATGCAGTCATGTGACCGTTGTTTGGAGGCTTTTGTAGGTTAATGGAAGGATAATCATAAGTATTTGATCTCGCTGAAGTTTGAGCCAGCCTTAACAGTAGTCTACTTTGTTTTTGCTTTCAAATTGTACTTTCGATTTGATTTTATCCTTTTTGGTGACTGGCATTTAAAATATTCACGCAGTAATCACACAATATAATTTTGTGTATTGTATTTCTTTACATATCTAAAGAATTTCTAAAATTGCAAATATTCACCAAAAAACACCCACCAAAGTCAAATTTGGGCAAATGAGGAGTAGCCTATGGTTAGTTATGCATATTTATTGTATGCATTTTAACTGTTGCATTGGTGGCATTAGACTGACTAAATAAAAAACTAAATTTAAAAACCATCGAGCCACTCACTATTGCTCTCTACCCACTCACTGACAGCATGCATGTAGTCTGTTGGTTACTGACTGCTCATCTAACTTTACTGAACTAGCTTTTCCAGAAATGCCATACAGTTTTATTCAACGTGTTCGGTTTTCATAAATCTCCACAGGTGGATTAATTGCCAAATTAATATTTTCTGTCTCGGTAAACTTCTTGAAAGAAGTAAAAGTTTCAGTTTGGTGTTTCATTGAAGCTGATTTTCCGAGTTTGCCGAGCCGTTTCTGCCAGAAGCGAGTCTGTGAGTGCGGAGACTTCAATACATCATTGTGGTGAGGCATTACAGCGGGTAATGAAGTGTGAACTAGGAGCAGCACTTCGTTTTGTCATAAAGAGTGGGAGGGGGTGGTGGGGGTGGCTCACTGTAGCAGGAGGAGATTGTGGACAGTCTTCAGGCAATCACAGCCAAGTGCCTCAAATTACACTTGTCAGTTACGGAGAGAAATGAACACATTTCCTTCAATTTTATTTTTATTTTTTTTCAGAAGCATTGGCAACAGGATTTCTTTTTTTTTTCTCTTTGGTTGATATCTCAGCAGACAACAGGTCGCTCAAATATGTTTTTACCTTCTCATGCAACGTACATGATGGATGGGTACCCCTAGAGGGAGCAGGAAAATGACAAATGATAAAAAATATCAGAGATTATCCAGAATAAAACCACTGATCACTGCTGCAGGCTGACAGGGCTGTGGTTTTTGTTTAGATGAGGCTCAAAAACAACTTTCTTTCTACTGAGCTTGTCTTGGTTACCTACGTTTGGTACTAGTTTGACAAAGTGTAGTTGTCGTCAGGTTTACTGAAAAAATCCCCAAAATCCCAAAAGCGCTTTAAACTTTGCCATATAGAAATATTACGTCAACATATTTTTCCCTTTTTTTTTATTATGAATGCTTCAGTCCTCACCATACATAACAAATATTTGACTTTTATAAATGTTTTATTCCGTTTGCCAGTTTTAGTGATTAAAGTTTGTTTACTTATCCCATTATGCAAATTGAAAATTATTTCATATTATTATAAAAAATTTATATTTTTTCATTTAGCAGACGTTTTTATCCAAAGCGACTAACATTAAGCTTCAATTTACTAGTGTTACAGCTGGAACACCACTGGAGGCAAGGTAAGTTAAGTAATAATAATAATAATGGATTAGATTTATATTGCGCTTTTCTCCCAAGGGACCATGGGACTCAAAGTGCTTACAGCCCGTCCGTTATTCATTCACTCCACAGTCACACACTGGTGGTGGTAAGCTACAACTGTAGCCACAGCTTCCCTGGGGCAGACTGACAGAGACCTGGCAGCCATTCCGTGCATACGACCTCTCCGACCAACACCAAGTACATTCACTAAACATTCTTACACAATCATACAAGGCAAGGTGGGTTAAGTGTCTTGCCCAAGGACACAACAACAGTATAAACTGTGGGGAGAGCAGGAATCAAACCACCAACCTTTTCTTTAAGCCACTGCACCCGACATTTAAAAGTTTATAAGAATATTTAAACCTACTGGCTGTTATTTGCACGTAACAAAGCAAGGCTATGAAAAATAATGAAAAAGTTAAATTAATACTCTAAACAAATTAACCATTTAATGTTTTCCATGTACATGACATTCCCAATAAAGAGATCAAATGCTGATAACATATTTTTAATTATAAACTGCCATAATTGGAAGATAATAATTTTCACACAAGCTTTACATCTTTGCTGTAAATTTCTTGCAACAGAGAAAAATACAAGCTTGAGGCTATAGCCAGCTTCTGATGGAAACATTTATAGGCTTACATTTGTTTCTCGGGTAGCACATGATTTTCCAGCATGATTTATTGTCCACACAGACAACATTGCCCCAGGATATCGAAGATAAGTGTACTGCATTTAAAAAAAGAAGGAGACTCTGTTTCACGCAGACGCCTGTGTAGTTGTCAGGATTCAAGGATCTGTGGCAAAGAGGTTATATTTAGTGACGTGCATTATGATAAATGAGCGCAGAGCATTTTGTAGTGATGAGCCTCCGACACTTGGCGATGTTATGAGTGTGCTGTTGGAAAATTGATACAGAAGCCTCAAGCAGAGTACAGGTTATAGCTCTTACAGAGGTTCGATAGTTCATCTGAGTTTTCAGGTAAAAAATGTAGCTGCTGTGAGATGAGTAGATGAACTATGGTTTGGAGGTATTTAGTTTATGATACATAAGACCTTATTGTCAAACAGCTGTGTTTACTGTTTTTAAATCATTATGACAACAGAAACTACCCACATGATCCTTTTTGTGTATGCTTTATTAGTAAAATAAATCACAGCCTTTGTTTCTTTAAAATCCACCCACAATGACAACACCTAGTTTAATTAATATCAATTGGAATAATTTAATAACTGCACCATAAATTCTACTGAACCGAAATGAAAACCGTGAGCAAAAAAATGAGGTACGTGTTGAACCATGGACTGGCTGTATTGTTGCATCCCTAATAAAAAAAAGAAATAATCCTCTTACAATGGCTAGGTCCATTTCACATGGTTCATGGTTTTTATTTCAAAATATATAAAGTGAGCTTACAGCACTAGCGGCTGCTTCTTGCTTCTCCTCTGCACTTCCAGGGTCCTTTAAGGAGAGCTGATGGCCTGCTGAGTGAAGTCAATTGGTGCTCTTTAAATATCAATGAACACTGTACGTGTCAGTGTATGATTGGAGCATATCAATACAGTCAAAAGTCCATTAGGCACATAGACCTCAAAACATGTGTGTTTCAGTGTTTTTCAGTTATTCCAGTCAATTCATGTCCCTCTCTTTATGATTTAGACTAAGAAAAATGTATATGATGGGATAAAACATTACACAACCCCTGTACACATCTGAACAATCTATACTGTTTAAAAAATGTATACGAAAGCTCAGAGCTCATTTTCACAGTGGTTAGGTTTAGTGTCATGTGTCCCATTTAAACAGAAGGAAATACAGAGCAAAAAGACAACCAATGTGAGCCAGACATTGAAGTTAGACCTGATAAAAGCCTTACCTTCTTTAATGATTCCAGTGTAGTCCAAGGTAAAGTGCTTGACACAACTGTGGGATTGCAATGCCATTGGTTGTGGCTCTTTCAATGAAATATGCCTTAATCATTGAAGTTCAAAAACTAGAATTATTACAAGCATATTTCAGTGTTTATTCATTGTCAAATTGCTTTTGTCTTCCAGTATGAACGACAGAATGCTGCAACACCACAAGTTCATTTTCCATTCTGATGAACTAAAACCTAAGTCTTATAAATAAGTCTTATTAAAATAATAATTTCTAGTTGCTTATGTTGTCCAGATGATCGTACATGGTTTTGTTTAACACTAGTGTCACTGCTTTTAGCACGGGCTGTTTATGTTGCTGTTTCTCCTCACATAACCTCTGGGTCTTGCTTTTTCTTCCAGGTACTTTTTTCTCCACACAACACCTGCATCCACAGCAGCTGCCTGAGAGCCCTTTATGCTTTAAAAGCTGAGCTAACTACTTAGTTTAATACTTTTATTTCTCCCTCATCCTCTCTCTTCTTTGGGTAAAAATTGAGCATGCTGCATAACATTTACTCGCAGAGAATCGCATGAATTTTGAGCACTGCAGACCAAATTTGATTTAGTCAACTTCTAATGGAGCCCATAAGTAAGCTTTCCAGTGTAGCTTTAACACGTTGTTATGAGCAGTCACATACTCCTTTCTCATAAATCCTTAACCACCCGCAAGGAATCACTTGAATTCATTGTCTTTGCCATTGTTCCACTGGGTCCAGAATTTATTGGTTCCTTCAGCTGTGATAATTGCTATTTGCAATTTAGTTAGAAGCAACAAATACAGAATCCTCAGGGAGTGTATTAATATATTGTTTGTTTGTTCCACACAGGGCATCATTTGTTTTTATCATCTGTCATGCTTTATACACTCAGTATTTCAACCGGGGGACAAACTGGGACTTGCACTTGCTGTATCGATTTGTTTACACTTCTAAAGTTTGCTGTATTTCAGATCTATTTTTGTGTTTGGCCAGCCAAGCTACAAACGCACAAGTCAGGGTTTACAGTAACAGCTGACGCAGCAGACAGCAGTCAAGCATCTGGAGTGGTACACAATAGGAAATCAATTCCATAAACCAAATAACTTGTGTCAGTATAGGACTGAGAAGACTGAATGTTTGGAGATCTAGCCTTTAGAGAGCTAAACTGTTTCTAAGGTTGTGCTAAATGGTACCAAATATACCAAAAATATTGTTTGTGACATTTGCCATCATCCCAATAGTATCCATATGTTTCTCTTCAATGTGGTGTAATTGATTTAAAGTTTGAGTGTGTAGTTTAGGGCAGCATCTGGTGGTGTAATTGCAAATTGCAATTTCACACGTCACACTCCTCCTTTCCAGAACACGTCCCCTACGGTAGCCCTGCAGGGACATGCTTTTATCTATAAACAAAAAATAGATTATACAGGGATCTATAAAGAAATGTGAATGCCTTTTGCTTTGTTTGTCCTCCCCCCCCCCAAGGTGTATTGAGCACCTACGAAACAAATGCTGTATAAAAAAAACTGTATACTAGAGATTTGTTGTTTTTTGTTTACTCTACATTATATTGTAACAGGTAACCAAGTCATTTGGAGCAAATATAAAAAAAAAAAAAAAAAAAAAAAATTTATTTGTAACTCCAATCTCCTAAAGTGAGTAGCGTATGTCAACATGCATCTAATTCTAAAAGTGTTTGATGTCTGCCCTGTTCAGTCTTTCTCTGCAACACTTTTATCCCCTTGAAGCACCTGTAATTATAAATTTAAAAAAGTGTTCTAGGGAGTACTTTGTCCTCAAGCTCAGTGCTCAGCAGGAATAATTTCACCAACAGCTTGATGTGGCATAAGACAGACAAATGCAGTTAAAATGACAAGCTTTAACCTGTTTTACCAGCTTCCCATCTTGCAGATATTCTTCCATACCACACACTATATCCCCTCCAGATGTTATCACTTTATTGTTCCATAAAGACAACAGCCTTACAGTTTACAAAACCCACTGTAGTTACAGTTTTTATATCCTGTCATTGTTCTATTCACTGTGCCGTTAATTTATTGCCTTTTTGAAGTTCTCAAATGAATTCAAGTCCCACCACTTAATCTGGGGAATTACATGCCATGAGCCATCAGAAAAAGAAACATAAAGCAGCCTATTAATAGATTTTTTTGAAATATGTTCTCCTTTATCTGCCACAATGTCTTTGTTCAGTTTAGATCTGGAAGAGACTAAACAAGACTAAGACTTAATAATGACGTGTTTTACATTTAAAAGTGTATGTAGGTGTTGGTTTTTAGCGATTTCTTTCGGGACTAAATGCGTGACTGCTGACAGTAGCATGAGAAAGTAATGATATCTTTTTCTACAGCGTGTTGTTTATCTCTCCAAGGGGCTAATTACAATAGTAGAAGTGTGAAGCTGTCAATTGAAACCAGGATCTCACCACTCTATACTCAAGCCGTGGCACTCTAAAGGAAAAAGTCCACTCTAAAATGTTGTGCAAGTGGGATAATATATCATAGTAGTCCTATTTAACACAGCTATTGAATATAGAGACCAAAACTGTCAAGTTTTTTATTTATGCCTTATAACATCAAAACAGTTTTATTCAAGCACAGTGATAGGTTTTTTACCAGCCGCATTGGAGATAACAAAGTCCTTATGTGCATAGGAATACAGGTAAGAAACAATGTGTTCAAATTTAGCATTCTGTGATAAGTAGCACAAGGCCAGCTGCTGTCAGAGTAGACAGTGCATCATAATCGTGTTCCATCTGGCATGTGGCATATGTGGATCCAATCTCAGGAAAATGTTTCTCTTGAGGGATGTGCTCTCTTAGGGCTCAGCATATCCCCCGTTGTCAACATTTGAGCTATTGCACTGACTCACTCCAAACATTACATTTTAGCTGAATGTCTCAAAATGTCACTCTCGACATCTGTACAAAGAAAGCCATCTCTGACAATCAGGTGGCTTGGGTCCAAGAGATAAATGACATTCTTTAGGAAGAGGAAGTACAATGTAATATCTACAGCATCGGTAAGTTGCACAGCCTCTGATAGCCTTGCACACATTGCTCCATTGCTTCTGCCCCTTTGGGAAAGCAAAGTATTTTTCTTTTTAGCCACGAAGTAAGAGCCAAGCAGAAGCCAGTGTAAGCCAGATTGGCAATATTTATCTTGTTCTGAAGAGGGACTGAACACAAACATTGGAGGTAATTTTAACCTCTGGAAAGGCTGCCAAGGTGGGCCGGCATGGATTGCATCAATATCAAAGTGAAATAGGGCATTTTATTACCATTTGTCTGGCTAGCTTTTGGAGTTGTAAACTATAATAAAGTAAAAGCCATCAGCCCGGGCAGATAAATATGTTTTAAGATGTAGGCAATGACTGTGTATTAGTTAAACTAGTTTATGTTTTATTTATCTCTATATTTAGAGTATATTGGGGTGTGGATGCCTCTTTTTGCCACTGAGCACACTTTAGAAATCTTAGATATTGGAACAAAACCCTGTTGGGAAATGGTTTGTTTACCAGTCCCACCAGAATGCCAATCAATAAAAAAACTCAGAGCCTATTAGCCTTCCTGAACTATTTAACATCAGCTGGCCTCTATTACTCAGACCAGTCAATGATGTTTGTCACTTTAATGCGATTAGTACCATTTTCTATTAAGACTATCACAGCCATCAGTTGGCCTATCACACAGAGGTGTTACCTTGCACATAACAAACCTTCAGACGGTTAATCCCTTATTGCTTCTACAGGTCAATGTCTAATTTAACATTAATTGTCCTGAAAATCACCTCCTGTCTTTTCCAATTGGTTTCTTCCTGGTTAGTGCTAAAAATGCCAATTACAAACCTTAACGATTATTTGGTTTGTTATTTGTTGCATTAGCTGCATTTCTTTGTTGACTCAAGAGTAGGCTCACAACAGTGCCTTGCGGTACTCCTTTTACACAGACATGTTTGTCCACATTAAGAGATTGGAATCTGCTGGGATGGCACTTTCTCTTCAAGATACTAAATAGAATGAACATCCATTCATTCATTCATCTTCTAAAGTTTAATCCTGCCAGGTGATTAGAACCTATCCCAGCAGCTTTGGGGCTGTGGTGGGGTACACCCTGGACAATGGTCAGTTAGTAACAAGGGTGACACTTGGGGCAATAGGGACGATACTTAGACACTAGGGACAATTTTTAGATTTGACCAATTCACCTAGACATATAATATAAACTTTATATGTAGAATAAACGTGTGCAAGATCATGGTAAAGCAGTTAGCTAGATAACTATGTGGGCAGATGTATGCTGATGCCCTTTTTGCAATCCGGAAACCGAGTTGATGTCTTTCCATAAACTCTCTTTTGAAGGCCACTCTGGTCAAGCAAGTGTTGATCTAAGTTAGAGCTCATCTTGGCTTCTTAAATCCCACAGATTGTAGCCTTTTTGTTGTTTTCTTATACTATTGACACATTGTTTGATGGGGTCTTTAGATGTATTGTGGAACCAGGAGACGTCAGTCATTATGTATTGGTGATGCCTTACTGTAATTTACAATGCAGTATAGAGTGAGCACACAAAGAAAATTTACTTCCTGTGCTTGATCGGTTGGCTGTAGGGGCAGTGAGTTTAAATGCAGCACTGCCATTCTCCACAAGACAGAAGCTCAATGGATTGTGTTGAGATGAAGCAGTCTATTCACTTGGCTGGCAAGTAAACCAAAGAATCCAATAATGCCCCTTTCTTTTTTTAACCATATTTCAGTTATGGCCTGAGGGGAATTGCAAAAATGGTAGCATGATGTACCGCCAAAGAGAAGGGGGAAGGTAGAAGCGATTATAGAGATGAAAAGAAAGATAGAAAGTGAGTCTTTCTATAGTGTGTATCTTGCTTGTGGCACTGTGGATTAGTGAGGAGATGTTAAATATAGGCTAGACTCTGCAATGGCTGCTGCGGTACAGCAGCCATGATTTAATGCTGGAACATTCTCTAACTAAGTGGCACTTCTCGATTCCTCTTGTGAGTTCTACACCGACACTTGTTAAATCAATATTCAACATTACAAGTCATTTAAAATTCCAAGTATGTTATTACCAGCATGGTGTTATAGCACATTATGTATTATGAATTGATGTTAGTGAATATATTGACCCATCTAAAATGGTATTCCCCCCATTCCTTCTTTTAAGCTTTTTACTTTTCTTGTTACCACATAATAGATAATTCTAATTTTCTTTTTCTCCTCGTAGCATCTTAGACCCAAATGCTATTAAATACTTCCACTCTCCCCATTTTTCTCTTTCTGCTCAGTTGAGCCCATAGGCCAGGATACATGCCTGTCACATTACTCTGAAGGAGCCATTAATATTCTACCCACTGTGTTGCCTAGCACTATATGCTAATGAAAACAAAGTAGACTGCTTGATTGTTTTTTTTTACCATTTTAGAATAAAATGCTTTGAGTTGACTGTATTCTTGCTGTTGGAATACAAGAACAGACCTGAATTTCTGCACCATACCTGATATGGGAGAACAAATAGCTATTCTTTGGGATATGTTTATAGGGCAGAGGTCACTGATGTCGGGAAATAAAAAAAACAAAAAACAATTTTGACATGGCAAATGCAACCGGAAAAGGTTTTTTGGACAAGCTGTATTTCTTTCTAATTCCTTGTTTTCAGCTGTTCCTTATGCCAGAATACACTTCTCCTACACATACAACGGCTTGTGTTGTAGGAGAGAATACTAGACCTGAACAATCACAGCGCAAGTACATAACGTCTAGTATATTTTCAGTAAAGAGGATTATGGGAAATGGTAAAATGGGTTATGCTGAAGTATTTTTCTGTCTTAGTGGTTTGAAATGAGTTTGTAATGTAGTCACCATTTTAATACTATTTTCTTTTTTTTCTTTTTGAGACACTTTAAGTTTTTAATGTATGCTCAATTCTTTATAAAAAAACTGACAGTCAGCTAAAAATCAATAAAGCCAACAGAAATGCAGTACAGTTCAGAGTCCTAAACAACAGGAAGAAAAATGCTACTTGTTTTCAATCACATCTTTTTGTTGATGGTTCTTATCTGAGTGAGCTGACATTATGCCTTCAGTGTCTTTCAGATTGATTTTTAGAGTGGACCTGTAGGATTGGATCATCCCACTCTCAGAGAAACAGCACGCAAGTAGCTCTGTAGAAAAGCAATTAATGAGATTTTGCTTTGCCATCGATTGGCTTAGCTTGAAGAAAGGGATGTTAAGTTCTTGGAAGTCAAAAAACAAACTTTCTGCACAGACAATGATTTGCAGAAATCTAGCGTTACTTTTCTGAATTGAAGTATTAGTATACACAAATCTGAGAGCATCAAGGCTTTGAGTAAAAGATGTTTAGACAAATTTGATTAATCTAACATAACACCTTATATGCTATCTATTGTGTCTTTTTATTTTGTCTCCTGCATAGCATTAAAGTGCTTACTTTTTCTTTTCTTTTGTGGTCTTCTTAATATTGTTTTTTGTGAAAAAATACTTGCACAAAACTCTCAAAGCCAAAATTTACCCACCACGGTGCTTTCTTGGGTTCTTTGTTCAAAATCAATTATTTAATTACAATCACTTTGTTTGCTATAAATGTACTCATGTCTTCATTCACACACTGTTTCTCGACTAAAAACTGCTCAGCTGTTGGTAAAGTACTGTGCTGACAATACACTGTCAGTACTGAGAATGAAGAGCATACAGAGGAGCATAGGTAATGCATTTTTGATGCTGCTGTGACTACCATTTCCTAGCACAGGGAGTAGTGGGACTGTGTGGAGGAACCCTGTGAATCTCCAGGTCTGGCTTCTGAATAAGTGTTAAGTGTCCCATTAAAATGGATGTCCAAATCATGGGGGAGAGGTCAAATCCTCCTGCAAGCTCCTGTAATTTGTCCTTTCAGACCCACTTATCTGCACTGTAGGAGGGAAGTTTTTCAGAGGTGGCACATTTTGAAGTCCTTGTGTCTTGCCCTTGAAGATGAAGAAACTTGTACCTTTACCCCAGAGGTGTAGTCAAACATGTTTGTCCCTGTCATTCGTCTACATCTTATACATTTCTACCTCATGTATTCTGCTGTGTACGGTTTTAAAAGACAGTATATTTATGATGGTTTACTTCTTTCTCTACTCAAGACAAATTGTTTGGCAGTTCTGTTAATGTTTTAGGTTTAACGGTAAAGCTGCCATTTTATTGTTACTAATGTAAACAGTATGGTGTTGCTCAGATAAAAGTGGCACCTGTGTAAACTATCATGTTAAGTAGCTGCCCTTTGTTCTTTCTGTGTAAGCCTTTGCAGATGGTTCTTTTAACTGAGGAGTAGATAATACTAACAATATATTAACAGTATGTGTAGCTGGTAGCCAATGGCTTTCTGGGATGTGGGTGTTGTGTTATCGCTGAGGACGATGTCTTGACAGTTTACACGACAATGACAAAAACACCTTCCCGGACAGACACACTACCTTGTGTAAACAAACTGTCAAACCACAACCAATGACTGTAAAAGGCCCTTTTACAGTCATTGACCGCAACTTATTCTGTTAAATATTGCGATATTTCATGGCAAGATTCTCGTATAGTTTCAAATTACTGCCAATTAATTTTTTTTCAATTTGAAAAAAAAAAGAAAAAAGAAAATTAGATTTTTTTAAAATTAAAATCAAACATTGTCCTGAGTATTTCTGAAAACAACTTCTGCAAGCAATACCTTTGTTGGTTATTTAGTAAAAAAAAAATGTTTTGAGATACATATTCAGTGCTCACTATTTTGATAATCACAATATATATTTATATATATATATATACCCCTACCAACTGGGCCTCAAGATGTCATATTTATTATCAGACATTTATTATGTTTTCTTCATTGTACATCATTTTGTGTCTGGTCAACAGGAAGAAAGTCACAGAAGGCATGTTTATGTTTAATTAAAATAAAATAAAAAAAATTTTACACAGAAGATATGACTACAGTTTAACTTGTTTTGTATTTGTGTTTGATCCTTTTTGACTGTGTTTTGTCAGCAGTACTTTTGCTCCAGTACTATTATCTCTCAGGGTAAACTCACGGCCCCCTCTTCACTGTAGCTTTCTGTAAGTAAAGCAGTGTTGCAGCCATGATGCTGAATTATTTTCCCTCCCACAGATGTTTCCATATGCAACCTCCGCTCTGCTCATATAGAGCTGTATCTCACGGAGCCACTGCCTTTCAGCTTTAATAGCAGCCTGCACCGGACCCCGGGGGCAGGTCCCTGTCATTCAGGCATTGAGCAGACATTATTGAGGAAGGTAACTGGCAGGGAGCCTCATCTCTGGAGGTTTCCTTGGGCCTCAGCGATCTGTCAGAGGACTGTGGAACTCTTGCTATTAATCAGTAGGGGGAGGTAGAAGGGAGGGGGTGATAGTATCAGCAAAGACCCTTACCTTTCCTTTCCCCCTGACAGAAAAATCCTTACCTAATCAAACTGCCCACTCTAATCTACACTTAACATCTACATGGATGTGGCAGCGCACAAAGGAAGATGTGCTTAAATTATCCTGCCCTGGAAAATGCACTTACTTATTTTGTATATAGCATGTTTTATACTTGCTATTTGGTCAGACTCATTTTTCACTAACAAAGAGACTAAATTCTTCTTCACCGTGACAGACTAATTTGGTTTGGTGAAGCAGGAGCTGAGCTGTAAGGCAAAACTCCTAAGTTCCTACTCTCACCTATGGTTCATGAGCTGTGGGTCAAGATTCCGGATACAGATGGCCAAAATTAGTTTACTCTGCAGGGTGGCTGGGTGTTCCCTCAGAGATAGGGTGAGGAGCTTGGGCACACAGGAGGAGCTCAGAGTAGAGCCGCTGCTTGTTCACATTGAGAGGAGACAGCTAGGCATCTTTTCATGGATGCCTCATGGACGCCTCCCTGGGGAGGTGTTCCGGGGCACATCCCACCGGGAGGAGGCCCTTGAGGAGACCTAGGACACACTGGAGGGACCACGTCTCTCAGCTGATGGATGGATGGCTCGATAATAAATCAATGCAGACATTCCTATTGAACTGCATTTTAATGTGGGATAATTTGATCCACTGTTCCTCAAGTAAAGAGTATTTATTTGCTATGTTTTCTGCTTCTGTATTTGTCCCAACATATTTTACACTAAGCTTGAAAAAAACTCCTAGCAAAACAACAGAAGAATAAATCCCTGCCCCTGACATCCAATCCCATATGTGATCCCTGTTCTCATTCCCTGAAATACGTTGCCTGAACATTGTTTTGCAAGTCAATAACGCAGTAATTGTGCGCCGTAAGTGCATATCATCTCCGCAGAGGTCAGGCTAGGGAAATCATTTCGTGGCCATTTGACTTTATGTTTTTCTCAGGGGAGAGAAACACTGCTGAATGCAAAGTAGCCTCTTTTCTCAAAGTGATAGCAAGATTGTGGCAGACGCCTGACCCCTCCAGTGAGGTTACTTCTAATTTATTTGTTCCCTGCTTGTGCCACAAAGAAGCAGAGAAAGTGACTCAGAAATATCAACGTTTCTTCATCTTCCTCTTGCCTCGTTCTCTTTCAAATGACTGAATTTGTTCCTGAAATAGCAGGCTTTAATCAGACTTGCGATCTTGGTCTGTGCCCTGCTTTTTGGACACAGATGGTTGTGAAGAACAAAGATAACAGTTGGCGTCTGAAGATTTTAAAATGACCCACAAGTTCAAACCGAATGGCAGATAT
The DNA here is from genome assembly GCA_024416835.2 of Perccottus glenii. Taxonomy (NCBI): domain Eukaryota; kingdom Metazoa; phylum Chordata; class Actinopteri; order Gobiiformes; family Odontobutidae; genus Perccottus; species Perccottus glenii. The sequence goes on from CM044558.2 coordinate 14,820,850, forward strand.
TTGTCGGAAACAAAGCTGCATGAATTTTAAAACCAAAACCCTTCTATAAGATAAGCCTGACCCAGAGTGATGGCTATTTCTACATAGGCTTTTTTCTTAATGAAGCAGTCCATACATTAAATACTTTTGTTGCTCCTTGCCTTGAAATCAGTGGGAATATTTCCCATTAGTGTCCCATCTCATTTGTGTGTCATTTATGCTCCATGCACCACATGTTCCCTTTTATGCTGCATCCAAGTGTTGTGTAAAAAAGCCGGTGAAATTAAAGTAGCCCCGTGTAACTTCTAGCCCAAAAATACATATTCTCAAAATGATTTTGATGGTTCATAGACATGAGATCGGCAGAATCATGCCTGTCTCACTGACACAGTACCCTCAACTGGACAGAAACGTCCAATGTAACTTTCTTGTGCCAGAACGAGAAATTACTGCAAGAGATTATGTGAGTGACACGCTTTACGACATTCAAATAGAGGGTCCAGAAACAGTTCCATACACTGGAACCTAGCAGAGTCATATTTCTACAAAGTACCCTAAAATTACCCCAAAACTGAATCTGTTACCGTATTTTCCGGACTATAAGTCGCACTTTTTTTCATAGTTTGGCTGGTCCTGCGACTTATAGTCAGGTGCGACTTATTTATCAATTTATTTGACATGAACCGATAAAAATGAACCGAGAGAAATGAACCAAGAGAAATGAACCAATAGAAAACATTACCGTCTACAGCCACGAGAGGGCGCTCTATGCTGCTCAGTGCTCCTGTAGCCTACCACTGAAAACTGTTAACTGAAATATTAACTTAAAGACAACTGAGAAAGACTGAATGCAAACAAAATGCCACCAAAAAGAAAATCCTATTCTGCAGATTACAAACTGCAGATAGTAAAATATGCAGCCGAAAACGGTAATCGAGCAGCAGAAAGAAAGATTGGAGTGAGTGCTATGCTAATATGTAGCTAACTGTTAATGTGTTACGTTAACATACATATTCAGCCTGTTGTTCTGTGTACTATTGTGTACCATTAGCTGAATAACTTGCCTTGCCAGACTTGCCAGATTACCAATATCTGTTCTTGGTCTTGGATTTTAAATAAATGAAGTTAATATTTCAGTTAACAGTTTTCAGTTGTTTTCAGTGGTAGACTACAGGAGCACTGAGCGGCTGTAGACGGTAATGTTTTCTCTTGGTTCTAAATGAATGTGACTTATACTCAGGTGCGACTTATAGTCCGAAAAATATGGTAAGTAGTTCCACTACTGTTTATAATTAGACTGCCAATGGCATTAAAAACAACAAAAAGCAAGTCTGTTTAGTCACGTGGATGAGGTCATTTCCCTTCGCCGCTGTCCCAGCTCTGTCCTGCTTCAAACCTGTAAGAAGCTGCAGCCGCTAGCGTTGAAACTAAAGTGAAGGTTCGCTACAGACAAAATAATGGAGTTCATAGTGATAGATGACCAGCCTTTTTTGTAGTGGAGGATCCTAGTTTCCACCAGTCAGTAACACATTTAGAACCACGTTATACTTTACCAAGCCGTCACTTCTTCTCAGACGTACAGTAGTGTTGTCTGTCCTGTTTGATAATGTTGCCACACACATTGACCATTTGATCGACAAAGCCGACATAAACCACTGACATGTGACGTTGGTCCTGTGAGTATCCTTAGGTTAACCGCTCAGTGGCTGGATGAAAATTTGAACATTCATCTGACAATGTTGCATGCACATACACAGAGCAACACTTGATTATCAGTTATTGGTTTATCAATTTTCATATCATCTCTACTGCTGCTGTCAACAACACATAGTCTGTTGAGGGATCTGCGCCATCCACTAAAATTTTGCTATTCCCTTTTAATAAACAACACAAAAAAATGTCTAATGAACCCAAAACCAAAAACTACATAACTACTTTACATAAATAAATGCTAATGTTATCCTTTATAGATGCTTTTTCTTGTTTTTCTGTTGTTACCACAATGCACACATGTAATACCCATAGCTAATAAATAAATATGGATGTCTTCCGCCCATTGCTCCCCCATTAACCAATATTGGCCTTACCACAGGGCAAGAAAATGGCAGTTACATCTGGGCTTTTCTGCTTTTAGTGCAGAGTAAAACAATAGGTTTCAGTAAGCATAAACGGACGTATTAATAAAAAATTCATAGTAAAAACTTAGCTCTAGAGACCGGAGCCATCTTGTACCAGGCTGTAAACATGATTTTTATACTTGTAAAGTCGCCATCCTTATATTTCTGCTTTTGGAGCCTGCCCTCTGGTGGACGGAGGTATATCACTTTATGGTGGTGCCCCTACTTTAGGCCCCATGAGAGAGGCTTGGATTTCCCATAACGCAGAGCAGCCATGTCCACCCCTCTTACCTCTTCGATGCCTCTGTCCCTACCTCCCATTGTTCATAAAGACGGGATCACTTGTCTCTTCTCATGGTAGGATGGCACCTTTAAGGATGAGGTGTCTCTTCAAAGTTAGCACCAGAGCACTCTTAACTCATTGCATTCAGCGTCTGCCTTTGACTTTTTATCTTGAATGACCCTTATAAGGAGCCCATGAGGGATGGTAAGCAGGTTCACATTTTAACCCCATATCTTTTGATGAATACAGATGTGAATTTTCTGACAATAATGATGGATATTCTGACAGGACCCATTATGCCTGCCTTTGCTGATACATTTTTTAAGTAGGGCCAAGAAAACTCAAGAGGCCCCTGTTCCCTTTTTCCATTGGATTTGGACCGTACCTATTTCCATGTTTATCAATGGGAATTAGGTTAGGATGGAGAGCAAGGTGACATGCCATTTGTGCAGAAAGTAAATGAAGGCAGCTGAAAACAATGATCATAGTGAATCATTCCAAGAGCTGTTTACCTTGATTAGATCAAGCTGTCACAGCATGTTTCAACAGAAATCAAAAATATCTGAATTTGTGCCATTGTTTACTTTGTAAATGAGTGAAAAGGTAAGCCAAACAAAGAAAGTATCTGTTCTTTTTGCGTTCAGCTTGATGCTGTCAAAATCCATGTGACAGTAAGCCAGCGTCTACTCAATCACTTTACTTTTATTGCTTTAAAAATTATTGTATTCCAGAGCTCAGTCTTTTGATGTCTTGTTTATAAAGGAAGCCCTTACATTTAACCTTGGGATTTGTTTGTGCCTAATTGCTGCTTCTGCATAACAATTTGAAAAGGACTAATGCTGAGAAAACATCCATCAGTGGCAGGACTGGCAACTGGCAAACAGCAGTGTGGACACAGAAAATGTCACGCTCTGTGCACTTTGAGGCTCTAGAGACACAATGAAAAACAAATAGAAAGTCAAATAGAAAACATTTTAATATGTTAAGTACATATACATGTGGGCTAAAATATAGTTCAGTAAACTAAAAAACAGATGCCCCCAGTTGCTCACAACTCAGATGAATACCAGCTTAATTAATAACAAGGTTATCAATCTTAATTTTTCAGTTGTTGCATTTTGGTCAAAAGGTTGTACACCCAATAAGGACCTTTTTCTGGGTAGATTGTCAAGTGGCCTCATAGATTTTCTATGAAGATGCAGAAGGAAGTAAAATCCCTCTGAAGTCTCTAAAAGTAGTTTATTGACAATCATGAGTATTGTACTTTGTCTTATTTCACCTCATTTAACCAAGAAAGTCCCACTGAAATTACAAATCTTATTTCCAGAGGAACTTTTTATATGTTTTTAGAAGTAACCAGAGTACCTCCATAATGGGGTTCAAACCCAGGACCTTCTGGTGTGAGATGCTAACCACTCTGCCTCCGTGCTGCCTGATTGTCAATGCACATGTTACACTTAGGAGCCAATTGAATACACTGAATACACGTGTACAAAAGGCAGTAAGTGGAGAGTATATATATAGTATGCACTACATTTGAATATGAATCACTGATAAATATATTTACAGTACAGGCTGTGTGCAAGTTCAGTATAACAAAGTAAGAAATAACGCATATAAACAGGAGGTTTTATATATTTAAGGCAAGATTTGTAAAACAGTTCAAAGATATGTATACAATGGATTACATTTAGTGTGTACTTGTTCAAAAATAGTGGATTATTCTGGATAAAGATCCAATAATATGGAAAATGTATCTAATTCCAATGTTTTAGAAAATCTAGATCTAGATCTAGATCTGAGAGCTGACAGAATGAAATATACCCTATATTAAACTGGAAAAGTAATGGAGATGTGGCCTTATTGCTGTGGCTGAAGTGCACTAAATTAATTATACTTAACAATTTTCATAAAGAAGAAGGCTTTTGCCTGTGCTTCTGATTGATCTACTGCTGATTATATAGAAACAGAAAAGGCCAGACTAAAGAGAGTTAATCCTCACCAGGTGTTTAAAACATATTGTATGAAAGCTTGAGGTCCTTTAATTCATAAGATAGTCTACTTCAGAAATATACAACACAGTGAATATGAAGATACACAGGCTTCAGAGATGGATGGTAGTATTGGCTGCCTCAAATGGGTTGCACAATCATTCCAAACTGAAGGCTGGTCGATATATGTGGGCTCTTTTGATCTCAGCAAATCAAGGAGTCCACCACAATTACAGTGTGATTGAAATACATCTTGATCTTTTCCAAACTTGCAATTAAGACTCATTTCTCCTGCTCTAATCATTATGTCGGAGGTTTTTCACCCCGCAATCTAACATTTTAACATTGCAAAATAAAGTTTCATTTGATTTGATTTCAGTCCAACAACGCCGCCTCTGTTGCTATGGCTTCTGCCGAGGGGTTGGGCTGTGGTGAGAACAGTCAATTAACGAGTCACTTTCCCATTATACTTTGATGTTCTTCACTTAGGAATGAAAGCGGAGGCCAAATCATTCGGCACAGAACATCGATAACTCCGATGCATCAAGGGCTCAGCGCTCGTCCATGCTCGCCAGGCTGCGACTCGGACAAGTGAGGCGTGTGTGAAGAGAGGTGTTTTGCTCCGGCGTTTTGAGTGATTGTGCTAATTTATCACTTTAAAGGGAGTTTCTCATCCACCTGAGCCCTGACAAGATGTGCTAATTAAGCGCTGTAATGGCTTAATCCACCGAGATATTTCCTTTTAGGCTTTCCTATTTTCAAACTATAGACATGTGTTCACGTTTTTAATTGTTTTGCACCATACTGCTGCACCAAATGGTTCTTCTGACAGTTTTAGTAAAGATATTATTTGTTAGGATGGAAGATATGATGGATTAGATCATCAGTAATTATCCAGGCCATTATTAGCCAAAATCTCATAGTTTTATCTTCATTCTGTGACTCAGCGCACCTGTGTCTCCAATACAATGTGGATTAATCAAAACTTGGGCAGAAGCCTTATCTGTCTTTCTGCCTCGTTTTGTCTTTCTGCCTCTTTTCTTATGTTCTGCACACACACACAATGTGAACAGATTTCCCAAAGTTGTGGAGCAGTTCACACCCAGGCTTGTCGAAACATATGTGCGGGGAAACGATGCCATTTATGAAAGAGGCTGATGGTGTTATAATGCGCTGCAACATTGTGAAAAACCTGTTTGAAAGCTAAAAGCCTCCGGGGCTCCAACAGGCACCAAATGTGTAAATATTGCCTTTTTTACTCTTTTCACCGCCTATATGATCAACTCTTTCTAATCCATAATGTGTGCTGCAACATAATTAGCAATCATTCCCAGAACAGTGCTTTGTATATTACTCAGTGTGTCTAAATTGCATCACAGTGGTTGAAGTAAATACTGTATGTGGATGGGATTTCTCAGAGTACCTGTAATATCAGAGCTGTTGTGAAAAAGAGGAGCACATGACCTTGTTAAAATGAGATCTGAAAATGACGTTTGGAAATAGTTCCACATTGATTTAGTACTTTAGGGCTTGTACTCCAGTGTGGTCTTAAACACTGTTTTCTATTAGTTTTCCCACTCCCATGTCCCCTATTTGGAAAACATCATAAAAGATAATGGAAATGGTCTTTTTTTTTTTTTTAGGAGATCGAAAGACAACAACAACATCAAGTCAATATGTGTTTTGAAGGCCATTGTGGGTTTTGCAGGAAATAAAACTTTTTTCTGAACATTGGGAGGAAAGAAATGGTCAGTTTGGGCTCGTCGGAAAGAACCAAGCAGAAAGTGTGATATATTTTGGAACATACTGTACATTTAGGCTACAGTAGATGGACAGCAGCAAAGTGGATTATATGCAGGAGTGACTTAAGAAGCTTTTAACCAATGCGTGAAGGAATTCTACTGAACATCTGTCACTGGAGGAAAAAAGAGCTGCTGTAGACTGGAACAATTAAGCCACAAACTTGTACTTGTAACAACAATTATGTGGGCTCATTTATTTTATTTTTTTGCCAAAGCACAACTCAAAGGCAAAGATAGAAACCAAATTCATAATAGACATTTGACACTATATTAATAAGGAGTGTCTATGGATACACAGCTTTTCTATGGACCTCACTCTTAAAGGACCTACGTTTCTTCAAAGAAGGGGTACAGAAGTCTAGTTTTCACATGATTTTGTTGTAGTTGCTGCGGTGACTCACCTGGGAGAGTGTGTACCACGACCACATAAAGCAGAATGGTCTTAGTACAAAAACACTTTATCTGTATTTAGTTCGTTTTACCTGGTTGAGGTAATATTCCTTGAAGGAGTCAGCTCATGGACAAGCCCCTTTTTGTCGGTTCCCTGTCGGCGCTGCAAAGCCGTTCCTGCAATGATTTGCTGTTAGTGCTCTCTGCCCAGCAATGCACATTTTTGATGTGTTTAATAATGCACTCAGTACAACAGTCACTGTTTGGTCTCTCCCACATGCCATAATGAAGCTCTACACAAAAACGATTCCTACTCCATAACTGTTATTAAGCTGTTTCCCTGATGTGATTAGATCCATGGAAGGCCCTAATATCTTTCATTTTCTTCACAACAGAAAAGAATGACTGTCCTAATCTACTATGAGTTCTTGAGTTTCTTTGTTTTGGGGATTTAAAAGCACCACAGTTGTATTAGTATAATAAAGTATCTCTGCTGTAACGTCATTTCTATCATTCATCTCCCTACAGAGCACAGATATTGTCAGTATTCCTATCAAAGGACACAGCCATATTCTGTAGTGTTATCATTCAGCCATTTCATTACAACTTAGTCATTTACAGCACTCTGCTGTAGCTGTCACTTTGGCCAGACAAAGGTCTGACTCAGCATTTTGGGCAAATAACAACAAAGGCTTTTCTCAGCATCTTCACTGCATTTCACAGTTATTCTCCTGTGCACTAAACTGATAAATGACTTCAGATTGTATCACTTAGTTCCTATGAAAAACAATAATCTACAATATCTGTAACTGAAGAAAAAGAACCTCTAAAATGTACAGGAAGGCAAATGTTTTAATACTGCTCATTTATGGGTCTTTAAAATGCAAACGTCCAATGGCACAGACATGGCTGTGCATTAAGAAAACACTTGCAGTATAAAACATAGTGGTCACATGACTGCAGTTTATTTTTCCTTTTCTCAATAGGTTTGTAAATATTAAAATTATATTACTATTTTTTTTTTTACAGTGGCCTTGTAATGTATCCCTCCAGTGATCAACTGTGAAATTGTGTACTGCCCGAAAGCATATAGTCCAAGAACCACAAAATGGCTGCTGTGCTCCACTCTATAAAGCTTTATGTAGCATACCATTGTAAGGATTATATTTTACCCAAGGGCTTTGTTTGAAATGCATTTTTTTTTTACCTGTAGTTCTCAACTGGTCTCATTTTGTGATTATTAACTAAAACATTTACCTGCAACTCACTTTGAACAAAACTGAGCATGGTTCATTTTTAAATCTGAATCAGTCTTTTTTTCTGCGACTCACAAAGAACATGGCCACGACCCACTTTTGTGTCCCGACCCACCAGTTGAGAATACCTACCTCATACAACACAGTATACAGGTGTACACAATAGTAACTCATTTAAGTAGTGTATAACCCTTGAGGAAAATGTTTTTCCATTAGTCTGTTTTGGTAAAAGTAAAGCAAATAGGCCCTGTCGCACTTGTGACCTTCGAAAAGTGTTACTGCCGAGGGGCGGAAGTGTGTAGTGTGTTTCAATTCTCCAGGAATGTTCTCAACCGCACTGCACTGCGCACTTTATATCCACACTTCCATCAAGTGTGGCTCAGCCCTGACTTCGCTGAAGGATATTACCCACAATCCCTTTCTCTGTGACGCTTCGAATAGACAGGGCTTTTGTTTCTAAGCAACGAAACGCAACCTGCAAAAATCAGTAACTGGCAAAAATTGAAAACATGTACTAACATATTCAAAGCTAAGTCAGTATAGAAAATCAATTGGAAACCTATTGCTCAGGTATCAACACTGTCTAAAGGTTGTGTGCATGCCTTGTCTTTCTCTGAGCAAAGTTTCTAATAAATCTAGCAACAGTTTAGCAAACATTGCTAGAACAGACGTCATTGTTTTTGCACTTTTTTTCTAATCAACCTTGGTCTGTTCAGAATGAAAGTTACAAAGAAGAGTGACGTTTACGGGGGTGTCCCTATTCTTCAATTTACCCAGCCCTTTGGGCCCTTGTGCACTTCATGCCCTTGTGCACTTTCATTTTGCATTCATTTTCTGTCTTTTTCTTTTCAACACTGAATACTGTATGAAGGTTAAGGACATTTAAATAAATTGATTTTGTTTCTAAATTTTTAAAATGAATTCATCATTTACTGGGTTTCTTTACAAACGACAGCAGGTGTTCACATATTACAGAAGAAGGTGAGCAGTAGAATTGTAGTCTGCACTGTCACCACCAGATGCTAGCCAAAAAAACAAACAAAAAAAAAAAACACCCAAATAGTGGTGAAGAAATGGCTACTAATGTAAAAAAATAAGTCATAGCACCACATTCCCATTTAATGACATGTTTTTCATTTGATATTCTAAATGCGGCTTCCCTTTCTCTGAGAGCAGCAGCTGGGGTTTCATTGACGCAGCGCTGGGCCGAAAGTCAAAGTGATGACTTTGAAAACCCGCTAGGTGCCTTCGCCATCATCATTACTGTAGCTACAGATGGTCTCAGTTTTGCATGGCCGCTGCGAGGCAGGAGGGACTGGCTGAGGCTGCCACAGACAGGGAATAGACGGGTTTAGTGGAAATGGTTTGATGTGAAGGAGAGACAAAGTGCTGGAATTGAAAAGTGGAAAATGACAACAAAATGAAATTCACATCCCAACAGCTTTCAACCAGCTCTCATGTCTGTCTTCATCTGACATCAATGGATTGCTCATATTCTGTTCTGCGACGCCCGCAACCTTTTGTTGTCTCACCAACTGTCATAAACCATTTTGAGATTGAGCCAGTAACAATAATATATTTAAATACTGTCAATACTGTCTACTGTATGTTCTTCATACACCTGGTACTTGATGGAAAGTGGTATCATTCAAGGTGAACATGGCTTGACCATTTGGTATATTTACTGTGTTCCGCGTTTTTACTTGTATACTCACTTATTAAAGCAGTGTATAACAGATGTACATGTTTTTCTATTGTTTTTAGATGTTCATTTAGATATCAATTAAAAGAACAACATGCAAGTTATGTCAGCCCTAACAAGTTTTAAATGTCCTGGCAGAAAACACAGTACTTTAATGTTGGAGACAAAATCCAGGGCATGGCATGGTTTCTAAAAATGTTTATGCTAAGCAGATTAACAATCTGATTTAATGAGGTGTGGAAGGTTTAATGGTTTTAAATGTCTCCAAGGAGAGTGATCAGATCAGGCCTAACCTCACTGGAACATTTACCCTCTTGGCATTTCGGCTGATATTTATGCGTTGCCAAACCCCCTGCGCCTCTGCACCAAGCACGTTCAGCTCCAGCAAAACATCACAAAGTTTGGCCTCTTTTAACATCTTTCCCAGTTCTGAGAAGGCAAAAATCCATAAATAGAAAGCCTCCAGGTTATGCCAAGAGGAGTCAACCCTCAAAGGGTCTGTTTCTCCTTGCCTTATTTTAGTTGTGCAGGGCGAAAGGCGAAGGGTCAGTTTACTTCGAGACACTCCCCCGCTGGGATCAATGGACTTAAAGGATTATATTTCAGTGCCTCAGGGAGGATTTTTTTTAGTTGTGGTCAATTGGATGTACTAGTCATCAGATTACTGTTGGAATATGAAATCATTAAGATATTAAATACTTAATTCAGACATTTGTGAAGGTGGTTAGAGGAGCCTGAATGTGTTTAATGTATTCATGTCCAATTCTCTGCAGTTACTTATAAATAAGCACTCACCTAAATTCTATACATCTACAAATATTATTTGGGTTGCAGAATATATTGCAAATCATTTCTCACAATATCAACATATAACCTGACTCTGCAGATGGTACTGTGTCTATGTCACAGCTCCATCTGGGAAGGCTTCCATAGAAAGTGTTTGCAAAGAGCAGGTATTTGTTGGTGATTGAGCCCATTCTCATTGCAGACAATTTATCTGGAGCAGAACAGGATGGATTTTTGTGAGTTTTTGAACTCAAAAATCTTGCAACAATCCAGCGGCTGCACAAGGTAAACCAACATGTGCAACATCCATATTTCAAGGATAACTTCTAACTGAATTTAATTCTATAGTTTGCAAGGCATTCACACTTGGTATGTTAAAATAATTCAGAGGTGTAAAATGATGGTATTAATAAATGAAGCTAGTGTCAACGTGACTCTAGAGGTCTGAATTATATTTTATAAAAAGAATTTGGCCAAAATTTTTTTTTATTATCAAGTCCTATTCCTTTTCAATCACATAAACACCACTCAAGTAACTAAACTTTCCATTTTTTTCCTTTCGCTGAATCGCAGCCTATGATGCACTTGACATCTCTGATTGCACAGTGTGCATTAGACTGCTGATTGCAATTAATTACTAATAACGTCAAGTTTAACAGAGGCTTTACATTTACAACAGAAGTTCTGTATTCTAAAAGCACAAGTACTACGTATTTCTCTACTAATCGTGTTTGTACATGTCATTCACTAGGTTTGCATTTACTATTTTCCCTTTGTTCAGGTCCTATTATTAGTGACATGGTCCCCTGTGGATGATGCTCAGTTTCTATATACTGTATTCCTGTGTTTGCAGTCCAAACATTGTCGTCTCTTTCAAGAACAGCTAGCTCCATGCTGCTTACAGTCCTCTGTTCCCTGCTGGTCAAATCAGTTGGGACTGCAGCTAACATGCTTGGTGTACTGTAATATTGCCTTATAGTCTATTAGGATCCTCTCAGTGTTGCAAATAGAGCACAAAAGTCTTATTTGCAAACATCCTTCCACTAGACAACATTTGCTTTGACGTAAATATACAGGATCTCGTGGGAGTAATTGGATACTAATTTAACGGCGCTCTGGTGATATGATTAGTTCCCCTCAACCTGGAACATGGTGGACAAATGGCAATGCAGTGCCAAGTGTGTTTGCAGGTGCCTCCAGCGTGTTAGACTACAGCAGTGACAAACTGATGGTAATTTCTGGCAGAACAACCTTTCAGCCACCCACCTCACACTCCATCCCCTTTCCATCTCGAGCTTTCCTTGTGCCCTTGTGATTTTTATTTTTTTTTATTTAACCTTTATTTATCCAGGTAAACTGTTTGAGAACCAATTCTCATTTACAAACATGACCTGGCCCCATGTGTGTTTGGGGGGGGGACTATTGTACATGTTTTTGGTGGTAGGGGAAACCGGAGTACCCGGAGGAAACCTACGCAGACACAGGGAGAACATGCAAACTCCACACAGAAAGGCCCTGCCTTGGATGGGGTTGAACCCAGGACCTTCTTGCTGTGAGGCAGGAGAGCTAACCACTCTGCCACTGTGTGTGATTAATGTGTCCTACTCTCCACATGCTGCCCTTAAGACAACAGAAGCTTATACCGCTTCCCTCGCAATGCCCCCAAAATGACAAGATTAGAAATTTGGACCAGTATGTTAAGGCGCCAAAGCAACATGCATGAAGTAGTTTGTTTTTTTAAGCCAATTTTGGTCTGAAGCAGAAAAAAAGGTGTAGATGCCTGGGTGGGTTGATGTCTTGGCAGTCACGTTGTTGCAAAAACAAGACTGGAGGGGGAGAGTTAGAGATTTGAGGGGGTGATTCATTGCAATCTGCCGCAATGCTATATGTGCCCAAAGCTGAAATCTCGGCCTAACTTCTGTCTTAATAAAGCCTGTTGGCGTAAAGCTTTTATTACTCAGCAGTGAAATGCCAAAAGAGATCTCGTGTCCCACAGGGAAACTAGACCATTCCGTGTCTGGTCTTCCATTAAAAACAGCCTACACTTTTTCTGCTGCACTGAGACATGTTTTATCTTGTGTGAAATGCCAACGCCACACTGGGGCATTTTAGCAGACTGAGGGATGGCTTACTTTTTTGGTTTTAATTACATATATATCAAGCACCATGGATTTCAAAGATGAGCATTAGGATGGGAGAAAAAAAACATATTGCAAAAGGCAACTTAGAAGCAGGTTTGGATTCTTTTGGCCAACCGAATGTCATAGCGATGGTTTTATTAGTTTGTTGGTGAATGTGGCAGGCTATTAGTCTTGGATCCAAGTAAGAATGGTCACTGAATTAGCTTTGTGTGACGTAGGGACAGGGCAATTCTCATTTGCACTTCATCTTCATTTTTTTCTGTTTAAGACCAGACATTTCCACATAGTTAAATAATATAGAAGTGTGGAGTTCCAAGAGAACAGCAAACAACCTGGCACAATACTGCATATTTATTACACTATTAAATATGCCCACACACAAACAAAAGTTAGTATTACAAAATTTGCATTCTTTGTAAATGCTAGCCCTACATTTTGTTTCAGCAATAAAGGAAACACTTTGACAGTCTGGTTTGCCCATTAAGTTTTATCTTATCCCATCTCATCAAGGAAGTGTGTCATGTAATGAATGTCATAAGCAGGCAGCCATAGAGGAATAAACATTAGTTTTGCCACACTGAATCTTGTGGGGAAGCAAATACTCCAAGAAAAACAAAGGAAGACAACCAGCTCTTTTATAGTTGCTCCAGTCATGTAAAACCTTTCTATTCTAAAACATCAGAGGAGTTTACTGCCAGCAAAAGATTTACCTACTCCACTGCTTTCTATTTGCAGCACAAACCTGGGACACGTGTTATTGTGACCCAGACATCTGTGTTGTAGCCTTGTGTTGTCTGAAGATAGTTACCTTTCGTGTGCTTCAGGTAAAGTAAATTGACAGTGGGGTTCTCTTAATGATTCTTAGGCTGTGTGTCCCGGTGGGCCATATGAATTGCGATTGGCATGTTCAGTTCAAAAAGACAAGAGGAGATGCCTGTTCAAATGTGGACACAGCAAATCTGATCGGGTCAAATCAAAACTGTGAGGCCAGTGTGTGCATATGTAGTTTTTGGCAGTATCTGGTGGTGGAATTGAAGATTGCAATTTCACACTTCACAGGCTTTCTTTTGAGACTATGGTAGCCCTGCAGGGACATTCTGTTGCCTATAAACAAACGAAGTAGTAATGGATCATATAATGTAACACTGCTCAACAAAGAGACATGAATGTGCTTCTCAGGAAGTAACACATCCTCTGGGTTCTAGGGCTCTTTAACTGTCAGTTTACAGATTGACAAATTCAAAATGTGTTATTTTCTGGTGATTATACTTAAGTACAAACAGTTTTGGCAGATGTGTTCTATTTTGGAGTTTTCTACTGCACCTTAAAGTGACTCTGCTTGTCACGGTATTCGCGCTCGAGTCAAGGGAAGTAATGCAGTGTCATATAGTTTATGGGAAGACACTAGGACAGTTTGAGAAGAAGCAGCGTTCGGGAAATTGTAGCCCAAAGGGAGACGTGCAGACTGTGCCTCTTTTCGCCTCATCACCCCCTCCATCCCACTGGATAAAAGCAACATTTCTGAGACAACACCGAGCCAAGAACACAGATGTTAAACAATCTGGGTGTCAGTAAAACATGTCCCTGGATTCAGGTACAAATGGACGAGAATCACAAGTTGGCATTCTCATCTGCCGTGTGGTATGAGGCGTGAATCCTTCTGACGCAGCCACAGCGGCAATAAAAACCCTTCTTTTCCCTTCCATCTTTGGAAAGTTTGCTCTCAGAGGAAACACGGAATGGCAGATTCATTCAGTAGGTATATAATTTACGGACGCATGATTGTTGTGTTACTGTTTGATGACAAAACAAGATTGGAATTGATGGCAAATAAAAAGATCAATCTCCATGGAAAGTTGTGAATTCATTGCGGTGGACGAGATTGGACCTGTCTTCTTAACCACTTTTCTGTCAGGTATTGAGTCGATGCAGGTGCACGCCAGACTCGGCTGTCAGTTGGCAGTCTAGAGGCTAATTTAGAATGACACCGTCTATCCATCCGTGCAGTCTGTCTCTGTTTATTTAGGAAGCACAAATGCAGAGAGTTCACATTAGGTGGATGATGCAAGCCTAATTCGAAACTGAATAACTCTACGCAACATTGACAGAAATGACATGCCTTGTGACTTACAGATAGTGCTTTAGTGCTGTTTGAGGAGGACCTTAATTGTTGTCCAGATATTAATAGCACTACCCAGTCCTTACTGGTTTTGGATTTGACCTCCGTAAAAACTGCCATAAGAGTACTTTACTCATTGGTGTGAGTGTGTTTTTGTTCCTCCTTTTTCTGAAATCTGTGCAAGCTTTATAAATATTTGGTGGTTATATCTGTAGCAAGTATTGGTGCGTAATCAATTTTTATTTCTTGCACTCATCCACCAGACCAAAAATCAGCAAAATACAATACTTGACCAGTATTATTTTTTCAACTCAAATGCATCTATTCTCAAGTTGAAATGTGATTTATTAAAGAAAACCACCCAACATCTTAACCCAACAAAGAAAATATGTGAAGTCAAACAGTAGTACACAATGCATTATTAAGATAATAGTCCTTAATCAACAAAATATATAATAATAATAATAACAACAATAATAATAACAACAACAACAATAATAATAATAATAATAATAATAACAATAATAATAATAATAATAATAATAATAATAATAATAATAATAATAATTAATATGGACTGGATATATATAATATATATAAAATTTTTCTAGGCACTCAAAGTGCTTCACAATTGTGTCCATTATTCATTCACTCCACAGTCACACACTGGTGGTGCTAAATTATTCAAAAGGCTTCAGACAGTGAGATACTAATGCTAGCTTCCATTACAGCTCTAAAACTACAGGCACCAAATTTAAACATACAACCATACAAGGTAAGGGACACTGGAATTTTGGCAAATGTTACTGCCAGTGTTACTTTTGAATGTCCTGGGGAATAAGGTTAAACACCACTGACTAATCTGGGCCTGGATTGTATTATGTGTATGATGGTGTGATTGCTAAAAAACGGAAGCCCTTTTTTTCCGCACCTTTCTAATCCTCTTACACTTGATCCTTGACCCCTTATCTTAGCTCTGCTTACAATTACAGAACCTAATTACATATCGCCAGTGGAGACTCAGCCTGATGGAATGCATTTGTTGGCCATATGTGATGTTAACACAATTTACCGTGCAACTTGTGGTGCCGAAGCTAATCCTATCAAATGGGAATAAGCACAACACAATCCTGGTCTAACACAACCACAGCCAAAGCAGCCGATGCAGATCCCCGTCACGTCGGTCTAACAAAGCTCATTTAAACCGCACAGAAAAATGTATCTGCTGCACACAGCACACTCTACCTTCACGTAGGATGCTTTGTAGAGATGAGCTTAAGAGCAGCACAGACATCCCAGGATTTAGAATGTGAAATAAGGGAAACTAACTTTAACATGTCATTCTATAAAGACGTGGGTGGTTTAAGAAAAACTCTAAATGTCTTGTACAAATAGTGTATATAGTGCCTGAAACATATTTACCCCATGGGTCACAATTTATTGCTTTTGTACCCTAAATGCAACTGAGCTTAAGTCATTTAAGTTTTTATTTATTCTTCTGGTTTAAAACATTGACTTACATTGACAATGTTACAGTCTAGAAAATAATACAGACTGAAAAAATACATACTGTGGCAGTGTGGCATAAAGAAGGTATTCCAACTGCATTATCTTTGTATTACCTTTTAAATAAAAATCTAAGCACCGTGAGTGAGTAGGAGTCAGCCAGGACTTTAGCAAGCTGTACCGAGTCGTTTTGTTTCAGGACCGACCCACCTCTGTTGCTCTGAATTATCGTTGCATTTTCCCAGCACGCAGCGGAAAGTTTATAAAAATCCAACTGCCATATCCCCTCATAAGGCCATATCTAAGGCCACAAATACTGCGATATTGTCCAAACACATCACAGAGGAGGCCTGTGTAGCCTGTGGCCTCTGTAAAGCTGCCAAGTCACGCCGCAGTCTCCAAAGACAAGCTGTATATTCACAGTCTAAGAACTTGGCCGTAAAAAAGCCAGCTTCTGTCTGTATGCTTGCCTCTTATTGTTGATTATCACATTCAGGACCACAGTCGCTGTCTCAGGACCCCCACCGAACGGGTCAACTCATGAAACATACATCCAAAACTTTGAAAGGTGCAGAGAGCAGAAAAGTGTGGACAAGAAAAAAAAAGTGGAATTCTTAACTTGACTGTTCATTTGGCAACATCGGCTCTCACCTGCGGTCTAAGGTCAGACATCGAGTAAGTCAGCCAAACCAGACAAAGGGTCAAACTTTATCTACGCAAGCAGAAATCCGATTTACACTGACAATGACACGGCAGGATCACAGACCGTTAGACAGGCCTTGGGAAGTGTGGGATGTGTGTGCCGAGGCTTGATGGATGAGGAACAATGCAAGAGAAACACATTGGGCTGTCAGTGACAAGCTAATAAAATCGAAAAAGAATAGCGAGAGGAAATTTATGATGTCAAATTAGTATTTTTTGGCAAGTGGCCTTAAGTCAGTAGAGGACTGACAAGATTGGTATTTATTGCTGAAAGTGTGGCTGAAAAGAGCAAACTGTGCTGCTACAATAGTACATCATTGCTCTGGTTTTTGTTACAGGCTCATTAAGTACATAATTATGAGTGGCTTATCTAACTTAGGAATGTGATTTAAAGCATCTAAATGATTAATTGTTTTGGCAAACAATGAGTCAAACATCTGTCACATACAGTTTTTTGCCATATGGATATTGCAGTTACTGTCACAACAAATTTACAATGTACAGTAATGTGCAGCGCTAATGAAGGCATTGGGCTTTGGAGATACCTACAACTGTTTCTGAAAGGTACAGATGTGTGAAATTTCCAGAATTAACATTGTAAATATGATCGCTTACGTAGCCATTCAAATTAATTTGAGGCTACATATTTGAAGAATTTATAGGTTATGTACTTTCTGGTAAAGAATAGTCATGCTTCTTTTTGAATATATCTTGCATGAATATTTATCTTCATTATATCTTGCTTGTGATATTTATGTAAATAAGAAAACTACATTCTCCACCTTGTAATATAATTTATGTTAAATTCTGCAACTTTTGAAACTACAAAATCTACCCATTTACTCCCAAGTAAAATGTTTTTCTTTAGGAGGAAAAAGTATTATAAAAAGGCAAACTCTAATTTCTCATTGCAAAATTCTGTGTCCAATCAGAAATCCTGGCTTTTACCCAGTGGGAAGAAAAAATCTTTATTTCTCAAAATTTAAATTACATTTACACCTTTCACACTTTTAGGAATTTGTGTCATAAAGAGCTAAATTAGAAAAGTCAAGCATAAGAATACTGGAGTTTCTATGAAATCATCCACAGTCCAAGAGCATACTCTTTTACTTTTATTTTTTTTATTTTGCAAACATATACAGGTGTGGAAGACGTACAGTTGTGCTCATACCCTGGCAGAATTTGTTATTATTTTTGGCCATTTTTCAGAGAATATGAATGATAACACAAAAACTTTTCTTTCACTCATAGTTAGTGGTTGGGTGAAGCCATTAATTGTCAATCAACTGTATTTACTCTTTTTAAATCACAATAACAGAATATACCCAAATGTGTTTGTTTATTGCCTCCTTTAACATCAATGACAGCTTGAAGTCTTTGAGATCTCCCCAGAGTGGCTCAATGATACTGAGGTCAGGAGACTGAGATGGTCCGTCCAGAACCTTCACTTTATGTTGCTGTAGCCAATGACAGATCGACTTGGCCTTGTGCTTTGAACCGTTGTCATGTTGGAACGTCCAAGTACGTCCCATGCACAGCTTCCTCCAGTATTTTCTGATAACGTGCTGCATTCATCTTTTCGGTGGTGTACCTTTCATCATAGGCCTTGTTGACTCCTCCCCAAATGTAACGTTTATGGTTGAGGCCAAAAAGTTCAATTTTGGTCTCATCACTCGAAATGACTTTGTTCCAGACGTTTGAGTCTTGTCTTTGTGCTGTTTGGTGTACTGTAAGTGGGTCGCTCTGTGTAATTTAAATATGAATGTTTTTTGGTCTACCTGACCTTGGTTTGGTTTCAACAGAATCCCTCATTTTTCACTTCTTTATTAGAGTTTGAACACTGCTGATTGGATATCTTTTCAAATGTCTTTCCTGTTTTATAAAGTTCAATTACTTTTCCCGCTGATCTTAAAAAATTATTTTGCTTTTCCAATGACTCAGAAACATCAGTGCAGCACTGGATGAAAGATGCAAGGGTCTGTCAGGAGCCCAGAAACTCACTGACTTTTTATAAACACACACTGATTACAAGCAAACAGATCACAGGTGAGGATAGTCACCTTTAGAAGCCATTCAAACCTGTTTGTGTCACTTGTGTGCATGTTATCAGGCCAAAATCACCAGGGTGATTTTAAAAAGAGTAAACACAATTTTTTGACAATAAATGGCTTCACTCAATCACTAACTTAGGAAAGAAAATGTTAATACTACTAACACTAGCTTCTAATGTCTGTGTTCCATGGGGTGCGGCCCAGTACCTCTGTATCCCAAAACCAGCCAGGGCCAGACCCTATCATTTTACCTCTGTTCATGTATCCATTTGGTTGGATACATGATGCAGTGTATCATAAACCTGATTCATGACTGTCTTGGATAGCTGACATTTTCATCTTGTTAGCAATCAGTGGAAGCGCTTTTTATTTTTAGACACTACAGTAATTTTAAAGCAATATTTATCTAATGCTGTGAAAAAAGACATAGCACCAGTCCTTTCACACTCTAATTACCTTTTAATAACGCTTTATTTACTGTATTAGACTGAATCGTCTGTAAATTATCTCGCTAATTGCACCATTAGCATGTGTAGCTTCGGCGCCCACAAAGGCCACTTCTGCCATTATGTGAAGTCATCTTGTAATTGAAAGACTGCATGAAATTTCATTTGAGTTCGGGCTTGATGAAGAATGAATGTCAGCGTTGCCGAGTGTTTGTCACGTACTTCCACTCTCTGTCTAAGGTTAATGTCGTCTGTGGGTTTTCTTCCTCCACCACAGTAATAAGTGGCACAGCTTTTATGGACTCACACCTACAGTATCTCATCCTGTCGCCGAGAAAAAAAAAAGCCAAAGGACCAATGATGTTTTGAAATTTCCCTTCGTGCAGAGAGATAATTAGAAGTAGAATTTGATTCATTAGCCTATGGAAAGAAGCGTACCTTCCTTCCTTCCCCGAGCGGGCGGCCCTTGCACTTCAAAGGGAGCGCAGGTTCTTTGATCCGCGACCAGGCCTAGGAGACGGGCACAGCACTATAAAGGGAGCCAGCGCCCGTGTGATTACTGCGCACTTCATGGCTTCCTCCCTCTGCCTCTGGACACCGGCTTCCTGAAGATGGATAGCCGTCGTCAGCAGCGCGGCAAAGATAATGTGATCCGATTGGACGAGGATTTGTCCCTTCAACTCGCTTGGCCCCTGCTGTCGAGATTAACTCCGGTTCATGTCTTGGGATGTCCACCTTTAAGGTTTTTTTTTCTTTGGTGTTCCTTTTATTTCTTTCATCCCCTTTCCCTCATGTGGTCTATTTTACAGCCCACTGATCTCAAAACTGATTCAGTCTCACACACACACACACAGTCGTGGGAGTCGCTCAAACATGCTCTTTCCTTTTTCTGTCTTTGAAGAAAAGGACAGAGTGATATTCCAATTTAGTCGGTGGCTTTGGTTCTTGCAATATACCAGTCATCTTCCATTCGATTACATTTCTTCTTCGATGGATGCAAAGCTCGTCTAAGTCTTGTTCCAAATCTGTCTTTCTCCCATTTGCTTCTGCGCTATCTTTTCTTCTTTAAAAGCTTTTCTACCATTCCTACACAGATAGGGGTGGAGAGAATCTCAATTAATTTAGAGGTCGTTTGTTTAGTCTGGCTCATCAGATCAATTTTTGCAAGAGGAGAAACAGGGAAAAGAAATCGTTACACAGCTTAAAAAGAAACCAAAGTGAATTACAGTAATTATTGAATGTTTGGTCTTGATCAAGCTAAGTGTCTCTGCAGTTTCTTAATAAGACCTTCATCTCCAAGGTCCCTATGTGGGCTGTGATAAAAGAATCTCAAGACCAATCAAACTGTAAAAAATAAAAACAAATTCCAATAAAATGTTTTCGTGTAGATGTACAGAAGCCTTGGCTTACCAGAGAGGCCATTAAGCACAGCCACGTTCATTTGAGCTGATATAAGACTTTTGGTACTCTAACTTGCCCCAGCCATTTTCTGTAGTAATCAAAGAGAGTGGGCAATTTAGTTGTTGTTGCGGGCTCGTTTCTTATTTTTATAGGTTTATGGGATTGAAACGTGGAGCAGCAAGGCAAACAAATATTACCCAAGTTTATACTTTGGAAGTTAATGAGCCATTACAACTGTAGCTTATTCATTTTGAAGTGAGGTTGTACAAGGTAATGTGGTAAAACAAGCCATCATTTAAATCAATGAATCTACATTATAATTATTAGTGTTATTAGTTAGTGTAAATTTAAGGCCTGCAAAAATAGTGGGTAGCCAGCAAAACGGTGTAAACGTGATCTAATGGAGTCATAATGTGAGTAATAATATGCATATAACAACGTACGCTACGACACACCAAGCTACTTTAGTGCTACTTTTGATAATTCGTCATGATACATTTTAGACAAGGTTCATAGAAAGCATTTACAGTAATTCTCTTGACTGGGTGTATTTCCTTTTCTAGATGGTAAACACACTTCTTTGGAGAAAAGTCATGTTAGGAATGGTGTGCACAGGAAAAGTGCATTTTGTGGTTTTATGTTGTTTTAGAAATATATTTAGATCATGTTGCTAAGGAAGACATATTTTAAGTTATGCTTTGATTAAGATTTAGTACTGCTGATGGTTTGATGTTCAAATATTAAAAAGAGAAACACATTTAGGGAGTCTTTTTTGGCTAAAGTGATTATGCAGGCAATTATATAGTTTGGGTTCATTTAAATTTAGTTACTGATGTTTCTGTTTGTTGCCGCTTTATTACTGGCAGTGCTACAGTGCTTAGCTAACATTTCTGCGGGCTTGTCCAAAAGGACTTGTTTGTTTTCCTATCTACAATTAACTAACATCAATAATTCTGAATGACTCGTTTAGTGGTCGGATTTTAGGGGAAGCACCATAAGAGATCCTCATGACCAGTGTGTTCTTAAATGCAGCACATTTAAGGAGAATGTTCTCAAGAAAAACATCCAACTACTGCGGGTGTTTACAACACAAAGCCACCTGAAGAGTTCAATCAGTGATGATGGTTAATGCACTCTTTTTTCCTTATACCCTTATACATATATAAGATTTACGCTATACGTAACGGATCTTAAAAGTTATGTACAAAGAAGCTGCAGAGAGTATGCATGCCCTAGCTAAAGCTGATCTGTGGATATCATTGCTACATGATGCCCTCCTGGAGGTTTTTGCGTTCTGACATGCAGTCCCTCTAAAAGAAGTCAGAAAAAAAGTCTGTCTGGGATTTAAGGTACTAACCCAATCTGAGCTGATCTTATTGCACTCTGGTCGTCACATCTGGTTTTCTTTTGGGCCAAAGTCAAATAATAGTATCCAGCCAGCTTGGTCTTTGTCTTAGCAAAAAACTATTTTTGTGTGTGCTAGTGTTGCTTGAGACACAAAATGTATATTGTCTGTCACCAGTTCATACAAAGAAGCAGAGTTTGACACTTCTCAGAGAAACAAGGTACTCCAGAGAAAAGAGGGAAGGTAAAAAAATAAAAATAAAAAATAAGCTGCTTTTAAAGTTTTGTGTCAGGGGAGAGGCACTTAAATTGCCTCCACTTCAGATAGAGTATAGTTTTTTTAAATATATAATCCACCAATCTGTAAAATATAGACAAATGAAGATAAACCTAGCAACACATTTGGCAGAGCAATTGGCCTCAAATAAAAGCCACCTGCTAATTCATATGGTTGCATAATCTGACATGGCTGCAATTCAATTTTTCTGCTGCCCGTTTTTCAAGTTTAATTGGGTCTTGTGGTAAATGTGCAGTAAATTGATGAACCTTTTTATTGTAGATTGGTGGGGGAACAAAAAGAAATCTTGTATATCCACGCTGGCTAACAAGCAACAAGTTATTTGCAGAGAAATGACACAAGAACACTGGCCTCACTAAAGAGCCGATGCATGTAGCTTGTAATCATAGATAGCATGGCAACACGCTTCATCATTCTGAAGGAAATATGTTTATGAAGCGGAACCAATTGTAGTAATATGTCGGAGCAAGCTTTTTTGGGGATGGGGAGAATGTAATTTCAATTTCACTGTCCTTTGAGGTCAGCGAGACTGTCTGACTGCACCTTGGGAAGGTAAACCTAATTTACTGCTATATCGCTCCCCGCTCTGAACGCCGCAGCATATCCAATGGTGCTCCTCCTAAACATAATCAATTATCTGAGCTCCAATGGCACAGAATGCAGAATGCTGATAAGACTTTGTAGACCTTTTTTTTTTCTAATGAAGAGAAAAGACACGATTTGGTTCAATACCCTTGGGGCAGTTTTTTTCCCTTCACTTGGTAAAACAGAATTATTCATTGCATCCTCTGAGGGAAGAGTCGATCATTCCCAATAAGTCACCAAGTTGTTGTCCCTTCTTGCTTGTGCTGAGTAGGACCCTAGGCAATGCTGATTTTGTGTCATATGCTTTGCTTGGCTTTTTTTTTTCTGGAAAGGCATGCGTGTCAGGCTCAGAGTGACATGTCTTTGGCTTTACAAACACAACTGACAGTCGGTTATATTTATTAAGGTGCAGTGAAGACAGAATCGGCTCTTCTCAGAAATTCTGCCTTGTCCTAGCAGTCAGAAACACTGGAATCATTAATAACCAAACTACCTCCCGGCAACTTCTGTAAGATTATTCTCACTTTGTCGACCTTGGTTGTAATATTTTAACAATCATGTTTCTGTAAGAGGCATTTCTTTTGCCCCTGGGTCAAGTTTAGACGAGGCCAGCGCTCCAATGTATTCCATTGATCATGTCGTTGTGCTGATTTTCATGTGAAGGGCTGCTGTGCAGAGATGTGCAAGGCTGCACAAAGAAAGAGAATGACCCTTCTCTGAAGATCAACTCTATTGATTTTGTTATTTGAGCTGGCTTTGATGACATCCTCAGGCTTGTTTTGACAAATGCCACAATCAAACTGCTCACTGAGAATTTTAGTTACTACTTTACATCTGCATTGTTCTGCATTTTTTTTGTTTTCCAGATCTGGTGATTTTATTGTGTTGCCTGGCCAGCAATACCCATTCACTTTTGTGAACATTTTCTCATTTAAAGGGAAATTGCTTTGTCTGAGCTACTGTGTAGCAATTTCCTTTTGTGAATCAATACAGTTAAGTGCAAGTCTCTAAGTCTAAGTTTCCGCTGGATGTGAATTCTGTGGACCAGTCTTAAATATCATATGTTAATCACCACCAAAGTTGATATCTCTGACCGAATTCATGTCACGCTGCAAAGTTACATATGTAAAGTCTAGTGCTTCATTTACTGATGCAAGGAAAGAATATCCAATAGTTGTTTAGCAGTAATGGCTGTTTACGCTGGACTTGTTTAAGAGGGACACAGGCAGTCACTGTGCATTATACCTCTGTAAATAGCCCCAACACGTGACACATTAGTCTGTGTATTATTCTTATAGACATATAGCTCGGAGCAGGAATAAAACCATTCTTGTACTGTTAATGGGATGGGATTTTATTATAATGAAACTCTTGTACATTATAAGGTTATACATGAAAAAGTTCAAATCCTTCCCTATTTTCTTTTCCTTTATAAACATTAAACTCTGAAACAAGGGCACTAAAGGTGCACGTCTAGATGCATTCAATTTGAGGGATAATGTCGTGTTATACATGTGGGAAATTAGAAAGAAAGAAAACAATAGATTAGTCTCTTTTGTCTCCTAATTTTTTCAAGTCAAAGTCATGTCAACCTTTACAAGCAGCATTTGTAGAGACACAGAATTTATGTCCCATAGACCAGGCTTGATGCCAACACACTGGCTCCTGTTTTCTTACCATTAAACAAGAGTTATGTCGCACTTCCCATTTAATCACAGACTTTTTCAGGAGTCTGAGCTCAATCTGAGTGTTCAGCCAATGATTCAATGTGAGAGGCCCATTTGACAGATTACACCTGCAGTGCCACTTAAAGGTAATGTTAGCAGGCCGTCAGCTAACGACAATGAGAACCTAACAGTTCTGTTAAGTGTTTTCTACTGACCTTCATGGCAAAAGAACAGTTGGGTTCGACAAAGTCAACACGGCACTTAATGCTTGCAAAGGCCACAACGTTCAGTGTTCCTGTTCCACGGCCATTATTTATGTTCAAGCCATTTCCCCATCATTGTGTTAAATCCACGTTTATTTTATTAAAGCCAGATTTTATATCCTTAAATTACTTAGGCAAGAATGTTTTCTCAAGGGTACAGCAGCAGCTTTAAGGGCAAATTCAGCAGTTTCATGGTCCAGTGGTAGGCTGTAAGCGCCATACTCCTGCCCAGAAGAGTCCTCATATCATCCCGACAGTAGAGTGACAAAGTGCAGAGCAGAAACCTGTTTAACACTTCATCATCACTGTCATTGACATCCACGAGGAGCTGAGTGGCCCACCACATGCAGCGACAGAGAAAGACTCCCGGCAAGGTTGATCACATCTGTGAAATTAGAAATACTTTGGGACTAAATGGCCACCAAGTGTGTTTGCTTTTGTAATTATCTGCAGCCCGTCTTTCTCTGTCTCCAGATAGAGCGGCCCGTAGCCCCATGCTGCAGCAGGAATTTGTCAAAGTCACACAGACTTTAAGTGACTAGACCACCAAACTTTTTAGATGCTTTCCGATAGAAGGAGTAATATAAAACAGCCAGTTTACATTTGGTTGTATTAGACTCGGGGTACTTTTGGCTATTAATAAAAACGAGGCCAGTATTTTAGAAGACTTCATGAACATTTCTGAAAAACCTGTAGTGATAGGTCTGGATTTATGATGTGAGGATATATAAGCCAAGTAATGACACACAAAAAAGTGTCAATCTCTTGTCTACATTAATATTATTCTATGTTCAGAGGTGGAGAAACTGTTGAAGACACCTGGACCCAGTGGCAGGATTTGGGATGTCCTTTCTACCTGGCTTGACCTACCCACCTGCTGTCTCCTGGTGCACTCATTTGTTCAGTTTCTTACTTCACCACGCATCATCACTCACACATCTATACACTCTTGACAGAAGAGCCACATAGCCTACACATGACACTGCTGCCTTATTATTATTCATCTGTTCAAGTGTACATCTGCCTACATTCCCCAACCCTGTTTAAGTGATCAGCAAACATTTTGTTTTTAAAATAATAGATTGGAAAGGCCTTTGAGCTAAACTCACTGCAGTTTATAATGTATTATGATTTGACGCTTATAGTTAAATGAAGAACTCCTGATGACCTTTGGAAAAATATTCTCTATATTATCATTTCAAATATGACTTCAAGCAGAGAATGCTATTATTTATAATTTATTTGGGCTTTCTGTCTTCCAAAGTTTCCTACAGGCTTATATTAAATATCTAAGCCCTTTTTCACATTTCACCTCTGGAATTCATATTGCTTTGAGAAGCAGGCCAAGTTCCTGGCCTTACTTTAGATAATCAGTGTGTTATATGCACATACTGCCCCAGCTAGTTTTACTTAACCAAGGATATGACCCAGCTGGCAAACTAAATGTTCCATTTAGAAAAAGGAATTGAATAGCAAATGCTATCTATCTGGCACAGAGCCTGTCTTTGCGTGCATGGATGTGTCTGTCTGTGCTTTAGCCAGGTGGGCCGAAAGGATAAGACTGTGCACTGCTGAGGACGAGACGGGAAGCAATGGTGATATTGACCCACATCCCCCAAGCACGTGCATGTACAGATGGAAACCGGCACAGATAGTGCTTCAGTTAAGGCCACATGGGGCGAGGGATGAAGACCAGCTTTGTGGAAGTTTAACAAAAGCTAGCCTGCAAAGCTTGTGCCCTGGAAAGTATAATTTTAGGGCTTTGCCGTAAAAGCTAGTTCAAGTCTCTCTGTGAGCTGACTCTTTCAGAAGTGTTTTAACAGTCCAGTCATGTGGCCTTTTGTTCCACTGGTTTCTTCATTTTAGGCCTTTTCAACATAAAATAATTTGTGACCCACATTGGTATCAAAAAGATTTATTTTGCAATATACCATTGTGACAAGAAACACAATACAGCTGTAAAGCTCATTGAGTGGTTTTCCTTTTTAGGTCTGGGCTTTAGTGAATCTTGTGTTCAAAAGCCTGCTATTTAGTAGGGTTGGACCAATATGGATTTTTTCAGCTGATGCCAATATTTAACTGGCTGTTGGCCGATGTCTATATTTACAATATATTGATATTATATTAAAATTATTGCTAGTTTGCTTTACTGAATAAAAATAATCATTTATTATATTCTTCTTGGTTATAGATTTGGCTTTCGCAGAATCTCTGCTGAATTTCTGTGTTTTTTTTTTTGAGTGCATGTTGTGGGGCATTGGCAAAGTGCACATGCCTGAAATGAAGCACTGCTGCGTTCAGGTGCACTACAGTGTCACAAGTAAAAACAAACTTGTCGACAGAATATAATATCAGCTCTACACATCTGGCATTTATTCCTCATCGGGCAGATGAATAAATCAACCAGATAATATTAGTAGTAGATAGTATTAGCGCTGATATATTGTCCCTCCCACCTATTTAATTGAATTGTAGCCTGACAGAGGTTTACAAATGTAAATTCAAGTTGAGTTGCACTTTAAATAATAGACAAAATACCACTGATCAAAGGTAAGTGTCTAACAAAATGTACAGAACACACATTATTTCTAACAGTGTGAAATTTGGTTTTGGTTGTATTATGTTTCATATACTATATTGTGCAAAGGTTTATGACACAAGTTGTGGTTCTAAGGTTTGTGGGACAAGGTTTGGGCACCATTTAAGTGAGGAAAAGCTGCTCGACTTCACCGAACATTTCCCAATTAGGTTTCTCCCTGTGTTTCAGCTGAAAAAAACTGTGACCAAAATGAATTACTTTTATTGTGTTAGTGTCCCATGACAGCTTTTGCTTAGTGATTAGAGATCTCCAAATATTTAGGAAGGGCTGGGCTAAGTATACAGCCAAGGAGACGTTCTCATACCTTACCTAACCAAGTGTGAAATAGCTTTGGCTAAGTAAGGGAACAACCATTAATACTGATAAAAATGGGACTAGGTGCTCTCAAGGTGGAATGCGAGTTCTCGCTAAGAAAGTGATTTATGTCACCTTCAGCCGAGGTTAAAAAAAGGAGTACGCACACAGGCACACTGCACTCCACAACGTAAATGATTTCTCATCAAAGACCTCATCACAAATAGTTTTTAGGAATTCATATTATACACAAGCACCTGCATTGTCTACTCACATTTGTGGAAGATGTTTTTCATTGAGATGGAATTAACACCTCAAGGTCAAACTATGAATAATGTCATCAAATTTGTATTTTATTTTTTATTTTTTAACTTTGCCCTATTTTCGCAAATCCTTAGCGCTCCTGGCTCCATAAACTCTCAGCTCATTGTGAGCCTAAAGGGAGGTCGTCATATTCTGTTGTTCTTATGCCCTGGCCACAATTACTTACTTAATTAATTAATTAATAAATGCACATTTTGCTCTGTGTGCAGAGTTTTCCTGACACAAAACTAGAGTTTGCCTTCCAATACGGATATGGTAGAGGAGTGTGGACAGACATATTTATGATAACAACATGAGCGGTAGTGGTGGCAGTGGCACTGGATTTAGAAACAGTAACCTGCAAATCGGATTGTTTTCATCACTTTCATTATAATATTACACCAAGCAACAGTTGTCACCTGTATCATCATATCACCTGTAACCTGTTGTGGAGGTGGGCCAGAGTGGTCTAAGCAAGAGGCAGACTCAGTAAAGTCCATTACCAGACATTTTATTCAAAACACATTTGCCGAGGACAACAAGACAAAAATAAAACAGCTGTACAAAATAAACTGTTAACTTAGCTTAACAGAATAAATAATAACAGAAATCACTTTAACTTAGGAAAACCCCAACATGTACTTGGCTACACTGGTGTCTCTCCCGAACACATTTTTACACCTCCCTTTTATACTAACTCACCCAACAGGTAAGGAACACATCCAGGTAAGTACTAACCACTTCAACAGGTAGGTCTAAGACATCTAACATTCTAACATTAGCAGATACGTAATCACTAATTTTACTTTTACAGGTTTGTTGTCATATTCAATATGTGTTTTTAACTAAAGCAGAAACACAAAAACATGTACATGTACATGAACAATTTTAACCAAATAAAGCATTTTAAACTAAATATGTGTAAGTGTGGTAATTCTAGCTGTTTAGTTGTTTATTGTAAATCCTATAAAAATGAACAAATAAATACACACATGAAATAATAAAGTGACAAGTTGAATAAAGTGAACACTTTGTCACAGCTGTCCACATAAAAAGCCTGTTTAAATCAAAATCTTAACTTGTGCAGCTAAGTCTTTATCCTTAAACAGTGTAAAATACTTTTTTTTTAGCATTTGTAGTGGTGCCGTGTGGATTAGGAATGTTTTTCTGTGTCTGTTTTCCAAGAAAACAGACTACAATTTTTACCTTTTCAAAATATTGTGCCAGACCATCGATGAAATAAATCCCACAAATCTTGTTCCTGGCATGAAACGGGGAAACTGACTCCTCTTTAAAGACAAAGTGTGCCGTGTTCAACTGCTTCTTCTCACTTAAATATGTGATATTTATTGAGAGATAACATTACCATTTAAGTTTACAGCAGCAATTGTCTACATAAGTGCTTTTGTTGCTGAAAAGTTGTTTTGAATTTTTTCCACCATCTAGACTCACACTTTGCTTGGTTAGCAATAAGAGTGTTAAAAATTCAGTCAGCGCAGAATTGCCTCTCAAGTGCAAAAAAACTCACCACTTCTGTCCACATGCTCGGGCTTCAGCTAAAACTGTCTTCCTTTTTAAAGCTTGGTTTCCGAATGCCTCCCTTGTGTCATTATCATAACATGAGATTCTGAGCGTCTGCATAAAGAATATGTCCAGGGTTTGTCACCTACCTAATTGGCCAAATCAACTTGCAGTACATGCCCGTGGATATGCTTTATTAGCCTAATCAGGTCTCTAGAGAAAAGACCCCCAGCATAAGACCCCTTCTCAAGTAGTTAATAAGGTCCTCTGTTGCGATCAGGTTGTAGAACTATAGCATGTCAACAATATAACTGCGGGGAGACCGCCGCTGAACGCTTCTTCTTTCACAATGGGTTAGGGATTTGCGTATGAATGCTAAGCGCTTGACCACTGCCGCAGAAATCCACACTGAGGCCAGCATTAACTTGCAAGCCACGTCACATTAGGACTGTATATTCAAGGCTGCAGCATGGGCCTGGACAAAAGAGGAAATGGCTTCAACAACATGAGCTATTCACTCAGTCACCATGTGCTGCTTTTCTTTCATCCGCTAGCACAAATAAAGAAACCAGGACATGTATTTTTTTCTGTGTCGTTCCCGGTACAGTATCTTCTTTGCATTATATGCCTTTATATCAAACTATAAACACGGTAACAACAGGAATTCAGGCTATAGGTGGACAAAAGCAGTATGAATCTCTATGCACTGTTTGCTTTGCTGCAGAGAAATTGCTGCATTTTATGTATTCTGGCATTTGCATAAATGTAATCGGTGTAAAAGAAATGGCTAAGGCATTGAGCTTAAGTAAAACCGCTTTAGGCTAATGCAAATGATCCACCTATAAAGCAACACGACCCTATTAATACAACATTTTCAGCGAAGCACTGAATTCAATAGCCACCTACACTGCATTTACTTTGTTTGCTGCAAAAGAACATGTAGCTCTGTTCATAAAGTGTAAACCCTCTGAAGCAGCTATACTATGTAGCAAAACTTTCAATATGGCAAGACTTTTCTTTACACAGAGGGCTTAAGGGGTTATTAATGGTTGTCAAGTGTGTCCACAAAGTGATGACAGAATTCACAAGCTCAGCCGGTGCTTTATGCAGCACGGGTGCAAAGGCCATGGACAAATCAAGAGCATCTTGGCAGGAGGGAGCACTTACTTAGCTGGTGTCTTAGTCCTTTTTGGCCTCCGCCTGATCTTCAGAATACCAATATGAGGCAGCATTGTATCACTAAGGTATTCTACCTGTGGATTTGAAACTTTACAGACTATAAGCCCAAGATTTCAGACAGCTTCTCATTTTACACTTGCGGTTTAAATGCAGTTGAGTCGGTTCACATTTCCATGGCGTACTACTGACCACTCACTCTTTAGTCTATGTTCCATTGTATGAGGACATACTAGTCATATATGTGAAGCTTACTTAGCATTCAGTTTTAAATTGTGGCATCCTTGAGAAACCAAAGCAAACCATCTTTGAAATCAAATGTAACTCCAGTCCCTGGTGACACAATTGTGTTTTTTTGCCCCATCCACTTTCCTTGAGCCATGAAAAACCTTTTTGAATCTGGCCTTATTCAGACTTGGCATTTCAATCCCACTTCTAGCTATGTTTTATCATAGAGACAGCGAGCCCGTTTACATGCACACTAAAAAGCCAATCATTATCAGATTATTCTAGTGACCACGTAAACAGCATCATTCCATATGAGAAATCGGATTAACACAACTATTTCTCCCAAATACTCATACATACACATATACCCATTAATCAGATTTATCTCATCCTTTTACATCTGCGTTGCATCTACATCTTTGTGTTAAAATTAAAAACGTATGAAATGGAAGTGACATAGTGAGCAAGGACTAAAGGACAGCCAAAATGTGTTTATTTTCAACAAGACCGAATGTTTTGCGTCTTGCGTCACTATGTACTCTGACTGAAAGGAATCCGATAATGGACTAAAATATGTTTTTCCATTATTGCATTTCTTAAGTAAACGCGTCAAATCCGGTTATTAGAAATTATCTGATCACATTTTTAGGGTCATGTAAACAAGCTCACTAACCTGGGTGTAAGCTGTTAAGATTGACAAGGTAAGTGCCTAATTTTATTTCTCTTAAATGTTTTCTCTCTGCCACTTTCACTAAATACTGCCATAATTGAGAAATATAATGGGATGCAGCTACTATGTGTGGTCCTTTGGCTAAACGACACAACCTCACTGATGTAGGATGTTTCTCCATGGAGTGGATTTTAAATAGCACTTTTCCACCTTCAATGCACATACTCATTCTCACGTCCACAGAGACCAGAATACATGCGACCCAGGCCACTTGCAAATGTGTCCACAGATCTGATCTCTCCACGGATTAAGGGTGGATCCTGGAAAGATTTTATGCGTTCAGGTGGGATCTGTTCCCTCTGTCCAGATTGAAATGCAAGGTCTGCCAAAACCATGCTTCAAAATTGGATGCCAAAAGCTCCATCTGGGTCAGTTGTTGTTGTTACCCGCTAGACCAAATGTTGCTGCGTTACACTATAAGAA
Source organism: Perccottus glenii (assembly GCA_024416835.2). Lineage (NCBI taxonomy): Eukaryota > Metazoa > Chordata > Actinopteri > Gobiiformes > Odontobutidae > Perccottus > Perccottus glenii. The sequence continues at coordinate 14,852,953 of CM044558.2, forward strand.
CACATTTTTATCTGTATTTCTACTGTGCACATTTTACATTCAGCTACTATCTCATACAGCATTCTTCTTTATTGTCTGTTTTACCTTGTAGTCCACTCAGCATTGACTCGGCTCACACAAACTCCTATTCTGTATGGCACAATGTCACCGCTGCACTGCGTGATCATTGTCCTCCTGCTGGTTTGTGCCTTTCTCTGCCATATGCAGCTCTCTCACACAACTCCTAGCAACCAACAGCCTGAGCTCCAGCTGCTTTATAAATACTCCTCACACATGCTTATGTACATAAACTAGCCTGGATCCCCATGTACCACCTTTACTAGCGCCATTCCATATTTACGCCCCCACACTGTTCGCCTCAGCCTGCTAATGGCCTCTATGAGCGTGTCTGCCAGGCTTTTTTGATACATTCTCCTCAGTGCCAGTGAAAAGGTTAGGAGTTATTAGCCATTATAGAAATAGCTGTGGTATCAGAGTAAAAAAAAGCAAAGCTCTGGCTTCACGTGTGCACCAATGCAAGTACAAACAACAGACTACCCCACTGTGATATAAATGTCGAATAAATAGATTAAGTAAATAATAAGTGGCAAAAATTGACTTCAACAGACTGGACCTGATATTTTTTCTTCTACTGTGGGAAAATAATTTAAACCCCAAATGGTATACTGTAAAAGCAATTATTTGTGAAAACAGGCTTTATGATGCCATCTACTGTTTACTATAGAGGATTTTAAAACTTTTCCCAGGACCGGCAAAACTTAGCTAATCACATGCTCGAAAAAGGAGCGTTTCCATTGGTTGACACCAGCTTGTCATATGACACCCTGCCTGCACAAGCGGCAAGAGTGGTCTTTAATGAACCGAAGAGAGCACATGTAACTCCTCTATTCATTAGGTTACACTGGCTCCCGGTTGACGCCTGCATCAAGTTCAAAGCTATGCTCTTGGCCTACAAGACCACCACTGGTTCTGCACCCTCATATCTTCACTCACTAATACAGACCTACGTTCCTACCAGATCCCTGCGCTCTGCAAATGAACAACGTCTGGTGGTACCATCCCAAAAGGAAAAAATCACTCTCACGTACCTTCTCTGGATCTGTTCCACATTGGTGGAATGATCTACTGCTGCTACAAGATCAGCAGATTCTGTAGCCATCTTTAAAAAAACGCCTGAAAACACATCTCTTCCATCAACACCTGACTGACAAACACTGAGTTCTACTTTCTTTCTATCAATTCTTTCTCATAAAAAAATAATTAAAATATTTAAAATTAAATTCTTTCCTTTCCTTAGCATTGTATACTGTGCTGGGTTTTAACTGACTAGTTTTTGTGCACTTATGCTTTATGTTCCCTTGTGTTGCTAAAATTGCTTCCAATTGTTTTCCTCACTTGTAAGTTGCTTTGGATAAAAGCGTTTGCTAAATGACTAAATGACTAAAAGTAAATGATTGTGTACTAACAAGCTCAAGCAGGCATATGTGCTAAATATCAGAGAACCATCAAATTTAATTTATAACTGGATATTCTAAGGATTTTGAGGCTTTGTATGTTTTGGTAAAAAGTTAGTACACATTCCTAAGCAGCTCTATCAGTGTGTCAGTAACTGTGGCTGATGGCACATTGCAGTAAACCTGATATTTGAGATATGAGTTTTCATAACAGTTTGTAAAGTTTTCTCTTGTGACGTCTCTGACATTTGACTTACACATACATTTGCTCACAGCACCGTCACATGTCACCTGTACTCTCTTGATTCAGTGATATGCTTTAAACAAAGTCGACTCCACACAATCTGAGCAAAGACCAAGCTTTAGTTGCTTGTGCCTGTGACGCCGTCAAAAAAAGGAAATAAGCTCAAGTTATGCCTAGGGAACTTTCCAGCCATTTGAAATAAGTTGCTCTATTAATACAGATAATAACTGACACGTCTGACCACTCCATCACTAGGTATTTTATTTGATGTTTTAATTGACTGTTTTCTTATTGACAATCCGTGGTAAGTTCTGACAGTCATCAATATTCCCCGCTTCAGTAACAAAGGAGGAAAAATGAGCTGCTGGGAGCCAAAGGGGGCTTGCTGTTTGGCGGTATAGAAACAACAAGAGAAACGGCAGGCACAGAAAACAACTTACCTCTGCAGTGGAAGACTTTTTATGTGCAGATCATTTGTTTAATACAAAGCTAACTCTCAGTACAAATACAGTAGATAAGATTAATACAGGCTCTTAAGTCTCCGTGTGTGCAGTGTTTCATTATTCTCAGCAAAATGGCTTGCTGTGGCCGTTTTACTGCAAGTAGTGCTGCACATAAAGCTTTGGAGCTTTACATAAATAATGGATGAAGTTGAAAAAGTCTCTATTATTCTTTTTTCCTGTGGTTTGACTAACAGAACAAAAGAAAAAAGATTCTAAATTCAGCATGACAATTTGTATTTGCAAACAACAGTGGTTTCATCAAGAGCAGGCCAAATAAATATTTCCAATTATTATTTAAAAAATCTGTCACTTCTGTTATTTCTTCAAGACAAGCAAGTACTCCTAAAATATTCTTGCTTCACTTACTGAAAGCCTCATTTGGCCGAATACTGGTTTCTCATTTAAGAGAATGATTTGGACTGTTATTGTATCAAACAATATTGACTAATCCGCACTCTCACCACTTCATCAGCTGTAGGTTGATGAAGTGTACTCATTTTTTAGTTTTTATAGATACTTATTGAGTCTGTTATAAATGTACATTTAAAAAAATGGTGGCCAAACCTTATCTGCACAACATTATTTTTTCTAAGGTCAAGGCATTTGTTAAACATGGTTCAAATCCGGCGTTTACTCTTCTCTAATTGAGATATCTTATCTTGTTATTCCACGCACAGAAAGCCGGTGTTGCTGACCGCCGGCTAGCAGCAGACACAAGCTCAAATGAAAAGGCAATTCCGAGTAGAGCAACCATTTTTCAGACAGTAATTTATAGAAAGTATAGGCGCCAGCTTCAGGTTAGCTACAGTAAATTGGCCACTCTTACTGTACTCTTGACATATTGTTAGGCATAAAGCATTTGCTTTTTACAAGACTGTGAGGCGACATTTCTGTCTATAAAATGGTGGTTCTTTCACACTGGTCTGCAAAAACATTAAAAAATAGTCCATGAATCAGACTTTCGGTGTTACAGGGACCTCGAGGTTGTTTGAGAACACTTTTAGTAATTTTTAACACTTGCACTCAGTCCACCTTCTTGCGTCATGCGACTGAGGCTTAGCAACTGTAGTGTGTCCTGATGAAGGCTGAAGTCAATTCTGAGCAATAATGACTCGTTCCCCACACAAGCAGTAGGCCCGTGTCCTGCCGTGTGTGATTCAAGTAATCAACCAACCAGTGGGTTAGATTGACACCAATCAGCAGTGGACTCTGCCTCCCCCAGCATGAGGGGCCATGTCAGAGATGGCCTGTACCTCCCACAGTGGGCCATCTGCTCCACATTTCATCTCAGAAGGCCTTTACCATCTATCTGGGTGCTTGTTGCACACTTGGAGGACTTTCTAAGAGGTTTGGGATAAGCTTGGATATTTTTTCTTTTCATTCTTGCTGTGACCAGAATACACTATAATTGCTTCCTGTGCTATAACAATATGGGTTTACCACTACCCTCCTTTTCAAGGGACTAAATTACACAGTAATGGTAAAATAATAGAATAATTTAACATTATTTCAAAAATCGCTGATATTTATAGAAAAAAATGGTTACTAAAAATTGAATAAAGATTTTTTTACCCTGCGGTATCTGAAGTGTTGATTGTGCTCTTTATGTAAAAGAATAAATCCATCTTTCAAAGACACAGTGCTATCAACTCACCAACAGGTTCTCCGATACCAGGTCAATGATGACAAGAAGACAAGAATGCTGCATTTAAAAAAAAAAAAACATCTGTCCTAATGAGAACATGAAGCCATCAAAACTGTTTTCCCATGCACATAGAAACAAAGCACCCTACATTAAAAGATAAGCCTTTGGAGTAAAAAAAAAAACGCCACAAATATCAAGGAGAGAAGCAATGAACAACTTTAAATCTCACAACATTCTGGATTAAAGTCAAGGCAGAATATCCCGAGATTGCTACAAAAGCACTAAAAACCTTGCTTCTGTTTCCAACGTCTCTTTGTGAAGCAACTAAAACGAGACATGTTGCAAGGAAACAAGCCCAGGGGTCGCACTTACTCAACATTAATCTAAATTTAATTAATGTTAAAACTAGAGCCTATAAGTTGCATGTGATGTGCGGTGGAATATCTAATGTGAGTTTGCGACAAACTTTCTACTGGATGCAAATCCTGATAAGTTAGTGCTTTACAATAAATTGCATAGACTGTTGAAGAATAATGTGTGACAACCATGTCTCCCAACCTTCAATGGACCAATGCATCTAGAAATGAGTACCATTTTTGAATAAACTAGTCTAAGGTAGTTAGTGATGCTAACACCAGCTTATTTTCCACATAACTTTCTATTGTGCATTACAAGAGGGTTTTGCTACCCACAGTGTCTTTCTGGCAGCATGGTATAAGGAGCAGTTTGCCATTAATATGATTTCTAACTAGTGTATCAAGCTCAAATCAGAATAATACAACAAATGTATCTGTAAAAAATATCACATGGTGTATCCAGTGGTTCTGCTGTTTGCATTATTTGATAGGATATTACATAAGACAGCTCTGACGTACCATGCTTACAGGTGTCTGTGTGTGCATTCCTTTGTTGACAATAATGCATTTATTTTTCCCTTTAACTCTTTTTCCGACACAGCATAAATTTCAATGGTGTTCATTCTCATCTTTATCAATTCGAGTGAGGATTATGTTGTGTTGAGCAGATCCTATCAGTGTGCAGAAACAAAACGTAACATTGTGCCTTCACTCTATTGGGGTGCAGATTATATTAGTGTTGCCTGGCCCGCAGCAGCAGAGGAATACCTTGGAGTGTGCTAGCGGCCTTGACACAGTGCGCCTCAGATCCATCATGCCATATCTTTGTCTTTGGGTGCTTTGTTACATTTTAGGGGCCTGCTCTAGGGTGAAGATAAATGCTGTAAACACTGCTTTATGAATGAATAAATTCCCCCTGTGCCGACACTGCTCTGCGGCCCACCGTTAATAAACTGATTCATGGCATAATCCACTCTCTCAAGCGTTCCAAGCCCCTTTTTATACCCCCTATTTATGTTTGCTGTTATTTCGGAGAGTCAGCTGAAAGGAACCGTACGTGGGGGAAGATAAATCACATTTCCCCAGCTTTTAATTTATAGTGGGGAGTGGGTGCTATATATACACGCAAATTCTATCCAACAACAAGAAGCAGCAAAGGGAAAACTTAAGGGCTGTCCAGTCGGGCACTGCATTCTTCTCAATCACCTGCAAGCCCCAAAGAGAAAAGGAGCTCATTACCAGCCTCATTGTCTGTAACCATGACAAAAAAGTAAAGAAAGTCCAGGCTCAACAGCAAATTGTGCCTGTCTCCAGGAAAGCACATCTTTTATCATTGTTATCCGCTCGCAGAATGCAAGGCCCTTTTTAGTTGAAGGGAAATTATTTTGCTGAAACGCTGGCATCATCATTTCCAGTGCTAGAAAATATATGGCTTTGAACTTTGTCAGAGCAAATGATTGTTCTGTTAAACTACTTGCTTTGGCAAATGTACAAGTTTTACTTCACTTTTGTTAGATGACTGAAAAATAAGCTTTGATAAATGATCTCCAGAGAACTTCTGACACCAGAAAATAGACACTCATACTGAGGCCAAGCCATGACTAAGGCCTGGAGTGCTCTGTGACCAAGAAACCTATATCCAGACCATGACCAGTAAATAATACATGGCAATAGATACCTCAAAACAAATGTCTAACTTTAATGACAAACTGCCCTTTTTCTGTACTAGCCAAACCCATTTTTTCACCAACTGGTCTTTAATGTTGAGAGAAACAGGTGAAAGCATGCTGAGCAACTCCTGCTCAAAGAGTGATTTCATATGCAAATAATGTTAACCCACGGTCCAGATCTGACAGAGCGGCCATCTGTTAGTCAGCCACAGAGTAGCCAGTGGACGAGACCTCCAGCAGCAGAGCCTTCAGCACTCTAAAAATAAAAACGCCTGCTCTGTTAATGCAGCAGTAATGATGCAGTACATACACCAGCTTGTTTAAATTTAATGTGGCACACACTTTTACCCTGTGTTGAATCCACTGTGCATCAGAATCGGCAGTTTACAAAATGCACTGGTCCTGTTTGTTTTGTCCATGTCATTTCAGATGGATGTAGGATGGTGTTTTACATTTATCACATTAGCTTCAATATCTTGCTACAAGCAACACTGGGTCCACTGTGCATTTCTAAACAGCACTTTAAAGTTTTACAGCTTTCCAGGCTCATAGCAAGTTTTCAAACAAATTACAAACAAAAATATATATATAAAAAAATTGTTAAATTGTTTGACTCATGTAAGTTATGCAAAATTCAGCATCACTCTCATAGTTCATACACTGGATAAACCTATTCATGACTAACTGCATTGTACATATAGCCTGTGTAAAGCGCTTTGAGTGCCTACTACAGTAGGTGGAAAAGCGCTATATAAAAATAAAGATTATTATTATTATTAGCCTCGCTGAAGACTGCAAACATGGACAATAATTCCTGCAGAGTCCAGAGTGAAGTCAGCTGCATGAATATTGATTACAGACCGTGAGCTGCACACCCGAACACAATCAGGGTAATTAGCTCTTCCATTACTGCTGCTGATTGGCCGTGTCTTCTGGACTCCAGCACAGCGCCAACTTAGTTCAAATGAGGACTTAACCGTGTCTGACTATCGAGAAATGCCTTGGAAAAGAAGATTAAAGTATCAGGACAGCTTTGTTCAAATGACCCCACAGTCAGGCCATGGGCCAAAACATATGGAAAGCCATCATTATTCAATTCCAAGATCATTAGGATAAAAGCTCTAGCCAATGTTGTGTGGGTGCATTCAGCAGTGACAGCTGTGGAGTTGAGATTCAACACACAGGCCTATGTCTGTCAGGAAAGAAACTAAATGTAACATCACTGCACTTATTTCTATTTTTTAAGCTGATGCAGATACAAGCAACAGTTAGGGGCTGTTTACACGACAGCGCGTTTGGCCAAATCCACAGATAGGCCTCTTGTTTACACAACAGTGTTTTCACACCAAACTTTTTAATCCTGCCGAGGAGGTGTTTTTGTTTTGTTGCGGCTGACGCTTTACTCAAGTGTAAACAGATGACATCATAGGCACATCATGCATGCGTACCAACGTCTCTACAGAAGAGGGGGTTGCAGAAAAAGCTAAAGGAAACCCACCCCCTACTGGTCTGGTATAGGTACTACTTTGTTTTAGCCATTTTGGGTATCTTAGTGTGAACGCAGATTGTATCGTAAAATATTGACACAAATCAGCGACTGCATGACTAATTCCTTGGAGATTTTCTTTGAAGTCATGTTATGTCTCTAAAGCAGGTGTGTCCAAGGTGTGGCCCGGGGGCCAAAATTGGCCCGCAACAGGGTTTGATTTTTATGTTTTGTGACTGAAATGCAGACTGACTATAGATTTAATCTGCCGTGACAGTCGGTCATGCTTTTTGTTTAGGTAAAGGTCTATTCCAAAAACACAGGTAACAATAAGACGTGGCGGCAGTGGCTCAGTGGTAGAGCGGTCGTCCTTCAACCGGAAGGTAGGTGGTTCCCGCCTCTCCCCACAGTTCATACTGTCGTTGTGTCCTTGGGCAAGACACTTAACCCACCTTGCCTCCAGTGGCTGTAACACTGGTAATTACATTAAAACAATGGATAATGAATAAATGAAAATACAATTTCATGGAAATGTTTCTAGCATTTTGTATTTAATCAAATAAAACAGTAATCAAAGAGAGCGAGAACTCAAATGAAATACAAAATGAGACGTGTATACATGTATAGACAGAGGATTAAATAAACACAATGCCATCTCCCGATCTCCCAATAAATGCCCAACAGAAAAGTGTCCTCTGGTCATAGAGGTCAGCCAGGAAGAACATTTCATTAGTTCTTTACCAGAATGCTAAACCGAACAGAGATGTTTCAAAGCAGACATGCTTATGGCCTTGTCATAAATATAATCTTGCATTATGTATATAACAGACTGTGAAATCCATTACATGTTGTCAGGTCAGCATCAAACACATTTGTAATGTTTCTGTCACACAAAACATAGGAGCATCCAGCATTAAGCATTTACATAAAATGCATATGGTGTGTGTTGTGAATGTGTAATCAGAGGTTTACACTCATCTTGTTATTGTAGTTCTACCACGTCACTCATCAGTTCTTTTTATTGACCAATGATTCAAATTAACATAGCAAACATAAAGACAGCATGCTTATTTCACAGTGAATATGTGTTGGTCAGCGTTGAGTAAGTTTTAGTTTAGTTAAAGAGAATAAAATAAATTTTGATAAAAATTAATGTTTTCTATTTTCTGTGCTGCCAAAGGAAAACCCTGTGCCCCTCATTTTACGCGTTGTCAAATGCAAAAATAATGATTTCCTTTTTGGTATGCATTTTTCTCCATCTCTCTGGTGGGATGTTGATTCTCAAGGCACTGTGAGGCCGTGTGGTGCTTGAGCCTTATTAAAAGTCGTCTCTGTGTTCCGTATCTTATCAAATACAGAGACAAAAATTACAAAAACAACCCACTGTGTTAGATTGTCTGGCTGAATTGTAAATATCAGGTGAATAATTAGCTTCCCCTGTCACTGTTTTTCTCTTTTGTAATGTAAAGTGGCTGAGCACCTCTGAGGAAAGGCTACCAAGATGCGTTGTAAACATCATTTCCACCGTTTCTCACAGCCCTGGCATCTCGACTGCAGTAAAAGTAAACGCCTTCTTCAATGATGCCAATTAAAGTGGGCTCATCTGACTCTTACCTCGCTGAATAACCTATGGATCTCATTCCACGCAGACTCACTATAAAACTCAGGGCTGTGCTCTGTAGCTCGCTGCCTGTGGATAAATCACACTGTGTCTTAATCAGTAACTCTTTGGATAAAGTAAATAAACCTTGACAGACCTTTAATGATTCACTGATGATCAAATAAACATGCAGTCAGCAGAGAATATGCTACATAACAGCTACATAAATGCAGAATACTGTGAAACTTTAAAGTTTATTAATTCAAGTTTATTGCCAGCTTATGCATATGTAACGTTGCATTTGATTTCATTTTAGCTTGTTTTTTTTTTGTAGGGGTACCCTGCATTTTCACCATATATAAATAAACTTAAAATACTTATTGCGTATTACAAACTGGTAAATGCTGTTAAACTTACGCCAAAGTACTACTGAACCTTTTTTGGACCTGATTTTTGCATTTTCATCATAAATATGAATCTCAAACAACTGGATTATATTGGACTGGATTAGCATGTAACGAGTCAGAAAGGACTTTTCTTTCTTTCATTTATTTCAGGAGTTGGATCCTTGAAAAATCACTCACTTATGCAGCTTCCTGCAAGCCCCACATTCAAGCACATTTCCCCAGTTATCAGTATTCATATATAAGGAGATAAGCAGTCGGATGATAAATAATTTAGGCCTGCTACACATCAAGTAGTAAGTAGTAGAAGATCATGTGAATGGAATGTCCCATCATTGTGTCTGAGAAGTCATTAGTAGCATAGGGGCTCCTCAGGGTACTGTTCTTGCTCCATACTTGTTCACTTTATACAATAAATATTCTGATGACACAGCAATGGTGGCTTGTATCAAACTATAGGTTAGTTGTGGAGCAACAGACACACAGCAGGACAGATGCTGAACATCCTCTGCATTGGCTTTTGAACAACACGGAGCAGCCAGTGGATGTCTGAGATCAGTCTGCTGCAAGACAGAACTCTTTCTTCCTGCCATAAGACTGTACAATCAATCAGTCTATGGCACATCAATAAATTGGCTTTTCATTGATTTGAAGAGACCTGACAATAGTATTTCTCCCTGGGGATTAGAAGAACACACCATTGCTTTGTTGATCTTGAGTGAGGCATTGATATAATAACAGTATTGGCAGAAAACAGCAGTGAAATGCTGCACATATTTATAATATTCCATACAGTATTATAAAGAGATGAATGGCTTCCGTCGTTGTAGTAGGACCCTAAGTGCTTACATTTGTAGGGTGCTAGCTGCTTGCATGAAAACCAACACATGTACATGTTGCAAATAAACAGAAAAGTCTCCGATGCCACATAACGTTTATGAAAAATTCATATTTTTCTGCAAATTCTCTGTTTTATGGAAACTGAACTCCTGACTCCCTAAGGATTTTGTGTCCATAATTTGTATAGTGTTACCCACCCGACTATAGATGGGATACATTGCATATACACTGCTGAGATAAAGGCTTTCCTAGTTTAGATCCTTAAATCCCACAAGTCCATTTACAAGTCGAGCCAGGGACAGCTCGGGATTCAAGTCTCATTTTGTCAGTATTTACACAGGTGTGAGGCCTGATATCCTGTGATACCTAAAAAATGTCTCTCGCGTCTGGCAACTTGAATTAACACATCCTAATTAGCATAGATTAAAGTGGGATGATGTGTGGAGGTGGCATAAAACAGTTTATTTAAATTTGTTGAGTCAGTCTGCAAAGCTGATACCACAATATATCACCAAAATAAATCTTTAATGAAAGCTGTAGTCTCTTATTTATCATCATAATGGCGGATCTGCGTCATAAATTGCCAACACATCATTACTATTGCGCTGGAAATGCAAAGGATAAGAGGGTTTGTCTGAATGAGCTTGAGTGTTTATGTGGCCTAACATCCTTAATTGCACAGATTGTGGCTGTAAAATGACGTTGCCAATTTAGCCTTTTTCTTTGATGAGCTTGCGGCAAAGGACAAGCACTTGAAGGTTTTATTATTGGATTACTTTTATCTGCATGATGTCATTGATAAATTATCATTGAATAATTCATGACAAGGCTATTTATAATTACTAAAACACGTTTAGGAGATTTAAGCAAAATCTACACAGACTCAGGGTCCCAGGACTGAGCATGTGAGTTTTTAGGCAACACTTTAAAAGGAGATCTAAAAATATTGTCTTTGAATCATAGTTTCAAGACCCTCACATAAGTGGTCCATATTTGAATGCAAATTAAAAATAAGCTCTACTAAACTACATTGTGTTTGAAAGTGAAATAGAAAACCTTTTACTAAAAACAGATAAGGACTTTTGATAAAAACATATCTCCATGCCTCATAAAGTAGTATATCTTGTGGGGTGCATTTCGTGATTTATATTTAAATTATTCCAAGTAATCTCACCAGTGTGTTTCATTGTGTGTATGTGCTGTTTATTAGCTGCAAACATTAGCTGGTTTTAATAGGAAATCTTAATTACAGGCCTATCAACACAGGCCCCACATCGCCAATATGCACCCCACACAAAATAATACATTTATCATATATTACCATGCATAGCACGGATGCGTCTTGTCATCTTGATAGCTTTTGTACTTCTGTTTTTTTTTTTTTGTTTTTTTAAACCTCCTCTCGTGGCTGAGATTAATTGCTTCTCGAGCCGGCACTGACAAGAGCGTTTATAGAGGGAGGATATGGGATGCCTGTATTTCAGGTCGACTACCTCCTATGCTTACTCGCTGTGTTCCGTCTTGTTTACCACTTGGCCGTGAGAAGACATGTAAGAAGACACAAAATGGAGGATATGGTGCTGTAGCCGGAAAACGACTGAAGAGAGAGTACGGATCTGTCAATATAGAATCCTTCTTCAATATATTTTCTGAAATTTGCCACTGAGCCACCACCTGCTGCACTGAGCTGACACGACTGGTACCTTGTCACCCATGAACACTCCCTGTATTTCTTTTACCACAGTGTAGCAGTGTTCCTACCATGATATACACTGGAAACTGTAGTGTTTTCAAATTTTTCACATACATATTTGTGACACTGACCTTGTAGTCAGGTGGGATTCCAGTGTCACAACCGAGTGTGAATGTGTTAGGACTCACTGTTAATAATTCATCTCTCTTCTTCAAGCGGGACTTCATCTCTGACAATAAAAGATGTCTTTGGGCCTGAATAGGTTTTATTCTCAGCTGAATTAATTCTCCTGGTGCATTGTCCTGCCGTATGATTTCTCTGCAAAAAGAGAACAGGGCTTTGGGAATCGAGAATGTGCTTCAGCGTGGAGACACTGACACACTGTCCTCAGCTGAGATTGAATATTGTGATACTAGATGGCTTAATAGACAGGTCTTAACTCAGTTGACTCTCATCGACTGTTTGCAAACTGTAAAGGAAAATATACACAGAATCTAGTTCACTTAAAAAGCATAGTTAATAACCTGATGTTATCATACACTTCCTGATAAGTTAGTCACTTGTGGCTTTAATCTGTACAAATAGACTGAAATAAGTCGAGTAAAGTCTATAATGGACTGGACACCAAAGTTTAAACCGCACAAAGCAATGTTCTATGAGATTCTTGCCAGCTCGTGCATCCTGGTGTCCTAGTAGCTGAAAACGTAAAGATGCATAATCAATGTACTTTTGTTGATTTATACAAATTAGCCACAAAGTGAGGCAAACTTTTAACATCTTTTAACAAGGTTTTGTGTGCAGTGGAAATTACATTAGAAATAAACTGCTTTATTTTCACTCTGAGGGCCCTACTGCCTCACATTGTGTTATATTGCTTTTCACTTTGTTTCTTTTTTCTTAATTTTCTCTACTTTCTAAGTGTTATTGGTAGCCATTACTTATTCACGTCGGTGTAGACCAATGAGAATGTCCTTGATTTTAGACTGTGAGCATGTGATTGGCCAAAGTTCCCAGTATGTTCTGAACATGGCCATCTATTGACATCCTCGATAATGAAGCCAAGTTAGATCTTCTTTCTTCCACAAATGATTCTTAAATACCATCAGACGAATGAACAGAGTTTATCAATATCATTTCACTTTTTAAGTTTAGTGTCCAGAGTGTTGCCTTTTAGTAATTGTTCTGAGGCATTTCAACATTGTTTGAAGTTTGGACATAGTTAGAAGATGTCTTCCTTTTATCCTTTTATTTGTATGTTCCTATAGGTCAACAAATTTCAATGAGAAAAAAATGGCTTTGCTAAAATGAAAAATTGTTGTTGGCAAAAGTTGTTAAAAAAAGCAATTAAGGCATTAATTGCCCCTGAAGTATTTCAACTTTAAATTGAAGGTCACTTTTTAAAATGCTAAGGCCACAACATGAAATGAATGGTTATTTTTGGTCAAATTCTTTTTATTTTGTTGTATTGAAGCTTTTATTTGATAATTTGTTTAAAAATAAAAAATGTCACCACATAAGGGGTTGAAAATGTGAAAATGACCAAGTCATTGAACATATGCTATGTGTCAATTCATGATGAAAGATGAAACCACAAACAAAAATGTAACTTTAAAAAGTGAACAATAGCCATTACATGTTAGAATAAAGAAACTTTACAACAACACAAAAGTGCATATGACTGTAAAATGTACTGTTCTTTATCATTTGTAAGCTGTTTTCAACCTGTTTTTTTACACTGACATGTATATGTTTCGTATTGACTATTCTTTCAACCACAAAGAGCAGGTTTCGAGTCAGTCATGGTGCTCTGTGCCCTGGTGCCGTCTCGTCTCTCAGGGCTGTAATTCTGCGAGATAAGTGTCCTGTTCCTCTGCTGATGTGGGACCCATCCTTTCCATTCCACTGCATTACGCCTGTTCCATGTAGGCAACAACACACGGCCACGCTTCACTCTGACATCTATCACATATCCCAGGACACTCGCACCGCGAAGATAAACCAAGCCTTCATGACCATTCATCCCGTCAACTATCTGTGCAGTTTCTTATAATCTTCTATAAAATGAGAAGACTTGAAAAGGAATTCCCTTAGACGGCATTTTCCTCACTCTTTAAATATAGACCAATCCTTTGAGTCTGGACACAAATGAGAGAATGAAACAGAATAACGTTTCTATGATGTGGTGTTAGGCCACTATGGAGATTTAGATCAGCGTCACTGGACCCTGGCTTCATTCTCCAAGTCCCTAATCTGTACCTGATGTCCAAGTGCCATTCCTTGGTTTGATGTTCTGATGATGTTCACTATCTTCCATATTAAATATTGGTGTAAAATCTCACTTAGGTCTCCATTAGATCTGAGGGTGTCGACCATAGCATACTTTATGATCCTCATTACTTCCATCCATCGTTTTATTGAGCCCATATGTCCTATGGATCGGACAAGTGTCGAACAAAGACCACTCCTGTCAAGAGAGAATTTTTTAGAACAAAGGTGATCACTCAGGATACCTTTATATTGATTAGCAGTTCCCATGCCAACAAAATGCCTTCCACGTTAGAGAGCACAGTGGACTTGTTTGCTGTCAGGCTTTCAGCTCTTTACACAAAACCGCTTACTAAAAATACATTCAGTTAGAAAAGAATATTTGTCGAACTATTTTGGTCAGAGAGTGCTCATTTGACATGGACTTGATAAAGACAAAATTGAAGAGAGTGGTTTGTAAAAAACAAAACTGTTTTGAGCTGTTTCAAACATGGCCAGTGTTGGGACTAAAAACTGTCGCCAGCAGAGACATTCACAGTTTAGTTTACTAGTCCTGTTAGGAACCAATTAAATGTCTTATTTGTATGATGTTTTAAAAAATATACATGACTATATACAGTAGTTTTAGAAAGGTATAAAGAAGAATGGTAAGTAGCTGATTTAAAAAACAAAAAATAAAGTCTATAAAGTTTAGGTGTCCATAACAAGTGGCTACCACCTTAACTGACAAATTTTGTTAAGTGACAAAATGGAAAATAAGTGTCCCTAAACATCTCCAGGGTCAAGAACAAGAAGTCCTAAAAGTGATGGTACGGCCCCCTCAGAGCCCTGATCTCAACACAATCGAATAGTCTGTTAGGCATTACATTTGAAAGATTTGAGGGGCCTACATTGTTGGAATTCTGTCAGAAACTGTGCAAGTGGACCTAGAACATTTACCACATTTATACTTAACGTCATTTCTTCCCACTTGTGATGTATCATGCACTTTTAGACGACACATGACCTTGGAACAATGCAAATCCTTCTATAGCCCTTTGTATGTGGATCACTCCCACTGTCTATCTCTCTGTGTTTTTCTAAACGGGCTCTTCTCACTGACAGTCTGATCACGTCCCGCAGTGACATTCTCAGTCACCTGTTTTGCCTTATACATATTGGCCTAATGCCGAGCAGCGCTGCCGTCAAAAGTCTGCTGTCAACCACAGTTTCCGACCCTGTTTGCTGATGTCTTTCCTGTCGATGGAGCGCAGATGTCACTCGGGTCACCCGGGCTGCTGAACATATTGTATGACTAAAGCTGGGTTTCTCTGAGCCCTGACAAAAAAATCTCTCAGATCTTGTGTGGAGCCCAGGGACAGGAGCTCCTGCCAATGCTAACAATGATCCAAATAAACAAATAAACAAATCATAATCCAGTGTTTGAATCGACTGCTGTGCATTTCTTACACACTCAGTTTATGAGTCAATTAAAATTGTTTCTACACATCATCCAACACACGCTATCCATGATCCAAATATAAGTTAAGTTTAACACTTCATTTGTGAATCTTTAGCTTGTATGAAATGTACTCGACAGACCTCTGACCTCTCCAAACTTCGAGCACAACCTGAAAACACTCCAGCTTGACCTGAATACTGCCTAGCCAGTGAGGGAAAACCTTACTTGAATCCTCAAGTAAGGACTGTTTCTGTAAAACTGGCTACACTTTGGCATAGGCTACTATATAAGACTGTAATTTAAATGTGTGGTATCTTCCAGTTGGAGAACTCTGAGACCAGGCAACAGTCTGATCGACTTCAGGACTCAGAGGCATCCACCAAAACTGAGGATGACAACAACTGCTCCTCACTGTTTTTGGCTGATGTTCCCAAAGACATGAGAAAAGAAAAAGGCACTACTTCAATTGTCTCTGCTTTAGAGCTGGAGGAGAAAAACCAAACAGAACAAGCTGCCGTTCCGTGTACTCCCACAAAACCTGTCCTTCAAGTAATTTTTGAATTGTGTTGTACTCAGTTGCAAGCCTCAGTCCAAAAGCAAAAGTTTACATTTGTGATTTCTGTCTGTTCAGTTGAGCTCTGACATCGGGCTACAGTCCGGCCTGCCTCAGGATTCAGAGGAATCCTCCACTTTAGAGGTTGACAGAAACAAACTGGCTGCACCTACAAGCCACAAGAAGGCAAAGGATGCTGGAAAGGTTCTGCCAAAGTTCACCCAGCTTCCATCGACTCATGCTCGACTGGTCTGGGTCTTCAGTATCGTCAAGACGCCAACACCAGCTGTAGTTGGTACAAACACCCAGAGTGCCAGAGACGCTCAGAATAATATCACTCCAAAAGCAAAAGAATCCAAAGGCCTCATTAGCTTCTTCAGAAAAATCTTTTGTAAGGTCAGAAAGGTTTCTCACTTGACATGCTTGCATTGATCATCTTAATATTTAGCATAGGTTAATAGTTTATATTTCACTATTCATTATAAAGTCATGAATCATAAAAAATCACTCTGCTGAAAATGTAAAGTTAATCCAGTACAGGCCACGTTCAGAAGAAAAATCAAAAACCTTTTGCTTCTTCAGAAATCCTCTGATATGATAAATGACACACCTTAATAGAGTAGCATGTGTACATTTAATTACGTGTAATTAAAAGGGTCAGTTAATGAGGTAATAAAATGATGGTCTGTATGAGATGAGCAACATGGTAATAAAACCTTTGCCCATGTTTCACAGGTCTACACTGATCCTGTCAAACTTCTGTTGACCCAGATGTCGACAGAGACAAGACAAAATATTTTTTAAAGGTGACTGAAGGGATGTTGCTGATGCCATTAAAATGACAAATATCATTGTTTAGTGTGTCTAAGTGTTGTAGTTACTTATGATTTTAAATTCTATTCTCAGACCAGACTTAACACTATTTTTTGTCTCTCTTTTAAACACTGGTTGTCTTTGGTCTTGACTTTAACACTGTTTAACCAGGTTCCCAGTAATTGCATTTGGCAAACGTATGCTTCTTGGACAATCATTGGTCTATTTTACGAAGACAATAAAAGCTTGTTTAACACTTCACCAGTAATAACCTACAACAGCCTGCCTTCTCCACCAGTTGTAGCTTTGCCGTTTGCTGTGTGACAGATTATAAAAATGATTTGCTTGACAACATGAAGGTTTAAAAATATGAATGTTAAATGCAACATAAATTAAAGTTTACATGATTGCTTTTTAATCACTCAATATCGAAGAACTCTCCTGGTGTGTTTAATTGACTCGATTGATTGATACGATTGATTTTGAAAAAGACACTAAAACAAAGCCTTTTGTCAACACCATCAGCCTTTTCCCTAATATCAGTGCCACATAAGACAAGCCTTCACAGATGAAGCTCATTTCAGATCTCACATTTACTCAAGATGCACATTTGTGCCAGGGAGCCACTTTCCAATCCAGGGAATGTGCTCTGTGCTGTTTACCTCCCCTGCTACCGGACCCCCTCCCCTTCAACCCGCTTTCAAGCCCCAGTGGCATTCTTCCACTCGTCTGATGAAAGAGATTGCCGGGGTCTTGCGCTAATGAATTGGCATTATTATTAAATGATGTTTGTAAATTATGACCCAGTTTGCTCCCAGTGTACGGTGCACTGACTCAAAACCCACATCGTCAATTAGCAGCAGCAGCACTTGGGAGTGGAGTTAAAACTCTAGGTTGAAGGCTGGAAAGTCACGTATTCCATCTGCAGCTCACTAGTGCTACCTTGTGGTCCAAACCCTAAACAACATCATTGGTCTTTTTTTTTTAATATAATGTATAATTTTCTTGAAGCAGTGTCTTAAAAGATTCATCTTTATAATTATTCATTTCTATTCCAAGCCACAGCTCAACTCGAATATTAGTAGAACAAATGAGTACAGCGTCTAAAACATTACTTTTGCCCATTCCATTGGCGAGGAATTAAAGTTTCATAGGGTATTCAACTGGTTGGAGTGGCCTAAAGCAAGGATATGACAGCAAGCGTTAAGAATACATGCTTGCGAATCTAACAGCGGCTGCTTCATTAAGGCTGATTTCGTGTCCCCGTCTGCAGCCACATGGGGGAAGACGACTGGAACACATGCAAAGCACAGGCCCTCTCATCTCTGGGATCAAATGTTTCCTTTTCATTTGAAATTCTGCTTTGTTGTTAATGATGTTGACAGAGACTTCACTTGAAATTTTTTTTAGGGTTATTCTAATGCAGCCGGCATATGTCTCATTCAAATGTGGAAGTGGTAATTTAGCTTTTGATAGAAAATGAAGCCTATTTAATACATCTTGCTGATCTCTTTTGTGAGTTTCCTTTTTATCTGCTCAAGGTCATACTCACAGTGACACCTTGTGGAGACGGGGCCACAAACCCTCTTACACATGGCAGTATTTTCAGACGTATCGCTTTTGTGCAACTCTTCCTCTTTTCCGTCTTTTAGTTAATACAGCTGTGTCAACACTGCAGTACAGAAAGAGCTTATATTTGGCTTGGATTAAACATACAAATGCAAAAGATCTGCAAAAGCAGCCACATATCACAAAGTCATTACTGTGCATGTTTTTCTCTTTATGGCCAATTGATTTTGTGCACTTTTCCATTTAGCTGCACAAATTACCCCCAAGAAATAAACTGTTTTTAGTTTTTCTGTCCGGTTTGACATTTAATTTGGTAAAATATACTACTTTGATTAAAAATATTTCTTTTTCGGTCCTGGTCTGCGGTCATCTTATTTTTGTGATTGCTGGCCGAAAACGTTTTTGAGCACAACAAGCCTCCTTTAAGAACTTCTTTGAGTGGCCCAAGCATATTTCATTACGACAAAGAAAATTGTGCAAAAGCTGGACTATCCTGTTTGCTGTCCATATCTGTCCCCAATAAACAATATATTGCATATATTTATTAAGACCCAAGATTATAGGTAGTTTACTGTGGTTTCTACAGCCCCATAATGAAAATATGCATTGTTCACTTTTCACTAAAATGAAAAACATCAGTCAATATTAAGTTTTCATTTGCGAACAATGACATAGATATTTAAATTTCCATAGAACCCAGTAAAAGGAGCCATTACCTTCTGTAATGCTAGAGAAAAACATTTTTTTTTTTTTAAACAATCATGCATGAAGGAATAGGACATTTATTTATTCATGTTTAAAAGTAAGAAAATAAAAATTGTGTAAAATTGAAACTGCAGTATCAAAAACCTATTAATTTTCCGCTGCCATAGAGTAGACTAACAGCCAATAAGAACTGTCCCTTATTTGAATGGGAGCAGGCCTCGTTATATGTGAACATGTGATTGGCCAAAAACCTTCTCATCTATAACATTCCTTCTAACAATATTCTATTAGGTTATTAAACAACATGGTATTTAACAGTTTTTCCCAGTGTGGTGGTTAGCACTGCCACACAGCTGGAAGGTTCAGGGTTCAACTCCCGGGCCATGCTTGGGTGTTCTTTTTCCGGATACTCCAGTTTCTCCTTCCAACATCCGGATCCCGTTAGTGAGGGGAGCGGGGTACCTGGGCAACCCATGGTAGGGTAAAATAAAAATACAAATAAAGCCTAATCCATAATCCAACCTGTTTAATCTAGGTTTGTTTCCAGACAAAAGCTGTTTAAAGAGTTTAGAACGGAGGGACATCACAGACCAACATCTGCAATGTCACCATCAGACGTTACCAAAAACTACACTCTGCACCTTTAAGAGTTAAATTAATGAGGTATATTAAATAAGGTTCTGCTGTCTTGTAAATGGATCATAGAACAATTATTTAGACTTTCAAACATTTTTGATTTTGCATACCATCTCAGATTTCTTGTGTTGTAGAAATATAGATTGTAGCCTAGATTGAAAATTCAAAAGACACATGGTTAAATCGATAAGTGTCTGTCGTTACAGTCCTTCCACCGTCTGGGCTGTGAAGCTCAGGGCAGCCTGGTAGTGCACGGTTTATGTTACAGTTTTGCATGATTGGCTTCATTCCACTCCCCATACTTCACTGACCAGATGTCTGTCCCCCACAGCACAGCGCTATAGACTGTTCCCAGCTAATATACAGCTGCTCATTGAGCTCTCCCCCGCATATAATGTCAAGCCACTAGTGCATTTATCAGCTTTTCATCAGTCACATTATCAGTATGTGGGGGATAAAATTCTCAGGAAAAAGACATCATTCTCAGGACTCTGTCTCTGAATGTCCTCCCATTGTGTTTGACTATTCATACGCAGCTCAGCATCTGCGAGACCATTTCAAATTCAGCAGTATTTCATCAGATAGCAGCAATACCACCTTTCAATTTGGCATTTATTGAATGGTGGTATTGCTGGTCTTATGTACCAGGCATGTTCCGTCCATGACTGGTACATAATAGAAGAAAAAAAAAAAATCACTTAATGCCTATTTTTGTGGCACAACCCTGTAATTTGAAAAGGCTAGATTACAGTGCTTCTCTGTAAATAGCATTTGGGAAAACACCAGGATCACGCTGTCCTCTTAGAGCTCCTATTATTTCCTTAATGCTCCTTTAAGTGCCTCAGTAAAATGATATTATCCTAACACCTCCTTATCTGCAAACCTCTATCATTTGACTTTCACTGTGAGCCTCCCAATGTAAGTCCTCCCTGTGAGATGAATTTCACAGCTTGGTCCTGTCCAGACAGTGAGGCCACATTCCAGACCCGGCTTTGAGGAAATGATGTCAGTCCTGACCAGACCACCATGACTCATTAGTTTCAGGAGAAAATCTATTTGAAAGCAGTTCCAAGTGTCCTGCCAGAGCCACTTATGAGGAGATACACCTTTGCCAAATTAGCCACAGTTCCACCAAGGGGGTAGAGTGAGCAGTGGAGCAGTTTGGAAAGGTGACTTTTCTGATCTGGCTTGGTGTGTGGGCTGGCGTTAATGACACCACACAAATGGAGTTTTGAAAAGTGTGTGTGTTTTTGTAAAATACATCAACAGTATATAATCTGTATGTTATGGACAATAGAACAAACTTTATTAACTTGATCAATGCCTGCATGGAAGTCACAAGCTGAAGCTATATAAATACAATTAAGCAAATTACAAAATGCTGTTTTAAATGAAAACCGGACCCAATGCTGGTAAACAAAAAAGTGTATGCATTGATTATGTGGGACGTAAAATTACTCAGGTTTCATCATAGATTAGAAATAACATAGGATGTGGGGGTCATGTCCTTTTACATAGAGACAACCTTTCACTGAAGGGAACTTAGATCTATCATTTTATCACGATGTACAGTATGTCTTTGGATGTTGGAAGGAAGCATGAGTGCTTGGATAGAAGCCACAATAGCATGAGGAGGACATGTAGCATCCCACCTGCTGTGCTAACCCCTCTGTCACTGTGCACCTCTTTAACAAATTTAAGAAAGTGAATGAAGGCTCTTAGAGGCAGGAGGGTATAATATGCTTCACTGGAATAGACAGTAAGACATTGTTCCCATAAGTTTTAACAACAGACATTTGTGAACACAGTGGCACAGTGGTTAGCACTGTCGCCTCACAGCAAGAAGGTCCAGAGTTCAAGTGGAGTTTGCATGTTCTCGCCGTGCTTGGATGGGTTTTCGCTTGGTATTCTGGTTCCCCCCAAAACATGCTGGGTCCTGGTGGTTGCTGCTGAACAAATTTCCCCATGAGGATAACAAAGACATGATAAATAAATAAATAAACTGTACCTGTTATCTCTCTGTCTTTGCATAAACTAGACATGTTTTTTGATCTTTAGACACTCTAAAGTGAATTCTGAGTTTTAGTACCTTGTTAGCAGGCTGTAAATTTTTACTCACAAAGCATCGGAGCAGTGTATGTGGTATAATTTCTCAGCGCTGTACAGGATTGATGATGATTGGGGCTGTGGCACAGGAGGCAGTCCTGCACGCCGAATGTTCCTCAGTCCATCATGGCTCACTTGAGAACCATTCCAGATCATTATCGCTAATGTAGATATAATTTTCCGGCAGAATCTCCAGATATTTGCATTGTGATTGATAATGTTGAGCTTCTGGGGTACTGCGTTAAACAAGATATCACAGCAGAGCAAAAAGAAAAGTCCTGTTAGCTCTTGTGTTAGGAGTGGCACACATACGCATAGACTAACTACATATCAAGGCAAACATGAGCCAGCCACTGATTGACCTTATTATGGCAGCCGACTCCTACACATCTGAAAGCCTTTGTATGTGCGAGTGCACGGCTTCATATTGCACTTGCATGTCAAACATAAGCACATTGATTTTTAATGTGTAGGGATATTAACCTCAAGGTCTCCATGCCAACAATACTCATGTTTGCAATAAAGGCAAAAAAACTGGAACTATCATCTCCATTAAAATTACAATAGAGGATCATAAATGTTCAAAGATATTGAAATATTAATCATACAAGATGGTCTTCATGGTTCATTTATACAACATAATTGATTTTTAATGCCATTTTTAGCTGCGGTTCGTATAATGTTACTAAAAGAGATAACACAAATTCGATGTGCTTATTTATCTCTTTGGAAGTTTAGTTTAGTTTAAAGGAGCAGACTGAAGCCAAACACTGTCTGCAATTTGTAGCAGTTATAAGTCTATACTGTACAGGAAACCAGACACAGCCGGGTTTACATAAGTCTTGTGTTTCTTCAGAAGTAGAACCATATGGACCGTGTGCCATACAATAAATCAAAAATTATTTGCCAATTTTTGACCACTCCCAAGCCACATCGGAGGAAATATCAAACATGCTAAGGTTATTTTAAATGTTTTTAAAGTTCAGTGACCACACATAAATCTCCGGAGGACAGTGTGGAGAGCCAGCGCAGAGGAAGAGGAGGAAGAGGAGGAAGAGGAGGAGGAGGAGAGCTTGACCTTGTGAACTAGTCTTGCATTCCTGTGAGCTTGTGTATCTTGATGTATAACAGTGTGATTTTGAGCCTTCACAACTCCCTTTGCTTTCTGACCTCACTGTTTATTCATGCTCAGGAATCAGGGGGCTCCATAATGACCAGCACTTGACCTTTTTTTCACCATCTCTGACCTTTAAAGGCCAAACTCACTCTGCTGTTTCAGAGAGAGGAGCCACTGCTAAGTCCTGCTCCACATATAGTATTAGAGCCAGTGATGTTTCATTAGCAGCACATGGCACATACAAACGGTACATGTGAGTTTACATAAAGAAATTAATGGAGTACCGTAAGCAGAGTTTCTCTTTGGAGCTAAAGTAGAAGTAATATCTATTTTTAGGGATCAGTATAAGAAAAGATTGATATTGACACTAGGGCTGCATGATATTAGATATACAAAGAATGTTTGGAATAAAAAAAGTGATATGAGCTCTGATATTTGCATTGAAAGTTACAGTTTAAATGATTTAGAATTAGATCATATAAAGAAATACAAGGGACAAACTTTCACTGGTCAGTCATGAGTTATGACTAAATAAATATGAAACCAAACCAGAGTCTTCATCCACTTTATAGGGCTAAGGCATTAGGGACTAGGTAGTGGACACCATCTTAATATTTGCTTTTATTTTTGGTTTTATAAGTAAGGCATGTTAGATAGACTTTATTTGCCTTGCTTTTTTCCGTTTGTTTTTGAGAAAATAACACAAAAAGGCCGACTCAATCATCAGAATGTGAATTAGAAATGTAGAAATGCAAAATGTATTGTATTATAAAGCATTTTTTTATTTACTTGTACAACTGTGCTTGTAGGTGAATCTTTCCCATGAAATACAATATAAAAGTGCTGCATGACTTGTTGCCCCTCAACCAGCTCATAACAGACATTTGTGAAAGTCCACATAAGAAGACGGTTTTGGCAGAATGCCTTTACAGAGCCCCGAAAGCCACAACAGTAAAGCCCCATGACCACTGCGTCCAACGTGGAAGATTTCTTTTGTACATGCAACAGAGGTATCCGAGTGAAATAAGGCTCCCTCACTTGTGGTGGGCCTTTGAACTTGCAGCCAAAAGTGGCAATTAGAAGGATTAGGGCGGATGCGCTGCGGTCACCAGATTGCCAGTCTGCCGCTGCATTGCTCCTGGATCCTGGCTCCTGGCAGGGGCAACAAGTTCACATGGAGGACTCGGAGCATCCACACCCCGATGGAGAGATCCTTCAGTAAGACTAGGAAGAAGTCAAAGAAGAAGTGCTAACTACAAATCCAGCTGGAGCCACGCAACTGGAAAACATACAATTAGGTCATACCAACGGGCAGACGCTGGGAAAGTTTTTCTAAGGCATGAGGTCACGAGCTACTGTGAGAATTTGTCACAAGTCACTTCTGATACTGGAACCACAGCTTCTACTTAGATGACCATTGTAGCTTATATCATGGATTATACATAGATTTAGCTAAACAGACCAGAAAATAGAGATTTGACCTGAGGAAGATCTATAAGTGGTCGAAAAGTGTGCCAGTATTACTTTCTGAAATAAATATAGATGGAGACTTAGAAAAAATAACTATGCTGATCATTTAAATGTTGCCTCAGACATGTTTTCTCATTGCTTGTTTTTCAGTATTACAGTTGATCCCAACATGCAATATTCAGTGACGTTGCAACTTAACACTGAACAAAAATTTAAATGCAACAATTTTTTGCCCCCATTTTTCTTGAGCTGATCTCAAAGATCTCATTTAAAGGCTTTTTCTATGAACACAAAAGGCCTATTTCTCTCAAATATTGTTCACAAATCTGTCCAAATCTTAGTTAGTGAGCACTTCTCCTTTGCCGAGACAATCCATCCACCTCACAAGATTCTGATTAGAGCATGATCATTGCACAGGTGTGCCTTAGGCTGGCCACAATAAAAGGCCACCCTGCACATTTTAGGGTGGCCTTTTATTGTGTTCTTATAAATACTTAAATATACTTATAATTTTTTAAAGCCCCAGTCTTTGCCTTGGATAAATCTATGCTCTTTGGCTTTCCATTGCTTTTGTCTCCTCTCTTATAGCGTTCAACAAAGAAAACTTGAACTTTGCTCTAACTGTGAGCACACCCTAAAATGTGTGTTAGTGAGCACCCTAACACACATTTTAGTGCTCACTAACACAGATTTGGACAGATTTGTGAATAGTATTTGAGAGAAATAGGCCTTTCGTGTTCGTAGAAAAAGTCTTAGATCTTCGAGTTCAGCTCATGAAAAATGGGGCCAAAAACGTGTTGCGTTTAAATGTTTGTATATAATAATTGTATCTGAATGTGTCAGGTAATAATACATTTTGATGAGCATTTATGCTGATGACACTGTATAACATCAAGTTGGAAAGTCGCATAATCAGAATCAGTATCAGGTTTACTGCCAGATAAAGGGAAAGGTTTACACATTACAAGGATTTGTTGAAGCATGTTGGTGCAAATACACAGAATAATGTTTCAAAAAATATTTAGAAAACAACTAAGATAAATACTATAAGCTATAAGAAAAATATGAAAAATATAGACACTAAAAGGCAGTATATTTTTGGTGCATGAACATGAATTTTACAGAATAGAGCTGATGGCCCGGCGCCTCCTGAAGAGAGTCGCTCAAAAAGTCTGAGAGAGGGGTCTGCTGCAATGAACATAAATCATAAAAAAACATGCCTTTTTATGAGTGGATGTGGGCATTATTATTATTATATTATTTATTTGATTGCAACAGGGCATGTTGATGAACATACACACGTGGACAATGAAAGAAAAACTCACAATGGTCACAGAAAAAACTTTATTCTGACAAAAGTAATAATAAATAAAAATTCTATGAATGTTAACCAATGAAAGTCAGACATTGCTTTTCAACCATGCTTCAACGGAATTATTTTAAAAAATAAACTCATGGAACAGGACAGTTAAGAGATGTTGGAGAATTATCCATTCTACATATATGTACAGATCTTAATTAAGGTTAAAGGGACATTCTACTTGTACATTTTCCAACAAGAGGTAATCTACAAGCTTAATCTTTGCTGAGTACATGTCTTGTTTGAAAGAAAGCCATGAAGAAGAACCATGTACATTTGTATTTTGTATTTGTGTGTATGTTTGTGCTGTACTCATTTCATATGAATCCAAAAGTCACATAGGCATTCATAATATGTAAAGAAAATCAGACAAAATTGACGGTACCCCTAGAAAAGACTGTAAATAATGTGACCAAATGGACATTTTAATTCAAGGTGTGTGCACTAATTAGCATCACAGGTGTGTACAATCTTGTAATCAGTCAGTGGGCCTATTTATAGGGCTTCAGGTAGTCACTGTGTTGTCTGGTGACATGGTGTGTACCACACTCAACATGGACCAGAGGCGAAGGAAAGAGTTGTCGAGGAGAATAGAAAGAAAACTATAGACAAGCATGATAAAGGTAAAGGCTATAAGACCATCTCCAAGCAGCTAGATGTTCCTGTGACTACAGTTGCACATATTATTCAGAAATATAAGATCCATGGGACTGTAGCCAACCTCCCTGGACGTGGCCGCAGGAGGAAAATTGATGACAAATCAAAGAGACGGATAATCCGAATGGTAACAAAAGAGCCCAGAAAGACTTCTAAAGAGATCCAAGGTGAACTCCATGCTCAAGGAACATCAGTGTCAGATCGCACCATCCGTCATTGTTTGAGCCAAAGTGGACTACATTTTGCCAAGGCACATCAGCTCTATGTTCACAGACGGAAAAATGAAGCATCTCAAGAAAAGAACACTGTCCCTACTGTCAAACATGGAGGAGGCTCTGTTATTTTCTGGGGCTGCTTTGCTGCATCTGGCACAGGGTGTCTTGAATCTGTGCAGGGTACAATGAAATCTGAAGACTATCAAGGGATTCTAGAGAGAAATGTGCTGGCCAGTGTCAGACAGCTTGGTCTCAGTCGCAGGTCATGGGTCTTGCAACAGGACAATGACCAAAACACAGCAAAAACACCCAAGAATGGTTAAGAGGAAAACATTGGACTATTCTAAAGTGGCCTTCTATGAGCCCTGACCTCAATCCTATTGAGCATCTTTAGAAGGAGCTGAAACATGCCGCCTGGAAGCAGTTTGCTCATGAGGAGTGGGCCAAAATACCTGCTGAGAGGTGCAGAAGTCTCAATGACAGTTACAGGAATCGTCTGATTGCAGTGATAGCCTCAAAAGGTTGTGCAACAAAATATTAAGTTAGGGGTACCAACAATTTTGTCCAGGCCTGTTCCATGAGTTTATTTTTTAAAATAATTCCGTTGAAGCATGGTTGAAAAGCAATGTCTGACTTTCATTGGTTAACCATTCATTGAAATTTTATTTATTATTACTTTTGTCAGAATAAAGTTTTTTCTGTGACCATTGTGAATTTTTCTTTCATTGACCGAAGGGTACCAACAATTTTGTCCACGTGTGTACATCACAGAGACAGCCACATAGCCTTTTGTAGTTTCCGTGACAGTGGGGAGAGCAGGAATCATACCACCAACCTTCTGGTTATAGAGCCACCGCTCCACCACTGAGCCTTCCATTAGCTGTGTAACAATATAACTCTCTTTGGGTTCACAAATTGTTAACAATAGCTAAGACTTCTTTTACCCAAGTCGTGACCCCCCTAATGCAATACATATTTCCATATGGACCATTGATGAATAGAGTCCACGTAAACACACACCCTCACACCGAAATACCCTCACCTCCCATTCTCTGATATAAACACTGAGTTAACCCAAAATAACTTATAAAAGGCAGTTTGTGTGGCTTACTATAAATGGGTCTTGCGTGGCTTCCCATCCTCTCGTCGTCTCCATTACGCCTTTGTCTTCACTATAAATCAATATCTGTCTGGCAGTGTGTTTGTGTGTTTGTGAGTGCGGGGCTCTTGCCGTTGACTGTTTTTGCAGAGCGCTGCTGTGTAATTTAGCTAAATGGCACTTGCACCCAGTTTACACTGAGATGGTAAACAGTCTGGCTGGTAAAAAGGGAGTGTGCTGATAGACTAAAAGCATGCAATCAGCTTTAATTGGTACTGCGGACTATATGTGCAGTCCAATACCTACCTGGAAGTCTTATTTTAGTTCAATTAGAAGTTTTGGATGACATTCACTTCATCTTGATATTTCTGAAAGATTTTTAAAGCATTGTAGCATTTCTACATCTCAGTGTTAAAATGCATTACTAACTGACAAAGCTGACAGAAAGCCAAAATAACTGAGTCACATACTATCCTTTTAAATTCTCAAAAAAAGTGTGGTCACCCTACTTTATGATCTCTTCAAAAGTCAATCATATTTGAAATAAAGTCTGGAACTTGTTTGAGAATACATCACTTTACACTTTAACAGTTGTTCTTTATTTAGTATTCTGTTGTTTCAGAGAAAATGTTTAATGAGTACATTACTAAGTGGCTCTTTATCAAACACCTAATTTATGGATCACACTCACATAGACACAGTTCTTATATAATGATAAGAAGAATTTAATTAGTTTTTACTTCCTTTGAAGGTCCAAGACCAAGTTCCTGCTTCCAGTCCAAAAAACACACCCAACCACCCACTGACCCACAAACACTGAAAGGCATCCGCGCGCAGCCGTACCCGACACTTCCTCTCCATTATTTGTGTTCCGTCTCAGTACTTTTCCACTAAAAGCCTGACTCACAATTGCACTGTGGCTGAACCCAGATACCCCTACCCTGGGCCCGCTTATCCAAACATAATCCCAGAAATGTACATTGGTTAGTTATGCAGCACATTGTATGTGTCTGTCACACAGAGATTTGCTGTTGTGTTCTTTTGATCAAGTGTCATACTCTGCTGCCTGACAAATGGCTCTAGTGAATAAACGCAGACCTAAACAACTCTGCAGTACATTAGCCATTTGGTGTGCCTGTTTAAACTATTTCCTATAACAGCATTTCAATAAATATGTCCTAGTAAAAATTTACATTTTTCCCACTGTCCCAAGTAACATGTAAACCAACATTTACAGATACTTTCTTATTCATAGGACTGACCAATGTATACTATTCCCTTATGGCTCAATTCACCAAACCAAATGTTGGGTAGCGTAATTTTACTCTAAACTTTATTTTTAGTTTGAAAAGGCTTTTCATGGATGTGTCTAACTTAAACAGAGGCTGTGCTGTCTCCAGTGTCGTCTTCTCATATTCTTTAAACACAAAGCTGGCACCAGTGGTATGCTCTGCTACACTTCTGTCTCAAAAACCATGATCCCCACAAATGCCCTAACAGAGGCATCTACATTCTCCCCTCACCCCAAAACCTAATTTAAATGGTTTGTTTAGTTAGAAAGTGTAGCCCAAAATCACTGTTTGTCACCAGGCACCCTGCAGTTAGTGGCACATGTTGTACTTTATAGTATCCAATTCCCATCTTCACTCTCTGACCTCGAGCAGAACTGGGTTAAACAGGGAGAGCGTGGTCTTAAGGTTTGTTCAGCTTTCTCTTTAAAAACACACTCTAATGCAATGAATTGATATAAGCTCTCAAACTATTTTTATGAGTCCTATCCTGCCCCTGTATAAAGTCGTTTCTGTGTGAACCTGCTGGTTTCCTCGGTATGTTCCTGCATGCATGCCTGGGATCAATGTCACCTTTCACAGACTCTGGACACAAGGCAGACTGGGAAATGATGGCTACAAAGGGCTTCTTTGAGAAACAAGCCTTCCCCCGTGCTCTCCTGCTCCCCTCTCCTCTGGATCCTAGTTGCGACTCAGATATTCAGCCCTTCCCCCGGCAGTGAACGTGCATCTAGTCAGGGAGTAAGTCAGGCAGGGCTGAGGTCTGGGAGGCAGGTCTCTAGGGGGTTGTGGGAGCTGTGAGATCTGATAAGATAGTAAGTGCTGAAATGTTTTATGTCAACTCCAGAGGGTGCACATTTGAGCTCATATACCTTTCCTGGTATAGGTCGTCTTATCTGTCTGGTCAGATCTCCCCATTGTTCAATCCCTACTCTTTTAAAGGCCATCAGTGTTTATAAAGGTTTCCCAGTCCTTCTGCTTTGCAATAACATAAAGTTTGTCCAAAATCAGAGTCAATTATTTCTTCTTTAAAGTTAGCTTCCTGCATGTTTTTATTTTATCAGCCATAAACCAAAGCCCATGTTTACTCATGGCCCCCAAGGTAAACTGAACTACATTTGCACTTAACATACATCATCACACCACACCCACACCTCCTCCACTGCAAGTCCCAACAAAAACTCCTCCAGCCATGGCCTAATCGTTTCTACATGTGAAAAGTTCACTGGAGAAAAACCTGAGACTTGGATGACTTGCACTAAAAAGAGATGACATAATGGTGTGTGTAGCTGAGTGAGTACTTCTAGAGACAACTCTATGGCATAAATCCAATGCATTTTTTTAAATTTAGGCTTTTATTGTTTTTTGACAATAAGTTAAACAACTTTATCCACACACTTCTGTGGACAAACAGAATATTGTACTTCATGAAACACAATTTATTAAAAAAGGATTTTGTATTGTTTTAAGTGTACATAATTACAAAAATAGTCAAAAGTCACAATTTAAATCATTCTGTCATGGGTAAAAACATCAGTTTACAGTCCAGCAAATAAGACCTTTAAGACAGAACAACAGAAGGCCAGCACCAGAAGCAGGTTCTACAGTACTAAAAGGTTTAGTGAAAAACCCATTGTTACACAAGGCCCTTCTGCTTATCAGCAGACTAAATCTTTGAAGTTACCAGTGTGTGTACAGACCTCAGAAAATAATAAAATAATAAAACAATAAATTACTGTCTTGTGTTTTTTTGTACACAATTAGCCTGTTGGTGTTATGTGTGTCTTATAGTGTGCATCTTCACTTCCCTTTCCATTTTCACTCTGTTTGACAGAGATTTAAAGAATGTACTTTTTAAAGCATAGCTTTAAAATGTATTAGACAAATTCTTGGGCACAAATCAAGAAACAAAACATGATAAAGAAACAAAGCTCAGTAAGAAGTCTTATCAACAGTTCAGGGGTCAACAAAGGACACTGCAATGTAGCGAGTGCCATTGGTGGTGGGCAGGCCTTCGTGCAGGTGAGTCAGACGTCCTGGGTGCATGAAGCTCCAGCCTTTCCTGGGCGACTCAATGGAACAGTTGTATCTATGGAAACGACAACCGCCTCCCTACAAGACATAAGAACATATTAATTAACAAAACCTTTTCACCATGCTGCTACTCCGTCCTCTCTATACACTGGAAATCAAAAAGGCTTATATAACCAACAGCCAACAGAATTTTCCTGAAAGTGATATCTCACCTGAAAGTCTGTGTCTTTGTGATTGAGGGCGATGTTGATCGTGAATGTGGAGGAGTCATGGTGGGGCCTCAGGTACGCCTGCCTCTCAGGAGTGTATTTCACCACAAAGTTCATTACAGCGTATCCCTGTAATAATAGAACAGACATACTTCATGCAACCTGACAGTTCTGGGCCATCAAGGCTGATTATTTCTGCTTGTAAAAACACGCCTGATGATGTATGTATTTCTTTGACCATGGGCTCCTCTTTGCGTTTCCTCTAATTTTCCACTAACCTTGGTGTAGTAGCCAGAGAAAACCTTTAGCGTGACTGGTGATATGAACTCTCGAAGGAAGTGTAGCCACTCTTTTTCATAACCAATTTGCTTCATATGAATATCATCCGTGGGTACAGTTTCATAGCCACCAGTGATTCGTTTGTCCTGAGAAAAAAAGAAAATAAATAACATTGCAGCTTGATTAATGATGGAACATATGACCCACCATCCTGCAAGTGTGTAAGTAACAACAGTGATGTGTCTGGTGTGTGTTCAAACTGCAGGGTGTGCAGTTGTCTGCCTGCATAACACTTAATGACCCATACAGCGCAGCCTTTTCCCATAAGCACTCATTTATCCTTCCGGGCAAACTTTTAGACATATTAATTACCAATTTAAAACTACATAAAACAGACCACATGAATTAGACACTATAAATACATCTTTATAACCCTATGTTCTATTATACAAAGACATTCTGCATATTCCATGTGGTAATGCATATGTGGGATGGATTAGATTGAAAAACATTTAGCCAGCACAATATTTTAACACTTTCTTGTTTTGAAATGAACACTGTCTTCATACTGCTTAATTCATCTATGGTGTATCCTAATTAAAAAAATTAACTGGAGTGCTTTGTTCAGTGACACTCCAGTAACAGGACTGACCTCATGTCTGCCTCCAGACCATGAACCGTAGTGCTCCATCTCCTCCACAAGTTCATCACAGGCCTTCTCTGTTAAAACCGGAAACCAGAATACATCTGGACAAGGCTGCAATAGATACAAGCACAAAGAGACCACTGAGAACTCAGACATCTCCACCTCGCAACAGAGCAAACAGTGTATTGTACTGAGAGTTATGCACATGCACACCTCTTCTAAGAAGTTCTCTGTGAAAATCCGAGTGTAGTTTTGGTGAATGTACTTCTCCTTCCAGTCCTGCAGTGAATAGAGAAAGTGTTTGGGTTTAGTAGCCATTTTTTATGGACTGTTTGCTGACCTGCATACCTCACATAGTTAATCCCCTCTCCCACAGAACAGGTCCCAGCACGTACAGGCCCAAATCCCCAATGCTTATCTTTCCTCATCTTATCACTCCTATGTCATTATTTCAGAACTATCCGTAATCCTTCCATTAAGACTAATAACATTTACAGGTGACTGCTATTCACAATAGCAAAGAATAATGAGCTGGCATAATGACTTACCACTGGGTTTTCGAATATCTGCCACAAGTCATTGTTATAATGAGAAATGTTATAATTGGCTGTGGAAATTAGCCTCCCAAAGTCATGACGGTTTGTTATGTACATGAAGACTCCCTGCAGCAAATGAGGAAAAGGGTTCAGTCAGTTTCACAGAAAGTTGGGAGACATTACAAAGCAGGTATCTCTGTAATAGATCCAAATCTACACACACACAATCCTGCAGAGCTACGGTGCAAGTCTAATTGTGTAACTGTGAATGACTTTATAAAGTTAGCAGAAAACTTACTAAAACATATAACTACAGGAGAAAAGTGCATGTCACAATCAAATGCTTGATTGGTGGATAAAACGACAGGGGTGTGGGTGCCATATAAATAATCCAGGATTATTTATGGTTGTGGGAGTGGAGGGCTGCAGGGGTTTGAGATGAGAGGAGGAGGGAAAGGGTTGGGTCAAAGCGAATCCAGGAATGATGATTCCCTTTAGAGTGAAGTGTGAGTAGGTTTGGTCTTGATGAGGAACATTTGGACTCACTATCAGACTAGGCTTACTATAGTATAAAACAAGATCAATTGGAGAAGATTGAGCAATGAACAACATACAAAATGTATAAAATCTTGTGGAGAAATTGTGCTATAGACAAGATTGTTGATTACTGGAGCCTAGTCTGAGATCAGTCTTTGGTGGAGAAGGAGCAGATGGTTACGGTTGTGCTGTGAGGGCTGGGTGTTTGAAGTAAAGCATCAGGACAGAGGACTTGCAATTGGACTGGCTCAAAGTCTCCTCCTTCAACTCCTCTTTGACAGATTTAAGAAAAACAACAGGTGTTTTGAAGTGTTTTTGGACATAAATTCACTGACCACAAGTTGCCAGGCATCCTTAATGTTGCTATTGACTGAAAATATTTAAAACATACTACAGTATATTCTAATAGCCTTTTGCACATAAATCATGTCTGCATACACTATAAATAAATTGCTATGAGCTAAGCCATTGGATATGTTTCCAAAGCAAAATAATCAAAACAAATGGAAACCTTCGGGGGCCTGAGCATATGGAAGGATTCCGGAGAAGGGGAGTCTTTTTCTCTGTGACTGGTCTAAAATAAAGGAGAAGCATTATGTCAATTAGATAACACGAGTCGTTTCAAAGTCAGAGAGAAAGTGACAGTTGAGATACATGTGTCACATACACAGCAATGGAGGAGGAAATATGCCTGCATGGTAAAGGAGCAAGATTCCCTCTGAAGCTGATGTTTTTATGGATTAATGTAGGAGATAGGAGACACCAGCAGGAGCATGCTGGGATAAAAGGACAGACAATCCAAAGGTGCAGCATTTGGACATATGCTAGTGATTACTGATCGTACGAGAAAGGTCAGTTAGTGACAGAGGCACAGACAGAAAAAAGGTTTATACATAAAATGAGATGTTAAAAGAGAAGAAATGTTTTTTTCTCAGCTTGCCAGCCAGGTATTGTGACTGTGTGCACTGTCTCTGGTCACATGACAAATAGGACAGGAGGCGGATGATGGATTTAGAAATATATGCCGTGTAGAAGCTCTTAATGCACCACAGAGGCCTCCATAAACACAGGAAAATCATGCCGTGGTGACAGACAGAAGACAAACCACATACTGTATACTTGCCAGCGTTTCGTCTTGTTCACTGCACTGTTGACTTTATCAAGGTTAAGATTCATTCAGAGCATTTCTACATGTTCAGCCTATTTTACTCTCAATGTAGCAGCTGAATGCCCTTGTACAGACATCATTAACAAATCACTGTTCTAGATTAAATAACGAGAAAGCTCTTACTACTTGAATCTCCAAAGAGGGATGGTTTTGCATTCTTACCAGCTCTCTGGCATTTCTGCAGAAAGCCATATCCGGGTCCAGTTTCTCCAAAACAAAGTGGTTCCTCTCTTTCAGTTCATTCCTCAAGGCAGTGCCCTTGACAAGATATACATGTGCCATAAAAGGAATGTTCCACACGCCCCTAGAAACAACAAATGGAGAAAAGCACTCATTTAAAAATGTGCAATCAATCTTGGGATGTATGAAGATGTTGCTCTTTCTGGTTTAGGTTGTAACTTGATAAAAAGCGTCCACATTGGGTTTTCTTATCGTATTACATGCTTGACTTTCTAGTTGTTTGATAAATATTGGAGTAATGAAAAAAATCAGAGTAAGTGAAGTAACAATTCAAAGCCACAAGTATTTAAATGTATGGTTCTTGCTCAAACGTGAGATACAGTCTATGGAGAAAAAAATGCATCAACGTTATAATAACAACCACAACTTGACAGGTTGAGCTGTGACATTTATATTTACACAACTTCAACATTCCCTGCAGCACTACTAACCCCTTTCATCATCTTATTGTAAATACTCTCTCTGAACTCTCAACTTAATGCTCAATCTAAACCTAATGTTGTTTGCCATTTCTGATGAGCAGTTGGGCTCGCCCTTTGGTCAACTCCTGCTGTGACCCAAAGCTTTGTGCTATTCTCAAATCCGGTAAAAGTAGACCCTTGTCCTGCCACAGGTTCACGGGAGATTAAATTGAGGTTTCTCCTGTGGCTGGTTCATGTTTATTCCTTTTCTGCATGAGCCTCATTTCACATTATTTTTAAATACAGATGTTTTAGTTAAGCCAAACCTTCTTCAGTGCTTTGATGCTTTTTTAGAAATTGGGATAGGTCAGATACTCCATAAACATAAAGCTTAAATGCTTTGCCGACTATTGATGCGGCTCGTTCATGATCGTGATGTAATGCTAAAATGAAGATGAGTGAACCGTGAGACGAATGACAAATGCCGTGAGTGCGGTACCGTTGTCCCGCTGACTTACACACGTTTCCTCTGCACAATGTCGACATAATCTTCGGAGCGAGCGTAGTAACCGTCCAGACTCAAGGCTCCCCAGAAGTTGGACCACAGCTTGCCGTGACGAGTGACAAGGGGGCCAATTATTTTTCTGTAGCGAAAGCAGAAGTGGAGAGATGGTAATTCTGTCAGAGTAGATAAAACTCAGACATCTCCCAGACAGCTAACCACCTAATGTACTAAGATCATTACTAAAAAAAACACAGCGTTGTGTGTTTGGAAGTTCAACCTCTGTGTGGAAAGATGCATTTATGTGCATAACACGAAGCAAGCCCATATATCATTCTGGGCTGAAGTCAAATAAGTATATCTTGCTTGAGAAGGCATAATTCTTCTTGTGGCTAAACAATGTCCCATATGCTTTTAACTTGACAGAATCCCCCAAAACATAATTGATACAAGGTTATATCATGATGCAAATTTTGTAAAAATTTTGACATTACACTTTCACTGTCTCTATGCCAGCAGAAAATTCCCATGCGGCTCTTTAAATATCCCAAAGAGGGCTTCTGCTCGGCATGCCTTGAACAGGTCACAATACAATGCCACAGCCACATTGACATCTAGTTATACGCCTTCCCAATCATGCACTGCAGCGGGGAATAAAAGGGTTTGCATGTTTGTTTTTTTGTGTAATGCAAAGTGGCATTTTAGTGTGAGAGCAACAGATCTTCTCTATGTTTCCATGCAGCTGGGTCAAAACAGGAAAACCATAGCGGTGTATTTTTAAACTTTTATTCGGCCTGCCATAATGTTCCTGCGGTGTTGTGTTGGTGTGTTGACAGTTGTGAACTGTCAAGAGTTTTGCTACTGTCCTAGCACGTCTTTGTTTACCTGTTCTGTTCGATGAGCAGCTTCAGTGTCTGTCTACTGGTGAGCATCACGTCGGAGTCTATGCTGAAGTAGTAGTCGCATGTGGAGTCCTGTCGACAAAGATCCCTAATGCGGAAACACACGCAGGGCAGAGAAAGTGGTTATCATTCAATGTAGGGGTGATTACAGTCAATGGAGTACTTTGAATAATGACAGTCAGGATTTCAAATTCATCAGCTCCTAAATATAAGATGTCACAGCAAATTGCAGACTGGCGGACTATCTTTAAGCCTTTAGTGGATAAAGTGATTTCACCAAGATTAGAGGCTGCTAATAAACCGTCATTACAGGCTGGTCCTGACCCGTGCTTTTACACATGACGTGCTCTTGATAGGATCTCCGTAATGAGACCCCGCAGATTGAATTATTGCTGTGACAACAGTCTGTTACTGAACACTGAGCAGGGAGAGGAAGGACACGTATATGAATAATAAAGATGTAGGCAGCACCTGTGAGACTGCAGTCTGCTACTCTTCTCAAGAGGGACATATATTGTACTGACAACATTCTTATAAACTATATTTGTATTTAATGCAATAAGAGCCTGTCACTGCTCCCATGCAAACTACAATATATGTTAGAATTATATACAGAATGAATTGTATAATTTACTTATTTGATGGCTATAGTTACTTGTGACCAGTTTAAATTTACACTCACCTAAAGGATTATTAGGAACACAATACTAATACTGTGTTTGACCCCCTCAGAACTGCCTTAATTCTTGATTCAACAAGGTGCTGAAAGCATTCTTTAGAAATGTTGGCCCATATTGATAGGATAGCATCTTGCAGTTGATGGAGCAAAGGTGCTCTATTGGGTTGAGATCTGGTGACTGTGGGGGCCATTTTAGTTCAGTGAACTCATTGTCATGTTCAAGAAACCAATTTGAAATGATTGTGACATGGTGCATTATCCTGCTGGAAGTAGCCATCAGAGGATGGGTACATGGTGGTCATAAAGGGATGGACATGGTCAGAAACAATGCTCAGGTAGGCTATGGCATTTAAACAATGCACAATTGGCACTAAGGGGCCAAAAGTGTGCCAAGAAAACATCAACCACACCATTACACCAGCAGCAGCCTGCACAGTGGTAACAAATTGTAGCCTCTTTTTCCTATTTGTAGTGGAGATGAGTGGTACCAGTGGGGTCTTCTACTGTTGTAGCCCATCCGCCTCAATGTTGTGCGTGTTGTGGCTTCACAAATGCTTTGCTGCATACCTCGGTTGTAACGAGTGGTTATTTCAGTCAAAGTTGCTCTTCTATCAGCTTGAATCAGTTCGGCCATTCTCCTCTGACCTCTAGCATCAACAAGGCATTTTCGCCCACAGGACTGCCGCATACTGGATGTTGTTCCCTTTTCACACCATTCTTTGGAAACCCTTCAAAGATACATTCTTTGTAGAAATGGTTGTGTGTGAAAATCCCAGTAACTGAGCAGATTGTGAAATACTCAGACCGGCCCGTCTGGCACCAACAACCATGCCACACTCAAAATTGCTTAAATCTCCTTTCTTTCTCATTCTGACATTCAGTTTGGAGTTCAGGAGATTGTCTTGACCAGGATCACACCCCTAAATGCACTGAAGCAACTGCCATGTGATTGGTTGATTCTTGCATTAATGAGAAATTGAACTAGTGTTCCTAATAATCCTTTAGGTGAGTGTATTTTACTTCATTTATACTACATTGATTCAAGCCAATACCTCGGAGAGATGTCATATAGAGAAAGGATGCATACATGCCCATGTTTCTGGCTTCCCCCTGGCTCAGATTCTCCTCTGGTCCCACAACCTTGAAACTGCTGAACACATTTCTGTTGTCGACCGGGAAACACTTCTAAGTTCTACTAAAGGTTATTCAAGATTCAAGATTCAAGATTCAAGATTTCTGCACAAAATTATATACAGCATATATAACCAGCAGTGAAATGTGAGTCAGGTCCGCTCCATGGACAGTGCAATTATTTAGGAAAACACACAGATGAAAATATACATAAATGTAGCTATGTAAGAATGAGATAAAAGTAAACAATAAAAATATAAGAATAAAATCCAAAAAATATAAATCCTGTAATGTGGGAATAAATCTAGATCAGAAATAATGTACATGAATGTCAAACTGTAGACTTAAAATATTAAAAAATGTACAGGGATGTACAGTGTGCATATATGCATTTAGCTGTGGTCTTAAATATTAAGATACACAGGAAGGTGCAGGAAGCAAATGTGCAAAACAGTTTGTTACAGGTTATTATAAAGTCTTAACTCAGTAGTCCTTATTTACGCAAAACTTCTTTCCAGTGGGATTCTTCTTAGCTGTGTGTAGCTCCATTGAGTGCACATGCTTCTCAGTCCTCATTAACATTATATTAACATTACATTAGCATAGCTTTAACATTGGGTGCTTATGAGACTAGAGTTAAACTGAGAGTCTGGACTTGCATAATCATAAACAGACATTAAACAGTTCAGAGGCGACAAACCAGGAAATGAGTCAACTGCAGCAATTATGCGGTTGTTCTATGGCACAAACAAAAAATACTAAAACACAGTGAACAAATATGCAAGTATGTATTGGCCTCATGCATGGTTTTAAAGTTTGTCATTTTTTTTTTTTAAATTCTTTAGTCTATCAGAAATTATTTTGTTGTAACTTAACTTTATCATAAAAAATAGTCTTAGTTTTTAGGGTTTGTTTTTTAAAAGATTTTTTTCCAGTTAAAAAAAAAATATATATATATATATATATATATATAAGATTGAGGCCCGTTGTAATTTTCTGTTTTCATTTTTACATAAATGTAATGCTTTTGACCTTTATTGTATTCTACAGTAGTCACAAGAAAGACAACACAAACTAAGGGGCATTCAGTTCAAAGATGAGAAGAGAAATGAAGGAAAAAAGCTTTGGACAGAGAAGACAACTTTTTTCCCATGACTGTGCTCCAGCCCACACAGCTCAGTCTGGACCTGTGATGACCAGTTCACAGTAAAGGCCTGGGCCAAGGATAAAAACACAGCCGAGCACAACGGTCTAATTTGCAAGTTCCGCTTCTGGCACCAAGAAAATGCTCACATGAGTCGTGCCAGTGTGCTTGAGGGATACAGTGGGCATTCAGAGAAATCTCTCAGAATGGATAGAAAGACTTAACTAAAATGAAGACACTTGAATTGTGAAATGAAGGCTTTTGAGTTGATAATAGCCTTGTAAAGAACTATCCAGTAGTGGCCTGAACTGAATAGGTGAGTTCTGAACATAAAGACTCTCTCTGAGATGTTCATTGTGCAGCTTAGTTTGTATTGAACTAGCTCCAACTATTGAGGCTTATGGAGTAATAACTGTGGGTGTGTAGGGTTTAAACACACACCAGTCTAACTATGAGGTTAACATTCAGAACAGAAATATAAACTATCATCCTGAGTTTCTTCAATTATTTTGGGAGAAGCTGTGTCCCGTGCGTTGCTTGACAGTTGCAGCCACACAGACAGAGACGTTTCCTAGAGCCTGCCATTCCTTCTGTCTAAACATCGGCAAGCTTGGTCGAACTCTGTGACAAATTTTCAGCGCAACCACTCCAAGTTACTGTTGTGGACGCAACCCACACCGTGGCAGCCTGGCCGACAGTGACACCCCTTTTAATGAACCCTTCTGAAAACCCCACAAGCCATATCCTGCACCACAGCAGCCCCGGGCTTCCTTTTCCCTGAGTGCTTGAAAAGGTCCAACAGACACGCAATCTGTTTTTTCTGGAAAAGGGAGTGTACTCCACTGAGTCTTGGTTATCTGTATAAACTTGGACGAGGAGAACACCATTTATTCTGTGTATTATATACTGTACACTCGGGACAGTCACTGATAAACGGTGTTGGGGAAATTTAGATTTAATATCTTTAACTGTATAAATGTCCCTAATCTCAATTGGGCCTATCTAATTTATGGCCTATCTATTCGTGAGAGATAGTAGAAACCTTCCACCTGTAGCCTGTTTAGTCTAGACAAAGACATTCAAAACATCTTAACAAAGGATTACTTTCCACATAATACTAATGGAATAACGAGAAGCATATTTTTTATTTATTTAATGATACAATGTCCTTACTTGACACACTTACTTTTAACTCCGACAAATCCACAGTGTCATCGTCGCAGTGGCTGCAGCCATGTTCATAGTTCCAAACATTGGGGACATAGTTGGCCAAGTAGTTCAAGTACATCTGTAGAGGGAAGAGAAAATCGGATTGACTGACTCTCTATAAAGGTGTAATGAACAAAAAAATGACATGTCATGGTTTCAGTAGGAATCTAAAATCTATCAATTGGCATAAAAGATAAATGGTGTGCATTTTTGTACCCTTGGGCATCCAAAGCGCTTTACATGATGCATCCATTCACCCTATTCAAACACAGTCACACCTGAAGCAGACAGAGAGGGGGGGGCTGCCATACACAAGGTGCTCACAACCTTCTCTGACCACCATCAAACTTACCTCTGCAGTGACACACATTCACACACCAGAGCTGTGGCACTGAAGAGAAGGTGTTAGAGTAAAAACAGGTTAAGACTTTGGTTTGCAGACTTAACATGACTATTGTTTTTTACAGACACATCCAGATGGTGGCAAGTGAGTGAGCCCAAAGAGCTGAGAATGACCTTACATGTTCTGTGAGTTTTTTATTGAACAGACATTAATGCTGTAGTAAAAAAACAAGACTTATATTTGGCTGGAGCCCTCTATTTAAATAATGCATTGGCCAGAGTTACTGGCACAAGAACTAAGAGGAGCATTTACACATCAGAAATATTGCTTGGTTTCTTCTTTATGTATTAGGGCTGTGCAATTAATAACAATCGCAAAACAATTACAATTTGAGCACATGCAATTTTAAAATCGCAAATGGCTGCACTATTTATTTATTTATATTTTAATTCAGAATCAGATTCCGTTTTCTGGCATATGCCGGCTTTTGACCGGTTTAATTTGTAATTGGCCGGTAAAATTCTTACTTTAACAGCAAATCCTGTGCACAGTCCAGACATAATGTGGTGCAGTTTAAATGTACAGTATATAAAGTTTATGAAATGTTTTGTTATGCACTTCTTGGGCACTGAATACGTGTTAAATGTAACATGTTTGAAAAAGCAAAAACAATTATTAAAATCGTAAAATATTAGCTATTGTAATATTCATTAAAAAATGACACTCTGAAATGCTTAGACTGAAAGGTAACAGAATGTTCAAATATTGACTACAGGGGTAAAGGGTGGCAAGGTTAAAAGTATGTGTGAGAGGCTGGACTGTACTGTACTGTAGACCTAGAGGTGCATTTTCTCACTCACTTTAGTGTTTCCGTTGCCATGGACAACCACCGGCAGAGAGTCATAAACTGTGTTTCTCACTCGAACGCGGTCTGTTCCAAACTTAAGAAGCACTTCGTCTGCCAAAAAAGAACACGAAGCATTTAAGGGCAGGTTTTGATCATTGACAAGGCACATTGTTAGTTCCAACCTTGAATAAACTGCTCGACTTGAGTATGAAGCAAAATTTACAATGGTAGTTTAATTGAGCTGCAGAATCCATTAAATGCCTAAGCTTTAATTAGATTTACTGACAAAGACACATTTCAGTGGCTTATTCTAAAATGTTAAAACACAATTTAGTGGCAAAAAAGTGTAAATGTCATTTCTCACCGACAGCTCCATTCAAATTCTGAAAAATCTGGCACTTGTGATCCAAAGTCATATTGAGATTTAGCTGGAAAGACACACAGTAATTAGAATTAAATATAGACAGATTTGCCATATGTTTATGTACACAATGTCTGATGAGACTTACCCGCTGTAATGGATCCAGGTATATCTTAGTGTAGAAGAGCTGGTCATCATCGTTGTCATGGAGGTTCCATTGTGAGACTATTCTGTTTATATACGGGGCATATCCAATTATACCTGCGGGGAATAGTGAGTGTGAAAAGCATTTCCAGCTGTAAGTAAACATTTACAAGGTTCTATTGGGCTGGCAGACTCTTAGTGTCAATTACAATGTTGGCTCCTCTGTTTAAAACAAAAACTGTGATTTTTGGCAATGCACACAAACACTGGGCTTAGACTGTCTCTTTCCACTACTTTGAGATAGTCAGGCAAGGAGTAATGGCCAATAAAAAGCTGTGATCTAAAGGTCATAAATGCTGTTGCAGAGTTCTCGCTGAGCTTTAGTAACCCTGTGCTAGATTCTCTTTGCAACGGTTTATTCTCAAGGCAAACTCTGCTCCGGTTTCCCGTTTTCCTTTTTCTTCTTTAACCACAGCAGCAGATTGCAGGGTTCAGGGTATGTTGTTGGTGTGCATCGGTTTGCATCCCATCATTTACTGAAAAGCCTCAGACACTGTAAACAAGTCGATGGACAGACATGACATAATCCGCGTGGCAGCACCAAGAGAGCA
Source organism: Perccottus glenii (assembly GCA_024416835.2). NCBI lineage: Eukaryota > Metazoa > Chordata > Actinopteri > Gobiiformes > Odontobutidae > Perccottus > Perccottus glenii. The sequence continues at coordinate 14,896,066 of CM044558.2, forward strand.
TTTAAAGAGCACCATGACATTTAAAGCAAATTTTATCGACAATAGTAGCTCCGGTAAATAAGTGCTTTGAAATAAACACAGGTCAGGAAGTTCTGTTAAGTGCATGAGCTAAGGTTTTGTAGGAAAAGTAGTATTTGGCAGTGATCTCCAAAAAGAAACATTTTGAGCTACAGCAGAAGATAAGAGTATATAGTGACCCACACAGTAAGAAAATACATAAATTACAAAAAAGTATTAATGACAATACACAACTACACTATAGTATTACCCTAATCCCATTTTTCAACACTGCACCCTCTGTGGGAACGGAGTCAAGTAGCTTTAAACTAAATCCCAATGGTCACTTGGGCGGTAGCTGTATAAACACAAACAAAACCTACAATTTTATACAAACTGTGGCACACTCTGGAGGCCAAGACAAATCCACATGTCATGTCGATGACAATGAAGGCTAAAAACAGTCTCTAATCAGAATGAGGAAAGCTCGGCTCCTATATGGGAGGTCAAACCAAGCTGATGACCACAAGGAAAGCAGTAATTCGGTGTTCTGAGCTGACCATGCCATTTGGAGCAAGATTATAAAACTTCTTTTTAACCGAATAGTGGCACTTTTTTTTTTTACACATTTGTTGCAAGAACTTGTCATCACAGGGAATTTTAATTGATTTCTGAATTATCAAGTGAGCTTTCTGTACAACTAGACAGAGTAGAAAAATATATAATGAAGGCTGAGATTCAAGAATGTGTCATGCTAAGTGGGACAGTGTACAAAAACAGACTCCCCCTCCTTTTCCTTTGGACAGGAAATTCCGGCAAAATCCAGTTTACAGGAGATAATAACAAAGAAATAGAAAAAGAAATAAGACATCATTTTTAATGACTCTGGTGGTTTACTATTTTTAAAGTTAGCACCGCAGTCTCCTGTTGGACATTAAGACTCTTTAACACTGTGGTTAGGGCGCTCATTTATACAGAAGGAGGCCTGCAAGTCTTCACTCTGACAGCTCACAGAGGAATGTAGAAACCCTCGCAGAGTCCGGGGCTATTAACTAGGTAACACAAATACGAGCACAAAACACAAGAACATAGCTCGCCTGATTTATATAAACCAGCCATTTTCTCAGACTGACACTTGATAATAAGGTGCAACTTTAGTATCCACTAAAGAGTATAACATATTGTGAAAATGTCACATCTTTTTGTGTTTGCTTTGTAATATCTCACCTCCAGAATTAAGGTAGCGTTTTCCACTGCGTATTGAGGGATACTTGTCGGACAGTCTTTTATCCGGCCATACCAGTCCCTCCGCGGCAAAAATGACTTTGTGGTTTGTTTGCTGGAACTTCCTGAGAATTTCTTCTGGTCCCCCGGCAAAGATAAGATCATAGCTGAAAGGGAAAAAAATGAAAAGAATAGGTTAATCTTTAGGTCAAGCAAGTTTAAACAGATTCCATGTCACCAGTGATAGGTTAAGATAAATATACTCAAAGTGAACTGTGGACATTCTTTGGAAGTGAGCATAGGCTTATGGATTATGCTTTGTCAGGCCTGAATGCACAAGCACAAAAAGCTGTTCCTGAACTGACATAGAGCTCACTGGTGCTGCTATTTAAAAATATATTTTTGGAAGTGGAAACTCCAAATGTGTTTGGTTTGGTGATTTTTCAACTTTGAGGTAGGAACTTGGTAAAGCATTTGATTCAGGATGGTGACCCCATTTCCCAAGAGTAACTATAAAACTTTTCAAGACTTTTTATTGTGCCGGGTTTTGTGTATATTGATCTAAAATAGAAAGGTCTAAAAATGCATGTGTTGTAAACACACTCTAATTTATAGGAAAGAGGAATAGATGCCCCCAGAGAGCAAAGGAAATGTAGTGTAGCAGAGGAAGCTTGTACTGTATAATGTACTGTATCCACATTTGGTTAACACATGTTCTCACAGGCAGGTTTGTCACCACTCAACTCAGCAATCACTGCTGCTGCTGCAATCCAAGAGGACTAACTTCTCCTCAATCTTAAAATAAATAAATAATGTATATATAATTTGCCTAATTTCTCTTTATAAAACATACTTTTATTTTTGAAAATAAAGCAGTTTCACACACAGTTTTATTTTCTGTAATTATCAGCTGAGTCTCATGGTGTTATTTTTGATGAAAGACTATTTGAATCAGAGGTGGAAGCAATGGATAGAATACTATCTTTTTTTTTTTACTTAGCTAAAGCACTTATCGCTTGCAATTTTCAAAAAGGCTTATTTAGCTTAAATCGTTTCCTCCAAAAGAAGTGAAAACTACCTGTTCGAAGGGTGTGACCGCTTTACAGAGCAATCATAGCAACCATCATTCAAGTCCCAGAGTTCACTAAATATTATCATCTTATGCTCTATTTGAGGAAATATGGCTTGCAGTGCTGTCATTATTCCTAAACCACTCGCATTACCTCAGTGAAACTTGGCCTGGTAAGTCTGCTACCTGTGTGTGGCTTTTCAGGAATACGTGCAGCACGGTGCAGAGTACATGAAAGTGCACAAACACTTCAAGAAGGCTCGACTTTCAAAGCCCTTATTACAGACTGATTGGAACAATTAGTTTTGCTTTCATCTTCACAGCAATTAACAGTGGCTTGTATCCCTTTGGTGTTGGCTGTTGCTTATGGTGCAACAACATCATCAAAGCAATGGTTTTATGAGCACCAGGCCTCTCAAAACCCAGAGCAATAAAAGTTGTACTGTAACTACAAATGGGTAATGCCATCATAACATCTGGATTAAATACACAATTATCCCCAAATCTTTCTCTGCAGATTTACAATACCTGTCAACAGTAAGGACAATAAGATCCTCCTGGTCGGCCAAACCCTGCATGGCTTCCTTCAGTAGTCTGACTTTCTGCCCGCCACCAATCGACCGGCCTACATCTCCTCCTTTCCATGCTTCTCCCATTCCCAGCACCTGAGATAAGACACACAGGAAAGACTACTAAGGAAAAAATATATATATATTCAGGCATGTGACTCTGCATTGTTGATCTATCACACTAACATATGGGTTATTGAGCTTTTGTTAACACTGTTTACCTGTGGTTGCAATACAGATTGAGTGCACTTTTAGCCCAAAAAGAACACTGGAATTGATTAAAACTTTGGCATACTCTTGTGAAAAGCCTGACAGACACTAAATAGAGATAAAGCATGAATAATGCCCTAGTGACAGACATATGGTGGTATTTAAAAGGGAAGACATTTTTGTACAGAATTCTGAACACACTTAAAGCACAGTGAGCAGTGAGCTTGGACTAATCAAACCGTAAGTGTTCATGACTGTTTGTTGTTTATCAGAGCAGACCATCTTACCTTGAGGTTGTACTTAAAATACTTTGCTGACTGCATAAAGCGGAGGAAGCCATCTGTCTCTTCTGTGGCAACAGTTAAGACGAGCAGCTTTTCTGAAAAAGGAAGGAGAAAAGTCCTTGTAAAGTCAACACATTTTTTTTTGTAACCAAATTAAACGTATGTGTGGGCATGCTTGGCAAGCCTACATACACTTTTTTTTTTTTTTAAATTGTGTAATATATATTAAATAAATTCCTTAGACTTCCAAAGAAATACATCATCTCTTTATATAGATAGCAGTAGTTCTAAGATTCCTTGAAAACCCCAGACATATGTCAGCAGATTTTGGCTTAGTAGGCTAAACCTCCATGTTAAACTGGGCACATCGACCAAAGTTTTAATTTGATTCTAAAACAGAAGCATATTTTTATCCAAGGATGAGGCATATTTCTTTTCCTTTTGGGTTAAGAGATCCCCCACATAATTTCAGGACATTTCCAGTGGCCATGAGTGCCGAAGTCTGAGGTTAGGTAAGGTTAGACCAAATACAAATTAACACTACAGCCACCTGAGGAGCTTGAGGCTGTCTGACTACTCCCTCTTCCTTCTTCTGTTATTTTTTGTCAAACCATATTAGCAATAACCTGTGTTTTTAGTATAGAGTGTAATAGTTTTGTATTGTAGAAAGAATTTCTCCACTAGACAGATGTGCCAATCTTTCGCTACTTTAATATTATTTATGTGACCACTTGAATAGTAATGCTGCTTTTGAGGACCAATCTGCTTTCTACTTAATATTCAGGCGTCTGTTCCACAAAAGCCTTGTAAAATATTTATTGGACATTTGAAAGTATAAAAAACGATACACTATGAAGGCTGTGGAAAGGCCTTGGAGAGGCTTTGTAGAACATCATTTAACAGCAGACCCTGCACTGAAGCAGGGACTTCAGTCTCTATCTTTTACAAAGGCAGCATTGCTACCTTACATTGCACATAAAGGTTCAAGCAAAACCACATTTCATGGAGCCATTACATTTACTGTGATAAATCTAATGCTAAGTCAAGGGAAATGCAATCTTCTCTGGGTAGGCTATAGACAGTGTATTTACCAGTTTTTGGTTTTCTTTAGAATTCCTATTTGTGTTTGATTGGACTTTTTGATAAATAGCCTTTTCTAAGATGGGTCACTTTCTCTAACCTGTTTTGTTTGTCCATAAACAATGGTTTCTGATTAAATAAGGAGAGAAGTCACAGTAGAGTTTTCAACTTGAAATACACTGGACACACAATAGAAGTGTAATTATATAATAATTTAAAATAGTTACAATCTTCTGTTAAAATCTGTTACATCTTCCACCAACTCCTTTTCCTATTTCTCGTCCCAGTAACAAGGCCATTCTGTCATTCTAGTCTAGTCAGTGGCAGATTGGAAACAGTCGCCTGTCTGCCTCCAACCTGACATGGTTAGATGACACACAGCATAGCACAGGGCAAGGCTTCAGAGCAAATAAGTGCTGCACAGGGAGAAGGGAAACCTATTCTGAGCACAGGTGTGTCCCTATTCTGGCCCTGCTGTTCCTTGGATGAGAAAACGGTGGAGCACAGAGCATGGAGGGAATGGTGTTACAGACATCTGGAAAACACATTTTCCATGTAAAACAAGTGATTTTGTAGCAACATGACACATTTACATGCTTCCCATTTCACTAAAACAGATGATTACTGAGGCAAAGGTAAAATCTGGGTCAAAACAATTACTATGCAGTGGATAACATGTAAAACAACAAGACCCTATTAGGGGAATAACATACTGTGTGGATGGTAAGATTCCAAATTTTACCATGCAATGTAAATACACTATGTTCAACACAACAACAGTTCAAAGCCAAATAAGTTTGATAAAGTTAAAATCACACAGTCCTGTGTTGGTAGACTAGATTCATTTGCAGCATAACTGTACAGTTATTTTACTAATCGTGTCATGTAAGGTATCTTTAGACTGTTTAAAGTCTTCTACGATAGAGTTGTGTGCCGTTGGTGTTTCCCAAACACTGGGTCAGGGCCCAAAAGTGGTTTGCCAAAGATATTTAAGTTACAAAGATTTCTATCAGGTCAAAAATTAAGAACAATATGCAGATACATTTAGAGAGATCAGGAGCCAGAAAACTACAGTAAAATGTAACGACACAAGTCTATACTGAGAATCACCAAAAGGAAACTAAAAGGGAATGAAACTAAGAAATCAGGATAAAAATCATAATTAAAACATTAAGGAAAAACCAAAGCAAGTGACACCCATAAAAAATATTGCCTTGCATCTAACTCATGAAATTAGAAACACGTTTAGCCTGTATTTGTGTGTTTACAACCAGTGCACGTTCTTGGTTGGTTTTACAATATTTATGTCTCCATAATTTAGTACTTTGTTGTTGTTTGTGTGATGATTTGTTCCAATACTTCATCCCCTGGGCTTTTCTGTTGCACACTTTCCCATAGAACCACTGCATTGTCTATTAAATTTGGGAGGCATTTCCTGTCAGGAAAAGGATTTTCCACAAACACAACATTCCAGTCCACTTTAAACCAGGGAACACACTGCGTCAAAACTGGTCCATCCTAAAGACAAGATCCCCTCAAACAGAGAAATGTAGTTTATGCAGTTCAGTGAAGAGCGCAGTGACAGTTATGTCGGTGAAACAAAACAACAGCTTCACAAGAGGATGTATCAGCACAGAAGAGCTGATCCTGGAGGACCTGAGTCTGCATTCCTTTGAGGACAGCAATGTCCAAATTTTGGCCAGAGAGGCCAGATGATTTGAGAGAGGGTTGAAGGAAGCCATTTTTGTTCAAATAGAAAAGCCCTCTCTGAACAGTGGAGGTGGCCTCAGATTCATGTTGCCTGGTATTTATAACAGTGTGTTGAAACATAAAACAAAAAGTTGCACCCTACAACAACAAACACAGCACCTGAATGGACCAGTGTCACTAACGACTCTCCTGAGCCTTAACGACTCTCACATCAGGAGTCACACTTCCCTTTCAGAGCCAACGACCATGAGACCAGATCCGCCTGGTCCATTAGGTTTGCTTTCAGGGGAAACTCCTCCCTCTAGAGATATAAGCTCAGCTCTCTGACCAGTTGATCTCAGAACTGACTCTTGGAATTTGAGACGAAACGTCTTCACCTTGAAAACTGAGTCCAGATGCTTTTACTTCAACCTTTTTTTCAAGATAACCTGGATGACTGAGAACTTTCACAGACCTCTTTCTGTCAGGAAGGAATAGACTGATGATCATCCACAACTCTGTGACTGTGCTGACCTTGTGGAACCAGCACACACTTCTTTCGGTCGTAAAAAACATAAAAGTGCATCCCAATGAGCAGACGGGCTCACATTTAAAAACATTTAAGTTTCTAAAGCACAAGACAGAAATGTCGGTAGGTCTTTGTCATGTTTTCATTTGTTAATGTGGAATAAGACACGTGGCCCTACATGACCTTGGGCTAAGATGTGTCTAGGAAAAATTACGATCCGCAAAACCAAGCTAACCAAACCTATTTATCTATTTTTAAACTTGACTGGGGTCATCAAGTTCAGACAGAAAGTGGATTTATACTTGAATCACTCACAATATAACTTGGCATTACAACCACTGAAAAAGCCATCCAGGAATTCCAGAGGTTTAGGTTTTCTTAGACAACCTTATTACAGCAAAGAACTGTAACTTCTGAATACTGCTATGCTACTGATGAAATAGTTTTTATAGCCAAACACCTTTTAATGGCTTTAGGCATAGAGACTTTCTGGTCTACTGTGTTTGGCACATTATGGTATTGTTAGCTAAAATGCTAATTAAAACACTAGTAACCACATTTAGCAGGTAATTTAAAATAACTATTGGCATATTCCCTGTGAATCAGCACACAGGAGTTCTCTTTTCTGTGTGAGAAATTTTTATTATTTGGTGCCTGGTAATCTGACTCTGCCAGATAGAATTGCTCCACAGAACATAGTCTGCTCTACAGTGTCATCTGGAGGGCTCCTGTTGAAAGTGTTTCCAAAGAGATAGGTACATTAAATGAATATCTGGTCAGTGATTGGATTTATCATCCACAGTTTATCCAATCAGAGCAGCTCAATGTAGTTTATGTTCATAACGGTGAAACGGTCTACATCTTCAAACCTAAAACAAACCCAGACCTGTCAGTGCTTCTACAGTCAGGTCCTTAAATATTGGGACATTGAACAAGATGTGCTTTAACTGGAAACTTTTAGCTTTAATTTGAGGGTATTTTTATCCAAATCAGGTGAACAGTGTAGGAATTACAACAGGTTGTATATGTGCCTCCCTCTTTTTAAGGGACCAAAAGTAATCATAAATCAAAGTTTTTAATACTTGGTTGCTAATCCTTTGCAGTCAATTACAGCCTGAAGTCTGTATAGACATCACCAGACGCTGGGTTTCATCCCTGGTCATGCTCTGCCAGGCCTCTACTGCAACTGTCTTCAGTTCCTGCTTGTTCTTGGGGCATTTTCCCTTCAGTCAAGTCAAATACATGCTCAATCAGATTCAGGTCAAGTGGTTGACTTGGCCATTGCATAACATCCACTTCTTTCCCTTAAAAATCTCTTTGGTTGCTTTCGCAGTATGCTTCAGGTCATTGTCCATCTGCCGTCCAATGAGTTCTGAAGCATTTGGCTGAATATGATATTGCTTGAAACACTTCAGAATTCATCCTGCTGCTTTTGTCAGCAGTCACATCATCAATAAATACAAGAGAACCAGTTCCATTGGCAGCCATACATGCCCACGTCATGACACTATCACCACATGCTTCACTGATGAGGTGCTATGCTTTGGATCATGAGCAGTTCCTTTCCTTCTCCAGACTCTTCTCTTCCCATCACTCTGGTACAAGTTGATCTTGGTCTCATTGGTCCATAGGATGTTGTTCCAGAACTGTCAAGGCATTTTTAGATGTTGTTTGGCAAACTCTAATCTGGCCTTACTGTTTTTGAGGCTCACCAATGGTTTACATCTTGTGGAGAACCCTCTGTATTCACTCTGATGAAGTCTTCTCTTGATTTTTGACTGTGACACACATACACCTACCTCCTGGAGAGTGTTCTTGATCTGACCAACTGTTGTGAAGGGTGTTTTCTTCCCCAGGGAAAGAATTCTTCGGTCATCCACCACAGTGGACAAATCCATTGTGGTGGTGTATAGGACCAAAAAGATTAGAATTGTGTCGATGTCCCAATATTTATGGACCTGACTGTGGTCATTTATTAGGCACAACGAGCCGGTAAGGCCAGGGTTCGAAACGCAAATACTTTGTTTGACGCAGGTCAAGACTGAGTTCTGCGAGTTTGTAAACTCAGAAAATGTCACGAGGAATCAAGCTGCAGGACAAGGTTAAATGTAAATGCCTGGACCCCTCTGTAACTGACTGAACAGCAGAGCTAACCCATTTATTTACAAAAGTATTTTTTCCTCCTTTAAGCGTGAAATGCAGCTGAAAGATGGATAGACATAGCTGTGACGTTGGAGTGGGAGTGTTGTGTTAGAGTAAACATTACATGTTCTCTTCTCAGCTCGGTATGAACGGCCCACAGGAAGACAGGAATGTAGCTCATACAGTTTGACTGTAGCTTGTCTCCAAGAAAGGCAAAGGCCTTTCCCTCTCACTCTCCCTGCCACATGGGACACAGCTGTCTGGGTAAACTTTCTCACTTGGATGAGCAAAGGTTTGAAGTCGCTGGCTGGGGCTAAGCTTAAGCAAGCATTTGCAGAACAGAGAGAGGTATCCTGGGGATATGCTCCGACTTTGAACATAAGGATAAGAGGATCTTTTCCCTTATACAACACAGTGATTCCAAACCCCATCGTTCTATTTTAGTCTTCTAAATCAATCTTTAGCAGGCTTGACGAAGTAACTGAAAAGTGTCAAACCATGGAAAGTGCCAGTTAATAATCCTAGATTTGTACTGGAAAAATACTGGGCTGCTTTGTTCCACAGTTTGTCTGAGCAAGTAAAGCTTTAATATTACACTACACAAAGTTAAGTTCTTAAGTTTTTGGGCTTCATTATTCTTCATCAGTGAGCAGTGTAAAACCTTGCTAAACCCCACCTCAAGATTAAATACAGCCTTTCAATGCCATGAAAACCTTCAATGTTCTTACTTCTGCTTTCCATGGCAATTGTGAACATGTCAGATGTGTCAACTGTCAATGCATTAAAGACTTCGACTATACCAAAATCTTTTTTTGGTACCCACTGAGATTACAAATCTCTTTTGCATGGGAGTCCTGGCCCCATGTAGAGCACCCGGAGGAAACCTACGCAGACACAGGGAGAACATGCAAACCCCACACAGAAAGGCCCTGTCCAGGATGAGAATTGAACCCATGACCTAACCACTCTGTCACCTTTGACCGGCACTACAAAAAAAAAATGTAAAAGCCACACTAAATGGCAAGTCAATTTTTAACCAAAGCTAAAAGAGGAAAAAGCCAATTACAGACAATACTATTTTTACAAGCATATGTACCCCTACACACTTTATTTCCCAGCCTAACGCTAAACATAGATGGATATACTCAGGCTTCTCCAGCCGTAGAATTCATCAGAATTTTAATATGACCACAAGCTGTTTTTTTGGCACCAACACAGTCCTGACACAGAAAACCATGAGTTTCCAGACAAGCAGCAGACAGTCATTTTCAATTGAATCCTATTGTTGTGATCAAGGTGAGTAGTCCCCCATCTGTTTAAATGGATACACATGAGTTGCGAAATCCCCGTCCCTCTGAGGTGAACGACTTCATATACAAGTGACAAATGAGTTACCATAATTGATATAACATACCAAGTCCATAATCCGTGTAGCGCAGATGCAGGAATGGCCTGTGCTTTCAATTACATGTGTCAAACCACAGGACTGGAGCCCAAGGATGTGGCATGATGTCACTAGCTCTAGGCAGGGAAATAACTTTGGGATTCTCGTTTCTCGTTATTTAGTTTGCCATAAAATCTAAAACTTCAATAAAGAAGAAAGAAAATGGAAATCAAAAACAAAATCATGAAGGGCAATGAGCACTGTTACAACATTAATTTACTATTAAATCCAAAATTCCACTTTTTAACGACACATTGTAATACAAACATTACACCCCCTTGTGATTAAGTCAGTGGAGTTCCTGCCAGACTTCAACAGCTGTACAATCTCACTATCCTTCGGCATTAAAACTCGATGCTATTAACAATGCTATGATGTCAACATTCTTTGCACTGATACTTATGGGACATTTCAGTCTTTGTACTGTAGGAATTATTAGCTTTAAGACCTTTTCACCATCTGATAGTAGGAAATAACAGAGACAATTAAGTCAGAGTTAGAAAGCAGACTGCACAAGTTGGACCCAATGGTGTGGTGATCTATTGACAATGTTCGGACATGATAGACATGATAATGGGTTGTTCCTGCCAACAGGGCTTGTTAGTTTGTTGGACTAGAATAACAGGCGATAGAGAGTGCTATTATACGGCGGAGAAGTTGTTGACAACCTTAGGTGGAGTTTGCTTTTCTTCTCTTGCCCACTGACATGTGAGTGATGAGTGGAAAAGGCTCAATCTAGACAGTCCCAAGGGGCGGTGGAGACCAAATTATACTGTGACCTGGTATTTGATTCCAGAAAATGTTTGCTTTTTTCAAGAAACGTGGTCTACCATTATGAGCAGTGATGTCCAACTTTAAGTTATTGTTCTTGTTTTATCATCAGAATTGGAATTAATTTAAGCTATTCAGTATGTTGCATGTGCATTCTGTCAAAGATCATGAATGACTCCTTTCAGAGTCTTTGGGGGTCTACTCCACCCAAGATTTGGAACTTTCCAAAAACCATTAGGGAACAGCCAGGTTCCTGTCCCTGGCCACTGCAGGTGTGAGCTGGTCTACTACACTTCACCTGCTCTTAGATTTAGTGGCACGATCTCAAAATCCCACTGACACTTTGAATGTTAAGCTCATTGTGTGGCTAACATCATTAGCTTCACAATGGAACTCTGCATAGGAGTGATGTTATAAAGGTTTACTTTATTTTGCACCACACAAAATTTGGAACAATGTGAACCACAACTCGTAACTGGAAAAAGTGAGTCATGACGGAGATTACTGTTCATTTTACATTAACACATCATCATAGACATTTAATTAAATTACAAAGGCAGGCTGTGAAAACGCCCAAGTGTTTAAATGTGAAAACTATAAAGTGTTACTGTTTCAGACAGCTTTTTAGGTTACATTTGTCACTTTACATTTAAATAGTAGAATAATGTAGTCATGTGTGCAATTATTTATTCATTAATAATTACCAGTATTTGCATTTTTTGTATTTTCTTTATTGACCAAGTTTTTTTACAGGATGGGAGGCAGCAGGACAAAACCAGCCTTGATTGTAAGCTGCAGCTAATGGCCACAATAACTCCCAGGTTTTTGGGCATCACCTAGACACTCTTACACCACATTTAGCCAAAAAGCATGTGTCTCCACTTAAACTGTCGCGTGGAGCTTTTGTTTGGGGGCCTTGTGACTGTGAACAGAGCTGCATTTAGCCCAAATGATTTTAGGGTCATTAAGAGCAATTAAACCATGACTACATGTTAACAAGGCTAAGATTCTCACACGAGTCAATAAACCCGTGGCGTGTTATGTATAGCCTACTGTATTGTATAGCAGCTGCCGGTTGTTGGTTCTATCCCATGAACCTTTATAGTGTATAACTGCCAGCCATAATAACTTTTGAATAAAAACTTCATATATGATAACTAAAAGATCATGTTTTTTCAGCCTCTTTGAGCTTGAAGCTACGTTATCCCATCAAAGCAGCGCCGTCAGTTGGACTTATTTCACTCTCTGACACTTTAAAACCCACAGACTTATAAAAACTGGAGCAGCACGCAGCCGAGCAACATCAAACAAAGGCGATATTGCGAGAAGCCGCAGACTTGTTTTGCTGTAAAGCGCCTTATCATGCAATTTTACGGCCAAACATATGTCTTAATTTAGCCTGATCCCTGACAGACAGAAGCCTCGGGCGTGCAACTAGCTTATGTGCACAGTGACGTCGTTAAATTGTGTGACGCACTAAAATAAAAACATTAAAACAATGTCTCAATTGATAAAAGTGTAGGCTATATTCCATCTGAAAAGTATGCAGCATGTGATGAAAAGTTTCCTACCTGCGGGATTGGCGCCGGAGAGGAGTTAGTAGAGTAGACACAATTGGCAAACTTAAACCAGAATGAGAACACAAAACAAAACTTGAGGTACTCCATGCCTGTTTCTGCGCGTGTTCGCGGATTGGAGAGCGGCGTTCAAGCCTCTACTGTGAGCAAGCTCTCGCGATAATTAAATAAAAAGGAGAATAACTAATGTGCGTGAACCGCAACTGTGAAAAAGCACCGGGCGAGACTTCTCAGTAGCATCTGCAACCACTTGTTTTAAAGTTTGAGTGCCATCAGTAGAGATGGGGAAGCAGGAGGAAGGAAGATAACCAGCTGCTGTTCACCCGCTGACACAGGGCAGTCCTGAGTGAAAGTGTGCCTAAGCACAGCTGTATTTGAACCCCCACCGCCCCCTCCTAGTGTTAAACACCCCTCCCCTGGATCCCTCCCCTTGAGTGTATGTGTACACAGACCTGCGTCCAGGCGGCACTACCCCCTCTGCACACTACCCACAGGAGGCTGAGTCTCTGAAAACGTGCTGGAATACACTCACAGCAGCCTACATTTGGCCAAATTTGTTACAATGTTTGTAAAAGTTAAATACAAAAAAGTGACTCCATTCCAAGATGGCAGGATTGTCTCTCTAGTAGCATTAAAGTTAATTAATACAGTAGGACATGTGTTGTATTGACTGTGTAACTTTTTTAGGGTGTACACTCACTTAAGGAATACACTGCTGCAGACATACTGTAGACTAGACTTAAATCTCAGTATTTCTACAGGATAATGAGATGGATTTGAGCAAGATGTAAAAGAGGCTAGTATGCCCGGTCACTCAGTCGAAGGGTCGGTATGGATAGGGACAGTGTTTATTAACAGCTTTCTGAACATCCAAAATATCTGTGCTGTGCCAATTTTCCACATTTTAATGACTCACAATTGAATGGCACCAGTTCAGCTTTGTTGTAGACAATAAATCCACTCTTAACTCACTTTAAGAGTGAAATGCAGCTGAAAGATGGACAGACACAGCAGTGACGTTGGAGTGGGAGTGTGGTGTTAGAGTCAGGTTTGGGGGCCTGGTGACTGTGAACAGAGCTGCATTTAGACCAAATGATGTTAGGGTCATTTAGAGCATTTAAACCATGACTACATGTTAACAAGGCTAAGATTCTCACACTTAATAAACCTGTGGCGTGGTATGTATAGCCTACTGTATTGTATAGCAGCTGCCGGTTGTTGGTTCTTTCCCATAAACCTTTAAAGTTTATAACTACCACTAATGTGCACATCACAAAATGCCATCGCAGTGGCAACTCTGTCGGACCCAACATGTACCGCGCCGTTCCAGTGGAAGTTACACAGTGAAGTCTCTGGTGAGAAAACGTTGCTTAGCTTTGCTTTAATTTCACACTGAAAACCCAAAAAGATTATGCAGAGACATTATGCAGATTATGGGAGTCGAGGTTGCCAGGTTTTTCCAAAGCCAACATCTGGAAGTTGTCAGTTGTTACTTTAATGATACATACTCCTGCTTTGTTTACACAGTGAGTTTTACCTCTTGCCTAAGGCGCAGTAGCTGACCTTGCGACCTCCTACAGCTCTGACAGTACACATGCACTGTGTAACGTGATACTGCAGTAGTAAAAGCTACCCCACCCTTCATCCTTAAAGATCCATTGTCCACACACAAGGAATATATGGAGGTGGGAACCAGACATATTTTTTCTTTCACAGAGCCCTGTCTAACCTTTAACCAGTGCTTTCTCTCATTCGTGCCTTATTAAGGAGAACATTCTTGCTATAAACTATTCCGGTCTGGTGAAGAGTTTGTATGATTACCTTCCTGCCAGTGCCCAGATTGTTTTATTTAATGACATCACGCACTATGGTTTTCAGCACAGGAGAGTTGAACTGTTGATATATGAGCGCTTTACAGTGAAGCCCAGTATGAAACCTACAGAATGTGGAAATGGACCATGAACATAGAGCGCTTACACTTAGACAACCATTTCTTTACTGTCATTTACCGACTGCCAATAAAGTGAGCGCCCTCTAAAGTATGGGCACATTTTGGAAATGATTTTCATTTCAAAATTACTACTTTGAAAAATTCAGTGAAACAGTCTCAAAAACAAATGCATACTGCATTTACTTCTGCAAAAGTTGCCCAGTTTCCAAAGGAAAAGTGTGAATGATTACAAATAGAAAAAGCACATTTGACAATGTATTAATCCTAAAATTCTTAGTTGTAATAAGTGTGATAGGATATGTCACTGAATGGCACGGTGACAAATGCTTAACAGGGATTTTTGTCCTGTGGGTTAGTAAGGAAACTCTCTGGAGCCGGAAAATAGAAGTGGTTGTGGCGCACAACCCCAAGCTTCATCTTGGCAGCATTGGTTTGGGAATGACCTAAGGCTAGTTTCAATAGGTCTGTCTGAACACCAACTTTTGAACATTTGGAAAAGCCTGAATCTGCTCTGGTTTCGATTACAGCCTGACACTGAGTCCAGAAGTTTTATAAGCTCTTTAATATTGCACCAGGGTCCTGTACTGGAGATATTACTGCAGTGTATAATGTTGTAATGTTGTGTGTAATGCATGTAGCCACATTCGAGAAAAATACATGTGGTGTGGTGTGAGAAAATAGCTTTTAATTACACAAAAATGGCCCATCACAAAGACAGAAGCATCCAAGAAGCTGTTCTGGTAAACAAGGAGAGAATGACGTCAGAAGCCAGTGGGTCGCGGTAACACCTGTGCGTTATTAGTGCTCCTCCAGATCAGCACTGGCATACACAGACGTTTGAGAACATTAGTGCAGTGCAGGTGGTGCCTTCTTAAACATTTATTTCTGAATTTTGGCTTAGTTCAGCGGCAAATAAAACATGGCAGGCTTCCGTCTTTGGTGCACATGCATTAGTGAAGACTAAACAGTGCTGCAGCTTCCTGACAACAGTATCCCATCTTCTATTTTTGACATTTAAAGCCTGTAGACAGTGACTTTATAGCCTCTGTTGTAGCCTCTGTTTGAGTATATTCAGGCCAAAAGAAGAAATGGATGATTCATCAGGGAGCGGACTGTCAAAAAGATTGAGTATGGAACATAAAATGGATTGGATACGTAGATGCCAGAAAGAAATTTTAAACTGAACTAAAGAGAGGAATGTTTTTTATTTTCCATAAAACCTTCCCAATGATTCCAGGTAATAAACAATTTATGTCTCTATTCTGTTTGTTAGTGACCTTACATGACACAGTGGTTAAGACACACCTTAGCTTCTTTTTACTTTCAAATCTATTTTGGTCAGAACCTACTTTTGGTGGTACCAGTGGATGGTTTTTCAATTGCACTTGTGAGTCACATCTCCTAGACACTTGGTCCCCTTATCCTCAGTCAAAAAGCCACAATTGCACCGCTGCTGAAAAAGAATGGAATTTATATTTATCCAAAATGCTTTGATGCCGTGAGGGTAATTACAAGTCCAGATCAATGAAAAGGGACAGCGCTTCTTCTTGCGTACGTCAGCTCGTGGCCTCTCTCTGTCTACGTCGTGTCCCCGTTTGAGGCCATGGGCGTCCAGAAGCACAGGGTGTGGTATGCAGAGAAGGAGGCTGGTAAACAGCACTTAAGCCAACACCAAAGAACTTTAACAAGCACATCACTTAAACGTCACCCCAGGGTCCAGCCAATACAGGGGAACAAGGTTAGACATGGATTAATTGACTTTAATCACGACTTGTTTTTCATCTTTTAAAATGTGTTTACTGTAAACACAGCAGAAAATGAATGAAACATCACATGCACACACCAGATAAGACTCATCCTCAGCAGTGTTTGCCATTCTTAAACCTAAATGTTTTAGGAAGCTACAAAATGGATAAATGCATTAAAATAGCTCACATGGTATAGTACTTTAAGCTTTGGTAATGGAGCATAAACTACATGCTAAAATAGAATCAAACATAAAAGTGAGGGACGTGGGGGGATGTTGCGGCCATAAAACAAACTCTACACAAGGCTAGTCCCAGTACAAGACGGACATTAATGCATATTTTATTTCTTGTCATGTCAGTGTCTGGACCTAGCCTGGCCACCCGTACTGAAGCTTCTTTTATTCTATATAAAGAATACAAAGATTAAACTACCTCTATAGACATACAACCAATCAAAATTTAGACCAAAATTTATGACCAAAAAACTGCTCCAGGACCAATGCAAATTGAAAAACATACAACTAATCAGAGAAACAAAGCATTACAGAAAGACATTGCAAATAAACAGTTATGAGTCAGTTTGACCCTAACTTAACCTGACACCTTTAACTGGTCAACAAACAGCACACACTGTTATTCAGACATCTAATAAACCTATAAATCATTCCCTTTTGCTGTAACAAAGCATCTTTAAATAAAGGTTCAGTGCTGTGCTTTTCACAGGACAGTGTACATAACCATCCCCCCAAAACCTGGCATTTTTTGGATACTTTCTAAGAGTGGCGTTTTCCTTGCCTGCGTTTGCACAGATGTTGCTTCACTGTGTGATTCTCCAGAAGGGAATCAACTCCACACCAGAGAGTTTGTGGAGTACAGTTCACAATAAATGTTGAAATAAAGAGGCCAGTGTCATTTAAACTGTGGTTTTAGTAATTGGATGTGATTACAAAAACAGAGCATACTTGGAAAAAGCAAACTTGATCTTGTGTTACAGTCTCCTTAACTTGTGCACACAGTTTTAGCTTTTGTGATTGTACAGCCTGAGTAGCATAAACACACTACATTTAGCCTCAAGTGCCACATCTTCTTTTGTCACCAGGACGAAATATGTTGACACTGTTTGTTTGTTTGGTTGTTTGCTCTGAATGACTATTCTATTTAATTATAAGGCCAGCCTATAAAATGGAATGAGGGTGCCACAAACAGTAAGAAACATCTGTGTTTTCCTCAAGCTGGGATCTCTCACCCTGCAAATCACCCAATAATGACACCAATGACATCATTCCTGTGTGGTCTGGAGTTTGGATGCAGTGTGTTCTTTCTGGGAAATGCTCTGAGGCTTGAGGGAATATGGAAGAAACACAGACTTTTATTTTCAGACCAGTGCTGTTGCTTAAATTTCCAGTGAGGTTTATTTTAATGTAGTTGGGTTTAAAGGTGACTTTATGCAACTAACCAATTAAGGGCTGACTGCTGTGAGGTGAAAAAAAAAAGAAAAGGCAGTAGCTTTATGCAATGTGTATCAAAGTACAAACTTTCCATTTCTTTTATGTATCGTATTTTAAAAAGATAACACTGAGACTAACAAGTAAACAACAGTCGAAAGGGTTCAATTTCACGTCTGTCAATCAAGCACAGGTTACTGAAGATGAGCCGTGACTCAATTCATGGAAGAAAAAGCTAAGAACATTAATTGGAATTTTAGTGCTTTTGTGTGTCAATAGTTTGTCATTATGTATTTCAATTGGGACACAAAGTAGCACTGTCACCTTTATAAAAATGTTTTGGGTTTCTTTTTTTATCCATTTTTCCCTCCTCATTCTAAAATATAAAAACAGCAAGTCTTCAATGCTTCTTCACTTTCTTGCAGTGAGCTGTCTCTTCAGATTACAGTATAGATTTACAATAATCCACTATTTACATTGAGTGGTGCAGAGCAAAAAAAGCTGTAACTCTAGTACATCAGTTCTTTGAGTATGGTCATGAGTTACAGTAGATGACTAGTATACTTCTCCTTGAGTTATTTCAACTCAGGTGAGTGCAGTCGGTGAATCTACCCATCTAGGGCATTGTCACGGTACATGTTTCCTGATACAGCAAAGGTTTGTTTCAACAAATCTTTTTGCCATTAGCCATGTTCGGTGTCAAAGGTTTTGGTTTCAAATTAGCGTTCTTTAGCTGACACTCGAGGTGAACATTTCCAGGTTAATTACTCTTTTCAAAAACATGTCAAATTAAATGTGCCTTTTTCTTCTTTCAACGTGCCATGCTCAAGGACATCTGAGTTTGACGTAATTGGTCCGGAAAATTAATTTACAAGACATTTTCCTTAGCAAAGAAAAAAGCCAAACATAAATGAAGCTGATAATTACAGTAGATGGTTAACTTTTATACATAAGCTAGGCTCATTGGTTTTACATGGCCATTTACAGGGACCCATTTATGTATTTTCAAATTGACAACCTGGAGCTCAAAGGCCTGTATCCTTTAACTGTGGTGGCAACAGTAATAAGCCGATAAGACAAGTATTTACATCTACTGCTATTGAGGCAAACAAGAAATAACACCAAAGAGAACTCGACAAGTGGCAACAATTTTTATTGAAGTGTTTTTAAGACCTTGTCACAATTTAAGCTTTGTTCACAAAATTTGTTTGCGTTCATCTTATGACTAAATGGTTAGTTCACAGTTTTAGTGCAAAAGTAGAAGAATAGTAACTTTAACTATTTAAAGTAATTAACAGAAAGAGGATAGCTAGACATGTTTGTAGCTAAATTTCCCTTTGTATAACACGACTCACTTTTTTTGGCTTTTAACACAGAGTGCCTTCTGAGGACGTAGCACCAGCATCTTATACTATCAATGCACTTTACTATGCAACACATGCCAATATATGGGTTAAATGATATGCCATGTAAGTGATAAACTGTACAGTAAGGTGTAGTCAGTGATTCCAAGTGAATATGATTAGCAAATGTCTTCCCCATTGAGTATTGCTGGTCATTCTGTATGGCATTAAGAACGAACACATACTGTGGTCCTTGTAAATCAAGAGTGCACCTTCACTCATCCAAATAAGAGGAATTTGTCTGGAATCACTAAGTCCACCTTTTATAGCTAAACATCACAGCAAAAACATCCACCACAAGTCTTTGACCACAAGTTGTGTAAAACAATATTTAAAAGCAACTCATTAAAGAGTAAAAAAATAAATAAAAATAATCCATCAAAAGTTACTTCACAACGACTGTCAGCATAAGAAGGCAACCATAAAACACTAGAATGTCTACTGGCAGTGTATTTAAAAAATAAATCTAAAGATCTCTTGAGAATACTGACATGTTGCAGCAACCTTAAAAACTATGTTAATATGGAAGTCAAAGCTAAATCCTAATGATGGTGGTGGAGAATGTATTTGCTACATTACTCATACTCATTCACCATCTAAATTCTGATTTATGGTAATGGTAGATTAACTGAATTTTACATTGGAAATACACAATTCAAAACGGTGTCTACTTAATGTTACTTACTATACCTATAGAGCAGTAAGACTATGGTTAATCTAATGATGGAAAACGAAATAAGTGTGCTGTACAAAAATTATTCTAAAATATTCGTCTGGCCTTACCGTATCATTTGCAGGTGTGTTATTCCTTGAGACAACAGCAGCCAACAATAACAATACAGTAGCATGCATTTCAACCTGAGTTTGTCCAAAAATATACAACATCTGAATAAAAACCTATGGCATTTGCAAATGATAAGTTTGTTCATTTGGACTGAGGTTAATCTTTTAGTGAAAAGTTAGCTCCCTCTTGTGGTCAAAGATCAGAACAAAACATGAGTCTACATTGCCTCTATTGCCTAATGAACAACCTCAGCAGCATTGGCAGTATCTACTTATTATGGCATTGGAAATACCACAAGATATTCTACAATATCTTATGCTTGAATACACATCGGGAACATTCATAGCACACAATACACATAGTGCACACTTTGCTCAAACAAATGAGACTGTCTCAACTACAGACTACATTGCATGTGTCATTCAGTTTCAACACAATAAAGCTACAAGCATATAGCGCGTTATATTAACTGTACTGGCTATTACAAATCATAGACAAGCGCTAATTGGCTGACTGCTTTGTATTTGAACCAGCTTTGTTACACAGCTTACAGCTTTGCATTGCCATCCTGTACATACTATTCACTATACTATTCAAGAAACACACACTTCCTTTGTCTGTAACACTGTACTGCACACTGCCCAGACGGTATTGTTGAACAGCGATGTGTTTTAACAACTGACCTCAGCAGTCAGAACTACAACAGACCTTCTATTTCACTTTTCATGCAATATTAAACTGAGGTACCTATTTATTTATTACTATCTGTTTGAAGGTTGTTCTATGTTTGGACATTAAGGTATGATCGTTCTCACATAATTCCCAGTTGGCTCTTAGTTGGTGCTCTCAAAGAACATGAAATCCTGCATGGGAAAAGGAAAGAAAAAAAGATAAATAAGTACAGTGGACTTTCTGTGCTATTAATTTATGTGAATCCCCCATTGTAGCTGTGATGCTAAATATAGTCACAAATATGTCAGTGATGCTGACAATGTGCTGAGAGTATGTGCCAGTGGAGGAATGTTTGACAGCATGTTTGGCAAATGAGAAAGTTTTAGGTCTCACCTCCCAAGTGGTGGTGGGGATTTACATTTTTCATTAAGCATAGTCATAATTTCTCAATAAAAGTGGGCCCTATCTGTCTTCTGTGGCTTCTTAATAATTAAAGATAGCGTTAATCCAAATCTGCCACTTACAATGAGAAAACAGGCACCAATCATTACAGCTTTTATCCGCACATCCAGATCCATGGGAAACTGAATACCAAAGTTGTCCGAATCAGTGAACGCCTCCCTAAGAAGTCCCGACCACTGTTTGCTGATTTTTCCGATCTTATTGAGCTCATCCATTGTGAGGATCTGCGGAAAAGAAAAGAAAGACACTCGATTATATTAGTCTGTGAACTTCTGCTTTAAAAACATTGAACAATTCATAATGTCATTCAATTCAAGGTGTTTGTTAACAGCAACGTAAGTTTGGTAACTCAAGCAATAGCTTCAAAGCAGCTTGGAAGAAAAAGCCTGGTAATCTCATGCTTCAGTTCCTCTTACTCCAGGTCTGGTAAAAGGTCTGTATCACTGACCCAAATCCCCTTCACAGCTCAATCTAATAAAACCACTGAGCCATGAAACAATGGCCACACTGTACCACACAAGAGCATGCCCTGTGAGAGAGCTTTCTCCAGAGCCATGGCCCACTCTGATTGGAAATACAGTTTCTGCTTCGGCGCACCAAGCAGACACCCTCCAAAGAAACATGTCCAGAGGGTGAGAATGTTACTGTATCAGGTTGTGTTTTCACAAATGTAATTAAATTCTCTGTTTAGATAAACTCACCTCAAAATCAACATCTGGAAGGCAGCTCCACCCACAGAATGGCCCGTGGATTTTAAGTACAGGCTCTTTAAGCTCATTTTCAACTGTGAATTTTGGGGAGAATGGGTGCCACTGTTGTGTAATGTATCCTACTGTGTTCCCGGGGGGCGCCTGCACCTCCAGCTGTGTAAGGGATTGTGAGAGAACATATTGTGATTGAGTCATATCCATATTTTCTAGATTTTCCAAAACTAGAAGATATTAAATGTGAAGACTTACCTCTTGTAGACAGCACGGGAAAAAGCAAGACATGCACCTCATTGGTCTAGTGATAGTGATTATCTCCTGTCCATAATTGTCCAAGATGTGTATGGTGAAGGGACGCATGGGACCACAACACTGTCGACTTAGACAGTCGTTCTCCTCCACCGCATAGAACACATTCTGACCCAGCGCGTTACGGACTTCGTACTTGTTGTTACTTTCAAAACCAACCAGGGCTGCGTTCAACAACAGATGTGATTAAAGTACAACTGTATGTAATAATTCTGTCATTTACAACGTACCTTCAATTACTTCAACTTTCTGTTTGACCAGAAGCTGGTCCACCTACAAAACAGGGAATGCAAAATAAGTGTTTTTCTTGTAACTTTCTAAAAAAAGTTATATTACAAAGTTATCATTGACCATACACGTTATGAAGCTGAAACCACTTAATGGCGAGAAGCATGGAGCTAAAAAAAAAACGTTAATGGTCCACTCGAGACATTGATGCATCCGTGCACTTTTTAATGCAACCTCGGATTTACATGACAATCAACATAGATGTGATTACTTTGTGTCCGTTTGCTGTTAATCCAAGATTTATGACGCAAACACTAACTTGAAAGTATGACATTTTAAACTTAAGATGGAATAAAAACACTTTGTTAGCATGCTATCTAATCAATGTGTCTGGCTAAAAAGTAATCATTAACATAGCCTAATGATGTGTGAAAGCTTTCTTAATAAAAAAGGATTTGTTTTCCGTCAAATCAAATATCACATAAAATGCAATGAATTTGCCTTTATTAACAACTAACTCATTAGATTAACAGATTTATCAACCATAGTCCAGAGTACTTGCATGAGCTGAGACAAAACCCAATACAATATACTGTAATGGCTGAAATTTTGGACCTGGGCCTAAAGGGACTGGTATAATTATGAAAATAAACTGGATCACTTGGACATAAGAGTTAATAAAACTAAACAATATCAGCACCTGTCATAAAGCAGGTACACAAGTGTCTACCTTTCGTGGTTTTGGTCAGTAGCCTAATACAAATGTCTCTGTTAATGTTTTTGTTTAACAATTATTTCTAAATATAGGCCATCTTTAAAAATGACCCTAAAGCTACAGAGGATACAGAGAATACTCGCCTGAGTGAGGTATTCTAGTCCCGGTGGACAGCCTGGTATTCCCGGGCTGGGCACTGCATACATATTCATGTTTCCACACTGAAGGGGGACCTGTTGATGATGAATGAACCGTCAAAACTGGGGCACAGCGCCATCTTGTGCTCATTATGGTGACACTCAAAAACAAGTGAGGCTTAATCTGTGGACCATATGTTTCAGCGTTGAAGGATGCTGCTTTTTGTACAGAATCCCACTACCGCCTTCTATTTAGCTGATGGGTTCATTTTAACCTAAACCAGTATTTCGACATGGTCCACTGTCTGGGGGAGGGGCTACAGACCTTCCCGGTGGTAGTGATGTCCCCTGGCTTCACGAGAAAAGACGAGCTGCTTAGGGGGAATAAACCGGGAAGAATCATCGTGTGCTTGTTTGAACGAGAGGGACTTGGGAGCTAAGTCGACCGCCTTCCATTATGTAGGCCATGTTGGAGCCGATATGTGTTTACTGGCTATGCCCATTACGTCCGCTTGTTAAATAGAGTGCACCCCCCCAGGTTTAAAATAGACTACTTTTCAGTCCAAGTAGAACGCGAGCCGGTAAAACAAAAAACAAAAACCCCAACAACACAATGTCCACACTGTTTTATTTATTACTGATGTAGCCTACACCATCAAAGGGATGACCTAGATGTTAAACGAGATCAAGTTAAATACTCACCGATTTCACCTGCTACTTCAAATAATAACAGGCCACTCCGGAACCAAATCTATAGAATGAATCTGTAATCTGATTGGCCGGCGTCATTGTACTTCCCATGTGCGTGCGCCAATCGTAAAGCGGGATTGTAGAAGATGGCAAAACAGAAGCGAGCTGATCAGATTAGAGCGTTTCAGAGTAAATAGAACACATATTGGAGTAAAAGGTGCAGTTGCAGTAGGCTATAGGAAGTATACTGTGCTTCTATTTTACATCTCTGTTTATCTTGCACTAGATAATCCCTATGAAGATAATATAATGGGCATATTTTTATAGGTGTAAAGGAAATACTTTGATGTTATCTTAGGACATAACCTAACAACTATTTCTTAGTTTTTTTTTTTATCTTGATATTACCCCACAGCCCTGGCACTTTAGAGTTACACTTGAGCAGTGATTGTTTATTTTTTATTTATTTATTTGTTCCCATCCACTGTGTTCCAGCAAATTGTGGAACAAACCAGAAGTTGTTGAGTAATTACTAGCAGCTGTAACCACAAAGCTTTACAGACGTCATTCAGTTGAATAACTAAAATGGAGACATAAAGAACAACGTTTCCGGATAACAGCAGTGCTTTAATGGTTGTCTTTTATTAAAAATATTTAAGACCATTGTTGTGCATTGTTCTTAGTGTAATTACAGACAATAGGCTGGAAACCTTGTAATTAGCTTTTACATTTTACCTTAAGAAAAGAAGGAAGTGCAGATATAAGAACTTAAAGATGTTTAATATGACCAATACAAATGATGTGATAAAGACATTTTTATCTGTCAGGGCTTATCTCTGTGTAACTGTAGTGTTGCTTTGACACCACTGGAGAGCAGTGTTGAGCTAATGATGCTCGGACCAAGGGCTGTTATGAAGACTAATGCACAAAATGCCTTTTCATTGTCAAAGCAAATGGTCACAAATAGACACTTGCTATTTTATTACAAACCATACATTGTTGGGTCGTGTATCCTTATTTGCGATTACAAATTACCTGATTTCCTCAAGCACTACTGAATTTTTTATTTATTTTTTCTTTCTTCCAAGAAACACTAATGAGAACAAATGATGACTCTGGCACAGATCTGCTGACACTTCAGGCACAAACAACTAAAAATGTGTTTTAATTGATTCATGTTACTGCAATTGCTTATAGTTGCCTCACATAGCCTAGAAAACAGTGCGTGCACAATAAATACTGCGCTCATGCTTGAAAAGAGGATATTTTAAATATTTAAAACATTTCTGTTATACATTTAAAGGTACCTTGGATTGTAGTAGATATATATTTTTAGTGAACTGCATTGTTTGTAAATGAATGTGTAAGTCTTTGAAGGCCTGTTGCAGCTGTCCAACTAAAGCCCTGAAACTTATGTTCTTCATCAGCGACATCAAAACAAAGTAATGTAACGACTTTGAAATGGTGGTGTTTTCATCTCCCATCTGAATAAACAGAGTGGACGGTCAGGGGTCTCTGAAAGAGCCTCAGATTGTCTTTGAGACTGTGAGAGCCAAGAGACTCCCACCAGGGTCTTGTGTGTACATACATGAGTGTGTGTCTATTCACCACGCTACATTCCTACCTGTTCTACTATTTTTCTGTTTGTGTTTTTTGCATGAAGGTGGTGCTCTTTACCCGCTTGGGTAATCTTTCGTGCACTCCTAACGAGGTTGTCATATCGGCCGCATAATGAGGAGCCTAAAGATGAATGTAAAAATGCCTCCATTAGAGCACTTTCATCCTCTTGTTCATTAGGTTAGCATAAGGTTACAATACATTACGCCGGTCCCAATGTTCCACACACAAAATTGCATGTGTCACAGATGGACTGTGTGTTACTTGGCCATGATAACACTCACAAATACACACATATACTGGCTAATGTTAACACTGATAAACTCAATCTAACACACTTTTGCAAAGTCTACCTTTGTAAAGTTTAACAATAGGTGCTAAATATCAGTCTGAGTTTTCAAGGTGAAGTACTGATATAGTTGTTTGGGTAAATAGCTATATATTTAAACTGGCATCAAGGTGATGAGAGTATTCAGTCAGTAGGCCACAAATACATTTTATGTTTTGCATTCCTCCTTTCATCCAATCAGAACTGAGAACCTCGCAAATAGGTTGTTGTGGTCACATGGGTTTGTACAATGGCCAGAGAACTCTACAGAAAGATAATTTTAGTAGGTTCGTTTTGTGGTCAGTGAATGATATTAATGAACATGCATGAGGTAAATAAGCCATTGATTTCAAGTAATTTACCCTCACACAATAGGGTTGGAAGTACATTTAGGATTATGTACCTAATAACCTCAGTTATATAAGAGTTTTTCTACATTAGCTCTGTAATTTAAAACACTACAAAAATGCTATCTGTGTACTGTATATTCCATCGACTGAGAACCTCCAAATCCACCACATTGAGTGCTTTTGTTATTCCATCAACTCTGCCCATCCCTCACCTCCCTCCTTTTTATTTCTCCCTTTTCTGCACCCCTGTCAAGTGCTTTGTTTGCTGTGACTTTCCTGCGGTTATCTGAGCAGAGACAGTATGCCTCACCCTGGCACAGGACCTCAGTTTCCACGGCAACTTTATAATTGTTTTGGATGCGTTCCAAACGCCACTGGATGCCGAGGCATTATTGATGTCAAAAGAAACATGTATGAAATGAGGAGATGTGGAGGCGTCCATATGGTTCGGTACACAGCCTCATGCAAAGCCATTTAACCGTTTTCAATGGGAGTTTTGTGATTCCGCTCAATAGATCCCACATGCGTCGCATGATATTTCATAATTTTGATCTTTCTGTTTCACAAAGAGATAATCACAAGCAATATAGCCACTGAACTGTGTAATATTTCCCCTTTTCATGTCATTAAGTCATTGTCACAGTATGCACCGTTGGCTTCAGTGCGCGACCTGACTGAATACAATATTTCTGTCAAAGACCCAATCTCAAAAATGAAGGCCATACAAACAAATGAAGGTATAACGCTTTTTCACTTGGCCTCAGTCACTTCAAGTAGGCTTTGTTTTTACAGGAGAGGTGCTTTGAGTTATCCCACCGCTCCTAACCATATTGTGCCCTCCTGCCGACCCCTCACCACTGTCTCACTCACACACAGCACCCCAGTGTTGACCAGATTAACCACATCACAGCAAAACTCATTAAAATAACATATAGTGTCAACAGCAGTGTGGCCCCAAGTAGATAAAGCCCAACATTCTCTACAAATGCACAGAGATGCTTTTCCATTTGACAATTCCTGTTCACTTTTACTGCTCTTCTGCTCTTCTTCTGTTGTTATCTGATGCAATAAGTGATAAAAATGAACTAAAATAAGGCCCTGACTGATCTTTTTTTCTCTGATCTTAGCCTCCCCTCCCTCTGTTTAATTTATGACCTGTGAGGAGGAACCCAGGGAGTGAGAAGTGAGTGAGACTGGTGTGAAAGCCCTGAATAGAGCAGGGGCAACAGGCCCTCCAAATAACACAAAAGAGGCACCACAGCTGTTTATAGCCAACACAAGCCTTCACCGACGCACTGTCTTCTGCTCTGAGCTCCCAGACTGGCACTCATGCTGACTTTGTAAGCTGTATTGTTACATGAACACTGTGACTTTACCTTCTAAAGCAACACCGTGATCATATTTTTCTACATGTACTAAGTGGATAAAGTGCTGCAAGAATTCAAGTCAGGAAAAAAACAGTATCAATATCTATAGAAAGAAACAATACCTCAACAGCCGATCCCCTTTATTGTAGAAGGCTGGATCAGTGGAGGCCCCGCTGAGCAGCAGGAAAGTGTCACCAACCTTCGTAAGCTCGCTGTCAAGTGACGCTTACCCACTTGTCAACTGCAGCTAAAAATGATTTCAGAATCCAGGGTTACAAGTTCAGAGCGCTGTCTTCACTTTCCCCAAAAACCTGAGGAGGGGAAACACTGTCACCAACACTGGGCGCTGTAATCATCTAATTTTTCTTTGTACAAACTCTGCCCACTTCTTAGTTTTCCCACTCAGAGGCCTTTTCATAACTTTGCAACTTAATTGGAGCATTAGAGGTAGACAAAGGTGACAGTATATTAAAGTGACTGTCAATATGCCACTTTATCGCTAACATTGTTTGAATCCACTGTAAACACGGTTGTTGCTGTTGCTGTTAATGCCTGGGTTTAAACTTGTTGTACGTGGGAGTTGCAGTTTCATTTGTTTTCCTGAAAACTGCATGACACCAGCCTCATGATTATCATCAACACATAATGTGTAAATATGGCCTGGGATTCATGCCTCTTTAAAAATAACTTAATTGGGCCGATGAGTACTGCGGGTGCACAGACTTGAATGTGCATTATTAAACCCTAAGTAAATATTTATCAAAGTTATCCAGGTTTAGCGTAGGTCTCTCTCTGTTGTCTTCATCCGTCATACAGAGAGTATCCAGCCGGAGCCATCTGCAGACCACTATCCATCCCCAAACACTGGGGATCACAAAGGTGTTATTTTTCAAAGCAGGCCCTGTCCACCTCCTGCCGAGGGTGTGCGGCTGCAGTTCAAGGGAAGGAGGGAAACTTCTGAGACCCTGCTGCCCCCCTCGTGCCCCCCACCCCTGCCCTCCTCTCCCTGTCGCCTGGCTCCTCGTGGGCAGCCCTTTGAGGGTCATAACTGCGGCCTGTATAACACGGGTTACTGCTGACGGCGGTTGGTCACACTTGATGAAGGCCTTTAAAGACGCTTTCCTGTCATGGTTTCTGTTAAAAATCTGGAGCGAAGGCCTGGCTACCAGACAATTACACATGCAATGGTGTGATGGCTGCATTTTGACTTTTGATGGGTAGAGGGTGCTCCAGGCCCATGTTTGGAACAACAGTGTTGCAGCGCTACTCATCCACCCGTCTTTCCAAAAACCGAAGAACCCACTCCATTTTAGATTGAGTTCCCCCAAAAGGAGTCCTCCATGTTTGGTCATCTCTTCAGAATTCAGTGTCAAAATGGAGAAATGCAGAATATGCAGTTGTTGCAGTGGGTTTTTTTGTTTTTTGCATGGGGTGGGGGGTGTAATAGTTAAAATGGGACAACAGTGCAGTAGTAATAGCATGAGAGAGCTTGCAGCACCTGGTACTCACCTCTTTCTCTGGCGATTCCCTGCGGACACAGTGCCCCGCTGGCACACTATAAAACTTGATTGTAGAAAACACCGCCATGCTGGGACTGATAAATAGAAAAAGAAGAGATGTTTTTATCTTCCATTATCATCCCAAAATGTTGACAAATGTTTGATATTTTAATCTGAAAAGATGGGGTCATGTAAAAGCTGTTTTAAAAATTTGTACCACATTTTGAAAGGTATACTAAAATATGCCCAAAATATATTGTTTGCAACAAAAAAAGAAATATTGAATTAAATTGGGTGTCTTTTTGCCTATCCATTTTTTGCCTGAGATTTTAACGTAGCATTATGTAGCTTTGGATCTATACCCACCAAAAGACAAATGCTTCTGCAAACTCATATGGGTCTGTTACCGCTCAATACATATCCTCAATATTTAAATTGTGATGTGACCTTGTGTTTACATATTCTGGCAGTAAATGTATTTTACAAGATGGTCGCGCATCCCATCAGTTACATAGTGGAGATTCTGTTAAACTGAGCACTTTTTGTTTTTAAAGATTTTTTCTCACTGTTTCATGTCAAGACTATTATTTTAAAGATTTCTTGGCTCTATATTTTTTATGGTCAAATGTTACCAAGTGTTGCTTTAATTTATTTAGTTAAAACCCCATCTCTTGTCATTTGTGGTATAAAGGTACAAATGTGAAACTATATATATAATAACTAAGTATTTTAAATGATACATTCTTACAACTACCGTGATGAAATTACAACACATTCTACACGGCCCTTTCCTAAAAGAATGAAATCAGCTGCTCCTCCATGTCCTGAATGATTAATGAGAACAGCTTCTTGCGTACAGTGAGCTTGCATTGCTCCACAGTCGTGTGGTTTGTGTTGAACCTGGACTTGTCACACAGATCCACGCAGACAGAGCCAGACAGCCACCTTACCCCCCTTTGCCCCGTGTCAGAGTCAGTGCAGAGTGCAAAGGCCGCCGTGGTTCAGGACTCCTCGGTGGGCCGCGGTACGTGAGCTCAGACCGGGACCGTAGGAGGCCGGGTGCTCCCACAATGCTGCTCTGTTCGGTACACTCCTATCTGTGGCTTTGTGTCCCGCTCACACACACACTGAAGAGTTCTCTCCACGCAGTTGGAGAGACAGGGGTCAGTGACTAGATGCTCCCAACTGGGCACTTCAGCGCAGCCCTTCTCTCTCTTAATGCACACACATACAAGCACACACACACATACACGCACACACACACACACACACACACACACTGTGGTAATGTTTTTTTTCCAAAGCTCTGGCTTGTTGTGTTTCTCTCCAAGATACTTTTCTCATTACCTTAAAAAGAATTGCCTTTGAAAGCAGTTTTAAAGATGTTGCTAAGAGCAGCAGCCAGGCTCATGCAGTGTTTTAATTGTATCTCTTTAACAGACATACAAATGTCCTATGAAAGTGCCTTTTTGCATTTAATGGACAAACAAGTCAGATGATGTGGAAAAGAAGAGAGGATGACATAGAGCAAATGATTCCCCTGTGATATGCACTTTATGTTGATTTTGATGTTATCTACAAACAGTGTATTACATTTGCTGCTGTTAGGTGCATATCTTGACCTGTGGGCAAAATGATTTGTTTCATAAGCCATATAACCTCTCTGCATTATTAAAGTTGTCAAGCTGTTTTAAATTTGTCTTTTTTGTTCAGTATCAAAACCTTCTTGGCTCTGGAATTTTGTTGTTATATCCCTTTTATGCCCATTTAACGATGATGCAATAATGAACGGCTACAGGAAACTCGAACCAGACCTCCATGATATTTAAAAACAAACACTTTACTGTAAATGACTATTTCATTAGTCTTGTATGGGACGTCCTGCAGTGATATGAGGGAAAATCCATAAAGCTACAGAGTTACACTTTATTACTTTATTTGTAGTACACTCTAGTAAAAGCGAAGCTTAGCAAAAGCTGGATAGGATTATTCAATTACACATATGTAAATAGAAAAAAAAAAAAACTGTCTGATTAGTCCATGGTTGATTTCAACTCCAAGCTCTCTGTTACTGCAATGCATTAGATTCGATCAAAACATAAGTAATCCTGTGGTCGTTAATCATTGTTGTCAAAATCTGAGCGTTGTAAAGCCGCCGCAGTGCAGTTCAATGGAGGCGGGGGGTGCAGAGGAAGTGGAATGCACTGGGATCAGGCCGGTTGATCCCTCTGCCGTGTTGACGTCAAGCATCCATCTACTGGTCTTATTCCTTAATCTGATTCACTTGGCTGAGCGGTGTTGCCTGTTGGAAAGGTTTCACGTGTGTGATGGATGCTACTGTCAAAAATGCCAAGGTCAATATGCGACGCAGCAACAGCAAAAAAGAGACAAACTTTCTTCTGTGAAAAGTGCTTCCCATGTATCATGGTGCGTGCAATCTGACCTTGCTTCCCTCTGTAATAACATTCAGAGGGGGACAACTGCTGGGTGTGTGCTCATGGGCTGGCAATGATCTTTAAAACGGGTCGTGGCGCCGCAACAGAAGAGGCCCGTGTCATTCATGACAGTATGCAGCCGTATTACTTACACTTTTCCAAATGAAGTTGTTGTAGTGTGTCGTGTGATGGCCCAGGGACAATTATGTCTTGATTTGAGCGTCCTGCTGCAATTCAGGGGCCACCATTTGCACTCGTTGAGCTCAAGAGCAATTATCTCTTATGAAGCTGTGTCATCCTGTCAACAGATTAAGACAAGATGTCAAACTGTGGTCCTTGGCGAACCAAAGAGAGGAGCTTAACCCCCAAACAAGGTGAGTTTTGCGAAGTGTCAGGCAACTTTTGCTCTCTTAATTGCATCTGAAAAAAATCTAGCCCTGTATTACAGTTGCCTCAAATGGCTGTATAGTACAATACCATCAGTCCAACAACATTGTTGTTGTATTTC
The DNA here is from genome assembly GCA_024416835.2 of Perccottus glenii. Taxonomy (NCBI): domain Eukaryota; kingdom Metazoa; phylum Chordata; class Actinopteri; order Gobiiformes; family Odontobutidae; genus Perccottus; species Perccottus glenii. The sequence goes on from CM044558.2 coordinate 14,928,006, forward strand.
TCACGCAGCACACTAAACTTAAGATTATCATTTAACTTTATATTAAACTCTTTGAAATGGCTGGTTTTGTGTCAGTGTTATTTAATGATGCAATTGCAAAATATAAAGTGAGAACTATTAATCCAATATTTATTTTGTTTAGTGAAATGCATATGTGATGTGTCTATTATTTATGTATTAATAAATAAATATAGTTGGAAAAACATGTCATTCAGATAAGCATTCAAAAGTGGAAACAACTGGAAATCTATCTGAAATCTAATATTTCTGTTAGCTTCCTGTAGCTGAACAGGTGAATGGAAATACTCATGATGATTATGCTAAATACTGTGCAATTACCTCAAATAATTGTAATATGGAAATAATGTAATAAATGGGACAGATGTTGTTACAAATATGCAAGAGCAATTAAACTTTGTTTGCCAAGACTTTTCATCCATTAATAATAATATTCTATTTGGGCTGATGAAGCTGTGGTCTAGCAACGCTATTATAGGTCTATATTTAAAGAGCCAATTACTTTAACATTCTCCCTACTGTCCAGATAATAGTCCAATTACACATATAGTTTAGGATGATGAGAAGAAAAACAACTCATGGTGCGTTCTAACAAACCCGTCATCCCCCAGTGAGGTGGACACTCCCTGTCAGCCCCCATCTTACTGCAGTGATGTCACAAACTGGCTCCTAACCCCACTGTGCCCTGATCTCCAACTGTCCACTGATTCAAAGATTCTCATGGGGACTGACCTCCTCTGCCGCATGGGGACCACCCCCTCACTCGGGTAAATACGCTCACAGGAAGGAGCACATTGTGTCAATAAGACTGTGCAGCAGGACTCCACACTGTCCAGTGGGATTTTTTTCTATTTAGGCCAGGGAATAAGAAATAGCCTAAGTCTTTGGAAATTACTTCAATTAACCATAATGTTAATGACTATAGCTCAGAACAAAAGTCAAGCTGAGAAATCCCTTGATGGAAATTGTTATAATTGCCCTAACAACAGGGATGAATATTTCTCCCTGCTTAATTACAAGTGACTTAATATTTAAATATACCATTTGCAGGTTTTAAAGTATCTTAATCACAGCCATTAATTTTAAATATCTAGCATTTTGAGTGGCGGGGGTGCAGACAAACACCTTTTACAGTGTGACTGGTTACATGTGGCAGGTAACGTCAGCAGAATGTCAGGTATGTATTATGCACGAGGCACTGCTGACAGGGCCTGTATGCCACGTCAAGAGCAGGTAATTGTGCTTGCCTCTTGCGGTAGGAGGCAGGCAGCGATCTGTTACACACAAGTGGCAGCCTGACCCATCCGTTGTAAACAATGGCACCTTTCAGATCAAAGCCAAAGACTGTATTTTGGTCATCACAATGACGGATGTGTGAATGGGAAAATTTAGCCTATATGCATTCATACATACCATTTGCAAGATTTAGCGCTGGAATCATTAGCTGATGCATTCAATTGCTTTATAAATATGACTTAGGGCATTGACAGCAGGGCTCTTTATAAACTGAGGTCCACTATATTCTATAACAGCTTATATTGTTACATTTGATTACTTAAAGGGAGTAACAGCCACTGTGATTTCACATTGACATTGAGTGCCGAGGTAAATTAAATGTAGAATCCAGATAAACTGAAGATGAACATGCATATAAAGCTACAAGTTAAAGGTAATATAATTGTTGTATATAAATGTATTGTGAATGTTAAAATAATTATTGGGTTCGGATCACAAATGAGACAATGAAGACTGCACATGGTAAATTTCGAAATGGAAGACCAGTTTAATTCTTGCAAGAAAGAAACAAATCAGACACATGCAACAATGGTACATGGTGCTTTGCTTCATACTGTAAGTTTACAGCACTCAAGTTTTTATAGGTGTACATTATGCCTGCCTCTCAGCTCCAGAGTCGTGGATGGATGTGTATTGATCTGACGTGTCAGTCATAGATGAGAATAGGTTAACATGTATATGCCACTAAGTGTACAGGACAGAGTGTCCCTGAACAGTGATTAGATGTAGTGCAAAGTGATGTCTTTGTCTTGTTTGGCATGGCGTCAATAGGAGATACAGATAAAGACATAAAGTTATAGGTGTACAGTATGTGGATAAGCTTATGACCTGGAGCAGGAGTGAGAGCATTCAGCAATAATATACAATTTCCATGACAGTGAATATTACATTTACAAGTGACATTAAAACTTCTACACATAGTTCTATGATAATTATGCATTTAGTTTTTAATATTATCTGACTCTTTATTTTTCCATTCATTTCAAGTTTTATACATTTCTTATGAGTCAATTTGGTGAAGTGTTTTCTATCCTTCTCAGAGTCCAGTGTATTGTCATATTTTTTTTAATCATTTTTATTCTTGTGGCAGAACAGGTCACTCACTAATCTCTTGTGATACGTCCCCATCTTGGAGGCAGGAAAGTTACATGGAAGTTTCTGTCCAGCCGAGGTTACTGGGTCAGTGAGATGGGCATAACCCTACCAATCTCAGAACGGTAAGATGTTGTGGTGTTGTCCTACTCTGTGGTGTGCCTTGTGGCCTGTTATAGTATTACTTTGGACCACTAGATGGAGTCTGGAGCGCTCAGCCTCACTCACTTTGAGTTCAGTTCAAATAGAAGCGGCATAGGTTTTGTTCTACAAGAGTGACAATGAAGGCTCAGGTAAGGCATGTATAACATGATGCAGAGCAAGACGGGTTTCATTCAGTTCCATGTCATTGCTCTTCTTTCTTTTTTCTTTTCTGGTAAGGTCCGTCTAAAAAACAAAATAAAATGTTTTTTGGTAAAAAAAAAATTACATTTTTAAACCCCATAATAATCTCTTTAGGTTATTTCAGAATAATGCTACATTTGGGCTAACGTCCTCTAAAAATAAACAGATGATGGGAAAAAGGTATGACCACCTCTTTAGCCTTGATTGTGGCCAGGTCACTATGTTTTGTGCAAATGAGTGTAGTGCTGGTCATCAGGTGTTGGTTCTCCCTTTACCCTGGCCATGGTCATTAAGAACTCGTGGGTTGGCTTCCCAAGGATCAGGGGTGTCAACCCAGATTCCTGGCCAGTAGCCAAATGTGGCTGCCCCAATCTAGCCCCCTAAATCACAGCCTCATCTAATTGGCCAGTCACCTGCTGTTCTCAGACCCCTGCTGCATGGCAAAGGCCTTTCTGAGGAATCAGACAATGTTTGCAAACTGTTAATGTTGTGTTTGGTCAGTTATCTGCATATAATACAATGCTGTGATGCTTTGGGCTCAGGGGATAATGTAATGTCTAAAGGGAAAATAACAGAAGTAGCACTGAATTTTTATGAGAAGTTTCTTGATAGAGCAATTACAGCTATATACACAAATCAGCCCGACACTGGGATGCAGCATTTCCACCATGCTGTCACTTATCAGGAGTTGACAATAAGCTGAAATGCTGCAGGGCTAACAAATCCTCAGCCGTACACAGAGAAGCACACACACAAGGGAAGCAGGCCTTTGGGTCACGCAGTGTGAGTGAAAAACAGGGAGTGGGAGCGAGCGAGCAGCTGCAGGAGCCATAGGGTGGGCAGGGCCTCGCGGCGAACAGTGTGGGGCTGGGGGAGGCTGGGGGTGGGCTGGGGAAGGAGACCTGGAGCTAGGGGCCGCCTGTTTAATTGGAGCTCATTTACACAGCAGTGGAGCAGGAGACACCTGAAGGGCCTTCCCTGCCTTATCAGCTAAATGGCTCCATCACCCCATCTTCCACAAATCACATTCTTCTTCTCGTTGTTTATTCACTTGTATCCAGCACTGAATGTTATTCTACTCAGCGTTTCTAGATGTCCATTAACTCTCCAACACTTTTTCACTATTTATTTAGAATGTCCGTTTTTTTTTCTTCTTCCCAACAGAAATGTCAAGGTTTTTCAAAAGTGATATTGATATTTTTCAATAGAGACTTCAGTATACTTAAATTTTAGCTTATACTGCTGAAAAAAAAACAATGTATCCATCTGCTGTCAACACTGGCTGTCAAACTGTGGTAGAGGACCATGAGGAAAACAGGAGAAAGACAACAAAGAGGAGGAGGAGGAGGAAGAGGCGGCAAGGAGCCAAAAGAAGGAGCAACTTACTGTAATCATAGTCATGTTCAATCAGACACCTGCTATTAAGTTGATAAATACACTTTTCCCAGTGTGTGTCCAGATACACTGAGTACCCCTAAGGCACTGTTCTGCTCTTTAACTACCCGGCTTCTTCCCTCAACCACTAACTCTCTTCCCATTAACTCACATTTCACCCAGACTCTCGAGATGTCCCAAAAATCCCTTATAGGCGCTGTAAGATTGACTAAATGTAGTCCGCAGCAGTGGGACTCAGAACAGATTTGGTGAGTGTTTTTTCTGGCTTTTGGGGAGCCAAAGGCTAGGGAGGTGGGGACATTTTTACTCCATTAGTAAGTACTATTTGGTCCTTTTTTCCCTTTCGTGCTTACGGTAATAAGAAAAAATGGGGGCAGAGTGTGTACGTGTGTTGTGAGGGGGGTAGCAGAGGGCGTACGAGAGCTTGTTGTGTTTGAGGCAGGGAAGGAGCACAGACAAAGCTTCTTCTCTCCTTAATCTCTTGTCTCGCCTTTTCAGCTCCCATCGTTGGCCACATGCTGGTGACGGGGCCAAGAGGATGCCTCCTGTAGAGATTCTTACTTAGCACAGTGTCATGGCCGCCATGACACCTGATACACATTAAGTACAGCTTGTGATCCTATGATATTATTGTTGTTTATTCATTTAATGTGCCTTTATCGCTTTAAAGCTTTTTAGAAGTGTCTGCTGCTGTTTGCTAACATAAGAAGGCAATAATGTGGCACGACTTCAATTAGACAGTACCTCCCTCATGTGCTGGATTTAAAACTGTAACATGCAAACTTCATATTTTTCTGCAGCTACAAATGACCAAATCAATAATATTTAAGTCAAAATACACAGCCTGGTTTGATGTTCAGTCTGCAACCATAACCTACCCAAAAATCCAATATTTTCTATTGTAGTTATAGTATAAGTAACAGTAAGTATTGCACAGTAATAAGATTGGCTAGATAACAAGTCTGCTTTTATTATTATCATTTGCTTTGTAGCCTTTAAGCTTGTGAGAGTAGCTAGCATTAGCATAGCCTCTAGTAGCTACAATGCAGCCCACCCAGGACTGAGTTAAGGTTCTTCAGATAGAGCTTACGTTTACACAGTCTTTCTTCTGACTGACCAATCTTTGAAGCATTACTCTCTTTGTAACATCTGTAACTGCTTACCCAGAGACTTCCCACATAAAAATGGATGTTTTTATGTCTTATGATTAACAGTTGAACAACATTGCATTCAGGTTGTGCAAACATCTCACATCAATATTAGGAATGTTCTTGAGAATGAATAAAACAAACTTGTTGAAACAGCAGGCTTTAAAAGCCAGCCATTGTTATGAAACCTAAACTTACTTTGAAACATGAATATCCTGTGTACATTGTCCAGAAAATGTTTTTCTTTAGTTCCTTTGAGCCTTAAAAGAAAATTCATAACTTTGTGGTCAAAGTTCAAAATGGTCACTCCTAGAAAAAAAAAACCCCATCCAATTCCTCTCTTAAAATCGCACATGTCACTGATTGAGTTGCAATCCGACTGGGATGAGATGCGTCTCAGGAAACAGAGGGGGGTCTCTCTCCATCTTTCTATTACTCTCCCATCCTCGCCTCCCTCCCATCTCTTCCTCCGTCAATCTACCGTCTGAGTGGAATGCATCATGTGTTGTGAGGGTGCAGTGCATGATAAGCATGGGCCCGGTATATCACTGGGAATGAATGAACGACCTCGCTTTGACCCGACCAGGAGAGGAAAACACATGTTCTGCTGGTCTTGGCTGCCTGGCTACCTGCAGAGAGGGTTGGGAATTCCTCCAGCAGGAGGGACGAGGGGATGGTTGGATGGAGACGGAGAGAGCCGGGCCTCCATGTGTCTGCTCATATTAACTCAAAGCGGATGTTGACATATTTGTTTTAGGCAGAAACGACTTGGGTGGGGTTAATTAGTTGTGGCTGTTGTGGTAAAACACAAGGAAGTTAGTTGATGTTGAACTTGTTAGAGAAACAATGTGGGAGTTAACCTTTGGAACAAGGCAGATTAAAAGACACTGACGTTACAAAGCTGCTAAGCCCTTTTAGACCCTGCTCACACTGCAAATCCTGGGTTTCCTGCTATGAGCGCAGCGAGGTCCACGGTAACCTGTTGTTTTTTTATTACGTGTAAAGCATGTTTTCCACCTTATAAGTCTAAGTTGGAATATGTGCCTTTTCTTTTCTGTTCTGATCCTATATACTGTACATGAAAAACATCCCTGCATTCCTTGTGTGCATGAAGAGTTGATGTGTTAACATAGTAGTCAGCCACATGCAGGCTTTGCTTTCAGCCTAAGCAGGTGTGCCGATCCTTTTTTTGGCTACACATGTTGTTTGTTCATGCACGTACAGAGCGTAACAGAGATGTCCACGCTTTAAAGTTGTGAATATTTAGCACACTTGGATGACTGCTGCTCAGCCTGCGACTAGAAGCCATCTCATGTAGCGTCTCATCTAAGTTACTCAATGCTATCTTTCCATTCCTCTTTTAAACTTCACTTTCTGTGTTGTAAGCTTGCTGGTCAGGCTACTTTTGTCCCCGTTTTTTCCCCAGAGGTAGTAACAAAGTGCGTGGCTTTTAGGGTGTGTTTGTAACCTGCTCTGAGTGTTTTGATTAATTACCCGTTTAGAGTAAATGCATTGTTTATTTCAAAAGCTGTTTTCCTGGACTAATAATATCTCTTTTTCATCTACATAAATGACATGAGCAGAGCTTTTTGGTTACAAAAATACCACAAATAAATAAGTCTTAATCTCTGTCTAAAAGTCACTTTTGTGAGCTACAATGCTTCTCGTGGCTGCAGACTGGAGAGAACAGCGGCATGTGGCGATGGAGGTATGGATGGCTCCCGGAAGGCGTGGTCACTGGGTAAAGAGCCCGATTCCTGTTACCCGGCTCTGGGATGAGGATGGAAAAAGGGGTTGGTAAGGGGGCTGCTGTAGGCGGTGCACATGGCTTCTTTATTTACTTTGACCCCAGTTCCGCAGGAGGCCCTTGGAGGGCACATGCCAAACTCCCCAGGCGGGCAGCTTTGCCCTGCCCTCACTCTCACCTCACTGCCCGCCCCTCTGTCTCCGGTTAGATATATGTCTGAGCAGCTCCGTCTCTTTTCTTATACACCAGCCGAGACACAGCTCAAATAAGGTTTGAACACTAGTGTTTGCTTTTTAAAACAGACTCTATTTACAGTACAAGTGTAGTTTACCCTGTAATGGAATAGTTTGTTGAGCACCATGCGTTTTAAAATGTTTATATTCTGCCATATTGTACATAACGTTTTTGTGGGGACATTGTTTCTGACCATTCCAATACAGTTTCCACTTTATCTAATATAATGTCAGGTAAAGCAGCTTCTTTTCTCACAACGCTTCCTTAATTTGTCTTTTCCAGATCTGCATTCTAATGAAAACAAACTGATGATTGATACTGAACTTCATGAAAATAGCTCGAGGATATTCTCAGACAAATGAAATTTTTCATCATAAGCAACAAGACGCATTAAAGTTTAATCTTAAATAAATGTGACACGTGTTGTTTGAGAATGTGCCTCTTTAAATGTGTAAAACTAATTGGTAAATTATTCACAGCGTTCATCAATGCCTTGCCTTAATAAACTCACAATTAAAAGAATGGAGGATGAGAAGGGTTAGAGGAGAAAGAGCAGTGGCTCTTAAGATGTTAATTATTCAAATGAGGCAAAGGGTACCTGCCTGATGTCAATGTCATCACAGTAATAATTATTACCATGGTAATGCTATTGCCATGGTGAATTGGAGTGGGATTTATTTAGTTAAAGCAATTAGCCTCTGTGATTAGAAATACAAACATGATTGCACATTTAAGCAGATTTTAGTGCGCAGACCTTATCAGCAGCATTCATTATATCCCACTAAAATGTTTTGTATGTTTAAGCGAGTTACACACGTGAGCAATCTATAAATTTTTGTTTGGAGCAGGACGGTTAATTGATTGTCAAATCATGTGGTAGTTTAGTGGGTAACTGAGATGACTTCAGGGCAAATATGTCCTAGTGTACACGCTGCCCTGCTGCCCTGTGTTCTCAGTGGAGACAGTCACAGCACAGTGGCAGTGCTCAGAATGTCACCCCAAGATGACAGTCATATTCCATTACAGCCATCGCTCAATATCTTCATGCAGGGCAAATTGCAGCGTTTCAGTGGAGCAGAAAGTAACAAAGGAAATGCAATATTGTTGTAAAATCAACCAAATTGTTTTTATGGACACTGCATAACTCACAAATGATACTTTTTTGGGGATTATCAGGATTTCATGATTGTGTTTCAGCCCATAAAAGAAAGGAAGAAGTTGAAATGTTTTGGACGTAGAAATCAACACATTTATTGTGAGGTGGAACATGCTGGGACACATTGAGTGACCAATTCCTCTACTGTAAACTGCTTTGCCATTGAGAGCTGAATCTAGTGACAAAATCTATCCAATTCCCCTGGATGTAAGTAGCCACGATGTATTGGACTTCTATGGAGACGTGGATGAAGCTGCTGGGCATCCAGCACATTTCAGCCCCATCTTGTTTTTCGGCGAAAGGCTCTGGCGTAGGCCTGTGGTTGCCAGGCACCTCCTGAGGTGACTCTATCAGAGTCAGTCAAGCCTGAAATCAATCACTCACACCCATCAAAGGCTGCGCTACACCGCCATTGTGACCGAACCATCTGGGCCTCAGCTTACTGTGTACATTTATCTCTCTGAACTATAAGTCACTGTGTGTACAGTGTTTGTCTGATTCATAACTTCCTTTATTGGGAGTGGAAAAGATGTGTTCAAAGTAAAGGCTGAGAATTACCTCTCTACCAGTATTTGATATTTCATGTAACCTGAGAGTCAACAAGAGTAACATCTTTAACACAAAATAGTACATATTATTTTTCAGATTGTGGTCAGTGGATGGCACAACAACTCAATGCTTCTTGGTGGTCCCAATTTGTGCAACAAGACAAGGAATACATTTGACATTCAGGCTGTTTTTAGAAATTTAAGATAAAAATTTTTTTAGAAATACATTTTTTATTTGGTTGTTTGAGGTGTTTTGGCTAAAGGGAATGTCTTGTAATTAGTTCTGAGTATTAAATAAATTTGTTTGCTGATGAATTATTTAATTGTTAAATTAAACCCTGGTATATGTTATTATTGTCTAATCATCTAATTAACTATAAATGTCATTTAGTCTTTTTTAAATTGATGCCACAGTCTAAGCGAGCTAAATCCCAGTATGTTATGATGTACATAGAATGTAAAAAAACACAAATTAATGTAAATTAAATACAACAATACAATATAACATAAAATATCATATCTAGGATTACATAGTATATTGGATTGTGCTGCTCCATAGCCCTGACCAGTGCTAGATGTTGAAGGCAGGGCATCTCTGAGCATCCATCATGTGTGGTGGTTCCTACACCTGTTCTCACATTTTACAACATGCCTCTCCTGCATAGCATCATCTGCTTGGACTACCTTCCCATGTGGAGGCCTTTCTACCTTTGGCCCTGCTTCGGTCAGTCTCCAGTCCTGTGGTCCGTCCGCTTAGTTATCATACTCGCGGCCCAGCGCTGGCACCACACACCAGAGCACACTTTAAAAAGGCAGTGTGTGTGTGTGTGTGTAGTGAGTGTGGAGCAGTGGCCAGTGGAGGGCAGTAGAGCACCAGCGCATCCATCTCTATCAGTGGTCCCAGAGGGGTGCGAGTGTAAAGCACTACTTAGAGGGGATGTAGGGGGGGAGCAGAGGCAGACTGGAGGGAATGTGGACAGGTCAGAGCACTGCTGGACTCCTGTGGATCTGTGGAGCGGCCAGTGTGTTACTCACAGCTTCATAGAACAAGACGGACACTCGGGCCGAGTTGCAGAACAGCCAAATTACAATTATAAACTAAAATGCACTTTACTTATAAAAAATACTTTAATGTCTAAAATTTATTATATCATTTTTTTATTTATTTTTTTAAATACAGGTAAAACAACAAAAAGCAAATTCCCAAAACAATAGAGATGACAAAATAAAAGCAATCATAAAAGAGATCTGAGGCACGCTGGCTTATGAACAATATGTTTTGACCTTGATTAGGGAATAATAATGTTGTCTTTTCTCAGAATAAAAAAACAATATTATAATGTGTTACTGCTTAATTCTACTTCTTCTAAAAAATATTACTCAGTCACAAAATATAATAATTGTAGGTCTAGCCTATTCTCCTACTCAGAAACCAGCCCTTCACTCTCAATTTGATATCTATTATTTAAAACCTAAATGTTATTGGCCAACAGATATTTTGCAGTAAGCCGGTGCACACAGTGGTAAATTATCTGCATCAACGTGAAACTTGGTATGGCCACATGTCTCAAAGGGGAAGCAAATAAATAAATATATTTTTATAATGGTAAACAACCCTAAATTTAGCTATTTTTTCAATTTCAATATGTAGTTATTCAAATTTGAATAACTTTGTTGTTGTAGTGTTTTTGTGTAAAATGCCTTAGCCATGAATCTTATCATAGTCAAGTTTGTTTAAAAAGTATTATCTAATAGCATTCCATGAAATTTACAATCTATATACAGTAATTACTGTTTGGATTTAGTAGTTGCATATGGCTTATGCATATGAAATTTAATGGATCGTATTAAACTATATGAAAAGAATTCCTACAATATTACAAAATGTAGAAATTGCACAAGTGCATAAAGTAAGAAAAGGCTCGACTCCACGTGAAACAAAGAGAGATTTATGTGGAGACCCTTTGAAAGACATTGTCCTACATTTAAAGCTCTCAATTTTCTTAAAGCAAACCAGGCTGGGAAAACTTTCATCTCAGGAATAAAACACATGTTCCTTGTTTTCTGCTTTTACATTAATGTCCATGTTTTTCTCCATTCCATTTAGGCACAGAGCCGGAACTGGGGATGGCCCCTGGTCCCGAGTGCAATGTCCCAGACCTTGGCCTGGCCCTTTTATGTAAACACCAACTCCTCGCTGTGAAGGGGTCTCATAGTTAAGAATTCCACTTAGAGGGAGACGGTGAACTCTACTGCGATACGGCCACGTTCATGTTCAGGCTGTACACTTCAGAGACTCCATGTAGCTCCAAATGCAGCCCAATACCCTCATGGATCACGAGAAGAGGAACTATTAGAACTTCAGTTGCCTTTTCCTATTAGGACATGTGCATTTTATCAAAAACACTTCTACTCAAAGTGTAAAAAAAATCTAAAAATTACAAACTACTAGAAATGATAAAGAAAAATACAGTAACATAGATAAATTGTAATAGAAATACATTAGCTAAATATCTATGGTATTTAAATTTTTTCCATGTGGCATATTTATCAGGGTTTAATTATTATTAATGTAATGCAAGTTTACTAAACAGTTGAGCTGCTTTCTTTGATGATTTTTTTTCAGTTCTTCTTAAATAAATAACATTTTATTTTCTGACTTCCTACATGCATGTTGTCTGCCGCTTTAAAGTGCAATCCCACATACAGCAAGAAAGTTTCCACAATGACACCAGCATTTTACAAACACTCTTCCCATGTTTACAAGTGCCAGAGGGCGAAATAGGAGCATTTTATTCCCTCTCCTGCTAATTGTTTGATTTCCCGTTGTCGCTGGAGAGCTCTGCAGTACTGTAGGGTAAAGAGAAAGAAAAAAAATGTGAAGGCCCAGGTTGGCACAGGAGTCCGCATGCACATGCTCTCACTCCATTTGTCTGGAAACACTGTGATGGCTCGGGGCTAGCCTCTCTCTGGAGCTTTGTAGAACTACTAAACAGTGACATCTGATGTTGTCTGTCTACACTGCCTTTTTTATCCTCCTATTTCGTCCTCTTCCATTTCAAGCTGTTAGACACCCTGGCAGTACTGACATTGTTTGTTTTCAGCCCTAACCTTTCTAACAAGCTAAGGATGTAACAGTCATATGTTTATCAGTCTGACCATGAGACAATAAATCTTTTAAAGAGGGCGGGCCTGCTTTGTTTTTATAGCTGCGTCTATCTGGAACTTGTCATCAGTTAGTTTGCATAGAGATACGACCCTCTCATCCCGTAATGATCCCAGTTCTTATTCCAGCAGGTGGTGGGCTTTAAAAGTTCTTGTGTGTAAGCTGCTCTGGGAGAGATGACACGTTTATGAGCAGTCAATGCCAAAGCAGTCTGGGCAGGGTCAGCCAGGGAAGATAACCCGCCAGTGGCATGCACACAGTTTGATGGGCTTCCTTCAGAGGGGCCATAACACCACATACAGCGCCGTGCTCACCTACCACTGTTTAATCGTACAGGGCCATTCTCATGGAAATGTATGTTAATTAGCACACAAGAAGCTTGTTTTAATCGGATTGAAGCTTTTTTGTTTTGTTTTGCTCCTGCCATCAAAAGTCGGGGAATGCTATAGGGAACAAAAAGTGCCATTGTCAGGTGGCAGTAAGCCAGTAATTCCTCCTTGTGGCTTTTTGACGTTAGCACAATCCCACCAACAGACACACACTCCATGGGTACCACAGTGTGCATCATGCTTCTGTGGGAGCACACCCCAGAACCTGGGCACTATCCTGTTTCAATTAGCAACAAATATACGGTGACATTTATTTATGAAAACCGTAACTTCCAAATAATTCTAGACTACTTTGTAGAACTGTCCTCATGGATAAAGTAGATGGATTTAACATGTGTATTGGCAAAAAGAAAATGGGGAAATCAGAAATTTAAACGTACAAGATTTTGTTTTAAAATGCATGACCAGTCATTCATGCCCAAACTATTTTGTCCTCATTGTTCACACATAAATGCTTTAATCTTTTCAGCGCTTTTTCCAATTCATCATTGACTATCGCAAGGAATAGGCTAATAATCCCATGAATTATAGTATTGTTTTATTTTTAAAGTGGCTAAAATATAATCTACAATCAAAGCAACCTCAATCCAAACCCACTCTTTGATGTCCAAATGAGAAAAAGTTGTAACCTGAACTGATACCATTTTGATAAATCATTAAATCAATTGTCTATAGTAAATCATCTGAATGCATTTCAAAGTCTGTTCACTCTTCACACATTCACTGTACTTTCTACCAGGAAAAGCACAAGGTGACATCATAAACAAGGCTATTATTTGTAGAAGGTTTCATTACACTGTCACTTGCGAGGAGAAAAACAACAGCGGCTGTGGAGTGACTGACTTGTGCCACATCGCCTTGGGTTTTCGGTGACGGATGCCCCTGCCAGTGCCAGTGCATTTCTGTCTGCCAGCAGGCCTTTAATCCCTCCTAATGGGGGTTGTCATCTCACCGCTAATTTAAATGCTCCAACCACGACGCTCCCCCACCTGGCTGAGCTAATCCCAGTGCGAAGGGCCTCCTTTCCCACAGCTAGCTGCCTCGTTGTGGAGCCCAGGGGCCCAGGGGCCTCACCACCCTCCTACACAACAACAGCATCTTTCAATCATCCAGCCCTGATTGTATTAATCTTATCTGTGTTTAATTACATTTTTTAAGATTATTGCTGCTTGCCATCTTTGCACACTGTGGGGGCCGCAGAGGGCTGCTCATTTCACATGCATTTTCATTTGGGCGCAAATCCCCTTCAAAGACTGCCACAAATTATAGGAGAGCCATTTTTTTATGGATGGGGGAGTCTGTAAACTTCTATCCCTCAAGTTATATGTGCTATAGTGAAAATAAAAATAGATACGTATTTATTGTTTTTTTAGGATTTGTGCCACACAAACTGTTAACACTCTTTATTTTCTGTTTCTTAAGGCTTTAAGAGTCTCTGTCATACATGCAAAATGGACTTTCTTAATTTTGCTATAATGGTATCACTGCATCCGTTGCATAGACTCTCTAAACACATCACAATGCATACAAGAAAAATAAAGTTTCAATATATTTTCCAGGTAAAAAATACATGCCTCAGATGCACATAAAAATGTTTTATACGCAATCACACAATTTATTCATTTTGGTTATGATGGTCTTTGTTTATGTTGTTGGTAAATGTTGGATAGATATTGATGGCATAAAACCAAAAAGCCATAAGTATATATTGACCATATTTGTATCTGACTTTGTGTAATGAAGTAAACCTAAATGGTAAAACATAAAGACAAACAGATGACAAATTTCACATACCTTCATTTTTATTATGCAAACAAAAAACACTATATGTTATCCTTTTACATTTATAATTATAGCCATATGGATATTTTTGGCTCCAGAGTTTGAGGTTTCTTCCAGTGTAAAACAACCCTAATGCCCACAACAGTGACCAATTACTATATTCAGAAATACCTTTTTGTATTTTCATCCGTAATTTAAGAATTTTATTTTGATCTTTGTGGCAGAATAACATACCTTTCATTTGATTTACATGTTTGGTTGTCAGCCCTCAATATACATCATCTGTTTTAGACTGTCCACTATTTTTATTTCTCACTGTCACAGAAATATTTTAGATTCTTAAATTTATAAAAATCTGTCGCATGTGTAAAAATCTAGCAGACAAACTGGATCCTGAAAAAAGTAGAATAGTTAAAGGATGTGTATGACATTACCAGGAGGACACAGTGGCTGATGGGTATTGTAGTTGGCCTCAGCAGGTGCAGTTAATTACCCCAGGCTTAATTCTGTTGCAGTAGTGATACATGTACAGACATCATGATGACATGTTGGAAGATGCTCGTGATCTAGATTAACATTAACATGGTGACTAACAGGTGTGTGTGCACATCTATGCCGTTGTGATTTCCGAGTCGGCCTAATGAAGCTGTGCTGGTCGGGTCTGATTGCAATCAAAGATATGATTTTCTCAACACAAGTAAACAATCAGCCATCTGGTCAGATGAAGAGTTTGTGTTTGATTGCTTTTTCTTGACATTGACCTGTAAAATCCCAGAACAATTAAATAGATCTGAGCCAATGAAAAATGTGTCTTCGTAAAACAATGGTTCACTACAGCACACATAATATAGCATCTAGTCCTGCTTATGTTTTGTCAACAGAATACTCATGAAAGCTGGGAGTGTGCTGTAATATTTCGCCTTTGAATCTGTATGCAGCTCAGCCCAGTTCATCTCTAATGGCTTTATGCGGTGACTGTAAGGCTTGTAGCAATCAGCAGGACCTTGTGTACCACTTTAAATGGAGCGGTGGGCACACACAGAGCTTGTTGATTATATTTTTCACTCCATATTTGAATCTGAAGACTAGTGTTTCTGTCCCGGGGGCTGAGTTAAATGATGATGTAAGTGGGGTGATCGGGGCGACAGCCGGGGGGGCATCTGGTCTAGTTCTTCTGCATCCCGGGTCCAACGCCCCACAAGGGGTGCCAGCTCTGCTTAATAAAACTCTTATTGAAAGATTTGATGTTCAAAGATGTTGCACCTGAAAAGAGGTGGCTGTGTACCCAGCTACATCACATAGTATTACATGCTCATTATTGCTAATGCTTCCAGTGGTGCTGTAAAATAAATTAAATGGCAAGCTTGGGTCATTTGAATAATTTCTGGAGTGTGAAGATAGATGCTTCTGAGGAGAGGGATGAGCTGGAGCACATGAAAATGAGCATCTGACTTCAAACAGACAATTTCACTAGTGTTTTCATGTTTATATCAATTGTTTGTTCAGTGCTTGTAAATCACTCGCTCGGTTCCAAGACAAGAGTCCAGGTTAAACAGACTGTACCTGATATCATATGATGTTCCAGGAAGTTAAATATCTGCCGTTAAAGTGTATTTTCAGTGCTGAATATGTTTTTAACACAGCGAAACATTAACAGAGAAAAGGGAGGCAACGTAAAACGCAGATAAAGACTGTCAATTCAGTCACATAATGTTTAACGAGGTGGAGATAACTGAAGTCACGGCTAAGCTAACGTTAAGCTAACGCTAAGCTCTAAAATTCTGTTTAGTGTAATGTATTAGTATTTTGTGGTGGAAAAAATGGTCCGGTTCTACTTTTTTAATAATAAGAAGATGGAGAGGTCCCTAGGCTGCTTTTGGGGGAGAGTCTGAGACAGGGACAACAAAAAGAAAGTCAGGTAGTGGAGCTTTAAGCTGTCAAATTAACATATGCTTTTGTTACCCAGTCAATGGAAATAACCTTCTTGCAAATCATTATTGTCAATAGCAAAAGCTTTAAATCTGGATATTTCTTTTTCTGTAGTTCACATATTGGCGAAACAATTGTTCTTCATAATACCCTCAATAACCTTTTCTACAATACACATCGTTCTTGTGTAATAATTATATATAACAATGATATCTTTCCCTGTTACTGTGTTGTAACATCAGAGCACACTGTTGCATGCCAGATCAGCTGTACAGACCGTGGAACATTGCTCTACAGCTCGTGTGCGACAGCGGAAGACGAGGCGTTATAATGGCTCCTTTCAACAAAGCTTCATTGATAAAAGGATTAACTAATTAAATTAACAGAGTAAAGTACTTTATAACTGTTAATTATGTGCTTCCCTCAGCTGCTCAGGGCCACTAGCACCCTTTGTTTGAAAACCCCTTGTCTGTCTAATTGACCTCTGGGGAGCTTTTGGTGAATGTGTGTGCAGTGTGTGGAGTGTCTGTCTCACACAATCAAATGGCCAGTGTAAACAAACTGACAATTTATTTTGGTCTGGAGTGACACTTTGTAAAACTGGGGATCCCTTGCTTAAATAACCTTCAATGTGCCACCAGAGAATGGCAGGCCTTACTGGCCGGGGCCTCATCCCAATCTGGAAGAGGGGCCCGGAGTGGAGACAGCTATCATTTACATCCAGACACCAGAATTGTTGATATTTCCCAAATATTTGTTCCACAGAAATTACTCACATACTATCAAGACTTGTAAAGTGACATTAGTGGCACAAATCAACTAAATCAAATCAAACTAGCTTTTTAAATTTGATTTTGGTTGATAAATAGTATCCATTATGCTAGAACCACTTCATGAGATTACTTGTAGCACAATGTCCATGTGTATATAGAGGCCATAGAATCTCATAGAAGTTTAGTTTTGTCTGCACGCCCTGTCCTTTAAACTTGTCATACCATCACAAGAAGGCAGGAACAGCCCCCTTTTATCCCCAGTAGTGTCTGCTCTAAAGCGTGGCCAATCACATTATTAATCTCCACGCTGCAGTCAAAAGGCTGATATATGTGACCCGGCCTGTCATCCTTTCCCGCTTGATCCCCGCACCATCTTTTCTCAGTCTTTTAACCTGTTCTATTCCACCAAAGGCCCCAGCAACCAAAATCCTAATGACGTCCTTGACATGTGATCCATCAGTTGGCAATTACAACATCTGTCGCCATGACAAAGCTGCCCACAAAGATGGCCCAGCCGCAGTGTTTGGGCCAGCGCTTCCTCCCCAGCGATTATGTCTGGGTTCAGGGGGGAGATGAGGAGTTGGTGGGGTCGTGTAGGAGAGGGGATGAATCCACTCTGTGGTTAAAAAGGGGCCGCCCCACAACACAGACAGACATGTTGACAGCAAACACAAACATGGCAAAACAAATGGTTCACGCCTACCTCTTTAGATTTCCATTCAAATGCACTCCACAACTCTGTGAAAGTGCTCTATCTTCTATAGAGGGAAGAACCTACCAGCTGCCATCGTCTCTGCTCACTATAAAGAGGACCTTTCACTTAGGAACAATGAGAGGGCTTCTCTTTCTCTGAGCCCAGAGTCTCTGCCGCACCATGTTTAATTTCAATAGCCATAGATCAAGGCAGAACAACACTCCTGAAGTGATAGGCCTCATCTGAATCAGCCAGCAAGACTTTTGTCAGACTCAGCAAACTTACACAGCCTACACTGACTATTGTTGCACTGAGCATTTAACCTGCAGGCATCTCGTTTCCAACACCTCCGCACTACTTACAGTCCTAATCTGTGAAGGTGTGTTTTAGAGGGGAAAATCCAGCTTCAGGTGGATACATTTGCAGATGATGCCTTTCATGCTGTCCTTTCAGAGGCTCAGTGGGAGGAAGGTGTGGGACTTTGCCTTGCTTTTCTTTTGGCCCTTTAAGTGGAGCACCGGATAGATGGCATGACATCACGGGCCAAGCCGGCAGCACAATGCAAAGGTCATGCGGCCCATTGATCTAGGGGGCCCCTGATAGAAACCCCCAGTATTATGGGTCCGCGCACGCGGGGTCTTACACACACTGAGCCATAGAAACGGACCACAAATGGAGCCTTGTTGTCTCCCCATTCAAGGCCTGCAATCAGCGGATTTACACTTTGATGTGGAACTGAGGAATAAAGCCCTTTCGAGCACTGACCTTTATCGACTGATGGATTAAAATCCATAGTCCCCTCTCACACACACTCTCCAAACTACATATCTAAGTTACAGTGCGCTCGCCCTTCCACTGCAGTTTTTCTAAAGCCAGTCTTTTCCTCCTTTATTCTCTTTAATGCTTTCAGTCTGACTTTTGTGCCTGTTCTTGGAACATGAATTTAGTTTCCTGTCAGACAAAAAACATTTGAAAAATGAAGTGACAGCTTTTTAAGAAACACTTTCTCATTTTAAACTCGCTTGTGTAAGAAGTGTATTAGGAAAAGTCATCTACTGTATATTATCTGTGATTGAAAATACTCTGTTTGTTTACAGTATTTTTCATTTGGTCACACAACAAGGTCACACACAGGTCACCTCACCGCCCCCCCTCCCCCCGCCCCCTTTGACACAATGACACATACAGTCGTAGGGTACTCACTGTGAACAAACACAACTAAAGAGCTTCCATTTTCCGCCCAATGACGCTTTGCTTCCAATGCATTGTTTCTAAAACCATCCCTGGTGCCCACTTGGTCAATACTGTGTCTTGTGTTTTCCCAGGGGCGCCAGCTTGAACCGAATTACCAGAAACGGATTCTATTGCCACTCGGTCCACAGTTAGGCCAACTGGTTTTGATAGCCCCTTCCTGCTTTGTCAAAAACATGCCAAAGTCTTCTGTAATCCACTAAAGAACACTTAACAACCAAGTAATGTCACGGCAGAGCAGCAGTGTGTACTCTGTGACGCACTTAAAAAATCTCAAAGCTACATCCACTTAATTCAGCTAGTGCTTCGGAAAGGCCCACCTGAGAATTGTGGGACTGCCTGCAGAGAATCGCCCATCAGCATTAGAGAGCATTACTGCCACACAGCAAAAAAATAAATAAAATAAATACATCCTATTTTCCAATAGAAAACACTAGCCTGAACATCTCTCCTGGCTCTTTACTCTTACAATGTGTGCCAATGTTTCAGCTCATAACACTAATTCGACCACTGCTTTGCGAGTTGTATTCAGGCAATTACTGCTCTGTTACTATGAGTTTTTGTTAGAGAGTCATTAATTTGTTAGCTGAACAATCATGGTTTAAGTGCTCTGTGTGAGTTTAAAAGATTCAGTGCGGTGTAGATCATGAAGTCGTTCTTTGTTTTTCAGTCTGCAACGTGAAAGGTCTCCAAGCAAAACAATTACATCACAGTGCAACAAGCCCAGAGTGTACAACAATGACAAGAGAATTGTGCCTTGAGGCAGAAAACACTTTACACACTGCAGATGGAGGATGGGCGGGGGCTGGGGGCATTTTCTGGTTGATGAGCTTAAGGTACAAGGTCCATTCAGACAAATGGTAAGAAACAACAAGGTATACAGACAGAGAAAGTGGCAACAAAAACAGCTAGATGAAATATTAATGGGATATATTTACAGACAAGCTACTGTAACCGGCAGCGCTCTTCAGGGACTCAAGGAGAAAGAAGGTGGGCTTGACTGAAGTTGCTGCACGCGCACAACTGCCCACGCAGACATAGAAATACACTCTGTGTGCTTGTGAAAATTCTGACTGGACATGAGCAAAGAGTGCCCCCCTTGTGCACCCTCAGACCTCTAGAGGATGCATCAGAAATGTGTACTCGAATAGCTACATCTCTATTTATTAAAGTAAGTGGTTAATGCAACAAGCACTCACATCTCTCAGAAATTGCAAGTCACCAAAATTTGCAAAACACCAAAATGTTTAAGAAACTGTACATTCATATGCATTATACCACATTAATGTTTAAGAAACTGTACATTCATATGCATTATACCACATTAATGTTTAAGACGGTAACAACAATTATGTGTTGATGCAAATTCTGAAAGCAGTGTAGAGGATGACTAAAGTAGTTCTGATATAATGCACAGCCAAGGCTAAACAGTTTAACTCTTTACTACTCTGCACTTTTTTGTGAACAAATTTAAATATTTAGAATTGTAATTGCCTCACTTTATTCAGAATCAGACTCACAACACCAAACTCCTTAATATTGTACATTTATCTCTTTTTTTAAGACTTGACTTTATCTTGAGTTAGCATTGATATACTGTACTTTCATCTGAAAATTCCCTCTGTAACTTCTTCTTTTTAGAAGCAAAAAAAATTAAAATAAATAGCTAGCCTCTCCGTAAAAGTAAGCAGACCAGATCCTGGTTCTTTAAACATGGCTTATTTAAGTTTAGGTTTGTGTAAAAGTCATTATACTAATGAATAGTGTAACAGTTATTATTGTACCACAAGACATGTTTTGTCACAACAATGATTTGGTTATGTTTTGAAAAAGATTGTGCTACTACATTTGGATAATATGGATAAATATGACACTGAATCTATTTGTAAAGCTATGGTTTGTAAACTAACTTTTTAAAGCATTATTTATTAAGAGGCCCATCCACTGCAATGGTTCCTTTATACTGTATCTACAGACTCTGTAACAATAAATTTGCATTGGCTGACAAAAAAAAATTACAAAGTTATAATACAATTTGTACGTACCATCATGCAGTCAAACATTCTTTAGACTCTTCGGCTATGTTGTTGCTAGCCCTTAATATTATTCTCTCAGCATATCCGCTCATACCAGAGATTCCAAACTTTGCTTACCTAATTTCTGCAGCATATTTCTTTGCCACAGGAGGTGGTTATGACAAATTAGAAGTCTACAAATGTTCTGATGGTGTAAAGACTCCAGCTGTCACCAGGGAGATGGTGATCAGGTTTCCAAGCTGCATGGTCTCTTGGCGCCACAAAGAGTTCCATATGGTCATCCAAATGCTGCACCTAAAATCTGCTCCCAATCTCCACCCCGGAGCTCTGCACTTCTACTGAATTAGCCAAGACCGAGAGCATCCAAGAGAACACAATCCTATACCCATGTACAGAATGGTTACGAAGGCAAGCAGATCGTCTTTAGGTATCCTTTTTTTTTTTTTTGGTAATATTGAAAATTGTCCAATTGTTTTACTGGAAACAATATTAGTCTGTGCCATTTTTATTACTGCTTCACTGTGATATTGAAACAAGTTAAAAGACTTGTCGTTTACACACTTATGTTCCATTTTCAGAAAGACAAGCTATGTGTTCTCTGTCATCTCGCAGAAAGGTTAAGAGTGAGGGATTGGTGATCTATAATTAACCAGAGGCTCAGTGTTGATGTCATTGACGCAGCGTGGAGGTAGAAGGTGGCAATGCCAAGGCACCTGTTGTTGTGGAGCGTGGCATCTGATATCATTACCTACCCAGCCGGAGCGCCAACGTCCCCGCTGGGTCGCGAACTGTCCACGGTGCCCAACACACTTATGGGACATACACACAGATATACACATGCGCTGTCATCATGTCCTCCTTTACATAACCCACTCTGATGGCCTGGCACCTAGAGGGCATGGATCTGCAGAGCGTTTCAATTACTGTTAATGATATTTTGATGGAAGCTGGTTAACTTTTGCAACCGGAAGAATACAGCTGTGCAAATATTTGATAGGCGGTCTTCTGACGCTATGCTGAGGCGAAAGCTCCAAGACATTGCTTGGTGTGGAATCACATAATGTATATTTCCAAATGTGGCATAGTGTACTGGATGAATCAAATAATTAACATTCAAATGAAATTAGCCTCGAAGTCTTGTGTGTGTGTTGTGTCTTTTTGTGTGTAGTGCCATTAAAAAACATGCATGACTTGAGCAATAGACATAAAAGTCCTTAGAAATATCACCGTTTTACTTGTCTACATGTAATCACAGTAAAGTAAAAGTAAGAGCTGCTAAAACCCTGGCCAATGACAAAGAAAATAACAAATGGCCATAAATGCAAACAGGAATATTGACCATACCATTTTTTTTATTTCTTTAAATATCCCTTTATTATCCCTATGAAGAATTATTGTCAGCACACACCACCAGGGGACACCCAGGTACCCCGCTCATGTCACTAATTGGAGACTATAGCATGTTTTAATGTTGGTGTGAGAAACCGGAGTACCCGAAGAAAACCCACACAAGCACGAGGAGAACATGCAAACACCATGCAAGAGTCAAACTCTGGACCTTCTTGCTGTGAGGCGACATTGTGCCGCTAGATTGTTGACTATTAGACATGTCCAAGTGTTGTTGCTGGACAACCCTCATAGTCATAGGCATTTTCAAAAAAATAAAAGTGACGGGCTCATGTCAAGGGATTACGCAGCTGATTTGGAGGAGACTGCTGCACTCAGAAGTATGAAAAATGAATCAAACATTTTCAGAGAGACAATGTGACCGTTCCGGGTTAATGCTATGTATTAGTGTAGCAGCTTTCCCAAGCAGCACATCAGAATGCTTAAGCCCTGGGCACTGACAGGGATTTCACAGCACAAACCGATTCTCTGTTCACACATTACAAACACCCCACATTACATAAATCTGTACACACACAAAAACAAATCAGCAGACATGGTGATAGGATGTTAATTTGTTAACATGCCATATTTTACAGGTTCTATAACGCAGATTGTTCCGTTTCTTAATATTTTGACACGTTTTCCACTGAAACATTTCCACTCTGTCATTTACCAACTGTTCTTTAATTAGTAACATGTCAGCAACTAAAAACTCACTCATTAAAAACTTCTTTTACGTCTTTATTCTTTAATGACCCATTATTTTACACTAATGCATTAATAAATTAACAGACATATTTACAAAGGACGTTGATGTTAGGCATAATTTTAAATTTCAATAACTACAAGCCCTGGGCAAGCAAATCCCATAATGTAATATGCCTTTTCTATGAATAAGTAGCTCCCCAGATGCAATAAAGACACAGCAGTGCTCTGCATTATTGATTCAGTTTCATAACAACCCAGAGTGTCTTTATTCACTGCAATTGGCAAAGAAGGAATCGTGCACACTTATTTAAAAATCATTGCACTCATTTGTGAAGTTGGAGCTTTTTCTTTTTTTTCTTTAATAAGTACAAAGAGATTTAATTTGTTCACGTTGGCAATGCCATGGTCATTTAAAAAATGTGTTTAATAGGTATATCACACTTTTATGTGCACTTTAAACAGATGATTCAGTTATATATGTACAATTGTAAGTGTCAGGGTATGCCAACCTCTGGGAAATGATATTGTAGGAAGACAGACTGTAAGTTGGGGTGATGGATAAAACATTAAACCCAGGATTGAGAATGTACTTTGCTTCTTCAGACAGAGTTCAGGCTTTTATATTGTTTTTGGTCACTTTTAAAGAAAGTGCTAGACTTCACAAAGTTTTATATTTGTTTCATTTTGAGAAAAGGGTTAGCCATATATTTTTGCAACTGTTTTAGCAGCCCAGAATGTGGCTGTGGCTAGAAGACATATGTACAGTAATCATTAATGATAGTTCTGTCCGGATGTAGAATTACTACAGGAAGGACATTGGTTTTCTGTCAGATCTCTGTTCACTAAACACAAACATGACTGTTGAAATAATTTGTTTGCTGTGTAGTAACTAAAAACTGGAAAAAATAAAAGGCTTCAAGTCATATCAGTAGTGATAGATTCATGGAAAGATCCACATTGGCAAACTTTGCTGTTCTGCTTCTCCCATGGCCATTATTGTGTGCAGCAGTTGTGATGTTTCTTCAGGGAGCTGCTTGCCTTCATTAACATCCCTCAGAGTTAAAACACTGTGTCCCCCGGGACACGTGTCATTGACTGACAAGGTTGAGGGATTTGAGTGAATTTCACTTCAATAATGGAAATATCCCACACCCCTGGGACAAACAGACAGTAGACTGACAGGAAATATCTTAATCTGTACTGGCGCAGGCCCATAGTCGCAGTGAGAAGAACGTCTCTGTCCAGTGTGTGCACACCTACATACATCTGGATTGTATTGCGGTGACCAGGGGCCCCCGGGTGAGCAGCCTCAGCATTGGTGCGTGGGTGAGAGCCAGGGTCCAGCACACCGTGGCGGGGGCTCTCCATCACTCTGCCTCCTGGCTCCTGACAGGCCCTGGCTCTGGGGCCCGTCAAGGTCTTGCTGAGCGCACTCAAACTGTGCACTGCTGAGGAAGGGATTCTGTATCCTTCTAATGGATTACTCACCCACATCACCTGTCTGATTGGATTGTGTTGACCGACAGACATACACTGCACTATGGTCTCATGGCCTTGTAAATACACAACCTTTAACAAGAATGCTGAGGTTAAACGAACATATGGTAAGATACTACTCGCTCATCAATATAGCTGCAGTGATTGTAAAAGCAGCTATGTATTTCTAGCTTCGATTGTGTTGTATTGTAAAATATGTTATAATTTATGGTATGCCAGAATATGGAAATGTTGAATTTCAGATCAAAAGTATTTAAATCCTGTAATATCCCTTTGTGCCACTAGATGGATTGTGAGTACTTGGTCTGTTACACACTAAACTAAGCTTAAAACGTTCATTCATACATTACGCTCTAAAAAAAGCAGCTATTTTGGACAAATTAGCCTTTCTCATCAGTTAACGGCAGAGAAGAGAAAAGATTTTCGTTTTTTTTGTACTATACTTGTGTGTCTGAAGGGGAATTATCCCTCAATACAGATTTACCTTTACATTTAGCAGTTGTCTATTTATTTGTTATTTGGGTACTTTTTATACAGTTCATTGTATTGTATGTAATTAAGGCTAGCCAGGCTGTAACTTTAGATTAGACATATATTTTTGGTTCTTTTTGGTATACATAAGCAAATTCAAAGATCCTGCCTTCTTTTCACCTCTAAAAAAAAAGGGCACTTCTAAGCCTCAGTCATTTAGTCTTATTTCAGACACAGAGGCCGGTGTCGTGCTGCTGGACACCTGCAGACCTGACTCAGGCCAGCAGCACTAATCAGCCTAATACATATTTGTCACATGCAATGACCTATGGGCCCTGTTCATAATAAAGGTCATTCAGTGAGATATACTTTGTCCCCCCAGGGCCTGCCTAATGGGGAGCCAATGCAGCTTTTATAAGTGTGCACTCTACTGGTATACAGTACGCCGCTGCACAATTGCCATTATTAAAAGGGATAGTATTTAACAATTGCTCATTGGTCTATATTATTTATTTTGGTATATGCTATTTATATAAAAATGAGTATTGTATTAGTGTTGACTGTTTGTTTTCCCTTTATATAATTGCTTTACATTAGTCATTTTCAGTCTTGTTCAAATGTAAGGAAACATTTTTTATCAGCTTTATCAGCTTATTCGATACAAATACAAGAACCCTCAAATGCCAGCAGTTTAACAAAGACCAAGTCTACTGTATATTAAAGTGGACAGGGTGCCACACCTAGCATGTTGTAGGACGTCGTTCTGTAGCACAAACCTTGAGTGCAGCTACTTGTCTTTGGTGAAAAAAAGCAGTTAAAAGTTAACTAATCATATTTTGAGATTTATCTGACATGTGAGGTGGTGCCAATCACACAATAAGCAGGCAGGTGACATTTGTATGCATTAACATGAAAAAGGATAGGGATATGCAGATAGGCATTTTCATTTTTGTCTTACAGAACACATGAAACTTGTCTTATATAATACTTCTGGTCGCTTTTTTAAGGCTGTACTTCTGTACTGTTTGAACAAAACTCTAGTAAAACCAAAACTGCGTTCACGTTAAGCAATGGAGAAATGCACACATGCACAAGGTTAAGACCAATGTGTCCCTTTCCTTTTGAGGCAGACACTGTTTATCATCTTCAGAAAAAGTGCAATTCTATTGGAGTAAATAACAGCCAGAGGTCATCTATCGATCGGCCCATGAAGCAGACCTTAGGGGCAGGTTCAGAGGGGCTGTTGTTGCGTGTCAATGATCCCTTTATGGCCATGGACTTGACAGCCGTCCTTCTATTAATCAAAGTTAAACTAGTCCTTAATAGCAAATCAATGTTGGTCGATAGATATTATCATGTTATTATTATTCTCCTGAGTTAACCATTACTCAACGTAAATATAGTGTTGGAAATCTGTTTTTTGGCCTGCAGATTCTGTTTGCAAGTAACTTTTATGTTCAGCACAATCCTCTGTGCTGCCTTTAAGTCAGCGTAAAATGGCAAGGTCTTCCATTAGTTCAACTGAGCTTCGATTTGAGAAAACATAGTAGAAGTTATATTGAGATAACCTTTACACAAGAGCAGATATTTCACCTGCATTAAGATTACCCTGAGTGTAACCCACTTGTTATTTGCGCTATTTGAAAGCTGCATCACTCACAAATGTCCGCTATGCAACTAAATGGGGCGCGGGGACGTATCCATCTCAGTGTAACCTTTGCAGTACTGATATTTATGATAAAGACCATTAGGAATTTGTGAGTTGCTTGCGCTGTGCTTTAGTGCAGAACGGGTTCCTATCTGTTGTCATCTGTCCGTGATGAAAATGTCATTACCTGGGAGAGGTTGCGACATGTCTGTTGTCTTTAAAACATTTTTTTTATTGGAGCACAAAGGGTAACAGGCACAGCATATATCTCTCTTTTAAACTATGTTTTTTTATCTCCAGCTTTCATGGCAGTCCCTCAACTACACTCATCGCAGGGTGGCTTCTCTTTATTCACCTCGCCGCCTTGAAGGACAGTCCGTACTCTCAGGAGATAACAGTACCAGACAGGTATGGCTACATTCTGAAATCCTTTGAGGAGTCCTCCGCTTCTAGTAATTAGAAATGGTAGCACAATTTGAATATTTTTAAGGTTTGAGATTCTTACAGCATATTAATAGTCAGCTTATTTTGAAGGTACACCACACACTGCTAATGTGCAGAAATGTACAACCACAAATTCAAAAGTGTTCCATCAATCGCACAAGCCCAGCAGGACACCAGCTCTTTTATTTTGCATATTCATATGATTACTTCTCCAAAGGCAAATATCATTCACGTCAACGCCATTGTCCTTTGATTCCTCATGATAAAAGGCGATCTTGTTTTCTTTCTTTCACCTTTCTAGTCCAAACCTAGACACTCTGATTTGGGAAAATGTAATTCTAATTTATCATTTTTCTGCCTGGGGCTAAACTTTCTCAAGCCTGGGGGTGTTTGAAAAGCAGTCGGACACAAAGCCAGACCCTGGGAACTTTGCCCATGCAGTCAATCAGTCAGACACCCCAGAGTGCCCAGAGCCGAACAGCTTGTTTTTTGTCCACGGATATCAAACAACTTCTCCTCTCCCGTTAGATAACAAAAACATGTAAATAGGACTGAGTTGTTACAGTGTGTTGGTTTTTTTCTGTTTTTTGGGGGCTTGAGATGGTTGGTGGATATGTGGTGTCTCTGTGGTCAGGAGCAGGGCAGCAGAGTGGACTTTAAAGGCCAGCGCAGAGAGGTCTGTGACGGTCAATGTGGCTGGTGTCTGGGTTGCAGCGCTGGACACAGCTACAAGCAGGGCCACAGCTGCCCCACAATATAGGCGCACAGGGGAAGACAGAGCCTTCAAAGGCGAGACACACATACACACTCGCACACACAAATAGAGCAACAATGTCCACTAAAAAACAAGTCTACAGTTTTTAAGGGTTTGCAATTTTTGTCATTTTCAGGTAAGAGGTGTAAAAACATTGCACGTTGCTCACAATTGTGTCATTTTCTTAAAGATACAGTACATGCAGCATTTTGATGAAAAATGTAATGAAAAATGTAAGAAATTTCATTTATTTCACTCCAGTGGCCCTCTAGAACAATATGGAGGTGAATGTTTCTAAACTGGCTGCTACATGTAGTTTACTTAGTGCCACGTCACTGCTTTGTTTAAATGGGAGGGGCATTATTGAGTGTGTTTTTCTCAGCCAATCACAGCTCACGGAAGAAAGTGAAATACAACAAAACTATTTCTCACACACAGAGCTGAAGTAAACCCGGATTTCACTTTTACTAAGGTTGACTTGTATGAAAAGAGAGAACGGAGTTACGTTGTGTTTTAAGGTGTGTAAAAAAATGGTGCAACATTAAAACTTATAATGGCTTAACAATTATAAAGTTTTGCAATATACTCTTACAATTGCTCATACCATGGTGGACTTTGACTTGACTTGACATGGTTTTTGACTTACAACAACTGCAACTTCTCCTGTCTGGCTTTTTATATGGCATTTTTTGAAGTCAGTAAACCCACAGACTTTACTCATCTGTAAAGGATGTGTAGGAGAAGACCAGAGAGGTCCTGCTGTTTCCTCTGGACAGTTTTCAGCTTCATGTCTGATATGGTTCTGACTTCACAGTGGGACTCGTTGTCAGAGCTGTAACAGTTCCCCTTCATGTCCAAGGTTTACAGAATCAAACCAAAATAACACTTCAATATAACATTCCCAAATGATTTTCTTTCATTTCCAAAGATTTTCCAATTAGTTATGGTATTTTAACATCATTTGCAGTCATTTTGCAGTTCTCATCCCATATTTTACAAATCTTTATACTTTCACTACCTGTTGTGGTCTGTAGAGGGCGTACTGAATCAGCAATCCGCCCAAGCTCAGTGGGGAGCCTGCAGACAATATCCCCACAGGAGAAAAGCACAAGGCGACTTTCATCTGCTCTAAAGGGAGAAAATGGGTTTGTATAGATAGAAGGACGCTAATATTCCAATAGAGCGCAAATAGAGGTAGAACATGTTCTGATTAGCTCTTATTTTACAATGGCACAATATGAGGATGACTTGTGTTTCTTCTATTCAAACCAAAGACAGTTTACAAAAAGTCAACTTTATTAAGAGCCTTGAATTGCAGCGATTTTACACACTGAAGAAATTACACATACGTCGTAATGGCCTGTTCTCTTTAATGGCCTCGGTACACTGAATAAAACATGACATATCTATTGCGATCACGTTAATCAAGCCATTATTCATTTAACCATTTATTTATTACTCCATTCATCTACATAAATATTTAACTATGTCTTGGCATCTTTATGGACTGCTTGCTCTGCTGCTCAATTACAAGGAGCAGTGTCCTACCATGGCCATATGCCTTCTATCTGGAGACACTATATCTCCACAATTTATGGATGCCAACTCTTCCTTTCTGCTGGCTTTTATGTATATATCAGCTTGTATTAATCTGGGACTAATGACTGGCAACAATATGTTCCTGCCTGCATGCCCAATGGGACCACTATTGTATACATACAGTATACATAATATGGCATCAAATAAATTGAGTGCCGTTTTGTTGTTGTATGGATAAAATAGATGTCCATATGGGTCCCTTGTGAGGAATATAAAGAATACCAAGGATTGACTTGACTTGACTTGACATGAATGGATATGGTTTATTACTCACACTTCACAAATTCACACCATATATTATACGCCCTTACAAGTTTTCACTTCTCCAACAAAAGCGCCTGCTCGTTTGGCGAGGGGTGCATGGAAGCATGTAGAAGTGAGGGGAAGCAAGGAACCGTAAACACCCACCATGGGTCCTCCTTCAAAGTGATGAACAGCAACAAAAGCAGCGTTGGTTGTCTGCTGAGAGACAAAAAGAGCATTTGACCACCTGGGTGTGCATCATTTTCTCATGGTGCTTCTGAAGCATGACTATCAGAGGATGTTCCCTTTAACATTACATGTAGCTAACTCAACCCGATCCAGTGCTCGCCACAACTCTACATAGTCTGCCTTGCCTCTTCAGGCTGTGAAATCTCTCTCTGGTTGACCTCAGACATTGTAACACTTTCACATGTCACTTTGTCTGCTTGGTCACCACCAACCTCAGCTGCAATTGGATCAGTTGAGTCGCCCATTATCGCCTGAACATCGAGGGAAGAGCCAAGATGGATTTTTCAGATGGCAAAGGGAGACACTCTGGAATTAGACTCCCTTTAATCAGCATTTCAACACTTCCTTGTGCACAGCACATACCCTCTGATGTATAAATTACAAACTGTAAATAGAGGGTCAGAAATGCAAAAGTGTTTTAATCTGTCTGTAACCATAAGGAAGCAAAGACAGAGGTACCTTCATGTAGCATGTAGAGATAATGTCACTGATTTCAGAGTTTCATAGTAAGGTACTACAAATCACCAGCAAATCAAAAATGCAAGCCACATTCAGGCCACCCACTCTCTAGAAAAACTCTTTGACAATTACAATCAAAGCCACTTCCACTGGGTGCTTGCTTCTTTTCTACTGCTTTCTATCATTTTCCACAACACATAAAATAGTCTTGACTCTGGTTCCATGTTGGAATATTTAAAAGCACTGTCTAACCCTATAAAGATGTATGCTCTTGATGAGACTTTATGATTTAGACATTAACAACTATATGTATGCAAACAATATTCACATTTGGTCTGAAGAAATAATTATGTCCAATGACTCTGAAGAACAGTCCAAATTCAAAAGTGCCAACAGTGTTTAGCATACTTTGGAAAGTTATAGTAATAACTGGACAAACCTTTTGCTCCTTGTAAACGTACCCGGCTTGTTTCTGAACGCGTTGGTGCCAAGGGTGTCCTGCTGGCTCAGCTTGGCCTTCCAGGCTTGCTTGGCGCATGGGTGACATGTCTGGCATGCCACTGCTGGCTCCTTCAGATTCCACTGAGAGTGCATGAGTGGCAGGCCATGTTTCTCACGTCTCCAGCCCCTGAAACAGCCATCACTCCAACTGGATGTTTTCAATCCCCCAGCACCATACCCCTTGCTGCTTGGAGAGAAGTTCAAGTTTAGCCCATCAGTCACTGACCAAAGGGTGGGGCCAAGCAGCTGGTGGCCATCAAATCCCTTTTAGATTTTTTGCTTTGTAGGTTAGCTTGGAAGTAATCGTATCAGAGGTGGATATATTTCCTTCAATACATTGACATACTGAATGACCCTTTTTCAATTAATAGCACAGTTCCTTGTTCTCCCAATGAAGTATAGTTCATTCACTAATATTTTGTGAAATGCATTATAGAACCAAGATATTGAAAAAGTAGCATAACTCTTGTCCACATTATAAGCTTATAAAACCATAATTACTGGTTGTCTACATATAGCATGTTTTTAATGTTGAAATAAGCTTTAAACAATAAACTTTGACATAATAGCGAGCTAACGTTGCTACGCTGTAGCAAAGAAAGCAATATGGCGGTTGTGCTGTTTGCTCGGCCAGACTGTAAAGGGAAGTGAAGCGAGAACCTGCAATTACTTTGTTTCACAATTGAGTTAGTTGAGACTCCAAACACACGATTTTACTGTCGTACTCACAAGGCAGAATTTTCAATTTTTTGGCCATTTTCTAGAGAATATAAATGATAACACAAAAAACATTTTTCATCCATAGTTAGTGGTTGGGTGAAGCCATTTATTGTCAAACAATTGTGTTTACTCCCTTTAAATCATAATGACAACAGAATCTACCCAAATGACCCTGATCAAACATTTACATACCCTGATTTTGGCCTGATAACATGCACACAAGTTGACACAAACAGGTTTGAATGGCTACTAAAAGGTAACCATTCTCATCTGTAATCTGTTTCCTTGTAATCAGTGTGTGTATAAAAAGTCAGTGAGTTTCTGGGCTCCTGACAGACCCTTGCATTTTTTATCCAGTGCTGCACTGATGTTTCATTCTTCTGAGGCATGGGAAAGGCAAAAGAATTGTCAAAGGATCTGTGGGAAAAGGTAATTGAACTGTATAAAACAAGAAAGGATATTTAAAAAGATATCCAAGGAATTGAGAATGCCAATCAGCAGTGTTCAAACTCTAATAAAGAAGTGGAAAATGAGGGATTCTGTTGAAACCAAAATAACCAACAAAAGTTTCAGCCACAACTCCCAGAAAAATGGGATGCAAAGAAAAACCCACAAAAAACATCAGCTAAAATACAGTACTCTCTGAAAAAAGTGGTGTGGCTGTTTGGTCGAGAAAACCATTACTATTCAAATGCCACAAAGCATCCCGCTTCTGGAACAAAGTTGTTTGTAGGGATGAGACCAAAATTAAACTTTTTGCCACAACCATAAACATTACAGTTACAGGGGTCAAAAAGGTCTATGATGAAAGTACACCATTCCTACTGTGAAACATGGAGGTGGATCACTGATGTTTTGGGGCTGTGTGAGCTACAAATGCACAGGGAAAGATGAATGCAGCATGTTATCAGAAAATACTGGAGGTAAATTTGTACTCATCAGCCCGGAAGCTGTGCATGGGGCGTACTTGGACGTTCCAACATGACAACGGTACAAAGCACAAGGCCAGGTCGACCTGTCATTGGCTACAGCAACATAAAGTGAATGTTCTGGACTGACCATCTCAGTCTCCTGACCTCAGTATCATTGAGCCACTCTGGGGAGATCTCAAATGTGCAGTTCATGCAAGACAGTCCAAGAATTTACAGGAACTGGAGGCTTATTGTCAAGAAGAATGGGCAGCTTTACCATCTGAGAAAATAAAGAGCCTCATCCACAACTACCACAAAAGACTTCAAACTCTCATTGATGTTAAAGGTGGCAATACACAGTATTAAGAACTGGGGTATGTAAACTTTTGTTCAGGGTCATTTGGGTAGTTTCTGTTGTCATTGTGATTTAAAAAAAGTAAACACAGTTGTTTGACAATAAATGGCTTCACTCAACTATCTATGAGTGAGAGAAAGGTTTTTGTGGTATTATTCATATTCTCAAAAAATGGCCAAAAGATTACAAATTCTGTCAACTTATGAGCACAACTGTATGTGCAGAACGGATGTATTTGTGAATAAAGTGTCCTTTAATGAATAAAATGCACATGTGTAGGCTTTTACTGTTAAACACTAAATTTTCAATCATTCTAACACACTGGTTGTCAGTTTTGATTGCATTGGTTTCAATATAGTGCTAATTGTGCAGTAACAAAGTAAGTAAGTTATTTTCATTAAACTCTACTCTAATTAGACTTACTTAATAATTACACTGTGGCTACTCTACCTACCTACATGAAATTCTAATGTGACAAGAAGGAAAAGACAGAAAGTTTAAGCAAAAAAAAGAAATCTGCATTTGTATTGTAAATGCCCAGGTTTGTTTAATAAGAGCACAAAACTTTATGTAGCACAACAAAGACACACTTTTGACCTCACATGAAGAATGCACAGAGTTCCATATGTTTGCTCACTGACACTGCTGCACGTCACACGAGTTCAAAGGAAACCCATGAGAAGGGCATTTGCGTGTTTGTTCAAGTTTGGGTCAGTGTTTTCACGTGCACACACCCCTTTACATGCCCTTCTTTTAACACTCAGAGCGCCTACACATACAACATTTAGAGCCAAACCTATACCTATATTGACGCACACTTTTCCTGGTGTTGTTTTAGCAGGGGGAGAGCTGCAATGGTGTGGAACAGGCCTGTTTTTTAGTACAGGTCAACTTTTGGCCAGGCCTACAGGCAGCAGCCATCCGATCCTTCCCGAGGTGCCTCTAGCCTGGGACCCATTTGAAAATTCACCTGCTGAGAGAACCTCACTTTAGATACATTGTTCAGGGCTCTCTAAACACTGCAGAAGGGAGACTAAAGTCAATACGGCAGGGCTGACCCACTCTATGTATGAGGCATTCAAGGTCACCTGAGACACTAAGACAAAATAAAACACAAAGCAGTTTGATAGAACGAGAGGCTCTGTAAACATGCTAATGAGGAGCATAACATATTTATTTTGGTAAACACTGCTCTGTATTAAAAAAAATCAGATGTATATAGCTTTTACTGTTCTCAACTACTACTGTATTAGAGTTTCTCAGGCTGCAGTAGTTCAGTTTTAACCCTGCACTAAACCCCCACAGCAGAGTGCACTGTGTTGTATGTACAGTGGAAGAATCGTATTCCAGGCTGTATATGTTGAGGTTTGTGTTGTTTTTTTGCCTGTGCACTCCTCTTGTCGGAAGAGGCAGGATGAGGAGTCATCCATCTCGAGGTAACAGCCACCAGTCTGGCCCCATGCTGGAGCCCAAGAGAGAGGAAGCCATCGCTCACAGCGCAGGAGCACATTCCCACTCAACACAGGGGGGACAAGGCCATTTAACCCATCAGGGCCCGCACTACTTTTCTTTCTCATCACGTGGTATGGCATACATCTGGATGTTCTTGTCATTGCATTTTGCACATGGGTTTATTTTAATAGATGTACAGTCATTAGCACAGTGTTCCATTCTTTCGGTTTCTGTGTGGGGGACTTCTGCATTTAGGGGAGTAGTTAAATTAGCAATCCTTGGTCAGACCACATATACTGTAGAGGGATAGATCCCTCACAGGCTGCCATCTCGGCCCCCTACCCCCTTATCGCTCCTACAGCTCCATATGTAACTCCCAAAGCACCCACCCCCTGTCTCTGGGTTCCACTGGCAGGACACCAGCTTCCCTGGACACAGCTAGCTCGGCAGTATAACCAGCCTGAGGAATTGACACTCCTAGTGTTAGTCCACACTTTTTCTAATGGCATTGTGAACCCCCTGCCACTGCTGGGATGGAAGGTGTTTAGCACCTTACTGTTTTTACTTTGATAGAAGAGGGACACTAGCACTCCCCTGGCTCTAGGCCTGCACAAACTCCACTGCTATCATTTCCATTGTAAGTATACTTCCTCCATAGAATCACAGCTATTTATGTGGGTGGTAGTTTTGCTTGGCTAGCAGTGTTAGCTCTGGTATAAGAAAGTCATTCACTTAGGCTATGTACTAACGCCAGAAGAAGAAAAATGACTTAAAGTAACCTTTTTAATTTAACTCTTTCCATTGTGCTAAACAAAAAGCAGAATGTATATTTGTTAAGTGTTTATTCTTTATATATATATATATATATATATATATATATATATATATATTGCTTTTATTTGACAGAGAAAGGGGAATGCGCTCTACCAAGTGAGCCACTGAGGCGCCCTGGTTGTTTATACTTTAAAAGTGACATCTCACTAGCATCTTGTTGCTTTCTGTTTATGACATGATATTTTGTGTTTCTTGTACTGTTGTGTTCACATTATTATTATCATCACACTCCAGATTTATCAACTTAACTTGTAGTACAGTTATTGTCGTTATTGGGTGTTACTTTCTGTCCGCCACAATAATTTTCCTCCTTACATCTCAAGACCATAACAACCTTTAAACAAGATAGCCATTGAAAGTTACATTTCTTTTTATTTATTTATTTAACCTTTATTTAACCAGGATAGTCTCACTTAGATTACAAATCTCTTTTGCAGGGGAGTCCTGGCCCCATGTGTGTTTGGGGGAGACTATTCTACATGTTTTTGGTGGTAGGGGAAACCGGAGTACCCAGAGGACACCTACGCAGACACAGGAAGAACATACTCCACACAGAAAGGCCCTGTCCTGGATGAGAATCGAAACCAGGACCTTCTTGCTGTGAGGCAGGAGCGCTAACCACTCTGCCACTGTGCCTGTGGGGCTATAGAGAAGTGTGGGATGAGGTGAGTGGGTGACACCAGGGTGAAGGGCTCAATCTGGATATGAGCAAATGACTCCGACAGACCAGTGTGTGATGGGCAGATAATGGCTGACCATTAGAGGTCCATGAAGAATAAGAGGAAAATGAGCAGTGGAAATATAAAGGTCTTGGGCTGTGAATACATATGTGCCAGGGTCCTGGAATGAGAAGTAAACGGGTAGTTAGGTCAAGAAATGAAAGAAAATGGAGTCGGAAAATGTTAGGCACAATGACTTTTAAACAATAAAACTGATGACCCTTGTCTGTGGGGGAAAAGTGTGGACGTTGTGAGCCATGACAAGAAGCCATTGTTGAGTGACATCACCCAGCCCTTTATCATTGACCCCTGCTGCTGAAAATGGAAACCGAGAGTGAAGAAGCAAATATGAATTACATGAATGACAAAAGAAGAAGAAATGAGTCTTTACACATTCAGACATTTCTCTAAGTGCACACACAGTAGCAAATATCTTTAGGTAATATATAATTCTTATTCATAAGGAAAGCAAAACAACACTTTCTTTTCCTATACGTGCGGTGCTCTTCATGACAGAATGGCATTCTGGGAGAAGACAGACTGCAAAGGTCATAATTATTTGCGGTCATGCTGCTCCTCACTTAACAGATGGAGGCAACCTGAGTCAACATTTTTCAATTAAAAAAGAGAACACACAAACTGGAGGGAAGAGAAAACACACCGAATAACGCTCATACACACAGACTGCAGAAACGGGAATAACCTTGAGGACCTGATAGCTCATTAAAAGTGATGCTCATAGCCTGCAAACGGGCTAATTAGACAAGTCCTGCTCACACTTAGCAGCACTGCACATAGTGGGGGGTGCAGAGATCTCTTCATGTAACTGTGTGGCTTAAATGTTGTCAGAAAGCTTGTTTTACTCATTTCACAGCACAAACCTCTAAAATCAATTAGGGGTATTAAACAGGAGGGCAACCTGATACAAAGATGGTTAGCATGCTCATAACAGGCACAAAATAATCAGGCACAACTGTAAATGGATCAATAGTTTTTGCCAACACTCTTACTTTTTCCTGAAAAGTAAATCTGACTATTCAAATTAATATTCAAATAAATAAAAAAATCTATGGTTATGGCCTCTTTTGCAGTTTTTGGAATCTATTTAAGATTATGTAAGTTCATCCATCGAAAAACATTTTGTGCATTCACATGAAGAAATAGACAATCTTTATCCAAATGGAAATAAATGGAACAGCACATTCTAGCCCAGTATAAAGTTACACCACTATAGCCATTTGTTACTATGTGATATTTGCCACTGATGTTGCTGAAATAGCAGCACTGACTTATTTACCACTCCTGGAAGTTCTGTATTGCTGTATTGAATAGGTGGATTTTGCACAACAAGAATGCAAACTGAAACTTATTACAGTCATTGCCTGGATAGAAGGTACTTAACAGTGTTGTCCTAAAAGAAGACTGCAGGGTGTATTTTTATGCATAGCACTAAGATTTTTTTCTGTAATTGGTTGTCATATGCAATAAACAGTGGAAGTCTTGACTGACCATTTTCGGGGTACAATCTATTCTTTACCAATTCATAGTTCTTCTTATGTGTAGTCAGTTGTTTTACACATTAACATTGTAATGTGTAATACCTGTCTGCTTCTTTATAGCATTTTGTAACTTAAAATCTCTTTATTTTTGGACTATTCCTGTATAAAATACAATGAAAAGCAACACTTGAAAAGCCATATTTGTAATAGTCACTTGTTCATGGATTGACAGCAGCGTCCAGCAGACATCATCTGAAGCCGACAGCACCGGAGAACTATGCCAAAATGTGACAGGCATCACAGCGCCACATCCACACATGAAAAGCCTTTGTGTTGAGAAGCTCCACTACAGAGACACAAGAGGACACGTTGTTCTCCATCAGACACAGACATTCAAAGAGTGTGTGTTTGAGTCTGTGTGTATCCTCTGTGTGCTAGGACGAGGAGTGCTGATTTAGACATAGCCAACCCAAACACAGATGCCCCAGTCCTTCTTTCCTGTGGGTAACAGAAGGAGACACAATGTGTTCAAGAGGCCAGAGCTGACAAAGGGATTAATCCCACCACAACAAATGCAACTATCTCTGGCATAGCAGAAAAAATACATATCATATGGTTGCTACGCCGCTGACACACACAAACATGTGCAAAGCCTAAATGGGAAAAAATTGGAAAAAAAAAAACGCAATTTTGAAAGAGGGAGGAATAGTTTTGTGTGAGTTTCTAATATATTGGCACCAAAGTCATGTTCAAATAAAGCCTATTCTTTCAGTGGCAGCTCTTCTTTTATTGACATCCCAATGACTCCCACTGCTCATCCATCAATCTCTCTATTATCTCCTTCACCATTGTTGATTCTTCATCTTTCCATGTCTTTCTCTGTCAGCCTGAATGTAGTCAGGCCAGCTGAAATAAACCTTTGCAGATACATGGGACGAAGCGGCTCTCAGATGAGGTTGAGTTCATGTAAGCCACCCACAGCGCCGGACTGTTACGGCCATCAGTAAATCTCCCATCTCGCCACTATCAAAGGTTTGCTCTTGGTGTGTTTGTGTGTATGTGAACGCATTCCCAAATAACATAATCCCATAAAAGGGTGCCAGAGATATCTTTTTGAGGATAAAGCGGGAAAAATGATGGCATTGAAAAGAGAATGGAGGAGGAGGAGGGGGATTTGGAGCGGGGCAAGAGAAAAGCATTAGTAGTTCCAGCCAGCTGCCAAATGATGCCCTTGATTGCCTCTCGTCTTGTGCAGAAACAGAAGGTGTGAGGGGTGATTAGGCCTGGGCCCGATCCCTGATGAACAGATGTTAATAACAAAGCCCATGTTCATTGTGGTTAATAGCCAAGCGCGCCAGGGCTGGCTGCTGAGGCTAGGGGAAAATCTGCCTCCATAGCTCTTCTCCTCTCCTCTGCCTTCACGAGCGCAGAGAGATAGGCTCCCTCTACTAATGTTTTGGCTGTACACTAACGTAATGAGCATGGTATTTGCAAGAAAAGGTAATGATAATCAGTCACGGGGGCAGGATGGGAAAAAAAAAATCCACAAGGCAAATGATGGCGCGTCGCATTCAGGAGATAGAAGATCTCAGGGTCTGTGCTGTTAACTTTAGCGGATGATAGCCTTTTGATGATATTCGAGATAAAAGGGATGTTAATAAAGCAAGGGCGCTCTGGCTGGAATCACCGAAGCCTCATCTTTGATCCTATTAGGCTATTGTCTTCAGGCTGTAATGACAATAACTATAATGTGCAGAGGACTCGTCGTAATTCCGTTTCAAAAGCAATACACAACATTGCACTATGTTTACAGCTCGAGTATCATTGAATGGAGAGGTTGCTAAGGGTTAACAGTCAGAGCAAATGCGTCATCATGAAAAACATCAACTTACCTTTAAAAGATAACACAGTTTACTTATAAAACATTCAAATGCAGTGAATTATTGAAGTGAAGCAGATGTTGTAAATTGTTGGTTTCTATTGGTTAGGTAAAAAAAGTGCTTTTCTTCGTAAGTGTGTATGCACCGCCACCAATTCTCTTTGCTCTGGGTTTACACAGCATGAAGAGAAGAGTCATCTCTCACTCAAATGTCTCTGTGGGGAATGGAAAGATGGCAAAGACGCATACTGAGGCCACTCCTTTTATTCAGGCCCTGTGGAAGGAGAAACACTGGCACATGACGACGGGGAAAATGTGACATTTTGTGCGCCGTGATACCCCTCTTCTTCAAATTGATGCCTTCTCAGAAATAGACAGAAGGAGGTGTAATGACTGTACCTCTGTGGCACAAAGACATGCCATCAGGACGTCGTTGGATGTCTTCTTTGGAGCATTCAGACTGGTTTGCTTTTTACAACACACACAGCTAGGTTTATGATATTCAAATTTACAAACAAAGTATTGGTTCACGTAGTGTAGTGGAAGATAATAGTTTGGACGAAAGCATCCATTTCTGAGACCTCTCTTTATGCTATTTTAGTCAATCAAACTCAGAAAAGTATTTTTCATGACACTGCTTCACTTCGACTTTAGATACAGCTGAAATCTGGACAAAAGATTAAAAATGATTGTCATTTTTGTCTTGACTCTGTCATCTACTGAATAATATGTCTTTTATGTGAAGTGGTTGGTGGGTAGGAGGCCATGTGACTGTATGCATGGCATACAAACAGACTCATGGGAGGTCATGGGAGTACTATGCTGACAATAAGACGACCGGCTGTCATTCGGAGCCCATCACCAGCAGCGCGCAGTCGAATCTGGTGACAACCACATGACTACAATGGCACATTTCTCTTCTCTGTCCTTTGACAGGTATGTATCAGCTTGATGGATCTGTGTCAGAGAAAATCTTTCATCAAAGCTCAAATATCCACTGTTAATCACCAGCATTGTAATTCAATATGAAGCCCACATTGTATTTTAATCACTTCTAATGCTACTTAAGCACTATTATATTAGTCATGCTGGAGTTTGATTAGTCATTGTCAATATTTAGTTCCTAATTATTGCCTTGACTTATTCTTACAATGGTCTTCTTCTATGGAAAATTGCCAGCAATAAATTAGCATTGTTCTATAGGATTATTCACAACCTGAAGTGTAGTAGTGAAGTATAGTTGTACTCTCGCTGGTTACAATACCATGACTTCACCTTGTTGCCAATTCTATCAATGGAATGAGTTAAACTTAAAGGATTTGGATTTTTTAAATATTAAGTTCTTTGAACAGCCAAATAATAACTTTTAAAGTGGAAAGTGGTGCCAGTGAGATCACAAGACAGGCAATACATGCCAGTGTGCAGCAAATGATACATGATTCAGCAGGAACAAATGCTCTAGCATGGTCTATAGGCCGCAGAATACAGGAAAAAATAACTATCACAAATCTAAATTGTGTATATAAAATGTTGAGCAACATAATAACAGCCAATGGAGGACAGCATCTGTAAAATAAATAAAAAATATATATTTTGGTTACAATTGTATTGCCCTCCAACTTTACTGCATCCCTCCTGTTTTTAAAATGAGAACCACAGTTATGACATACTCTACAGTTAAAAAATGTATTTTTAAATTTTGTGAATTTTCTATTTCCATTC
The DNA here is from genome assembly GCA_024416835.2 of Perccottus glenii. Lineage (NCBI taxonomy): Eukaryota > Metazoa > Chordata > Actinopteri > Gobiiformes > Odontobutidae > Perccottus > Perccottus glenii. Next base: position 14,969,058 of record CM044558.2, read on the forward strand.
TTTTAAAGCCCTATACAAAGCTCTGAGACTGTGACAGTTAAGCCCACATTGTGCTGACAGCCCTATCCTCGGCCTCGAAAATACATTTCAATTCTAAAATTTTGTGATATCTCCCTTTAAAGAAAAGAATTATATAGATGACAGCTCTGGTTCCTCCTTTAAATTGAAAGGAGACAATACTAGTTAAGAGTTATATTCCCAGCGGTTTGCTTCCTCTCAGAGGCGTCAAGCACCGCTGTTTAATGTACACTCATGCCCCATCTACCTTCTCCTCCATTATTTCACTCTCCAAACCTCCGTCTCATGCACACTTTCCCCAGGCCCCATGCTGGCCTTCTCTATTTATTGAATACATCTTTTACTCTGCAACATTTTTCCACCTGAGCTGGCGGTTGCAACTTTTATGGGGGGTGGTGCGTGCAGGGACGATGGGTAGAAGAGGACCCTCGTATCTTCATTGCACGCATCATGCTCCAGCGAACGAGGGCCATCTCAGCTGAAATGAACTAACAGGGAAGATGACTTAGACTTTACCTTTTTGTTGTTCTCTTGTTTATATTATTTAAGAAGGAGAGATGGCAGCACTTGGTGTTGCCCCCACTTTACTTCATGAAAAAATAACAAGTCAATAGAGGGCCACCAGCTGAGTGCAGACAGAATAGGGATTTCAAAGGGTAAGTAAACAGCAACCTGATCAACAAAACAATCTATTATTCAATGCCATTTTCGGCAGGTTCAGTTTTAACATGGCCCCAATTTATTAGACAACCCAAGCGGAGCAAACACACAAACAAGAATTCAGAGTGGTTAACTCTGCTGATGACACAGTGCTTTTAACCATCATTAAAATACAAAAAGGTTTATATTCAGCCCAACTGCACTTAAAACATTTCAAATTAAAATCAGCTACAAGATAATATAAGCTTTCACTTTTCAGCACATCAATGGTAACCTCGTTTTTCTGTGCTGCAGTGTCTCAATAACATATTCAGGTAACACGTGTCAAATGTAACTTTCTAAACATTATGAAACCTCATCAGACACAGGTCAAAGCAGGACCAATGTTGGTGTGAATTTCACTCCATTTAAGTGAAGTCTGGCTTTGTATTCATTGCAAAGCCAATGCTTTCCAGCAGAATTACAGCAGCTTTGTGTAAATAATCAAGGGCTGACCTGTGGGGTTAAAGACCGTAATTGAAGTGATACTTCAAAGAGACGACTACCACCTTCACTCGGCGGCAAAACGCTGCATGGAGCACGAGAGACAGACTGGGGGGGCCACAACACACATAAGGCACACAAGGCCAGAGAGGGAGGTAATGGGGTGTCCAGATTGGAGGACACTGTGGGAGTGCTTACTCTGACACACAAGTGCTTCTCTGTATCTTTCTCTCTGCCCTCTGACAAATGGATGACCAAAATATCCCAAATGATCAAATAAAATGCATATGTGCTGCCGTATTACATGTCTGTATCATAGATTGTATAAATATGGATGATATCCGCCCATTGGTCCCCTATTCACCAATATTGTCATTACGAATGGGCAATAAAATGGCCGTTACATCCGGGCTTTATCCATAGTAAAACAATAGTTTTTAGATAGCATAAACAAACATATTAATCAAAAATTTACCCCCCCCAGACAGAGTTTCCGCTAGAAAAAAATTGTGCCGGTCAAAGTGACCGGCATAGGTTTCGTTTTCCGGACATTTTGATGATATGCCGGTCAAATATCGCCTCTTAATTAGTCAAGTTGAGGAAAACTGAAAGCAGTTTATGTAACTTAAAAAATTACATAATCAGGCCGTATATGTACGCCCTACACTGGCTTTTTCTCCGCCACCACCGGGCGGCGGAGCTGTCTGGCGGAGCCTCCGCCGCTGAGCTGTCTGGCTCTGGACATCTGAGGCTTCAAATAGTGGTGAGACTGTATTGATAAGTACATATAATGTATGCTCATTTTAGGTCAAAGGTCTACATTGATTCCTGTCAATAACATGTGCTTACTGTATCTCTTTTGATCGAAAATTAGCACAGTTTAAAAAGCTTTATTACCGGATACGATAAATAATGCATATGTTAAAAGAATTCTATATGTCCAAAAGAATTCTATATCCTTATTTATCCAGAGAGACACGGAGACAGATTATATTATAAAAAGCGAAAGGCCAGGTTTTATTCCTTGCAAGGAGAAGCAAATCACACAGATATATACAAAAGGTACAAAGTGCGTTTTGCTTCCAGAGGTAAGCAAAACATTACATTTTATATCACTAAAGTGGGGGCTGTCAGTGGGAGGTGTATCTTGCATACACCCTCCCTCATGAGCCCCAGCTCCAGGCTCCAGGCTCCAGGTGCAGAAGTCCTAAGCCATGTCTTTAGTTATGTCTACACCATGCTTGGAATAACATGGAGGACACAACATGTATTGATAAGTACACAACATGTTTTGACATGACCTGTCAGATAACTATGTGCACTGTATCTAACTTTTGATAAACAAAATTAGCACAGTTTAAAAGCTTTATTAAAATTTATAAATAATGCATAATATTTTGCACTCTCAGCATCTGGTTGAGAATAGAAAAAAGCAGGCTATGGTTTGTTATAAGCCTGAAAAAAAAAATCATCTATTCTCTTAATTATATTATACGTATATGCATGTATAGTAAATAATACAAATGTAATTTTTCATATTTAGAGTTTGGGATTATTCATAATAATATATTAAAAAATTTTAATATATTAAAAAGTTTTTAAATCATAAAAAATCTTAAGCAATAGAAACCAAAATACACCAAACAAAACCAGACAACCCCTCCAAAAATTGTAACAGGTACAGTGCTTTCCTATTTAAATCATGATGATACAAGAAAAGCTTCCAACAAATACATTCAAACAAATGCTGCAGAATGACACTAAGTCGATTCAGACTTATGACTAGAACCTTCTACTATAAACAGTAAAGGAGTTTTCAAATTCCTTCTTCCTGTTTTGACAGCATCAGAACCCCTTTTGACCCTGAGCTGTCTCTATGGCGACAGGAACCACATGCAGCCTTAATGCTGAGCTGTTCGCCTTAAACTAGCCTGACTGTGCCATGGCACACCATCACCACACTGCCAGCCAGCTTTGAGACATTTGCCCTTGTTGCAATTCAATTAGAGCCTGTAAACAAGTGACAGAGGGAAAGACAGACAGACGGGCGGCAGCGGCAGAAAATGAATCAGTAGGGAGGTGGCTAAGGAAACATTCTGTCTGTCGGGGCTGAGAGGAGTGACTGGCACTGCTGTAATCACTCATTTACAGTAGTGATCAGCAGAGTGCATTGTGGGTGATGCACACACCCATGCTATAGACTATCCTCCCCCGTCTCAAACACACCTCCAGCAAAAGAGTAGCAACCAGCGGAGAGAGGCAGATTGATCCCTGGATTCGACGTAGCTACAGGCCTCCTTCCCTCATTAATTCTGCTGATTCCACCAGATGGGAAACAAAATATTAATTTTATTCAGCCCTAGGCATAAACCCTCTGCTAAGGTGTTCACTAAATCATCAGGGTTTCATCAGGATGTTCTGATGTAGAAGGCCGGGCTGTAAAATTGCAGGGCCGGTGGGTGGGACAAAGGTTCAAATTGTCATAAATGTAATTAATTGTATGGCAAGAATGATTAATTTATCAGAAATGGAAGCACTGACATGACTAGCCAAGATGCCTAGCCATGCCTTTAAAGTAGCGTTACATGCTCGTTTGAATTATGCAAATTAATTGACTCTTTCAATGTGCCATAAAATGCTAGTGCAACTACACTGCATGGTACATTAGTCAGTTCATCCAATAAAACTGCATTCTTTACAAGTGAATCCTTGACTCAGAGGGCTCTGGGATACAATTCATTTTCGGCACAGATGTGAGAGTCTGGCAGCATTTGGCAGAAGGTTTCAGGCGGAAAGTGGAAAAGAGTGGTGAGTGGGGGCCGTTGGACACGTACAGTGGGGCACTATATGTATTAATGTTCAGGGCTTGCCTACTGACCCCACTAAGAACTGCACTGGCATGAACATCACGTACATTTGCAACGTAATTTTAGCATCTCCCATACATTGTGCTTTTATTTCCCTCCCGTCACCTCTTTTGTCTCAGATTGAGATGACAACTTAGTTTGTTGGTCACATCTAAAGAACCATGGATCATTGATTTCATTGCAGTGTTGCAGCATTGCCCCGCCACCCGCTGAGCCATAGTGGAAACTGGCAATGACAAGGCATGTGCACATTACAAACGCACATACACATGCATAGACACACACAAACTAAACACAGGCCTAATTATAAGCACCACTTTTCCACAGCCAAACTCCAGTGAAGGATGATGATTTCCTAAAATGCAGAAAATTATGTATAAATCGACATAAAAATATGATAATGATTTCCAGTCTAAAATTAAGGATCCATTTCAAGTGTTGAGATTTTGATTTTGCATTTATGTGAGCTACAAAATGTGACCCAATTAACTGTATCTATATAACCCCAAATAAACAGATACATAGAATAGTGGAAGCAATGATGTTCCTAATTTAATAACACATTTCTGTAGGGCAAAATATAAAATTAAGGTTTAACTACCACTATCGTCAAACAGTAGAAAATGTGGTTGTTCATTAACACAATAACTTTTGCCCAAAAAAATTTGCTATCAAATGTTATATTTTAAACAAGCCCCAACCAGATGACCCATATGATATTGAAAAGCATCAGGTATACACTTGTCATTCCATTGTTTCCCCAATAGCAGCTCAATATACAGTATAACCTATTGTGATTGACATTCAGTCCTTCATCTACCCATCATCAACACCATCTGTGTCTTCCTCACCTGATTATTGTATAGTACCTTACGCCTGCCATATAGGCACTGTATGCCCCTCTTGAAATCAAATCACACTACACCTGCCATTCTCTCCGCAGCCCGCCAACGCGGAGAGAGGACTGGTGCTCTGCCACCTAATGAAAGCCACTACTACTGCCCTCCACTTCCCACTAGTCCCCTCCTCACCCCTCCAGCCGCTGGCTCCCCACCCCCACTTTGATATACATGTGTCAAGGCAAAGTGACAAATAGCACATATTAATTAGGCACTAGGCTGGGCGAGATTGCTGTTATTAACGGTGGAAAGGGGTAAGGTTGGATTTAATTGCCTGTGACATCAAAGTCAAGTGACTGGTATTTCAAGCATCATTTAAAATGTTTGATATTGAAGCCATTGTACTCACATAAAGAACATCTAAAAATATAAAGGAGACTGATGGGGAGGAAAATACCTACATGCTTGTGCTGCAGCTATCTGGAAGCTAATAACATTTCTGCCGCTGCTGATAAATTGACTAGATCCTGATGGAAAGTGTATTGTGGTCGCCCCTGACTGACTATCGCTCCCTTTTCTCTCTCTGTCTGATTTGCCATCTCCTCTCACGTTCTTCATTTGCTTTTTAGATGTGTTGTACTTCAGAGGGGGAAAAAAATCATTTCCGCGTCAAGTATAGATGTGGGGAGAGTAAATTTGCTTTGTTGGTGTAATGGATATTTTATTACGGAGTGCATCTGCTAAAAATAAATGAGAAAAGACAAATGGATAACGCCATCATCCATGTGTTATTACTTTGAGATAGGATGGGAATGCTAACTAATAGGATGCTTTTGTATGATCTGCAGATCAAAAACAAGCTTAACCAAAAGAGACTGACAGTGTGTGATTTAAACCTAAGGCAATGAAAGAATAATAGATGTATTTTCTGGCATTACATTCAAAGATAAATGTTTACCAGGTCAGAAATTCAGATTTAACTGTTCCCTAGATTTTCTAAAAGGCAGCTTTAATCGGCTGTGTTGTGACGGATTATCTGGGGCCCCTATCAGATTGTAGACAGCGCTTTTAGCTGTTAACTGTTGCCATGGCAATGCTGTTCTCCTGTTGGGCGTTCTGCTAACCCTGAAATTAGTGCAGAGGTGTGGCGCCACCCCAAACTGCGCCTCCTTTTGCTCAGCCTGCCCTGATTTTGTGTCCACAGCAACTCTAAGACCTGTTGAAAAGATAAGCTGCTGATGCTCCCCTGGAAACGGTTGCCGGCAAGACATCCCACTCTCAGAGCAGAGCAGGTGAAAGTGATAAACAGCAGATATACTTCAATAGCCACAACCATAACCATCACCCGCTGAAGTCCTTTTAAAGCTTTTCTTCATCGTGAAAAGTTGTAGATGCTTCTAACATGTGGACGTTGCAGTCATTTGACTTTTACCATCAGACATGGGCGTCTAAAACAAGCCCCTCTGGGGTCCTACTGCAGTCCATTCCGACTACTGCTGTCACGCTCCTGTCTACATGAATCTGAGGCCCTGCTCAGTGGACGCCATATAAAAGCTGATATTACAAGACATAGTGGCCATATTGAAAGCCTTGCCTCCTCTTTCTCTCATTCGGGTCTTATTTAGAAGCAACTTTTTGTGCCAATGACTCCATCCCTCTTTATTTTAATGGGCCGTTAATGCTAACATCGTCAGTACCTTTGCTCTGCATGGAAATAACCAAAGCCCGTAGAAATACAGCCATTTCTCAGCATTTGTGCACGCAATAAGACACACCAGGTGCGCTCTGTCTCAAATTAGCTGATCAACAGGGAGGCAAAAGTGGCATCCTGATGATCCCAGGCACCAGCATGGCACATCATTTAGAAAATGGCCTATTATTTTGTGCAAGCATTAAAAATAATTTACTGTCTTTAAACTCTTTGATTTCCCCAAAGACATGACTACATTTACAGGAACCTGACATTGGGTTTGTTAAGGCATGTATTGTCAGTGATGTTTGTTAGGGTAGGCTGATGAGTGAATGGATTCAACAGCTTTTGAATATACATCTACTTGAGTAATTTACACATTATACTGTAAACATACCAACTGTAAACATTTTTCTTTTCCACATCCACAGAACATCAATATTAAGACCGCTCTGGAGTTTAGAGGTGACACTCTCTGAATGGAAAGCCATGGGTGAATCACACATTTTTTCTTTGTTTTGGAAAATCTTTACTGTTCACATATTTAAAATGGAGTCCTTCTAACACTATCTATTTTATTAAGTCTAATTATCACCCATGGATCTTCTACTAAATACATTTTGTAAAAAGGTGCTTCTAATTATAGCAATATAAAAACTGGAAGAAACATACTTATGTGGCAATGCTGGAGTTATGGATTGGCCCTGTTAAAAATTTGTATATAATCTATATAACTTGTGCTGTTTAATTAGAAGAAATAAAGAAAAGGCGTGGGACAGTGTGGTTAGTTGGTCAATGTGCAGTCACAAGCCACTCGGAGAGGTAAAAAAGAGGAAATGCAGATTGATAGGATGTGCTTGTAAGCCCCTGTAGACCCTTTCCCAAGACAGGCCATGGACTGGAATTATAATGAGTGGGATTAACACCCCCTACCACTGCTGCTTCGAGCCCCTCAGCTTCCCCTACCCACTACTACTCCAAAATCTGCCCTGTGCGAAGGACAGGAAGCCAAGTGCCAGCAAGAAACATACTGACGTTAATTAACAACATCTGACACAGATGCCACGCTTGTACTCGCTCGAGAGGTGGTCCACCACATTATTTCATTTTGCTTATTTCTTTTTTGCCTTCTCTTTTTCCCTCCTTCCTTGCTCACTTCTTAATCTCCTTGACATGCTGTCCTCTCTCCTAGTTGGGGATGCAAGATTTGAAGCAGCTATGAATGCAATTAGCCATCCACTTGTCAGATACTTTTGTTTAATTTTAAATAACTCTTTTGGTCCTGACTGAGCTATAAAGTCTCCTAACAGATGCATGTCTGGTGATTTTCAGCAAAATTCACACCTTCCTATGTTTAATCTATTTGCTCTCTCTGGTATCCCAAATATTGTGACAGCGAACACAACACTGAGGCCCCAATATTGTAGCCAGTTAGGCGCTTGCACCACCCAGGAACACAAAGAAGAGCCATTTCACAGAACATCTCAGGAGGCACAAGTCAAGCTTTCAATCAAAAGGTAGTGAAAGCAAAAGGCCGTCAGACATTTGGTAATTAGCCGGAGATTCTACTGTGCTGGAGTTACACCATGCCAACACAAAGTAGCGCTAGTGACACATGCTCAAAGCCGTATCTGCGCCACTAATCAGCCGACCTCAAACTAAAATAGATGTGTGACTTGCCAACTTGTCTGTAGACGTGTTGATAAGTGGCACATATGTCAAGCCATTATTTGTGATGCAACACAGTGAGATGGAGCATGCCAAGTGCTGGAGCGCTGCACTGTACAGGAACAAAGAGCAGAGGTGAGGATGGGTAATAATCCCTGGTTGTCTAGAGGGACCACTCACCCATCAGGGGCCCAGCACATGCCTTAAGAAGAGCGCTTTTCCAAAGTGGCCAGACACATTCTGCATCCTCTGCTGTTACTCTTCGTGGCGAGAATGACCCGCGCTCCCTCCTGACCTGCCTGGGCTAATGACCGTCGTACATCATGTCTTAAGTGCCGTAGCCCCGGTCTGGCTTGCGTCGCTGGGCTGTCCAGCGCTCATTTCCATCTGACCCGCCGAGTCCTGGACCTAAGCCATGACAGGGAAATTAAAAATGCATTGTGTGATTCATCTTCGGAATGACCGCATAAGGGAGATGACCACTGGGGAGAAGTCATCACAAAGGACCTTGATAGCCGTCACGTCTGTCCACTGACTTTGTGATCTGTTCAACAGGCCGCAAACTGTCACTACTCCTGCCTCCATAGAGTCATACGTGTTTTGAAAAGCATTAGTAAGTTGCAACTGAGTGACGGGGCACATTACCATCTCATGAGAACACATATCTTGCCAGAATTTGTCACGTCTACACACATTTTCATCACGACAATACATGATTATTTTATGAAAAGTGCGAGCCTCTTGTGAGTTTACAGCAGCATTTGTCTCCTCTCATCCTTCTGTGGTACAGGCCACAACATCCTGCATAAGCTACATAGTGTTGGCCTAAATAAAAAAAACGCAGGTCAAGTTTATGTGTTCACTTAAGGTTTTTTAGGCATAAAGACCTTGCTTCTTCAATAAAAACAACACCAGGGAGTGTGAAAGAAAAGGTTGGTGCTAAAGTTCTTTAGAAAGTTAAGAAATAGTTTCATACAGTATGAGTAAGACTAAGTATGAGTACTACTTACTAGAGTAAGTATGAGTAATTATGAAATTGTTGAATCCATAAACATGGACAGTTTATGGATTCAATAATTTCATAGTTTCATACTCATACTTACTCTATTTCATACTTTCTGATGCCAAAACATCAAATCAGATTTATATTATCTAAAAACAACCAGGGTTGCAAAGGTCTGTTGAATTCATACAACTGAAGTGACTTTTAATAATCTGCTTGTAAGTAATAATGCACATGAACAGCTTTGAATTTCACTCATCGCTGATCAATAACATCATATTTGCTGACACGTTGACAGTTTTAATTTCTCCTAAAGCTGGAGGATAAAAACACCTGTCAATATTAGCAGAGAGTCTAGGAGCAGGAGCTGAAGGGGTGGGGCTGCTCAAACGTTGCGCTGCCGCCACCTGCTGGTAAGCAGCTTTTGAAGTCCACTCCCCCCTCCCCTTTCTGTGCCATTCAAACTCCCCACCCCCCTCCCCCTCCCAGAGTAACCAACAGTAAAAATAAAAAATCTCCTGCCTTAGCTTCACTTCACAGCCCTTTTACAAATCCCAAAGCTGGACAAGTGTTGATTTTTCAGCCAGTAAAAAATATTTCCTTTCACCTTTTAAAAAACTGTCTGCAGTGCGTGCCTTATAGGAGCAGGATTACAGGCCTGTGTAACTTGATCACATAGATATGAAAGTCAGCAGGGCCAGAGAAGCTGCTTATATGAGCTAATCAAGACATTTTGACATTGGTGGGTGCATTTTTTCCTTTTTGTCCATTTTATTGCTGCTTTCCTTTCTTATTCTCGCCTTCTTTCTTTAAATAACCCAGTGGTTTCTTTCTAGCCTTACTAGTCTATTAGTCATATCTGGACTCTTTCATATTAATCATGTGTTTGGCAAAAAGTAAAGTCATAATGTGTTGTCAAGAAGAAGCTCATAAATAACAGAAGTGGGAAAATTATTTCAAAAAGTAAGAAAAAGATAGTTTTGTTTTAAAATATCTTTAATGACCCACTTACCAGGTCCCGCTAAAGTCCACAGCGCTGAAGCTAATTTTTAATAACACATATAATACACTATTATTATGTTCAAACCCAGAGACAAGGAACACCAACGTGTCCAACAAAAGCCATTGGTCTGCTTTAAATCTCTGTGACTCACCCTCTGAGCCTGAGCAGATGAAGGCCCCAGTCCAGACCGAAAGACGTGCCACATTTATCTCAACGCTGTCACCAAGCGCCTCAGCCACATTACTCTAAACACCATCTTTTCAATCGAATAAAATAAAGTCTGCTGCTCCGCTAATGGTCACATCGAACACTGACCACGGGAGGTAACTCTAACAAAATTAGTATGCAAAAGAGGCTGCCCTCGCGAGGCCTATAATTTCCTCACAAATGATTTCCGCATTTGAGGATGAAACGAGAAAAGACGACAATGGCATTTTTTTTTTTTTTTTAGCTAGCATGAAGCGTGCATTTAAATGCGTTAACCTCGCGACAGCAGGTGGCACGGGAGGAAATAAGGTCAGAATGCAGCCGGCATCTTTCATATGTGGGCTGCCCGCCTTCCGCCGGTGTGAGCTGAGGACAAAAAACAAGTGCTTGGGCGCCAGAAGAGAAGAGACGAAGGACAGAGGGAGAAAGGCGTGCGCGTGCTCTTTAGCCTACATTATGTGCAGCGGGCAGCGGCGTGCGGCATGCTGGGACATCTTTTCACCAGTTAACTTCATTAAACCTGTATCCGCCGAGCTTTGTTTCCGCCAGACAGAGCACAACGACTCAGAGAAGAAACGCCTTTTGAACACTTCACTACAACCAGTAATAATAAAATAATATTGTACTATTGTACTACTGTATTATTCCTAAACTTTAACATAAATCTTTGGACACAGCAGTAACTTAAATAAAAATGGCCTAATAGAATAATCAACAATCTAATAATAAGAAGAAACCAGAACTACCACGAATAATTATACATCTAATTTTAGTAGGCTTTGTAATATCTAGTTGTCTTAAGCATATGACAAGCAGCCCTAATATTTTCCCAAAGTGCTAAGCTGTATTTGAAAGTGTTACTACTCCAACACATGGGCTGTGATGTTGAAATATGGCAGAGACCACAACCTTCTGTTTTGGTAATCACTGAACATGCTTAACTGCTTAAGCAGCTTCTGAACCATTTATATTTATATCATCCCTATATTATTTTTGATTTAAATGGTGTTGAATGTTTTTGTTTTTTCGCCCCCTATGGTGGTTATAATTGATTCATTCTTTACTGAAGCAAGTGTGTGTTAAATTAAACTGAACTATTTTAGGCAGACATGGAGATTTTATATGTCTGCCAAAATGTCTCATGTAATGAGTGAATGTGCATCTCGATCTATTTTTATTCCCCATTCAATCTTACTTTGCCGTCTGAGTCGTCCAAAATGGCTAAAAGTTATTTGTTGTAGTTTTGTAGAAGGAAGAGTGAGCCCTTTGAGTAAATGTCTTTCTTTGAATGTATCATAACCTCCATTATGGTTTCATATTTTCCTCTCCCCTCATCTGGCCCAGCATGGTTGCCATAATATGCATGTCTCCATGCAGACACTCTTTGACTAAATGGCCCCATTTGCACATCTATATAAATATATATATATATATATATATATATATATATATATATATATATATATTTTTTGCAGCCCATGTCCAATTCCCTTCCTCCATTAATACCCGTTAATTTTTCCAACCCCCCCAAAAAAAATCATTCTTGCAAAGTGCTTCATCATTTATTGTGAAGACTTCCGTGAACTTCTTTGAAAAATTAATGCCTTTAATTTTGGTTGATTGGCAACATCAGTGCAGCTCTGTAAATTGCACTTTAATGAGATTTTGCTACAGGGGATAATCTGCAACTGACAGAAAGAAAAAAAACATCTTGAAAACATCTGTAGACCTGATTTCACTCTGACGATGGTACCCCCTGTAAATCTGTGAGCTGAGGGATGTGCAGAAAAATGGTCACTCGCTAAGTACAACTTTATGATGAAGGCTTTCCAAGTAAAACTGCAGCAAAGTAAACCAGTAGAATCAGAACGGCGTAAGAAAGAGCTTTAGTCTTTAAAAGGAAATTAAAATTATATTAAGTGTCGTGTCTACCGTGCAAGTCTTGAATAAACATTGATGTTAATATTTAAAGACAGGCAGTGTATGAAACAAAACAAATCCCTTGCAGATCTTTAAAATGTGATCATAAAAAACTTGCAACCAATCCAAACTGAATGCATCTGAAACGCTGTGGTGTAGATTGCCGTCCTTGAGGTGCCTGGAGAAAGTCCCGTGGCTAAATCTTCCCAGAAGAATGAGCCTGGACGCTTACCAGAAATAAATCCCACCAAATTAAATCTGATGTGTTCAACCTTACCATTGTTGTGTTTGAAACATCTTATTTTCATATATCCTATTTTATCCATTTATTTTTTCCATTCACTATTCTTCCACTGCAAATCTGATGTCCTAAATGTTTCATTTCACCTCAACAGATGTGTCCCGTGTGTTCACCTGGTCTGTATTTCCCCCCTTTTTCTCCCTTTTTATTTACCAGTCTTGTTTTTTGTCTGCTTCTTTGTAGCTCTGACTGTCATGGAAACAACGGCTTTGCAGGAACTAATTACAGCGCTAACAAGCAAACTGCAAGCAAGGTGGGATGTGGCGATGAACACTTGTCCTGGTAATGAACTCGATAACGAATTGGGAGCCGAGTTTGGAAGTCCCACCCTGTCTTATTTAGTCTTAAGATTTTTTATTTTTTTCTAATTCCTGACATTTTTGGCCCATCCTTGTTCAATGTGTTAAGTGCTTAATGTTTACCATGTGCAGGCTCTTAACCCTGCAGCGGAGAAAGACATGTTTCCAAATGTTCCATGGTGAGTTTGTCTTTTCTGAAACTCGTTTATTCGTGCCTCCTTCAAATAAGACTTAATGGCGTACTTACCTTGACATTCTCTAAACTAGAACAAAGCAATAAATCCAACCACATACTTCATTTGTTCACGTTCAAAAGGGTGATACGGAAGAGTGGCTTTGCATTCTCTACTGCTTGTTTCTCCCAACTTTTCCCCCAAGAGTGGCACAATTAAAGCAGCTCCAGTGAATGGTGCCACAGTTGGTGCCAAGTTGGGATCACGCTCTCAGCACGGTTCGAGTCCTGAGCAGTTTGAGCAGACCACTCTTGTCTGGCCAGTGGCCTCATCGCGCTGTCAGGAAGGCAGCACCTGTCAGAGCCGGCCGCATCATGCCAACATCACACTAGGAGCTCCTGAACCACATGAAATGACAGCCATGTGCTGCATAAATGTGGCATCCCTGAACACCACAGACATTTCTAAACCAAAATACACTCAACCTCAAAGAAAAGTGTGTGTGTGTGTGGGGTTGTGTGTCGGTCTTGGTCTCTTGCTCTCTCTCTGTCTTTCTCCATCTCTCGCATGATTTCCCTGACTTGTGCTCCCCAGGGGTTAGTCATCTTGGTCATCAGCTCCACTCTCAGGTCAATTGTAGCAGCAAGTGGTCGGCCAAACAATGCAGAAAAAAATGTTATAGGCATGATCCACTACCGTGCTCACATCACCGGCGCATGACAAGATCAGAGCAGAAAGCTGGCTATAAACAAGCCAATGCAGGGTATTACAGATTTGCTGAAGCACTTAAAATAGATGGAGGGGTAAAAATCGAGAAACAGAAAACCTCTCTATGTATTTGCATTAGGAATATAAGGGTGACATTTTTGAGCTGGTATCCAGCAGGGAAACGAGTTTTGCTGGGGTAAATTAACTGTAGAACCATCCACACAGGCCCTGTGTACTAATGAAGAGGCCCAGAGGATATTTGCAGGGTCACACAAAGGAGGTGCTACACATGCCAGATGAAAATTGGGCATTAAGCAGGATGCAATGAGAAGCTCTGACTAACTTCAGGCCTTGCTCGCAGGAAGAAGAAAAAAATAGCTGTGACCCAACTGGAATTCTTCTCTTTATTTATAAAATTTCCTTTGAAGAAATGACATGATTATTCAATGAGTATCTGCATGTTTAGAAGAGTCGTCACTTCTCTAACGCTGCAGAACTACAAAAAGAAATTAACAGATATTCACAGCTGAAGGATTTGTATTGGCTCCAGATGCAGACGTCGAAACCTACAAGAAAATTCAGTTTGAAGCTTGACGCTCCAACAATGGGGATCTAAAGGATTGAGAGTGGGACCCAGAATGCCACTGTCCATACCTCTCAACACAGTGGCCACAAGGCATCACTGCGATCCCTGATGTTCCACAACAGTCTGTTACAAAGGGATTCCAACAGCTTTCACAATATGTGGTCACATAAAATTAATATGACTGACCATGCAATTTGTCCCACAGGCCATTGTTATTCAGAAACCTGCGGTGTTATAATACAGTGTTTGGTGAGTTACGGCTCTCCACAATGATAATATTTTCAAATCTTTCTGCCATCTATCTACATATACAATCAACAATTCTTAATAAGTGGGATCTTATGAAAACCGTATATCCTTAAAGGGCTTCTGAAAATGCTGTGTGGCCATTTCCTGTAAGACTATTCAGCTGTTCATCAAAAATTCCTCCCTCAGTCCAAAAAAACACTGCAATTATAGAATCTAACTATTCGTTTACTTGATAAATTCTAATCTACGGTGTTGTTTGATAAATAAGAAAATACGACAAGGCTTGCACTATGTATAGTAATTAAAGTGAAAAATCATGTTACAATGTAAATCCTTAATTGGACTCCTAGAGAGATATTGAAAATTTGTCTTTAATAATAGGTGATGACTAGGGACAGAAAAACAAAGCGTGTTGAAATGTGGCTCCAGAAGTTTCATTAATCAGGACATAGAAAACAAGTAATTTAACACGGCTCATTCAGGGAATCACTGGGTCCAGGTAATGCACTTTTAATCATTTTACCTCAGCATCGCAGTGTAACGGTAATAGAGAGAACTCTTTGCACTTTGGGAGGATAATGCTTCTCTCTGTGTTGCAAAATGCTTCAATTTAATGGGACGTCATTAATACACAGTCAATTAAGCGATGCGTTGTCATTGGATGGAAGCGGGAAGCTATAGCGCCGTTCATCTAAAGACCATAAACACCTCGAGACAATATGTCAGGGAGTCCATAAAGTGTGCACCGCCGCTTCTGGGCAGGACCTTATTAGCGGAGGTCAATCAAATCATACGTGTGAACTGACCTCCCATTCCTTTGCTTTGACGAGTTGGAGCAGTTGGTAAAACAACATTGGAGATAAAACTTTTCGGTTGTTTACTATTCTCTCATTAAGAAGGCTCCCAGCCATCTGTGAGGTGCCACAAACACACCTGCCTCACCCCGGGCTTGTAATGGCTTTTCCTCAATGTGTCTGTGGGCCCGAAAGCTGTTATAGACCTGTCATTCCAAGATCATCAAGCAGACGCACAGCACCTTGTATTCCACTCGCATAATTATGGATATTGTAAAGCATTCAAAATGATCAATTTAGCCCAATCTGTCACCGGAGGAGTTATTAAGCCACTTTGTGTTGATTTCAATGTTCATAATGTGGTGTATTAAAGTGCGCCCAACAGCGTGGATTTGGAGATTGGTTGCAAAATATGGACTTGTGCAGCTTGAGGCAGGAGCGTTAGGTTTGCATCCAACTTGTTTTCAAACTAAAAATCCGATTAGTCTCTTAATAATAAAAATCCCCAACATCTCAGAGTAGTAAAGTGTGTGTGGAATTTGTAAAGGCAGACTAGATCTTTATGGAGTGTAAACTTCAATGTCTGCATATGTGCCCTGGGACTGAGTGACTAATTTTAATCGAGGCGCCTTAATAACACTAGGTCCTTTGAAGTCTCACACTTTAAACTGAAATGCCTGAAAAAACAAGGGCCAGTGAACCACATCAGGTGCTGAGATGAATGAACTCCAGAGAATGAACTTTGGCAAGACCTGGATCCTTTGAACTTGCTATAGGGTCTGTTTCTGGTCTGTCAGGGGCGGTGCAGTGCTGTGGTCACTCTGTGGTATGGACATCAGGTTTTGGCCCCTTTCACTCTCCTCTGCCAATGTATCTGTTTCCAAATGGGACAGACACAAGCCGTAGACATGTCCTGCTGAGGTCTTCTGAAACCAGAGAGCCTTGAAGTGGACGTCTGCCTGTGTCCAGTCTGCTCCCAGGAACCCTCTCAGATCCAAGGACTCAAAATGTGGCTGGCTACATGGAGACTCTCTGGGCCTGGATGGTCAGCCCCTGCCCCCAATCTGTTGGCTCTGTCCACACTACAGCACCTTCTAAGCACCAGCAGCTCCTCCAGACCAGGGAGCAGACCACCCTGGGCTGGTCAGCAACCCCTGCTTACACCTGCCATAAAACTTAAAAGCTACAGTCTCATCCCCCAGCTTTGAAGTGTTCAAAGCATAGCTTAGTGACCTTTGATGAGACTTTGGCTGCAACACATGTTTTGCACCCATGTTGTATAAATGCAGGCCTCTCGGTGGACAAGACGGGATTGTTTACCTACATGTGCAAAACGTAAGGGCCAATGCATAGCAACCATGCATGGAGTCTCTGTTCCCACATGTCAAGTTCCCTGCAGTGGGAAACACACATAAGTCGTACCGGACACTGCTTTGAGCGGCCATGTTCTGCCATGTGTTCAACATTACTCAAACTACTTTCGCTAGGCTCTTTGTTGCTCAATAGGCCACTGTGTTGCTCAGTTATCTGTCTAGTCTCAAGGATTTCAGTGCAGAGGAAAATAATTCTTCTTTTTTATTTAAACCTACACATACTAATACATAAAGTTTTATTTTTTTTATTTGAAGATCAAAAATATATTTGGCAATATACGGCAAATTGTAAATTCTCAGTGATGTCAGGGAGAGAAGCTCAGACACATTAAAAGTTAACATCACTTATATTTAAATAATGAATTGCAGTAGAGATATACAGTGTCAGTAATGATTAGGAGAATTGATTGCAAGTCTTAAATTATTCATAAATTTACAACTGCTTAATCTCGTTAGGGGTCGCGGGAAATTATGAATCACGTAAAAATAACAATTTGATAATATAATGTATAATAATAATAATGTGTTATATCTTAATTTCAGCTTTGTTCAGTAGATTTTGTTGAAAAAGCAAAATGGACACAACTCATTCAAAGATGTAGGGCTGTCACCATTCCTTCCATGAATCCAAATACAATAATTTATTATAAATAATTAAATTGAATAATAATTAATATTTAAAGGTTTGATTGCTTACAAAGTTTAGAACAACACATATTAATGCATCCTTGTTCTTTTAATTTATCTGAAAATTTTGCTGCTTCTACAAATGTCCTACTGTTTCAGACTGTCTAATATACAACGAGCTACTGGTGTCTGTTGGCATCTTGTATACAACTTGTATTCAGTTACAACTATAATCTTGTTTATGGTCCACATGCCAGGATTACTCTCACATATATACCATTGCTCCACTTACTGTACATCATAAATAGCTGGCTGTTTTACAAGGCATTAAATATTTGACAGAACAGTAAGCTCATAATTACATGAGACCATGGTTGTGTGTAAATGTCAAACAAAGTAGGCTGATATATAGCTGGTCATGGGGTTTACATGCTTCAAATGCTGGTGTCTGAATGACAAGGCTCAGGATGATGTAATTATAGCACGAAAGGGTTTATAAGTGCGTGCACCATCACAGTATGCACTCTGAGTTAAAATAGCACATGCTTGAGTCTGGAATAACCTGGTAGCAAAACATAAGCTCCCCTTTATGTACACAAAGTGCGTGAGGCCTGCTGTGCATAGTATAAGTACACCAACAATGAATCTCAATTACAGTTCAAACAGTGCAAACAGGATAGACTGAAATCTAATCAGGCTGTAGAGTTGGGAGACTTATTTCCTTTTCCCCAGCCAGACCAATCAGAGCACTGCTCAGACTTAAGTCAGTGGTGTCCCTGCTCAGTGGGGCCAGAGGAGCTGGCCTTTGCTAACTATAGACTGAGAAATCCCGAGTGCGTTTCTTTTGGCCTGAGGGCGGCTGCACGGCCCACACAAATGTTGATGAGGATGAAACAGGCCGACAGCGTGGTGTCTCCACTGTGACCCATGGAATGTGTCTTCAAAGAGCAGTCTCAGGCAGGGCTAATTTCTCGTGGGATTTTTGCTCCATGCCACCATGTATACATGAAAACTTTCTAGTTAACCATACAAGTGAGAACCAGCTGACCAGGTACTCAACTGTGTCACTCTTAGCTCTTTCACATGGCCTTGCTCTGTGCCGGATCTGCTTCGGTTCTGGAGACCCTAAACCTCTCTCTTGTGTCCACACTGGTTTGAGGGGAACTGACATTTTACAGTTTTATTTGTTACCAAAGAAAAGTGCTAGGATCAACTCACATTGGATATAAACAACCACTGGCACCATGGCTCAAACCATGGAACCACCAGAGGGGAAGCTTTAGTAACTACTTTTAACACAAGTTTTTTTGTGTATATATTTGTATTTTTATTATTATTATTTAACCTTTATTTATCCAGAGAAGTCCCACTGAGAGTACAGATTTTTGTGACTACCCACTGCAGTAAAAAAGGACAGAAAAACATTTATGGAACAATGATATGTTAAAATTAGGATTGCAATTAGGATTAATTATTGTGATAATGATATTTGAATGCTCATATTTGAAAAATATATAACATTCTGAACTAACTCCCGCCCGACAAAGCAGGAGCTAAATCAGTATTAAAGAATAAACTAGGACTAAACCAGGATTAAATAGGTCTAAACTAGGACTAACTGTAGGAATGAACCAGGACTAAACCAGGATTAAACAGGTCTAAACTAGGACTAACTGTAGGAATAAACCAGGTCTAAACCAGGACTTTTTTATTTGGACGCACCACAGTTTGATTTAAAACTTTTTTTTTTTTTTTTGACAATTTTGTATGATTTTAACAGAAAAAAATTCAAGTCATTATTTGCGATATAAATATTGTGATCAATAATATCGCATTAACAATACATTTTCAATATATTGTGCAGCCCTAGTTTAAATTATCACTTGTGTAACTAATATGTTTAAGTGAGACAATGACAAAGTTTATGCTAGCTACATATCAGTTAATTTCTGAAGCTCAGTAAAAACTGCAATTGAATGTGTCTGGAAAACAAACCAACTACGAGGAACCAACTAATGTTTGGTTCAGGTGGGAAAGCAACCTTTTTATTTATTTTTCTTGACACTTTGGTCAGTTTGTAATTAAGTTTGGGAACCAGATCCGGCACAGAACCTGGGAAGTGTGAAAGGGGTTTCTGAGTGACAGGGCGCACAGATATGATTAAAGACACAGAACAGTTCCATGACTTTGCACCAGTTGTTGCAAACCTAGTCCTTTAGTGAAAAGTTACATACTGTAGACATGTTACTTTAAGCTTTTTTCTTTGCTGTGTTTTCATTTTTACCATTAAGCATGTACTCTCCTATCCTGTCTTGGTTTTACACATCTGTCACTCATCCCCAACCAGTGCCTATGGCGAAGCTGTCATGTCAGAAAAAAGGTTGTAAACATTCACACTGATAGGAAGCCAGAGCGAAATGAGCAACACACAAACAGCATTGTTCTACATGCCAAAATACCTGGACGTGTCGACAGCACAGCTCACAAGGCAGCAGCGCCATAACAGCAAACATTAAAACAGTATGAACGAGAAGCTGTCAAGTGCGCCTGTCAACACCTCTATTTCAGCAAACATGACAAGCCCTTTAAACCTGGATGGATATAAATCAGGAGACCATTTTGGAACAACAGGGTCATATTCAATCCCTGTTGAAAGTGTGTACGTCCACATAAACCCTGCCAGCATGGGACTCCCCCGAGGGCAGGTAGGGCCCGCCATTCCCAGCCAACACATTTCACATCCTATTCCTCTAATTGTATCCAATAGTATCACATTAGGTTAATTAAAACGACGGCACACAAACCGGTTTCAGCTGTTTGCCTTAACTTTGAAGAATGGCTTTAGAGAAGTTAAGAAATAGGCTACTTATTAAGAAAACATTACTTTTTGGGTCAATACACACTTGAATGTATTATTTATTCTTGGTGGAATACAGATTTAAAAAATGTTCATTTTAGATGGGACATGACTATAGAACTGGAGCTGGATTAGGCATTTGTTGTGCCATAGTGTTCAATCAAATAAAAATCAGTGCTAGCCTTCCACATACATACAGTCAAAAACCCATCACAGGCCTAATTACACAGATTGTTTAAGTGCTTTGAAAAAACTGGGGAGAAAAAGTATTAGAGAGAATGACTATTTCTGTGCTTCTGTGTCTTTGTCCTTTTTGTTTTGTTATAATGTTTCAGACTCTAATGCTTTTAATCTAATCAGATTTAGACGGCTCTATGCAGATGCAAACTGTGCCTATTAAAAGTTGAGTAAACCCAGTTGAAGTGGTTTTGTCCGTCCACTCTATCCCTAGTTAGGAAGGGAAATCAAGCACAACAACAAAACTTCCGTTCTTTCTCTCTCAGTGTGCCCGACCCTCTTTTAAAAATGTGCAGCCCCTCCATTCCTTTCACTCCAATGGGACTCTACGGTGAGCCTTTGTACTCCGCAGATCAGCCTGTGTCCACTACTCCTTCTCCTTTCAATGGAGAGTAGGAGCACAGCTAAGGGCTGGAACGACAGTGTTACCCATGCAAGCAGAACATCCCTCTCTTTTTGTGCAGTGGCTTGGCAAAGGGGGCAGAGGGAAAAGGATGCGGTCAGTCTGCTCCGGGATAATAGAGGGCCGGCCAGCTGCTTTTGGTTCCACAAAGGGACAAGTCTCCTGTTAGTCCTGTTTACTTTAGTGTTGTTTCGATGACGCCTGCGTGTCAAGATACCTGAAAGGGCGTTTGGGTAAAAATGTGCGTGGGCTTTCTCAATTGAGACGTTTCAGGCACAAGCTCTGTCCCGTCTGTCTGTGGGTCTAAATCTGAATAACTATAGACTGTCTTTGAGAGTAGATTTCTTATTGTGTGCATATTAAAATCCTGTCTTATTATTGTTGGTGTGTAAATGGCAATTTAGATTTGACAAGACAGCTTAAGATTTTTATTTGAAACTAAAAAAAGTCCATAAAAAAATGGTCAAAGTTCCTATATCCACTCGTTTCTACTCTACTGTAAGAAATGTCTCATAAAGAGTTTGTAAGGCCATTGTCAGCGACACATGCAGCCCCAAAACGCATCTCCAAAATCTCACCAATTCTCTAAACACTCAAAAGTCACCGCTGTCTGACTATTCTTTACCAAAAAGCCTCATTAAGTTGGCCCTTTGATCCCTTTGATTTCTATTGCGTCTCTTTGTAGCGCCAGATCTGTTATGCTTTTTAATTTTTTTTTTATTCTTTGCTTTCCCATAGAAACGTGTCTTTTTTCCGTTGGGGATATTGATGTTTTTTTTCCTCGCAGGGGTTATGATATGGTGAATCAGAGATGTAAAAGCCGCGGACAATACTTGTATTCATGGCTATTTTTCGTGCCTTTGTCGGGGCTCTTTTTTGTTGCCGTTGTTCAAATCCTCATTTCTCAAATGAATACAAATATTTATTCTACGACTGTCTGCACTCCAGTCACCGAGGATGCTTTTTCAGCTATTTAAGTCTTTGTCGGAGCAGCAGGTTGCAGCGCGGAAACGCTTCAAGGGTGGACACAGGACGCACCTCGACGCACGCGCACGCTTCGAAAAGTTTGACTCGACACAGCTGCTCCGTGTGTTTCAATGCGTCGAAGTCGTAAACGTTTGTAGAGGTGTGTTACAATACCCAGTTTGTTGTGTTTCATAAAGCGATGACAAGATTTGTGACAAGATACTTCATCAGCTTTCTTTGCACTTAATGAAATTCGCGGGTTATTAGCACCCCGTCGTTGCGCCTTTCGGTCCCAGATGCACAGAAGAAGAGCCGTGGCCCCAGCCTGGAGCTTTACATTCCTCCAGTAGGCGAATTAAATCGACACCCGGGCCTTTCTCAGCCCTCTCCTCTCTTACCCTTTCTGCGGCCTGACATGTCTGATAGACCACGCTTTCTCAGCGCTTTGTCGCCTTGTCATCCCAACAATGTACATCTGAGGGACACCAATTTTAGACGCCTTTGATCTGAAGACTGAAAGGAACAAAGTTATGCAGAGAGGGACATGATAGGGTGGATTTTTTTCCTCTTTCCAAAGCAAAAGAACAAAAATGAAAACTGATTATGAGAGCAGCGCGTAAATACAGCTTTTACGCAGCGTCATCTTAGGGAAAAACAGCCCACGTATTGTTTCCTGAACATCCATATTTTAAAATGAATAATTTCGGTTTCAAATTCAAAACAGACTGAGCATGTTATGGGACTCCATGTGCATGTCTATATTTGGTCCATAACTAAGAGCATATGTAATTCCATGCATTCCGCTTTGCCCTCAACCCGCCACAGTCTACATTTCCACATTTCCACACTGTCCTAAACATTAATTATGATATCCCATTAAGTCTCGCGAGAATTTTAAACATTTGACCAGAGCAGGGAAAACGCGTTCACCCTGTGATCCTCACCTCTGCTCAGAAGAGGTACGAGTGAGCACAGTTAACGGTGCGTATATGACACTCGTTCTGCAGAAAGTGTGGGAGGCTGCTTTTACAGCACAGTCTGCAGTGCGCTGCTGAGAACTGTTAGTGCTGCAAAATGCCACAAAACTTCTTAGGGAACCAAAGCAGTGATACTGTCATATATCTTAAACAAAGCTGCTGATCTGTGGCTGACGATTGGAAATGATCAATGATTATATTTTGGGAAACATCATAATCTAATGTAAAATATGACACGGTTATTTTAACTGTATCATTATACACAACAATATACACTTACATAACAGACACTGTATTTTTGCACTTTCCAAATGGAGTGTATTAGTCTGACTTAGCCTTGAGAAATAGGTTAGCTCAATGTTTGGTCAACTCAACAATATTATATGTAAACCTTTGTATTTCCTTCTGACAAAATGTAATGCTTTAACAGTTGTCAGCATGAATGAAAACTGGGAAAGATGGTACTTCAGCCTGCTCCTTTTTGGGCTTTGCATGACTACAATGCATAATCAGTGTATATATTATAACTGCTCAAATAAACAAATGAATGGATGAAACCGCGAGCTCCTGTCTGTTGCACTTACAACACAAATCACACATTCTTCACTGTCTCCTGCTTCCTTTCTAAATACTTCAAATGGCGACACAATCTAAACACTCAACCGCGGAATGAGGATCACATGGACTCATTTGATGCAGCTTGATGATGACAAGGAGGCCGTTGCCATCTCTGTTCTCATGTCCCCTCACATGCTGCCACCGGTGATGAATGAACACATTGCCGCTCCGCTATAGGCTGCGAGCCACGCCGACATGTCCCTCCTGTCGTAAACAGCGGTGTTTAGTGGCTCCGCCGGTGTTTCTATGTCTCCCAAGCAACTTTCCTGCAGTTTACTGAGTGCTCGAGTCTCCACGTGGATATATAAAGATACTGTGAAAAGTAACATCTAGAGTATTACAGCGTGTCAAAAGCCTGTTGGAAGGATGGTCAAGTCCCACTTTGCTGTTAGCGGGGTGTGTAGTTTAGCAGCTGTAGGCTATAGGCATCGTAATAACTCCCCCTGGCCTATGGATACAACACATATCATATTTTTTCTGACATGGCACGTTTGTTACAGCAGCAGTATGAGCAGGAATAAAATGATTAAATTATAGTTTGACTGTGTAACTTTTAATCCTGTTAAGACGTCACAATATTGGCCCTAGAAGAAAAAAAATGAATTATACTTCAATTAGGGACAATGTCATTTGATGGTTTACCAATAATCTGGGCGAGATTATCATAAGATTCCATTTTCACACTTTTTTTTACATAAAATTGCTATATTCGTGGATGATTAACCTGACATATTTTTGTGAAGGGGGTTAAATGACTCAAAGCCCAGGTTTGACCCCTCAAATGAACGTAACAAGAGGCAATAGTGCGTTGTTGCGCACTAGGACGTTCTCGAGGTATTCCAAAAAATACTTTTCAGTGAGGTACTATCTCATTTAAATTTTAACATATGAGTCTTATAGCATTATTTTTGACACATTGTCCCTTAAACTGTTCACAAAACATGCATGTTGACTTCAGATCGCTTTGTTGCATCGCTGCATATGTTTTATCTGGTAACCTTTACAAATATGGGCACTGTTTTAACACAATGTTGACCGTAAAGTCTTGACAAAGCACTGACCAAGGAATCTTGTGTCTACTGACCCATGCATCTCCAGGCGAGACGTGCAACTGAATGACACAAAGCCACGGAACGTGCGTTCGCCGGGCTTCCTCAAAGAAATGCAGATAGAATGTCTCCTCTTTACAGTAATGCCGTAAACATGCTACATCAATTAACACCAAATGAACACATGCTGCTAGTTCTACTTTTGTAATAATTGTTGGACTGTTGTTTACTTTGTTACTGACTGGTCTTTTTGTGAGTCCAAAGTTTCCAAATACCTATGACGCATTGACGCACTCTCCACGCGGAGCGAGCCCGAGCATCTATCCCCCTGAATGGGGACGTGTCACGGCAGCGCATGTCCTCTCACAAAAGACAATTGTGATTTAGACAAACATTGGTGGGGGGGAACATAAAGGCAAAGGTCAAGTCCTCTTTCAGTTCAAGTGTGCTCCGATTCACCTAGAACACAAGAGGCACAAAGAGTTGCAGCTATACCTCCGTCCCGTACAAAAGCCCCTGTGATTACACGCCTGCGACTGGAGCAGGCCAAGAATCCACTTTAAGAAAATTAACAGCAAAACCGGGCTATTCTTTACAAATCTGCTGCAGATTCTCTGTGGCCCTTTGAGGCACCTCCTGCTCACAACACAGAATAAGAGAGCCCTGTCATATAATAAACACATTATTGCTATTATTATTATGATTCTCTAATGATTATCCAGGCTTTTTTTTTACTCCACAATTTTTGGCATTTTTGTGGAGCGTTTTTTTTTTGTACTCTCTTGTTGCCAGTCCAATTATTTCTAGGACAGATGGATTAGAAGAATAAGTAGTGTTAATTGCACGGCAGGTATAACGAGCAGGTCTAATCCTTTTTCCCCCTCTTTGTATTGAGTTTTTGTGGGCTTAATGAGTGGCAGGTAGGGCTGCTTCCTGCTTTCTCACATGCTCAAATAGGCCTCTCACCGCTTGCAGTCTTGGACCCTGGCTGTGTACAGGAAACAATTGATTTTGAGCATAAAGTTAATTATGCCTAGAAATTAGACAGCCTTAACGTCTAGTTGCAAGAGGACTCGGAGGTTGATTTCCTGACAGCTCTTAACACACACACACACACACGCACACACACACACACTCTCTCTCTCTCTTCTATGGTAAATGACACTTACCTTATCTGCACCGCTTAGGCCTACACTCATCCAAAATATATTTGTTGGAGACAAAAGTCCTTGTCCTGCTCCTGCTCTGGTCGAGTTTCTACCACCAGTAAAAGCGACATAAATCGGTTTTATGGAGTTAGCCTGAGCGCGAAGAATGTCACAGTGGTCGGGCGCATTATTGAAACCGTTCTTCACCAAGAAAAAAAAATCTTATTGAAAAGTTTTCCTTTTGATGAATTAGCTCATGGACAAGGGGGATAAGCCTTGCGTAGATTCTAGTGACCAAGGAAGAAGATCAAATAATAACATCCCAGAAGTCACCTGCCATTTTAGTACAAGTTTTATTATTATTGTTATTATTATTAGTGATGGTGGTGGTGTGACCTTGCCGAGGCAGACTTTAGTGTCCATATGTTTTACGCGTCAATCGCTCAAAGGCTCTTTCTTTAATTCTATTAGCGGACGTGTAGCCTGCTTTGTTTCAATACTGTCGCCGGGAAACAAAAAATGATTGACAAAGTAATAAACGCGTCATGCTGCTGCTGCGCCTCTGCTCCCGCCGCCGCTGCATGTGATGTGCATGTGATTACCGCGCGCCATTTGCATCGGACACTGAAGGCGAAGCAATATGACAACCTTGACACGCTGGGGATTTACTCTGTCAAATAAACACGTCTCCAAGGATATATATTGTTACGATGACATACACTCGCGAGGAAGTTTTGATCAACGGGGTCCGACTGTCTTTATGTGGGGTGTATCAGTAACGGTGGTCAGAGGTGGAGAAATGAGACATAAATAATACAAACGGATGAATAAATAAATGCGTGGCCAGAGCGGAAATTAACTCCAGACTGGCAACACTCCTCCATAATTAATATACCCCCCTCCTCGCATCTAATCTCCACCTTCTCTTCCTCTTTTTGAAGACTTAGGTCCAGTCCTTTAAAAGGCTATATTATTTTGCGTAATAACGCGCGGGTAATGGGTGTTTAAAACCATTTTATTTCAAGTAACACACCAAACCCCCGTTTTTATTTGTGCACATTATTTCCCAAAAATACATAGCAGCATAGAAAATGTATTTTTGAAGGTCTACAAATCACGTATTTTGGACTCATATTAACATTAAACAACATAAAAAGGTGACTTTTTCACATTTTACGCAGCGTTTAGGCCTGAAATAAACCCTCTCTTTGTGTTAATGTCCCAAGCATTTAGCAGAGCTGTATCCAGGCTAGTGGCGTTATAGATGGGGTCATTTATATCCCACAGTGTGCCCACCTCCTGCAGGTGATCCCGATGTCGTAACGTGTCAGCGGTGGCCTGACATCAGTATAATAATACTTAATAGAGCGTGATACAGAGAATGGTATTAAACCTAACAAAAATGTGTCAAAGGCAAAAAAAAAAAAAGTCTCTGTCTTCATTAGCTTGATCTCCAAGGACCGCCAAACATTTCATTAGTTTGTAATTTATGAATGTTTGACAAATATTAAAGAGTATGTAAATATGAGAGGCGTAATGTGCTTCCTGCGGGAGATGGAGAAATGACCCAAAGTCTTCGATAACTGCTACACTGATCACATGCATTATGTCGCTTTTCAAACTGTGCATTCGCCTGTCTCTTCTCGACATATTCTCCATCTGACGTGTGAAATAGTGCAGATAAACCAATGATTCATAATGTTGGCAGCATTTGCATTCACTAATACCGTGTGTTACTTTGATATATGATGATATACAGTGGCTTCTAGAGTGGAGAGACGCACTTTTGCCATTATGGCTGAGGCTAAATCAGTAGGAGGGTTTTTTTTTTTTTTTGTCCCAAAACGGTTCATTTCCTTGTTTGTGAACCAGAGGAAGAGAGGAGTTCTTTTCTTTATCCCAGCAGCAGTGGCTAACACAACTTTGAAACATTTGTCATGCGCAGCCAAGTCTCAGTTTTAGGCCTCCACGTTTTCTCTGGTAGTGTTGTATTGAGTTGTCCATTTTTTGTTTTACTGACAAATCTAGTTTGTAGTAAGTTAAAATAGCAAAGGATGGATGTTTGGATAAAATATTGTCTGGACTGTAGGACATGGGCCAACCAGTGTGTCCAAATGAAAAAATAAAAAAAATTACGGTTGGCTTTTGTGACTGAGGATCTGAGGACAGAGGGTGCAGTATTTAAAGCCCTTAGAGGCAACTATGTTTGTATTATGGTCTAAACAAATAAAACGGACATGGTCTTGATGTGTTTGCATGGGAAGGTGCTTTTAGTGAGCTGCCCATGTCTCAGTGGGAGACAAAAAGTAATTATACCACAAGCCATGTATAGATAAAAGTAATATACCCACTAAAGAAAACTCTACACGTAAAAAGTTAAGTTAGTATCACAAATTAGACCTCAAGAAAATGTGGCTCATGGGTCTGCGCAAAATATATATATATATATATTTTACTTTTCATACCTTGAGTCAATTCAAGACGATTTTTAATTATTGTTTTATATTCACTGTACATTTAAAAAGTATTTCTTCCCTTGGGGAAAAAATACACAATTGACATCAAGCACTATTAGGCGTTTAACCGTTTCTAATATTTACAACTCAGTGTTTTACATTTACCGCGGCACGTGAAAAGATTACTACAACATTTGGCTCCATGTTTGCAGCAACAAGTTCTCGCGCGCCTCTAAGACTTGAAATGAAGCCATCAGAGCGCGAACACCAGGACCATGTTCCAACCTCAGATCAAATGAGAACACGGAGAAGCATGGATCAAAAGAGAAGAGGCCAACGCGCGCCTCTGCCTCATTCACGCAGCTGCATTGAGCGCAGGGCCAACAGGCGTAGCGCGCAGCCACAAGCAGTTCCTATTCAGCCTGCAGGTGTGAACTATGTGACACGCTCTGCCATAGAATGTCGAGGTTTGCTCCTATGCGCGCTACCGGGGGGCTGATTCGCTCATGGAAGCCAAATAAGTTATTTTGCTGAGATGTGCGCATGACGGTAATCCTCCAGCCTCAGAGGGGGGTGTGCGTAACGTCCTATTGGCACTTTTCTCCCTCCGGACGCAGACTTATGTGAGGTTTTGCCTTCTGTATACAAAAGCGACCGCAGGGTGTAGCCTTAAACCTTGCCTTAACTGTGCTGGCTCACCTTTTTATACACGCCGAATACAGTTAATTTAGCTTTAAAGGCTGCCATAAATCTTTATGACGGAAGCTCGTGGCTGACTATACATTAAAGCCACGTGATCCTGCAAATCCCCCAGGAAAGTAACCTTGGGTGATACCGTGATAAAAAAGAAAAAAAGAGCACCACATATGTGACAGGCTTTATGGTGGTACTTAACTTGTTGGTTTGTGTGGGTTTTCAAGGTCTAATGAGTCAAAGATTTCTTTTTTTTTTACGACTATCATTGCTTTATGGCAGCTTTGCATCTATGTAAATTATTGTTCAATACGTTTAATAAAAATATCAGGCTGTTACATGTATTAAAATGATTAAATATAATGATTCAAAATTACCTACAAGGTCAACTCTTTTCTCTTGGTCTATGTCTAAAGTATATTTGATTTAATTTGATATTGTAATTTTATCTGAATATTTGAAATAGTCACTTTAAGGCACTTTGTACGGGTATTCCTTATGCTTATGTTTATTGTTAACACATGGTAACACATTATTCATAAATTATAATAGCATTCGGATGCACTTATTGTCTGTGTAGGATGAATAAAGTGTAACCTAATGCTCCTTTGCAAAGAATCATACGCAAATTAAAATGTGAACCTAATTTCCTTGTGGAAAGTAAACACACATACAGCTACAACTGGTTTTCTTTCAAATGCAGTAATTTTAACCAAATACCAAATCTTCCACTTTAAATTGTATTGTGTGGCTTTCTATGGTTCTGTTCTTTCCGGTCGGACGCAGCGCAGGCCTAATGCACCTGTCTTTCTCTCTTGTCTGGTTTTGCCAGGCCAATCTCGGCCACTTCACGTCTGATAATTATGACCTGGTCTGAAGCTGGAGGTGCTGATGGTGGTGTTGGAGCGTGGGGTGGGCGTGGAGGAAGAAGAGGAAGAGGCGGAGGAGGGAGAGGGGGTCAATGCAGTGAGTGAGGCTTTTACTCGTAGCACTGCTAATCCCCCTATTAAAAGGGCTTTGTTCAATAATGCCGGGACAGTTTCCGGAAGTAGGATTACCGCCTCCATTATTTTACAAAGAAATTATATTTTCACACTTAAATGAGCCCTCGAATGCTGCTGCTCTGTTGCGAGTTATTTTTTTTTTAAATATTTTTTTATTTTATTTAATTTTTTGCGTGAAATGAAACAGATTAATTTGGAACTTTAGCCTTCCTCCAAATTTAAAAAATAAATAAAACATGTATGGCCTATATCCTGTAAAAAAAAAATCATTACATTTACGTTCTCTCATTTCTGTCCATGCACACACCTGTTCTTGATCGTTGACCTCGTGGCTGATAATCAGTTCAAAGGTCAGGCCAATGCACTACAGTTCTAACTTATACTGTTCGAACCAAAGAAAAGATGGTTCGGATTTAGTCGTAGCCATAAATTGCCAGGGGAAAGGGTCACGGGACTGTAGCAGAACATTTGATTGGTTCTTGCTCCCAAAATGAATCCAAGGCCATTTACTTTGATCTCTTCCTGTTGAGTAAATCAAAATCTCATTCAGGCAAAATGGAGCCTTATCTAAGCGACACTGACTCTTTCTCTTTCTATAAATGTTGCATATCCTTCTCTCTTGTCCTTTTTTGACGAGTGGAACTAAAAGATTTAGACCGCCCAATAGAGAGGAGCCGGACAATTCAGTGACAAAAGGCTTTCCGTGTCATCACCGTCGTTCAGACGACCCAGAGGAATCCCTCTGATATGAACTTCCACTTCAAAGACTGGCGCTTTCAATTGAGATCCAAATAGTGTTTTTCTTTCCTCCACACACACGCACATACACGCGCACGCACACACACACACGCGCACACTCACACATACACACATGCACACACCACACACAAAAACACACGCACGCTCACACACACACACACACACACACACACACACACACACACACACACACACACACACACACACACACACACACACACAGTAGCATCAACAGTTTCCTTTTTGTCGCGGTTTTGGTGTTAAGTCTGTCCTTTTCAAACAGCCACGCGCTTAACCAAACCTTCTATCAGAGCTGGAATTTCCACTCACTTCCTCTGCCTAAAGTTTTCCAGCCCGATTTTTAGACTTCTACATACTTGCCTCGTCCACTGGGAAATCATTTTGTTTTAGAGCCTAGTATAAAGTGTTTCTTAACAAATGGCTTTGATTTACGCGTCTTTTATGAAAACGGCCACTTATCTCAAGTCCAGCGCAGCGCTTATATTTGAGTGTGGAATATGTTTGTAGATACATGTATCCATTGTGCGACTCAACTCTTTTCTAAAGCAAGTCTATTATGAAATGGGACAACTGCGTTTCAGCAGCTTCTCCTTTGATTGTCGTAAAGTAGGCCCGGAGCAAAAGAATATATTTTTCTTCTTTATACAGGCCCAGTCCACAGCATAAAAGACATAGATTACCGTTTCCGACCCCATGGGAAGCAAATATTACATTCTTTAGAGCGCTCCTTTCAGTGCACGGACTTGGCCCCCGTATCATTTGAGTTTGACTTGGCTATTGCTATAGAAATCTTAATTTACCATGAGGATTCACCGTCGTGGAAAAAAATGTCTCTTTGTACAAAGTGCTCTTTGAAGTCTGGATCAGAATATTAGGCTTTCATCAAACTCTACCCACATCCACTCCCAGCTCGGCTGAGAAAGTAAGACTTTACAAAACAAGTTGCTCTTCTACCATCTACCCAGCAACACATCAGAGGAAATAATAACATGGGAATAAGATTTCTAGGTGAAAGGTTAGAATGGCAACACACACAGTGGGTTATTCTTAGAATTAAGCCTAGTGTGCATAAAGTTGAGTAAGTAAGTTTTACTATAGTTCTTTCTAACACATAAGTATCTAATAATTGTAAAAAAACCTGGTCCTTCTGTAACTCCACAACACTGTTCACTTTGTCATACAAGATTTATTCAAAATACAAGTACAAGGCATTTGATGCGCATTTTAATGCGGCTTCATTTCAGATATTTTTTTTTAAAAATAATCCAAAATTCTGACGATAATGTACTCACAGAATGCCCACTTTGTTAAAACACTGATTATTTCACAGTCATATCAAACAACGCAGATGCGTAAAACAGCTCAAATGGCGAGCCTCTGCACAAATGGAAAAGAAAATGAGTCATCATAATACCGCTGTGTTTGTTTAGGTACAAATAACTGCTGTAGAAGAGACAGGTCGTTTCAAAAACTATCAACATCAACACATTAAAACTTACAAAATATACAAATGTACAATGTGTCCAAATTCAAACATGCACTTTGGTTCGATAATACAAAACACTTTGTTTAATCAGACTGAAAAATAAATAAAAACAATTCCATTTACAAAACCATTTGACACCAACATGCCTAGCCTACGAGCTTAAAATACCACGTAGTTTTGATTTACACTAGTCTCTGCTCGCCATTGGGCGTGTACAGGCACTGAGCCAGACATTTGGAAACATTTTTATTTACGTGGAATTAACACGTCTTTGTCTTTCCATTGTCGTGGCTCATGGCGTCAGTTTGGCTCGTCCATAGCGTGTCCACAGTGTGTCCACAATGTGTCCTTAGCGTGTCCACAGTGTGTGCAGTGGGTCAGTAGTGGTCCCTGTTTTCTGCGTGTCTGTACGTGGGTTCATCTGTGGTGTCCGGTGGATGGCCCACTGGGTGGTGTGTGCGCGCCGCTCGCACCTGAGCTGTGACAAACATACCATTCGCTCAGGTTGGCGCCCTGATTGGCTCCTACAGGCTCGGACATAACGGTAGAGCCGCCCCCAGCGTCGCGCCCCACGTCCGAGGAGGGGGACACTAGAGAAGGCGTGGACGACTCATAGCCCGAGCTGGGCGGCGGGGACTTGCAGTGGACCTTCATGTGCTTCCTCAAAGAGCTTGGGTGCGTGTAAGACTTGTCACAACCGCGTACTTTACAGTTGTACGGCTTGTCGCTTGTGTGCACGTGAGAGTGCTTTTTCCGGTCACTGCTGTTGGCAAAGCGTCGGTCGCAGCCGTCAAATTCACATTTGAAGGGCTTCTCACCTGCAACAACAGAGTGACGATAGAAGTTAATAAACTGATATAGATCCATAAAGAATCAATCATGTCAGAATACTGTTAAAAGAGACGTAATACCAATCCACTGTACACAATTACTGCTCTGTCTTGTTTATAAGGGTCTTAATGGGACAATAGATGGACGATATTTGCATATATATATATATATATATATATATATATATATATATATATAGTTTTC
This sequence comes from Perccottus glenii, assembly GCA_024416835.2. Taxonomy (NCBI): domain Eukaryota; kingdom Metazoa; phylum Chordata; class Actinopteri; order Gobiiformes; family Odontobutidae; genus Perccottus; species Perccottus glenii. Next base: position 15,002,235 of record CM044558.2, read on the forward strand.
TATCTATACACTGCAAAGTTACATGAATACAATCTATAGTCTATAGCTTCATAAAAAAGCAACAAGTATGGGGAAGTTTTAAGAGCATATTAATAAATAGGCTAGTGTTAGCTTTAACATTGCAAAAACTCATCTAACTCAAAATCCATCATATCCATCATCATCATCAATATATATATATATATATATATATATATATATATATATAAAATTTGAAAAATAAAATCAAGACTTATTGTATCTGTACAATATTGTATTGGAGTGATATTCAAAAATGTATTGCCAGTGATATATGGTGCAATAATGGACAGAATGACAGTCTTTAGCAATAAGGTTAGAAACGTAATACTGTGAAATATTATAAAATACCAACATATCATTAAACGATCTGTGTTTGAAGGCAGGTGGAAATAAATGGTTAATAGAGGAATTGGTAACAATTTATTTTGAATTATATATTTTATTTTTCGATTTATCTTGCTGTGTAAATAAACCTGGGCAAAACGTTCTATCTCCAATCCATAAAACAAGCAACAAGTACAATCCGACAGTCTGTCACACAGCCAAGTGATTGTCTAGCTCCATATATTATATTACACTGTTGCCTATAGTGTGAGTATTGCACTGTTAAAAGTTCTCCTCTTGGAGAGCCATGCCAAAGTGCTCACGCAGTTACCAGGGGGCTGCACCCCTACTGTCACAGCTCTATACCTGGCGTCTGCACGCATCAAGGCATACGTCAAAACAGACATGCTATGAGCCCAGACTTAGCAGGCCTAAAACCAACTGAAAACAATGACAAATGGACACAGCGCGTAGCCCACTGCGCTGTCTGCTATTTAAATCTAAAACCGCGTCTTAATAACAAGTATTTCTGCCTGATTATGACGAGGCACAAAAAATGAGACATTCTGAATAAATTACACGGAAATCATTCACTGCTGATTTTTCTCCTCCCGATTAAAGCTTTTGAGAATATGTAATTGCCTCTGTCTAATTACACTTGCGGGTTGAATATCAATTTGACCTTCAGCTGTTGGGTTGAGAGAGCCAATCAAGGATATTAGTGTAGTACAAGAAAGCGTCGAGGAACAGACCCCAGGGGCAGCCCCAGTCATAAGCACACTTTGGGCTAGGTTTTAAACATGATACCAAAGAGCAAGCCCCTTGGGAGTCAACACACAGAAATAATTTAACAGATTTGTACTTAGGTAATGTGAGCAAATGATATGAATAATACATAGGGCTCAGAAATGGAGCAGAATGAGGGGGGAGTGCCGTACGTTCAGCCACTGCAAGGAAAATGAGTTCATTTAGCCTGCAAGTGTGACTCGACATTTTGGGCCCTTCCTCTGCCGTACACACGTCACTGGGCTACACACGAGTAGCCATATTGTCAAAGTAAACGTGCTAAGATGAAATCACTGCAGCATTGCACACATTTAGCTTTTACAACCTGTTGGTGGGTCAGGTAAGTGCGTGTGCGTGCCAACTTGTTGCATTGGTGAAGTTTACAGTCATAACTCTAACAGTACAATATTACGAGTCAACATTTTCCCAGTGGGAACAATTATGGAATGGCCAGTTGTAAAATGTTATAAATTATGTTAATCTGTGTCATTAAAAATAACTTACACTTTAAAATTATTTATATTATATCATCTTTATTCTGACTCTAAAATAGGTTAAATTTTGATGCACAGTGCAACAAGTGATAAAAACTCCATACCCGTCAAGCCCAAAATATAAATCACGTCATAAGCTCAATCTAAATGTGAAGATGCACCTCTCCATCTGAGCTGTCACTCGTGTCTCTTATCCACTCAGCACTGGGCCTCAGTCTTTGTGCTGTGGCGTAAACAAGAGGTCGAAGCGTCAAAAGCCTGACTGAGCTATGTCATAATCCTTACACGCTTTTGTAATGATGGCCAATAGAGACTGTAGCACACACTGATTCATCACCATCAGCCATTATTAACATCAGTGTTTTAAAATCCTGGTCTGCCTTAATAGAAGTAAGAATAATGCTACTAATGTCAATTCTATGTCCCCAGGGATATTTGCCAAACATTTACTTTTACTCTTTTAGCAGTAAAAAAGCAAATTCAAATTAAATAGTTACTGACCTGTGTGTGTCCGTTTGTGGATCTTAAGGTTCTCGGATCTGGCAAAGACTTTTCCACAGCCAGGGAACGGGCAAGGGAATGGTTTCTCTCCGGTGTGCACTCGAATGTGATTTACAAGTTTGTACTTGGCTTTAAACGGCTTGCCTTCCCTCGGACACTCTTCCCAAAAACAGATATGGTTCGCCTGCTCGGGTCCTCCAACGTGCTCCACGGTCACATGTGTCACCAGTTCGTGCATGGTGCTGTAAGTTTTGGAGCAAAGTTTCTTGGGCGAAAGGTCCGGCTCTAGCCACTTGCAGATGAGCTCCTGCTTGATGGGCTGTCGCATGTATCTGAAGAAGGCCCCCGCGCCGTGGTGGTGGTGGTGGTGGTGCGCGCTCAGATTCATGTTCAGATTGAGTCCGCCGTAGCCGTGCAGCGGCGAGGCGGAGAACGGATCAGCCCTGGCGCTCGCCACTTGACTCAAGTGCTCAGACCTGACATACATTTCTCCAGGCAGCCCTAGCCTTATTTGTCCGTTCAACGCCTGCCCCCCCGCGGATCCGCTCGCAGTCTGGTCGTGGTGCAGTCCGGAGAAGAGAGCATGGTTCCCCGCGTCAGGATGATGACCGTAGTGTCCGGGGTAGCTACCTGTTGTTGAGACAAACATTCCGTGGTGAGAGGCGGAACCAGCAGACTGGTCAGTGAGCACGGGCATGGCTTGAGCTGTCAGATCTCTCCGGATGAGGAAATCCCTACCTGCGGCTGGGTGGGACATAGAATAAGGCACCGGCGTTGCCTGAACCGGGCCAAAAGCTGCTCCCGTTTGACTGGAGACCACGTCGCTGTGGCCTGCCATATGATGGTTGTGGTGGTGGTGATGGTGGTGGGGATAATGATGGGCTGGGCTGATTTTGAGGGCCGCGGAGTGCCCCATGTGTTCTGGCCCGAATGGACTCGGCCCCAGGCGGGGTTCCGCAGTAATCTCCCCAGGGTGCGCGTGAGCCATTGAGTGTGGATGGCTGCTGAACCCCGGGAAGCCTGTCACGCTCTGAGGGGTATGGTGGTGATGATGGTGATGGTGGTGAGCCCCTGCCAAGTCAACTAATCTCAGCGCCGTGTTCCGTTTGGAAAACGTAGGGTCCATCACGGGGCTTCCCAATGCATCCACGCTCATTACTCCCTAATTTTAGAATAACTTGACAGCAGGCAAAATAATAATGATGATGACAAATATATTTTAATCGCAACGAAAAATAAAGGAAAAAAAGTTTGTGAAGTTGCGTCTATCTGCAGACTACATGGAATCCCATTCGCTTGAGAGGCAGCAGCAGGACGCTTTGATACTGAATAGAGATTCATGGTAGGCGCTGCAGCCCGTGGAGCTAAACAATCACCCCGCGCTCTAATTGGTCAGAGCGCAATGATTGACGTCACCAGTGACAGTTTCCAACGTGAAGAAAAATGGCTTAGTGACAGCAACCAGCCAGCACGCATGCGTACTGCCTTGGGCAACGCTTGAGAAAAATAGTTGTTATGCAAAGGTTATTGTACAATAAAAGTGTTAAAAAAGTTGCAGCAGATATACAGTCCTGTCTTTGTGGTCGCGAACAAAGGCTGCGCCGCGATGAAAGAGCGATTTCCCTTTTGATTGTGCCATTACAACACACACTGCCCCAAAACTGTACGCATATTGTCACTATCAAAGTTGTAAGGATCATAAATAATCAAGTGATATCTTCATTTTAAGCCGCAAAGCGTGAAAAAAGAGCTTTACGCATAGGTTACGCACGACGCTGCAGACAGAGGAGAGCGGAGTAAAAAAGAAAAAAGCTCCACGTGGGAGTTTGAACCAGTCCGTCGCATTAATGTGTCTTTTAATAAGAAGTCGTAATCAAATATCCAGCGGTTTGTCCGTCAGCGTTGATGGTGTAAGTAAAGCGCTTCAGGAACTGAGCGAGCTGCGGCCATTGTCCCGAGCAGGAAAGAGTAATGGACGGGACCTGTTGTTGTGATCCGGAGCAGCTCTGCTCTGAAGCCGGGACGGCAGCAGATGAGGGTCACAGGAGGCGGTGCCGCGGCGCAGAAAGTTCAAAATATATCGGGTGTGTACTGTAAGTAACTGTTCCTATAACCTAATCCTAATGCTTCATAATGGCGACTACTTCCTGCTATATTTGAATTTTTTAAACGTGCATGGGCTATAAAGAGCTATGGTTTAACCTATAAAGCAGTGCTATTAAAATAATGTTCTGCTATGTGTGAAGACTTTTTAAACCATCTGTGCACAGTGGGACTATATTAACATTTGCTCAATATTAAAATCTTTTTTTTTTTCCTGCACGCAGAAGAGGCTTACTTGTCTATATATGCTACCATAACTGTATACTTTTATATAGTTTTAAATAATGCAAATATATTAAAATGCCCCCAGGAGGTGTTTATTATATTTTTTAATATTTCGTTTTTCTTTTCCTTCTGAAATTTTCCTGACGTTTCACTGAATGTGTGGGAGAAAGAAATATTCTTTTACATAAATGTGGCATTCAGATGAAATGCTGATTTGATAACGGATTTTACAAAGTGACAGGAATTTTGATTTATTTCATGTTAATGAAATGCCTTCAAATTAAAACGCATTCCATTTTTATAACAATTTATTTGGGTGATCATAAATTATTGCTGAAGGTCGCAAAGCCTGGAGCGAATTTACTGCTACACCCTCCTGTTATTTCAGCTCATAACACTTTTCAGAGCATTACTGAGATATAAAAGAGTTCCACACGTGGCGTTCTCAGAAACATTCAGGTATTTACAACGATTGAGATACCCTAATAGACTCGTCACAATCTGCACTGACAGTTTCATATCGAGCACGTTAGAGGCTGAGTCAATATTTGGCAACGTGTCTAAGGCTATGGAGGTTTATTAAATGGCCTTTACGCGTGGGATTTACTTCCCCTAAAAACCTCACAGGCATCAGAGCTCAAAAGCGAAATGCAAAACTTTCAAGTGCTATTTTTGGGTCGTAAAGTTGTGCGTGCCCTTCTCCAAACAGGCAAGGCAAAGGAGTTGTATGACAGAAAAGGGGGGAAAAAAGCCAACGACAAAATAACTGTGGATGACATAGCCCAGAGATTATGTAAAGAAAAAAAAATAGAACAACTTGGCTGTGTGAGCTAGAAATTGCAAACAGTTCCTAGAGCACATCTGAAATTCTACAACCCAACTTCAGGATTAAGAAAACCGATTCAATGTGTTACAATGCGTAAAATCAAATAAAGCAAAATATTTGGTAGTTTGTCAGTTATTGATTTTGTTTCAGTCACATCATTCTTACCGTTGTCCACTTGTTGAAGGCTTCCTCCACATTTGAAAAGAAGATGGCCCAAAGAGGTCTACTCGTGAAGTTGAGAACAACAGAGCTTCCCCTTCTCTCCCTCTTGGTCTCTACAGACTTGACTTGGAGAAAACCTTTGCAGAAAAGTGGCCTAGCAGCTAAGCAGATATTTTAATGGTTCGCATGGCACGTCTGTTCATGTGGCTTTGAACTCTAGCAGCCGGAGGTTCCTGCAGAGAGCGCCGCAAATCCCACTTGATAACTTCGACAACCCACAACGTTTTACACACTGGCCATGCATCACTGGCCTGCGAAAGTGACTAAGTTGCACAAGCACTGTCGGGAGATGGACACATTCATGCTACAGCAGTTCACTAGACACTTGTATAATAACCAATGTTGTTCGAGCCTGTGATGTGAGAATATGGTCAAGTCAGAAAATGTCACATAAAAATGACAGATCACTGCAATGGCCTATCAAGGTCCAAGAGTGTCTGCTGAACATGAAGAGGAAGCAACTTAACGGCAGCAATACACTATTTTGTCTTCACTTTCCATCTCTGTAATCATGAACGCATTAATAGGATCAAATGGGAACTTTAGAGGTCAAATGTCTGTAGTGAATCAAAATGTGAATTGTAGCTTATATATTAACAGAATAGACGTGGAAATGTAAAGGGCGGCTTATAAAATGGAGGCAAAGCAGTCTACCAATTCAAAAGTTAACGGTTAAAAGAGAGATGACAATGCTTTTTAGGATTTATTGGTTTTTCCACTGTAAACACATTTAACTAGGCTTGTTATACATGTGTCAACCTGCATCATGGCACAACTTCACCATGAGTTTTACCCAAATTCTTCTAATAATGTGGGTTGTTTTGCTGCCAGTCAATATTTAAATATCCTGTTTTTGTGTAAGAAGCTTGTCACATTCTAATCTGACGCATTCTACTTTCAAACTTCTTGCACTGTGCGTAAAACGTGCACAAATGTCACGTTGCGTCTCCAAACTTTGCTGTAATTCAGCTTTTTAACCAAATCCACAGTCAGCACTCTTTCCAATCTCTGGGATTGATGATGCAAAGAGGCCAATAGAAGCGTGGGCCCTGCTTGGTGGATTGTTATTTGGTGAGTGGATGTTATTGGGGGGGAAACGAGCTGAAGCCAATGAACGCTGGGCCCCGGCTTCACGTGACCGCCCCCCTCCTTTCCCATTCATCAGGGCTGGACTGTGTTGTCTTTTCAATTCATTTATCTGCAGGAATGATTGCGACTATCAGTCTAGAGCTCGCCGTCTGACTGTGGAGGTGAAAGTTGCGCCACAGGAAGAGCAACCGCAAAAGACAATATCGCGTGTATACATGTTTGCACGCGTGTGTTGTTGAAGAAGAAGCGGCAGTAAAAAAAAAAAAAAACTAAAAACGGGGAGATTCCGTGAAGAGAAACAAGTCCGAAAGGAAAGCGGTGGATTTTGAAGAGATAGAGAGAGGGGCGGGGAGGAAGAATATCTGTGCGTGAGTTGTTGATTTCTGCTCACAGTCGTTTTGAGCGAGTCGACACTGAAGATGCTCTTGGAAGCTGGACCGCAGTATCCCGCCATAGGAGTCACTACTTTCGGCTCCTCGCGGCATCACTCAACAGGCGAAGTCACGGAGCGAGAAGTGGCGTTGGGGATCAACCCTTTCGCGGATGGGATGGGTGCCTTCAAAATCAACCACAGCTCGCACGACTTGGGCTCAGGACAGACCGCATTCTCGTCCCAAGCGCCCGGTTACGCCGCTTTAGGACACCACCACCACGCGACCCACGTTGGCTCTTACTCTACATTCAACTCCACACGGGACTTTCTGTTTAGAAATCGGGGCTTTGGAGACGCTGCCGGGGCACAACACAGTTTATTTGCGTCTGGAAGTTTCCCCGGGCCACATGGACACTCTGACGCGGCGGGGCACCTGCTCTTCCCCGGACTGCATGAGCAAGCGTCCTCGTCCAATGTGGTCAACAGCCAGATGCGCTTGGGCTTCTCGGGGGATGTGTACGGACGGGCCGAGCAGTACGGACACGTCACCAGCCCGCGGTCCGAGCACTACGCGTCCACTCAGCTGCACGGCTACGGCCCCATGAACATGAATATGGCCGCGGCGCACCACGGAGCGGGGGCCTTCTTCAGATACATGCGGCAGCCCATCAAGCAGGAGCTCATCTGTAAGTGGATCGAGCCCGAGCAGCTGAGCAACCCCAAAAAGTCGTGCAACAAAACTTTCAGCACCATGCACGAGCTCGTCACCCATCTAACCGTGGAGCACGTGGGGGGACCCGAGCAGACCAACCACATCTGCTTCTGGGAGGAATGCGCGAGAGAGGGCAAGCCTTTCAAAGCCAAATACAAACTGGTCAATCATATCCGAGTGCACACAGGGGAGAAACCTTTCCCGTGCCCGTTCCCCGGCTGTGGCAAAGTGTTCGCGCGATCAGAAAACCTCAAAATCCACAAAAGGACTCACACCGGTAAGAGCCAGTGTCACTGACAGTGTCATGTTTGAAATGTATTTTGGACGACAGTTATTATTAGTTTACTTAGAGATATTATATATATATTTTTTACTTTTGTGTTTTGTAAAAAAAAAAAGAAAAATAATACAGTCTTTGAATCATTTTAAATTCAATTAGTTTGTAACCTGTATGTCAAATAATAATTGTTTATTTTAATTGTATTATTTAAATGGCAAAACACACAGTAAAAAAAACAGTAGATAGGTAATATAATTATAATGGAATTAAAACATGTCTAAAATGCATTTCCTAATTTTTCTCCTTGTTTTAGGTGAAAAGCCTTTTAAGTGTGAGTTTGAGGGCTGTGACAGGAGATTTGCAAACAGCAGTGACCGCAAGAAACACATGCACGTGCACACGTCGGACAAACCATATTTGTGCAAAATGTGTGACAAGTCCTACACACACCCCAGCTCCCTGCGGAAACACATGAAGGTATATTCTTATTGTTATTCTTTCAACATGGGCCTTCTTTTAAAGTGTGTGTTCATAAATACACGTGTTGTTCGATTCTACTCATTTTTTATTTTTTTCACACAGACAAGTTCATTTGCTCCGACAACCACTTTTCTTGTTTTGCTTTGAACCGACAAATCAGATTAAGATCCACATTATTTCTAACGCTTTGTCTTTAACGCTAGCGTCTTCAATAACAAATACAATACAAATACGAGTATATTTTTTAAGTATGCTTTGGTCCTTTGCGCAGGTCCACGAGTCGAACACCGCGGGGTCCCAGCCTTCTCCTGCAGCCAGCTCGGGCTATGAGTCGTCCACGCCGCCCACCATCGTGTCTCCGTCCACAGAGAACCAGAGCAGCAGCTCCATATCACCAGCAACGTCAGCAGTGCACCACACGAGCAGCCACAGCGCGCTCTCGTCCAATTTCAATGAATGGTACGTGTAAATATTTTAGAAAGAGACTGGAAACAAAGACTGATTTTTTTTTTAAAAAAAGCAAGTGACACGGACTGAGAAAACACACGGAGGCCCACGCAATCCTTAAGTGAGAAATGCATGGACAAAGGAGACCCCTTTTTTTCTCCAATATTTCTTTATTTTTACTGAAAGACTTGTCAAAACGCATGCTCTGTGCGCCTCCAGGCCTGAATTTTTGTACATACGGATTTCACCAAGTTAAAAATGTAATATTTTATTTTGTAAATATCACAGTTTAAGGGAATTTGTGAAAATGTGGTCCCTAGATATATGGAAATGAAGATAAGAATATTGCGATGATGATTTGAAAAGAATGTTCTAGTTGTGTACCAAATGTGAATTATTCAGTATTACTACAGTCTACACGTCGACCTAACCGACTCTTATTAGTATTAATGTGCTTTTGTAGCCTATTCAGTGCAACATTTTCGTCCAAGGTCCAGTTTGAGTAGCACAGTATCTTTGTTGTTATTTATGTCATGTCGATAAAAGTCGTGTAGTGAAAGCCTGAAAACTTCCGTGTCAATCTGTTTATGTACGTGATAAATATACACAAATCTCTCTGTCAATTGTCTGAAAGGAAGTATTATTCCATGTAAGTAGCTCAATTTTTCCATATTTATCCGCATGTAAAGGACCGTGTTAGAAAAATGATCGGTATTTATGGAGAAATGCGCTCGTATGTAAAATTTAGTTTACACAAAAATGTTTGGATACATTTCGTACTATATTAAAGGATTTAAAAAAAAAGTGTCAGAATGAAATGCGTTTGAGGTTCATTTGTGAGAGCTAAAAGGAAGGTCCATTAGATTTCCCTTTTGCATGTCGTGCGTAAAAGTGTCTTTTCCTTGTGTTAGTGGGAGACAACCCCAAGGCTAAAGGTTGCACCACGTCCCAAGTTTAGTGACAGTAATAATAAGTAAATTCAACCCCCCCCCCTCCTTTATGTTTACCCCCAAATGAACAGCCCACACTTTTGCCCTCCAGTGACGAGCAAATGAAATCGATTAATCACGCCGCTTGTTCCTCGGTGTAAACCCTAAAACGTGGCGTTAGTTAATTGTTGAAAAGGAATCTAATTTTCAAATCTTGTTTTTGGTGTGGATTTTTTTTTCTTCTTCTCTTCTGTGGAAGGAATCAGTGTTGGCCCCTTCATTGTTCCTGCTGCCGCGCGCTTGACCGCCCCATTAGGCAGAGATCACATCAGCAGCCGCCACTGATCACGCTTAACGCCGCGCACGATCTGTCAGTCTGGACGCGCATGCACAGGGCCACAGCCAAATATATTGTAATACGAAATGTACACAGCAGCAGCATGGGAGCTATATGTGTCTGGCTGTGAGCGTGCGTGCACCCCCTACACCCACCCCACCTTCTATCTAAAATAAAAACATCCACCATCTTAGATGATTTATCCAATCGCATTGAAATGTATTCATATTTTCTTTTTCACGGACTATTACTTTTGGAGATAAATGAAAGATGGTAATAAAACGACTTTTTCGACTCTATTTAACACTATCTGTCTGTCTAAGCTTCCACTGCCGATGCTTTTCATTTATTTATTTTTTTACTGGCTAAAGAAACACAAGCACGGAAAAGCGCGTGCACTGATCTGTAGGTTTATTAAAAAAATTAATATGGGACTGAAAAAGATCAGGAGAAAAAGTGGTTGGAGGATGTTGGGCAAGCGCCATGTTTAAGATTTTTGACGTATATTGAACATGGAATATCCAGCAGAAACAAATATTATAATTAAAAATAATCCTTGTGTAAAAAGCAGTTTACAAAAGTGTGTCTAAATTGTGTTCAAAGTGCATAGATTTAAACTTTACACACTTTTCATTTCCCATTTCTCACGGCCTTTCAGCTCAGCTCGTGTCCTCAGCCAAACACAGCTGCGCCTATAACGTGACAACACAAGATCCATCCAAAACTACCACTCCGCGTTTAATTCATACTTCACGCTTTGCTTTACACTGTCAAAAAATAAAACGCTTGTATAAAAAATAAAAATAAAATAAAAATAAAAGATGCCAGGCAAGAGTCGGAAGACAGGTTGCGTCTCGTCCCTCTCCGGATGCACTGACTCCACATCAAATAGCAGCAGCGTGGAGAGGGGGAAAAAAACATCCACTTTAGCATGTATTTACGCTCAAGTCTGGAAATGACAAACACTGAGAGAGATGTGTGAGGCGCAGGCGCCGGCGTCATGAATATTTATCAGCAGCACTTGTGGCCAGTAAAGCGAGCCCGACGCTGTGTTACCAAGGTGTACAGCAGCGTACATCACATATCAGGCCGAGCAGCAGATATGGCGGCTTTCTTCTATATGTTTTCATGATGGAATGGTTTAAAAACAGATGCAAGGCGTGTTTTTGGTAGTGTTTCCGTGGCTTCTTTAATGAGCATCTGCCTTTTTCCCACATCTGTAAGTCGATCTGTTTTTGGATGTAAGGTGCGCAAATAAATACAACATTTTTACTTTTAGTAAGCAGACAGCCACGTGGAAAATACACCATGTTCTTGAAGGATGACACGCGCAGTGCCAAGACTCTGATGTGATGCCCAGCTGCTGTGAGAACTATCGACAAGATCTCAGTCTGTTTTAACTGTTATTAAATCCCCCCCAAAACACACAACTACTGCATTTTTTTTATTTCTTTGAATAGACTTTTTTTTTCAAAACTTAAAGGCTACGCCCTAAAGTTGCAAGTCATGAAACCTCTCGCAAAATGGCATCCTGCAGTGTCCATCTGCTGTGCGTAAAGAGCCGTAATGCAAAAAGGTCAAATTCAAGTCAAGTTTATTGGCGTGTAGAAGTTTCTCAAAAAAAAACTCTGAAAAAGAAAACCATTCGTGCTGTATGTTTTACCATAAAAGTATTCTGTGTCTGTAATAAAGCAATCCATCTGACACTGAGGCTTTGCATATAGCCCCCAATCGCATATTGATTTTCCTGACGCGCAATTATTAATAATCTCGGCAAAGTAACTGACCTGACCAAAAGACAGAAATGGAGTTAGGCTGGTTCTTTTGTGGCTTTCACATTTTTGGATAGGTCATGTCATTTTGACTTTTTACAATGTAATAATAACAAAATGACGCCATGTAACTTAAAACACACTCGTAATATTCCTGATTAAGATTGTACTTTTATTTCACTGTTACATATTTCATAAGCTCTCATAAGCTTTTACAGAATCTATTTGCAATAAAATAACACGACATGCTGGGCATAAAATCCACACAATGCAAAACTCGAGTAGTTTTATTGTGCGTAAAATTGCTCCAGAATTCATCTCCATATATTTAATCTATTTTCAGCAATATATATATATATAGTTTGGAGAAAGAAAAAAAAAAAAAAATATATATATATATATATATATATATATATATATATATATATATATATATATATATATATTCCCAAACTGTAATAGTTATGTTTTCACCCTCAGTGGTATTCTTCTGGTGTTGACTGGGTCTCTTTCTGTTTAAGCGCATGGTTGATTGGGACATCCGTCTGCTGTTTGTCCCCTGGCCGGCCTCGGATGCGCCTTCGTTATAGTGAAACATAGGCTCACGGTGACCCACGTCGCATCAGTCGTATAGTGGGTGACACGCTATTAAGTGGAGAGAGAGCGCGAGGGAGAAGGAGTGGGGGCTGACACGGTGTTGTCGCGTCCCCCCTTTTGACGTGTCGCTAAACGAGGCCACTCCAATTAGCTCTTTGCGACAGGGTGAGACTGCTGCACACCTTTACGGCCTCCCAGAGAGACCACAACAACAAAAAACATTACAAATTCACCTTTGCATTACCCTGTGAGCAGTTTACATTGATTTCAAGGCAAGGGTAAAATCACCAGCTTCCGGTTCAAACACCTGACTAAAATAAAGCTGCCATAATTAAATCAAGGAATTCTCAAATATATTCTAATCTCCAGTGTTGGTAGCTTTCTGTTTATTTCCTCTAAACCCTTCAAAATGACTTCTGAATTCCTGCTGGTGGCTGTGCTTCACTGTAGCAGGCTATCAGGCTGCTGCATATGGGGCGTTAATGTAGTGTTCAGCCGAGAGAGGTCTTGTCGCTTACAGAGCAGCTAGGCGACATCTGCGAATCTGATGGCTTCCATAATGACTCATTATTTTTTGCAATGAGGTTGTCCACCCAAACGTAATCACTGACAGACTTCCAACAAACGTTCTGTGCCACCTTTGTAACTTAAACAAACAAACAAAAAGAAAACAAATAAGTACACATGAACTGTTATTTGTGTTGGGTTGCATGAAATCTAATATGGCTGTGTTTTATTTTTATTTGTCACCCCATTCAATTTGACATTCAAACAAGATTTGCGTTAAACTTAAGCATTTACTCCTCAGTTATGAAGCTATATGACCTCAGTCTTTGTGCAACAGAGTCAATTGTGACAAAAAACATGAAAAAAGAAACAAAACTAGCTGGCTCTTCATAAGCACTTGATCATTGGGGTTGCCTAAAACTCACTGTTGTTTTCCTGTTGGCCTCATGACCAAGACCTTCAAGCCTTTCCCAATGACAAGGGGCAATAAATACAGGTTGTTTTGCTTGCCCTGAGTTTCAAGAGCAAATATTTCGAACAGAAATCCATTTCTTTCTTTTTTTCCCCCTCTCTTTCCTTATGAGTAAATCACGCCAGTAAAAACAAAATGTGTGCAATGAAACAAAGCAGATTCATAATTCCCCTGCTCACTTGGCTCGTGCGTGCACTCGCAAGCTATTCTCAATGTTAATATCCACACCATTTTTGTTTTTCTGCAAACATTTGGGCGCTTTGTAATTGTTTTGGCTCACTGTTGTTCAGTTTGATTCTGATAATGGAATACATTCATCATCGGAGTCCACTGCACAGTGTGGCTGTAAATTTAGCTGTGTGTTTATTTTTTTTTTCCATATCCTATTATGGCAGTATCTCTGACATTAAGCCTGTGCAGAATAGAAGACAACTGGTGGAGCCATCAGCCAAAACCACATTCAAGGAAGCATGTTTTTCACCACGTATTCCCACTGACCCTAGCAGACGCCTTCACGCTCTCCCCCCACATCCATCCATGTACATCCAGTGGTTCAATCTATACAGCAGCAGCCTGTTAAAAACGCTCTCTTACCTGATACCCCTCTGCAGTCCGACATTTATAATTTCACTGGCAGTGCAGAAAAAGAGTGATTAAAAGTAAAACCTGGCAAACAAAATGTGCTAGGTAGGTAGGATATCATCATAGCAGCTCGCCTGGCATGCAATCTTCTGTACCAGCTGCACCAGCAGGACGCAGGGGGAAATGCAACTTCACCGGTGATGGAGCCAAGACAGACCTGGCAACGCTACATGTGTGTGCCAGAGTAGTCTTTCCTCAACTTTTTGTTTGTTTCTTTTATGGACCCACAATTTTAAAATACAAAATGAATTACCCATCTTCACATGCTTTTGCACACATTACATTACATTTTGCAGCCAGTTGGACAGTTGTATACTGTTTGGCAAAAAAACTCTGCTTCATTGTAGCTAACAGGTCCTAAAGCTACCAGAGGATCAATCTAGCAGTGTGTGTTATCTGTGAGACGTAATATGAGTCATTACAAGCTAGCAACCTTCCATTGTGCCTCTATATTACAGTGACTAATTATGCACGCCTGCTAAATTAAACCCAACTTTTGACCCATTAGAGCACATGTAATAATGATCGTCTAAGTGAAATGTCCTAAATCCCCCAGGCCCAACCTGTGTGTAGCAGCTGTAAGTATCATATGCTTCGATTTTACGTCTTTGGCTGCTGAGTCCCCAGACATCACAGCCGAATGAGTGAAATACTGTGTTTGAGGTGAGAATGGATGAAAATGTGTGATGTTACAGGGTTACATTGCTGCCACACGCTGCAGTGACCTCTGCTTTCACGGTGATATGACGACATGTAGGAATCAATCCTGGTCCAGTGTTCAATTCCAGACAATCTTGAATGATTCTATTGACTTTTTGTTTGACCAGTCACGTTTGCGTTATTTCAGTTCCATAACACATACATATCTGACTTTACAAAGTGTGTGCATCTGTTTATTCAAATCACCCATTGCTCACTCATAGTTTGATTGATAATGATTGGCCTAAATTCACTTAGTCCAGGTGTTTGCCGTTTATTATTTTCCTACCCACTCCAATTAATCACTCATTAGCAGTAGTTTCCACCTGCAATGCAAATTAAACCGCCACAGTGACCACAAACCTTACGATGCCATTCGGAGCAGAAATATTGCATCTTTGAATATTTAATTCAAAATAAATGGCTCTAGTTTTATTGGTGTGGATTGTTTTTCTTAGCATCTGTGGCTGAAGTCTTCCAAACGAGACGAGTAACACTTGTGCGTCATTGTAGAGGTTAAGGGTTACTGTGTGGGAGGGGTCTGACATGATGTCTGCATATGGGTTTCCTGACACATGGGAACATTTCTGATCAGCCAGAAAATCATTCATTTTATAATTCATTTTAAACTTGTGTAACATTCGAAAAGTTGCCATATTCATTCAATACTGTCTTAAAATGCAAAATGGTAAAAGGTTGATCAAAAAGCATTATTTTACATGACTAAAAGCTGATCCGTTTGAAATGAAATACCAACATCAATTAGTATTTTTGCTCCTTGCTATTATCCTGAAGCTCAGACTTGCACTTATCACTACCTTCAAGAAGTCTTGTATATAATTTATCATAATCATCATCATTTTAACTTCCTTTAAAAATCCAAATGCACATTTAAGTATGCGTACCTTTAAGAGACAGAGTCTATATAATGTTACTTAATTGTACTTCTCGACTGCTCTACTGAGGTCTGTGCCTGAAAGGGCAAATGAAATTCCAGCTCTCAAAAAAGGTCAAGCCTCTTGAGACTTGAAAACGCACAGGCTTTTGCTGATTTAATAAATGTGAAATCCAAATGAAACGTTTAGAAGTTTTATATGGAAGGAAAAAAAAAGATTCACAAAGCCACTTGAAAACAACTCCTCTTCACATCGCACAAGTCAGAAGCAACAGAGCTTTATAGCTTAATGAAATCCTGTCATCAGAGTCTGCCACTGTAAATGAGAACACTATACAGCTTTATGGAGTACATAAAGCAAATAGTACGATTGGTATTTAAGTGCCATATTTGTCACGTGATTTGTCTACACTGTTTTTGAAACTAGTGACAGCCCCCTGCTCTGAGCCCAGGCTCTAAAGCCACACTTGCTGTTTACTCCAAAGCAGCACGCCGCAGTGGTTTGTCTTTAATGGATAAGTGTTGATGCGTTCCTTAAAAAGAGCATCCAGCTGAACTCCTCCTAAAGCTTGTTTCCAAACTTGAGCGTCACAAATATCCATCTGTCATCGCCTCACAGATAAGCGGTGGCGGGGTGCTACCTAATGGCAACTGTGCTGATTGTTTTTAACTTTTTTTATCCCAAAAATGTTGTTTGTATTTTCTTTTCAGAAATAATTGGTTAACATTAAAATAGCTATTTGCATTTGATTCCCACTGTTTATGTTTTGATTTTATGAATGTAGGCTTGTTAAATCATGAATGGATGGAAGGCCAAACACAAAAAATAAGATATAATATTGATAAAATAATTACATGTTTTTATACAATTAATGCCATTTATTTTGTAAAATCTGCATGAATAATTAGCAGTTTAGTTTTGTCATGTATCTAAACCCATTGATATTGTGTAAAAAAACAATAATAAATGTGAAAAAACAGCCTCTTGTTGTTCTTTTATTCTAATATATTTTGCAAAAGGCCAGATTGATATTAGAGACCATAGACCCACATCTTTTAAAATAGTGTAGCATCAAGCATTGCAAGTTAATTATAACCAAAAGGAAGAATAGAGGATTAGTGTTTTGATCCGGCGCCTTGTTAAACAAAATGGTGATGTACTGTAAGGTTTGAACACTTTATCCCAGCGGATTACTGCTCGATTCTCTGTGTAAGTACCTCCCAGCCTTTGTTCTCTGAGCCTTTAGAACAGGAAACATATCACACACCTGCTTATGTGCATTACAAGTATGGGATTATTATATTCTGTAGTGGAGGCCTGAAGTAACTGCATTGTAGAAGCTAATGCAGCAGGGTTTGAGAACATTGACAACTGTCTAATCAACATAAAAAGCTGAACTTTTGATTGTATGACTTTTTAAGTGTATACAAGTTTAATTGCAGTGGCTTGATGCAGCTTTTTAAAAAAGTCATTCCACCCTCATGACCTCGTGCAGCGTTCCATAAATCACTCATTCCTGACACGTTTGTTGATGAAAAAATCCAATCATTCATTATAGAACTTCTTTTTTACAAAACATATGTTTTGCTCCAACATAGAAAGTAACAGCTATCATTTCTTTTTGTTCCCCCAACAACAAAAGTTTTTTTCTTCTTCTTTGGCAATTAAGTTCATTCAAGTTTAGGATTGTTGCATGTGCAGATGGTTTGGAGAAGCATCAATCTCTGTCAGCGGTGTAATAATGCAGACATTCCATACTGGGACACTTCATGAACAGAGGAGGCACATGAGAGGGGGAGTTCTCCAAATCAAATAAAGGCTTGTGTTCTGGCTCAAGTCTGAGAACCAGCACCCCGGTGAGGATGCAGTGGGAATGAAATTACACACAACCCCCTGGTTCCTCAGTCTGCATTTTCATGCAGCACACTTCCACAAATGTTGTTTGGCATTATCAAATAAATTTCAAATGTAACGTGATAAAATTTTAATGCTTGCAATGGGAGTTTTTAATAGATGTTATGGAAATTGGTGCAATTTAACACAATTAAGTTGTGCTAGCTTTGTCATATGCTTCATATGTCATATATATCTCTATTTGCATTTTCTTTTGGAAGCTATCTCTCATAGTGGTCTTTCATCCACAGAACAATGCAAACACAGATTCCAAAATCATAAAATGTTGGCCGGATTGGACTGCACGCGCCTCCCCTTGGCTTTACGTCCCGCCTCGATGTTGACTTCACATGTCGAGAATTCTGGGGCACACACCGGAGGAACACATGGAAAGTATTGGTGCTGCAGGGAGACATGGGATGGAGAGCGATAAGACTGGATGCCCTTCATCTTTCCCTCTGAATACAGGCCTAAGTCAATTTTACTCTCAGCGTGAGACTTTCTCCAGCCCAAGTTTTTGAGTAAATCCAATCAGCTGTCCACAGGATTGAGATGTAGTGTGTCACTGATGACAGAGTTTGCACTACAGCTAAGATGCAGTCCTGCATTTTTAATAAGACACTGCATTATAAGCTCTGGCTTTGATCATTATCATTTAGCGGGAATTGCACTTTTAATTCAGACCAGTAAATTATGAAGCAGTTAAGATGTTAGTTCACATAATTTAGCCTTATTGGACAAACCTGACTGCCATCATTTTCTTTTCTGAATTCCATTCCAATTAAATGAAATAAATGTGTGAATTAGATTAGTCTCATCATGATTTAGATACTGAACAGCATTCCTTCACAGCTGGCAGTGACACAGGCCAATAATTTACAGCCCTGTCAAGAAAAAGTGTGTGTATTTATGGCTTTATGGTTGTGTTTTCAGTGTGGCGACCGGAGAAATACTCACTGGGCCTAGCATGGCATTGCTTGAGCGCTTTGGCATTGCAGCATAGCATGAAATCCCTGGGTCTGCCAGGTGTGAGCTTTCCAAATCATACCTTCCCCAAATGTGCATCAACACTTCTGACAGGCGGCCTGTTCAGCGCTACTCTACACCGAGCAGAGCCGCTGTTCCAAGAAGACAGTGCGCATATGCACCCGGCCCACTACCTTTTTTCTGGGCATCTTCCCATCTTTCTCTTTTCTAATTTTTTTTGATTGGCTTCAATCCATGTTCATTAGCATGTCCCATTATCTTCTGGAATATTCAGGGGAGTGTTTCCAGTTGCTGCCATTCCAATTATTCCGATATACAACATGGTTCATGACTTTCAAGTTTCTGGAAGTGCTTCAGCTTTTTGTCAAGGTCCTCAGTCACATGTGAAGCCTGTAGATTTTTCAAGGGCGTCTGCTCTGAGCTGGCCCAGAAGTGAGACAACGCGTCGATGGGAGAGGGGGTGTGGAGGGTGCTGGTGCAGGGAAGGGGGTGCTGGAGCAAGCTGCAATAATCCACCTAGAATTTGTTGAATCAAATCCTTGCACCTGGATGTAATTGTCCCGCCGCTGTGCTGGGACTTGCTACTGCCACAAAGAGACCAAATGAGTGGCCCGAAAATGGCGACCTGTCAAGACACGCCGCCTCACCTGGTATCATCTTTTACCAAGACAAAACGCCTTGCTTCACTGGTTGGTTAATGATGATTTTGTTTACAAGCTCGGGTAAATACACCACTCTGAAATTTGCTGAGATGATATGGATGAAATCAAGCTGCACAACGGCAAACAACAGAGCAGTTTGTTAGCGCTCGGTGCTAAATGAATCATCCCAAGTGAATCAAATGCAAATGGGTTTGTGGGGTATTTAAAGTCTTTGTGGGGACTTTGGTACGTGGCAGGATTGTGTTTTGAGAAAGGATCAAATGTGCTTTATGCTTTGACATATATGGCAGACAAAAAATGTGAACATGTATCCGTATTAATATCCAGTGTAATCATAGCTATATTTTAATTGCCTCTTGTGTGAGATAAAGCCGGTCGTTTCATCTTACGACGCTGTTACATGCGCAAAGTCACTTAAAGTGGATTTGTGGCGTGGCTTTTACACTCGCTGATTCTGCAAAGCCAACACAATTACATTAATTCCGAACTAAATAATGCAGTTTACAGCGATGGCAAGGATAAAGAATTACAGCTGTGGGGGGTCTGGACAATAACTAATAATGTTGATGAATCTGCTGGAAGAGAACATCAGGCCTCTGCATTCCTTTAAGAATATTAATAAAATGCCCTCTATTTATATTCTTCCATAAATCCCAACTGTATTATTGCAAGTTTATAGGATTCATTTTCAGGGGTGACAAATTAGTATGTTGTAGTGCAAAAAAGATGATCATCTGTGCATATTTTCTTTGGGTAATCTTAAAGTAGCGGTGCAGAATAATACCATCCATGAGTTATTGCCATCATGCAGTTTTAAATGAATAAAGTTTAGAAAGCAGTGAGTAGATAGAAAAAAAGAGCAATAAATATGGATTCTGTGAAACCTTAGGAGTCTTGGGTTGGTCCAATGTGGTCACACTCAGAGAATGTTTAGATGTAAAACGGTTACTGGGTAAAGCTTTCTAAACAGTGTGGCCTTGAATGTTTTCATTGGGACAAAGGAAGAAAGTGAAGTCTGTCTTTTGGCAAAGCAAATGTTTTTCAATGAAATCTTATAGAGCCTTGAACAAAACTAATAGAACTCAAATTGTAGTCATGCAATGAATGCTCTTGCAAGTAAACAACTAGCTTCAGAGTAATTTCGACCTGTGTAGTTAGCCGAAGGCAATGTTTTTAGAACCGTTTTTGTTCCGTCCAATTTTCCAGACTATTTTTAAAGCATTCGAGGCAACATTCACAAACATCAGGAGAGTGTAAAACATTATAGTCACCTCATTTGACCTGCAGGCGTGCTTTCCGGTTGCTCTGAGAACCGGTAAATGCACAGAAAATCTGCGTCCCGTTTTCTCATTCAGGGGCGATAAAGAGGGTTTTTTGGAGAAGCCCCGGCCAAATCTGGATCCATCCATCAGGGTTGAGTCCTGGTGTGCACCTGCATGCTGAGAGCGGGCCTCTGGGGAGCGGCCCGCAGACAGTGTGGGGCAGCGGCTAATGGGTGAATCAGGTGGCAGGTGTGCCCCAGAAGTTTCTCTGCCACCTGCACACTGGACACCCCATAAATGCAGTAACTGCTGTATTGCTTAGCTGGACACAGAGACGCACCTGGCCCAGTCCAAATTAAATGCTTAATGGATCTGTCATCTGCGTCAACATGAGCCATTTTTTCATCTATTCATATGAACTCAACAGAGGCAGATATTTATTCAAAGGTGCTGCTTTAAAGTTCCAGAAAATCCTTGGTATTAATTTGCACTTCATTTACAGTAGATGATGGATATTCTGAATCATTGCCTTCTAAAAAAAACATTTTAGGCAAAAAAACAAAAACAAACAAGCAAAAAAATTATATTTTTATTTTACAGTGAGTAATGTGGATCTGTGCAGGGATACAGTTTTCATTTATTTGTATATGATAAATGTAAAAAGTATTGTATGTAGCTGTCCTGGCAACAACTATTGCACCATCTGTCTGGGCCGGGAGTGTATCCATCCTTCTGGGGCTCTGCAGTTCTGAAGTTTCTTTTTTTTTTTATGTTTTTTTTTTTTTTCCTTGCCCTGATGTAGGGTCTAGGGACAGGGGGTGTTGCCTTATACTGTTGTTGTGATATTGAGCTGTATACATCAAAGTGGTACTGTACAGTTTGGGTCCCTATGGCACAATTTGGTTGAGGTAATGCCTGGAGAGACTTACAGAGTACATGAGAGTGGCGTCTGCTACATAAACAGTGCCACATAAGTCACATAAGTTTCTTTGTATATAAGATGTAAATCATACCATAACTCAAATAAGAAGCAAATGATCCTTTGTAGTTGTGCCAGAGACAAAGGTAAAGCTGTAGAACAATTAATTACCAGTTTTCTAAACTTTTAATTTTAGAGAGCTGCACCAGTTTCTTAGCCGTGCACTACAGCTGAATTCATACATTTGTGAGTTTACAAATCAATCTTAAACTGCTCCAAGCAAAATATTTGCAGTCTGAACCCAGGCCAAACTTGGCCGGTGTGACCAATAATGTGGCAGTACTGACAGGTGTGTTTTAGGTTTATCGTCCAAAAATGTTAATTTAGTCTCCCAAAAAGTGAACTTTTGTTTTAAGTTTATAACTTATAATCAGACCAATGTTTGTGAGTGTTTACACAACTACTAAACTTCCTGCAGACTTCTGTTTTAGGTTTGAAGATGTAGCGACCGTTTTACCATTATGAACGGAAACAACATTGCGCTGCTCTGATTGGATAAAAGAATGGTTAAAAAATCCAATCACTGACCAGATATTCAATTGAAAGTACCTATCCCTTTTCAAACACTTTCAACAGAAGCCCTCCAGATGATACTGTGGAGCAGTTCTATCTGGCAGACTCAGCTTTAACAGTTTCCCACATTTTAGGCATTTAAAATTGTCTTTTTCAATTAGATTCTCTGCTATTAGACTGCAGTGTATGGGCCACAGTGTTTAGTAGCCAGACCACATTGTTGCAATCAAAAGCCGAGCAGTTAGTTAAGTGACCCATACTGACCTGTACTGCACCACAGCGGAAAAGTGGTTAAATTCACAAAAGCCATTTTCCTACTACCACCATAATTTACTTACATGTGCTGTGTTCTCAACAGATTCGACCAATAGGTTTCCCATCTCACAGTGTAATCTTGAGATATTTTACATTGTGTTGTGAAAGCCCATACCATTCTTAAACAAGTGAACAGTCTCATTGGCTTAAAGTGGTCGAAATGAGCAAAAAGAAAAAAAAAAACTCAGCGACTCTAATATTTTCTTTGATCTCCGAATAAATTGACCCTCTCTCCTCGCTCACAGACTGACGGTGGCTCTCGAGTGGCCATTAGTGCCGCAATACAACAGATGAATCTGGCACAACGATCGCAAACGTGGATGCTAATTTCCAAATAAAGCCTACAAACTAGCAATTACAACTGAAAAGCTCCATCTTGTCACTTACGTTGGGTTTGGTCTGAACATTTTATTCCGAAATCAGATCACACATGTCACATTCTGCGCATCTTTGATTTTGTTATTCAAAGAGCCACAAATCAATTTACTCTATCTTCCAACTGTTCTGACAACACAATTGGGAGTGTATCTTCTAATACATAATAGTCCCTTTGCTTTTGCTTTTATCTTGACACTTTTATTTTGAAGAGTACGGTTAAAATACTTTTAACAGTCCAGGAATAAAACACCTCTGTATATTCTAAATGAAACTGTGGTTATCACACATTCAGACACATGAATACTAAGCATTGTCTATTTACAATAATTACAGTGATTACACTTTATATTATCATTTATATCAAATTGCTAATCAGTCCACCAAACGTGTGGCGTAATACAAGAGCAGTGAGCTAGATTTCAGTTCTTAGAGCCATTTTGATTTATCTCATCATTAAAGTGATAAATATGCATTGTGTTTCGACAATTGTTTGTTTTCGTAACAACATTTAGGATGTTGTGCAGCTTCTAATTACAAGAATCATTTTGGAAAAAGGAATAAGGCCACTAATGTGTAAAGTCTCATCCTGACATCTGTCTTCCACCGAAATGAGTCTGATCTGGAATGCAGTGTGAAACATTCAGACTTCCTCACAGTCACAGCCGAATAGTGAGACTTAAAGGAGGACTAGGCCTTTAAATAAGAGCGAAGCCATGACTGTGTTGATGGTTTGGATAAAAACACTGTGATGTTTATCAGCCTAATTCGAATACTAGCCGGTTTTCAGATCAAATCAAAGCCTCAGTCTGAACACGGAGATCCCCGAGCCAGCTGGAGCTCCCCAGTGTACTCTTTAGGTGGGCCAACCCTGTCTGCGGCATATTAGTTTCAAGTTCTTGAGATTTAAACTGTGGCAGCGACACATAGTGAAACAGCTCCCTGGAGAGAAACAGTGATTGCACTCCAGTGCATGAGGTGATGTTATGTTTAATGTGTCGGTTTATTCCTCCAGGGGTTCCCAACATCTGGTGTGCTTTTAATTTTTCAAATACTCTCTGCTGCCTCTGCTTTTACTTCCCCTAAAAAATCTGAGTTTAGCTGCATCTGCATGGGCTTTTAAATGTTTGCATTCTCAGTGTGTTTATCAATTAGGCAGACGAAGGACCAATTTCCTCTGTTTGTTGATTCCCCTGAGCAAACGCAGGAGTACACAGCCTCAGGTGAGGAAAACAAAATTGACAAGCATGGTATAGAAGAAGGAAAGATGTTAGGTGAGTAATATCCTCTGTCCTCAAAAATACATCACTGTTACAGTGTTCAATCAGTGCCATGAGTGTCACAGCTCAGCCTTTTTTTATAATAAAGCACATTCATGAAGTGGCCCAAGTGAAAACACACTATAATTTACTTAACAATAGCCACAATATAATACCTGTTGGTGACATTGCAAGCATGGAGTTCTATCTTTCTATTGTGATATAGTATATATATGAGAGCTGATTTCTTTTTAAGTTATCTGTGCTATTTAATTGAGCATTTGGTGAGCAATGTCTGAGTAGGGTATGTTTATTAAACCTGAAAGAGCCAATAGTGGTAAATGGATTAGATCATGTCTTTATGATTACATATGCCATATCCAAAGGAAGCATCAGGGATAACACCCAAAATAAACAGGTACCGGGAGGTTCCTTCATCTTTTTCTACACAAGTCACCACTGCACCTCCCAGCATCCTGTCAGTTAGGCGTCCTCGTGTTAGAGGCCAGCTCCTGCAGAAACAGCCTCTGCCGGAAACTGGGTTTGATTTGTTGATGTGAGTGCGCTGAGGGCAGAGCGGGGGCCATCCTTTAAACGGGCTTGAGACAATAGGCCATCACTAATCAGAGACCTCAAGGTTGCCATGAGGTTAATTGTAATGCAGGTGGCATTTGGGGAGGGGGCGAAAAAGAAATGTGGACTCCTTTACTGCCTCGGCGGCCATTGTGTTGTAACATTAAGGCCCGGGGCTAGGATTTGGCTTTTTCTCTTGCTCTTTCCCCTTTAATTTCTGATTCCCCTTTAATTCCCATTCAATCACTGTGGGTTAAATAAAACCCTTTACTTTTAACCATCCGTCAAAAGAAAATGTTAATGTTAATATTGAGTCTGTTGTGGGCTGTTGTGATGCGAAAGGATCTATTGTGAGGGCATTTCACATTCACTGGAAGTAGTCCTGTTTTATCATTGTTATTTGTTTAAACTGACAGAAACAGCAGAGCCCGCTTGCTTTTGTGTCAGTGAAAGAGCATCTCCAAACAAGAGCCAGGCCATGAATACACAATGGGCCAGTGTATAAAGAGGAGCATTTCTTTGAGTTCTTGTTGTTTCGGCTGTTTTTCCTAAGCTGGGTTTAATATGTGGGACTAGATTGTTGAGAGAGCAGCTACTAATGAGCCACGAGTTTCTTTCAACCACTTTGACTGATTACCAGTAAAAAGCACCACTGACTACAACGATTGACATTAAGTAAGCCAAGAATAAAATGGAATGTAAACGTGAAGAGAATAACCTTTAGTTTCTACATGCGCCTTGAAACTTTACACTTTGTCCTCAAACTTGCACAAAGAAACTCATCCAAATACATTAGTGACATGTGCTGTTGTAAGCACTTCACCTTTCTTCTTAAAAGAACAGGGTCGATTGCCTTAAGAGACAAATATCTCCTAGTCTGCCAACCTGCAAATGGCCCTTGTGTTTATTCAGCTGAGGATTGGACCGCAGCCAGAGCTTCGCTGCCTTCTTTCCTCGGCATATGTGAGGCCAATACGTTGAAGTCTGATACATATGACAAATGAGATGGTATTGAACAGCAGGGATGCTGTAAGGCATGGCTGCATGAGGTACAGCCAGAGTGGTGGAGGTTAAAGGAGGTATGGAGACATCTGCCAAAACCTTTTCCGCATCAAGCCACCGTGTTGTGAAATTGAATTCAAAATGTGCATTGTGGAGCATTTGGAAGAAAATTACCCATAATAATCATTTTTTTATTCCCAATGTGTGTGAAGGGAGTAACATACCTTAAAAATGACGACCCCCTCTGACTTTGTTGGTTGCCTGCAACAGTATGTATAGATGGATTCTGTGGAGATTTTATGGGTTGGATTGCTCTTGAAAGTCCAGTGTGTCAATAATGGAGGTGTATTATTGCTATTTTAATGTTATATTACAACAGCAACAGTGTATAAACAAGACCAATGTTAGGATAAGAAGCTATTGGCTAACATTACTTCAAAATACAAAAGATGGCATGGCATTTTTCTAAAATTATTTTCAAAGGAATCTACTGACAACCTTATAAAAGGCTAGTGTTTACAGGTATGTTTCATTCTACAATGGCATTTTGAATAAAAAATATACTAGCACATAAGCTGTGTGTTTGGGATCTTAAAAACTTTGAAATATGTCGACAGCAGAGAAAAATATACTGTGCCACGTAACAAATTATGGTGCCAGAAAGTCCTTAAACATTAGAGCTTCACAGTTTAGAACAACTTACAGTACTAGCTTGTCTTATTAGCTTGTATCAACATATTTGTTCCTTATTGGGTATACTTTCTGAACAGTTACATAGTGCTGTAAGTATGTAACCCTTCCATTTACCCAACACTGGATCACCACACTTGTCTGTTTGAATCCTTTCTTGTGTTGCAAATGCTAATTAGCTTCCTATAACAGCCATATTTCGTTTAGAAAGATTAAACATCCTGCATGCAAAAATATGCAATGCAGCTTTATTCTTAATCCAAGAGTTTCAAACTTCACCATTCAAATAGCATTAACCTGCTGATTATACAGTACACTGGCTTTCAGATCACAAACGTAACACACACCTTTCATCTTTCACCCACTTCACGTGACCAAGGCCATGGTCTGACAAAAACAGATAAAGTGGCATCGTCGCAATTATGTGCTGATATTTACTGCGTTCATCCGGATCTGTGACATTGAGAGGGACAAGCAGAACCAGCGTGATGATTAAGGCCCTATTATCACCTGTGCCTCCGAGACATCCGTGACTTCAGCACATATCCACAAGGGCTGGAAATCTGTCGAGCTGCAGACTAGCACTGACTTTGAAATCAACCTCTTTGGAGTGAGTAGCGATGTAAAGCACTTGGAATGCCAGATGATGCTTTACCTGAGCAGATCATCTGTTGTCACAATACGTCTTTGGGGGTTGGTCGATTGCATCCGTCATGTGGTATGGTACACATATCGGGCACAACATTCTTTCATCTGGCTTAAGGAGGAGGTGTGGAGTTTACGTGCACAGCTAAGCTCTGAACTGACACCTTGTTCCTGATCGGTTGGCCTTAACCAGGGGTTGATAAGCTCCTCTAACATTTGATCAGACTGGGACCTCATGTCAGCTTTTGAATCTGACTTTTTTACTACTTCAAATGAAAGAATGTAATTTGTGTAATAAAAGCTGCAAAAAAAATATTATTTTGACATTTTTAATTTGTGTTACTGAATCAACAAGGTGTAAACCTACCTGGTTAGCTTTACTGCAGGTAACCATAAGATAAAATCTAAAGTATTCATGGGACTGCCACATGGCATTTTTAAGTCTACGTCCTTTTTGATTATGTTGTCATTCAACAATAAAATGTAAAATGTATCTAGATTTCAAGGTTAAGACTCCTCCCTGACTGGTCCTTATTGTACGGTTGAGGGAAGACATCTTGGAACACACTGGCATTAATTTCGGTTAAGTCTAGTTTAGTTTGTACAATACAATTTTAAAGCCTAACTTGAATTGATACATTTGTTTGACAACTTAACCCCAAAAAAAGATTCATCTTTGCCAGGAAATCCTAATTACACAGCATCTCTGCTCTTGGATATAGCACTACATGGAAGGTGTAGATCATCTTAAGTGAAAGTGTGAAATTCTTTCAGTCTCAGTGATGAAACGTGTAAAAATCACTAGCTCTGCTGCTGCTGAGGGCCTTGTGTCTTTGGTATGTCACAGTTTCTGCAGACTTCTTTGTTCATAAGCTGAGCATAAACATGGGAACATCAATGTCAGATAAAGCTCATGATCAAATGTCCCTTGATTACACTGATTAGCGGTGAAAGATAGAAAATATAGTTGGTAGATAATTGTGCGCTGTGTGGCTAAGTTGTAAAAGCCACCTCAAGCAAACAAGCAGTAGTAAGATGCTTATAAAGCCTGCAGCTGTTATTATCTTACATGTGTATTTATCACTTTTCATTATGTAGGTTTACATTGAGTGCAGCTTTGATTTAAACTATAAATGGCCTCGAGAGATCAAAAACTCCAGAATGGCTGCCTTCGCTACAGGAACCAACTGACTGCACAGGTTTAAATATCACAACATGATTTGTATTTTTACATTTGCTTTACATATAATTATATTATTATACATTTCCAGTTTGCAATCACAATCATGTTGCATTACAGGGTTAGCTGTAATCCCGAAGTAATATAGATTCAGCTCTAAGTTAATGATATTCATGAGGTGCACTGTGCCCCAGTGCTCTGCTTTTGCCTTGTACCTATTGTTAAGCCTCCTATCTTCCCTTGAGCTATAGGCTGCAGGGCAACGTTGCAGGAAATGACATACCCTACAATCTGGCATGCTATAGAAGGAAATGCATTCACCAAAGAAAGTGAATGCATTCCAGGCAGAATTGCAAATGTATGGAGGCAAATGTCTTCCTATGTTTGAGGAGGTAAGCCCTAAATCTATTTTACTTCTGTGTGTTTTAGTTATCAATGCATATGCATAATTGGAAATCATGTAACTATACCTCCAAATCCAATGGTCATATATTTTATGAATTAACATTTTCCAACATTCATATGTCAAATTACTTTAGATGAACTGATGCACTATCCTACTTTGTAACATGATTAACTCTGAATGAAAGACAATCAAACAAAAGACAATTATGTCATTACAGATCTGACTGAAATAAGGCATCAAGACATCCAAAGGGTTGCAAAATTTGTTTATATCTTTTATCAAGATATTTTATGTAAGTGAGGTTGTCTTTACATGGTTTGTATTTGGTCAACTGAAGTTGTTTTAAACACACGCCATATAATGCAACTTTGACTTTATGTAATGTAAGCCTATCAACAGCTCTCCCCCAGTAGCTACAAAACTGACCACAATCTAAAAATAAATAGACTAAATAAAACAACAATAAAACAAGATTCAAATAATGATTGGATAGTGTTCAGTTGTTCATTCATGTTTAAACATACGTTTAGATATTTATAGGGATTTCAATAGATGTTACTCAGGAACAGAAAACATTGGCCGATCACATGCTCAAAAAAGGAACACTCCCATTGGTCGACAACAGCTTGTCATTTTATAAAGCTTTTTTCCATCTACTAAACACTCAAAGGGCTTCACATTAAGCTTCCATTCACCCATTCACTCACACATTCATTCACCAGTGTCACAGCTGGATCACCACTGGAGACGAGGAGGGTTAAGTGTCTTGCCCAAGGACACAACAACAGTATGAGCTTGGGAGAGTGCAAAGTGTATTTTCAGCACTCATTGTTTATGTATTTTAACTCAGAGAAACAGCAAAAAAAAAAAGCTCTAAAGAGAATATGGAGGCAACGTAAAATGCGGAATAATACTCAATTCATTGAGGAGGCGGAGATAATTTTAATTCTGAAGTTGCAGCTAAGCTAACACTAAGCTAATGCTAAGCTAATGCTAATCTTTAAACTTCAGTTTGGTGTGTTGTATTAGTATTTTGACTGTGAGGAAGTGCAAGTGTGAGCTAATGTGATATTAATACAACAAAGTTAGTTTGTAAGTGAAACTCAAATAGTAACTACAATTGCACAGTGCACACAGAAGACATTTGCATTCCATTTTAATAATTCAGTAGCTGAGTTAATCCTGTCATTAGTCTAGTGATCGATTAGGTCTTTAGCAGATCCACCAAGACTTAATTCCCAGGTTAGGTTATTTGCTCAGTGTCTGTCTCTGTCTTCAAGAAATTCCAGCTTTTATTTTGTTAGAGTTTTTTCATCAGAAATATCAAAGCAACCCAGTTTGTTGTAGCCCATTATGTCTTTATCAAGACCTTTTCTAAGGCTTGCAGTCCTCATGTATGTCACTCAGCACCATTTACCACAAGACAATAGCCTCCATAAGAGCAAGGAGTAGGACTGGAAGAGGAGGGGGGTTAATTCTCAGCCTCAACTGCATCAAGATAAAAAAAAGAGTTGTGCAATTAGTCGCACACTATAAATCAAATGGTGTGAATCTATTTCGCCATGCCCTAATTGAAAGTGCTTATTTTTTTTCTGCGGAGACGGTGTAGTCGGACACAGAACTCCATCAGATGGTGATAGATGTGGAACCCAGCACAAACAGTTTGAACCAGTCAGGCCGTGATTGATCAGTCCTCTCTGGGACATCGGGTGAATCTTTCTCCTTCCAGCGCAAGATAAAAGCCCTAATGACTCTCTGGTCTTGTTGTACCTTACAATTGTGTGTGTCTCCGCCTGTGTGTGTGAGAGGTTTATTATTTTGCAGTGTTTGACCTTGAAGGGACCGCGTGCAATCGGGTCTGTGATGTCTCAATGATCTCTCTTGAAAGTGCCAAAATGTGCCTTTTATGCGCCATTGATACCACTATACACACACACGACATAAATGCCCCATGGAGGAGGCCATTTGCATGAAAATTTAGTTGATTTATGACTAGATTCTATAGCATTTTCTATAATCGGCAAGCACATTTTTGCAGGGGCTTAGTAGTGGCCGTAGTGATGCCATAGTACAGTGTTGTAGCCTGACTTCAAAGAGCATTTTGTTCACACGCACCCTCACAAAAACGCAGGGTGACTTGAGTGGCAAAGGTGGACCAGCTGGGTTGTTTTGTCTCACACTTGTGTTGCTTTCTTTCACTCTTCATCGTTCCACAGTTATCTTTTTTTTCACTCTAAGCAGAGATTTACAATTGCTTGAAAAAAAAGAGAAAAAAAAGAAGAGAACGCGCAATGTTGGCGATTGAGGTTGTGGTATTTCAACAGTTGATTGTGCCACCGCTCGCAGTGGATGTGGCTTTTGGAGGCTGCAATGCTTCGAAGGGGATCGCTCGGCATCTGGCCCAACACTCTTGTGTCACTGTTACCCTCCTGTGGGGGAGGCAGTGAGGGCCACAGTAGGGGGTCCCACTGAAAAGCAACATAAATTTCAGCCAGAGAATCAATAGAGTGAGAGGATTGTAAGAGATGCTTTAGCTCAGATGTGTTTGCTGTATGGAAGTTGAAAAGACGCGCGGACAAGTGTGGAAATAACAACAGCATGTATGATTCATAAAGGTTTTCACTTTACTTCACGGATTATCTCGCTAACACTGAACGCGCCACAATGGCCGGATTTAAGGGATAGCCTCGCTCGCACAAAAAAAACACAAAAAAAACTGTTACATGGGGGAAACCTATTCTCCCACAAGATGTATAAATAGCCGCAGCCGTGGCTCTCTGTGTCAAAGTTAGGACACTCAGTGGGGTGCAGGCTTCAAAGCAACCAGGGAATTCTCCAAAACAACTGCTGGCAATTTCAAATCAGCATTCCCTGTGAAAGCAGCGTAACCTTTCACCTGTATTCTGCCATGAGATAACCAGAGAATAAAATGTCAAACCCAGAATATACAGTAAAGGACATGAAAAGCAGAAGCAGAAGGATAAAGTCCGTCAATAAATGCATTGTAGTCATAAAAGCTTGGTTTAAAGAAGATTTTTTTAATGTGGAAATAAAAAAGGAGGCCTTAGTTAAAAAAAAAGACTACATAATAAATATGTCTGACTTTGCTGTTGCTTTAAATGTAAGCAACAAAAGCAGCGCAACGATAGCTTTAAGTCTATTGAATGAAGACATGGGGTGAACATGGCATTGTGTCTTTGATGGAGCTGGGCCTGTGGTGCATTGTGGGTAACAGGGAGCTCTTTCCCACCACAGCGGGATACTTGTGCTCTGTCCAGTTTTTAGGTGCTCTCTCCCCAGTCATATTAATTATGGGATGAAAAAGTAATGATAAAAAAAAAAAAACATAATCCCTGTCCCTTTGAAGCACCAGGCCACTTTTCAGGGCCTCAGTGCCCCCCCGCTCCCCGCCTTCTTCTGCTCCACACACAGGCCTAATTATGCCCACATTTTGTATGCTAGGTGGATTTTATTTTTCACCAAACTTATGTAAGTGAAAATCTTCTTTGACACAAATACAATTAGGGTTGTCCAAATATCTATTGGGATACTTTCTGATAAAATGTAAGGATTGTGTGTTTGTTGATTAAACCATGAGATTCCATGACAACACATTTGACCTAAATGTCAAGATTGTGTAGCCACTCGGGTTTTTGGTTCTTATAATATATTGTTGGTATAAGATATAGTATAAATCCATACGCAGGCTTCAGAGTTTATCAGCACCGCTCCAGACAGCACTGGACAACACTACAAATGTATGTTCATTCACTTGTACATCAGCTAATGGAGTCTGCTTCAAATTTAATGAAGCAGTAAGTATTGACGAGGACAGTGTCTGCTGGACCGGAGTTCACATTTCGTTTATTCATGTTTAAAATGTTGACAGAACATTGAACTCTATAACGATGCTTTTATACACACAAGCACTTATGTGAAAAAGAAGTGTGCTGCAAGAAACAATGTTACACCGGCCCCAAAATACCAAAGTATATTAGATGAAAGACATTGACTCATGCTACCTGAAAAGCCTTCTTCTAAATGGTATATTTTTATGCTGCTTGCGTTTCATTCTGCGGCACCGAACTGTGATCTCAAGTGTTTCTGTTGATGATAATCTTCGTATGACATTTCTGCTGATGAAACTGGATTACAGCCTTTGCTTTATCAGAGTGATTAAACCTATACAGTGTGTCATTTTATCCCTGGATTAGTTCACTCAAATGATTCGCTGGGAGTCATTTGAGGCTCCCGGAACAGCTCTGAATGAAGATAATGTAGATGTTTAAGTTATTTTCAGTGGCACCGTTGCACTGTACTTCATCTCCATCGCAGGTGTGTGCTCCACAGAGAACCAATGTACTCACAGAATGAACATTTTCTGAATTCATATTTCCCAACTCATTACACATAATCTTCTACTAATCTTCTTGAAAAATAGCATCAGCGCTAATAGAAGGAAATCCTTTCTTTGCCGCCTCCCTTTATTAATTTGCTAATACTGTTTATTATCACGGCTGAAAACACAGATGGAGCGTCCTCTGCCTGAGATCAAAGAGGGATCCCTGCTGAAGAGTGTCACCGCCTCTGCCGTGGCAGACTGTGGTCCTCTCCTCCTCTGTAATCAGATCTCGGGCCTGTGGTTTATGGACGAACACAGTCGGTGGAGATTGGCAGCCCACAACAGGTTTTATGGCTGTTGTTTCAGGTGGGAGGCAAGTTAGTGGGATAGATGGCTGTCGGAGGGATTTTACACTGCCCTCTTGTGCTCCGACACACACTGCACTCACGCTGACTAACTTTTACTGACGCAAACAACAACACGGCCAGCACAGCGGTTGGATAATGTGAGGCTGAGCTGTGTCTTGGTTTAGGAATGCAGCTCAGTGTAGCCCTTTTCACAGTTCAGTCTGAGAAAGCTGCATGAAATGTAAACATGGCCCTGCATTTGTGGAATACAGCCTTTGAATGAGCATGCCTCATACAATGAGATAGAAGCCTTTGATGATCTTTGTATAACAGTATACAGTACAGAAACACAGCCACTAACAATGTTGGTACAACTGTAAATGGGGTCATCTGTTTACTTGTGCAGAACATAAGGGAAAGGGAAAATACTGTATTTAGTGAATGTTCTTGTGTCTCAGTGTCTTTCTTTGCTGCAATCATGAACTGCTGCTGTAAAGTTGTGTTTTTGTAGCATTTAGCTAAGAAAATCCCAAGGAACCTAAGCTAAACTATAAGCTAAAGTCTCATTGAAACGCTAGTAAAGCTAGTTTATGTTTCACTTGTTGATGAGCAAAAAAGTGGAAGTAAGTAAGGTTAAGGTTTGTTTTCCGCCTGGATAATCTGCATATTACAATTTTAAAGTGGCACTGCGTAACCTTTAGCCAGTTGAAAAATACATTTGCCACAGCGACTTTTATTTTGTGTTTGGAAATAATCCTTTGAATGTGCCATTTTGGTGATGTTGTCACATTACCAAAATAAAAGGCACCATTAGCAATACATTTTACGAGGATGTATTGCAACACCAACCAGCACCAGCCAACACAGCATGCACCATTGTCATCTGTCTGCAGATGTATAATTGTGCGGCTGTATAATTTCTGCAGTGAGAAAGTAGTCTCTTTCTCCAAAACAAATCACTATCTACAGCAGATATACAGTAACTACAAATGTCATCCAAAAAATACTGGAGTATCCCTTTAAAGCAGTGCATACATTACAGTGCAAGTCAAAATTAATTTTATTTTATTTGCTTCATAGATTTCTTTATTTAAAACAAAAAATGTGTTCATTTAAAAAGGAACAATCACATGATTAGAATTTTTAAAAGCATCTTTTCTCCCAGAGCTTATTAATAGGGCTGAAATGGTGAGCTCCAGTCTTCCTGCTCTTCCACATGTCAAAAGGATAGAGATGAGGAATAATTGTTTGATCTGTCCTTTTGCCTGTCGCTGCCCTAATCACTCAAGACTGATTCAGAAAATGCAGGCTTGAATGTCAGAGGGCCTCCTGTGGAGAGGTGGAGCATTTCACTGGCTTTGGACAGCCGTGCCCCGGTAATCACCACTCTCAACCTGGCCGGGCACTCCAGCACTCCCCTGATTGAGCACCTCAATCTAACAAGGTGCTATTGCCGGAGCCAGAGATTCTGCCAGGTTTTGACAAACCATTGGATTGTCCCCGATCATCATGGGGCATTGCTTTTTCGCAGCTCAGCCAAGCATGCTACAGCCCCAGAGTCATGAACACCTGCCAGTGCTATGAACGGGAGTGATGCGCAGAAAATTAAAAATGAGCTTCAAGGTTACTATCCATTAAAAAAGATCAGATAATTCTGCGTGATTTGAAGGAGACGACACCAGAGACGTGCTTGTATCCTGTCATGTTGTAGACCTTACATTTCCCTGGTGCTTTCAGGCTGCAAACAGGCTTACTTTGACCTTGTTTTGTTTCTGTGACACTAGGGCTGGCCCTCGGGGAATATATATACGTCCGACTGTAACCAGATAGCAGCGTGTTTACACTTACCTTTAGCCTTTAGCGTTACCTCTGAGACCTAATTGATTAAGAGTCAAGCTGTCAATATTGCTCCAGTGCTGCAGAAACCAATTCTAAAAATAAAAGGAAATGTTGATTATTATACTACATGTTTATTAATGCAGAATTTTGCTTGGTTGCTGGGTTTGGCTCATCGGTGACAACTTTGTTTTGGAAGATCGTATGGTTATAAGACTACTTTTTCCTCACACAAAATCATACATTTCTCTATTTAGTTATTCGTGCATTTAGTTTGTGTGGGGATTTGATAAGATAGCAGTGTCACTTTTAGGACAAGTAAAGCTATACCAAAGCCATTGTGTTTGAAGCAGTTCTAATAATTGTGTTACCTTTACTCACACAAAACAAAACTATGTCAACACACTATGTCACTCTTTACCTCAACGTATGTTTCTTGATGTAAAACGGGAAAATTAACCCATATTTTTTAGACAAAGGACGTCTGGTTCAACATATTCCACAGTATAATTTTCCAAGGGCCTGCTACCATCTTAAGAGAGCACATATTTTTGCTAGAACCCATCACATCAGCACAGATTTACTTCACAACTTGATGTAACAGCACCATGTGAGTTGGCTGCAGGTTACAGTCTGAATCTAGAAACAGTTCTTAGCATATTTCATATTGGCCTAAGTGCATGTACTTATTCTTCTTCAATCTCCAAAAGTAAATGTAGCGCAAAAGACAACTAAGGTTCAGTGGTATTAAAATACACAACAGCAAAGAGCACTCGACCGACACTAGGCGCCAAAAGCGTACTAATTTTCTCTTTAAAATACGGTCCATGCCACAGTTAAATGTAAGGACCTCATCACGACTAACACAACGACTATTAACGCCACGGCTTGCAATAGGAATCAGAGTATTCATGCAGTCGGGGACAAGTCCAATGAATATTTATGCCAGTGAACAACGATAACATTCAAAATGACTGGTAACTGATTTCACACTTCCCTGAATTTTGAGTTTCAAAAGCCAAATGCGTGTTTATGCTTTGGTCTAACTTGTGCCGTTATTGGAAATCACAAAGTTTGACTGAGGAAGACACAAAAAAACATTACAAATTTATTTCTCTGCAGACTTCTGATTCAGAGCGGCCTAGTGGCAGGGCGAAGTTATTGCACAGGTTAACATTCGACAAGGTAGAACAACAGCATAAGTGGTAGCTTGTGGAAATTTAACGGAGAGTTAATTGTAAAATCCCACTTTTTAGGCTTTGAATACATCATAACCCAGGCACGCTCAGCTTTTGAAGGCTCCAGTAAGTGCTAGCTGCAGGATGATGGAAGTGCATTCAAAAATTATGATCAATTGCCGTTTTTACAAAGCTGGATTTAAAATGTCATAAATGTCTCAGCTCAAAGGGAAATAATAGCCTTGTACAGACTTCAGCTGAGTTGCGATTCATTGTAGTCTCGCCTGCAGTTCTGTAACCTCTCATCTGTTTTAAGCCTTAATAATATTGTTGATTTATCTGTGATATATTTGGAGCTGCAGGCCTTTCCAACTCCTATTCAGAAATTAATAGATGGTCTTCAGGGGTGTTTCATTATTCTAGCAAGACTTGACTGTGAATTGCGGCAAGAACATGGCGGTCACTCCATCAAAAGGAATTATGTTCAGTCTCTGGTGAAGGCATTTGTCATTGAGGACAGGAGGTATTAGAGCAATGAAAGACTTTTAACTTGCGTTCAAACCAGCACCTCGGACCCGGTACCACAGGAGCCCAGGGAAAACAGCCACTTGGTCTCCCGCGCTTCTAGTGGCATTTCCCACGCGTATCCTCATAACGTGATGGTGAAAGTTGATTAATTGTACGTTTAGCACAACTTACAGCCTTCTTCTTGGTAATAAATTAGGGTCATTAATCAATAAAGAGCACAGCAATTGCAGGAGACAGGGGACATGCTGGTTCCTAATAGAAAAAGAGAGGCGTGGCACTCGGGCCGTTCCCACCATTGACCACCCTGGTCGAGGTGTTCATCGTACACCTGTCTTAATCCAATTAAATAACATAATTAATGAAGATCTTCAACTGTAATGGGCTTTGTAACTCTCTACGCTTCTCTACTGAAGTGACAGATTTCGTTTCATCAACCGGGAGGTGTAACACCTCTCCTTAAATTTACACAATACTTTAATATTTATGATTGCTTCTTACAAAGGCAGAGATTACCTGCCTTTGTAAGAAGCGTCTAGACCATAACACAACAGCAATCATATGCATTTAGTTCCTTCATATGTGCATAACAATGAATCTAAACACAATAAAGTCAGATCCAGCAAGCACTTAACGTTTATAAATAGCATTCATATAAGTCTTATAAACCATGCTTGATGGAATAAAAGCATGTAGTGGCATTTCCATTAAGATCCACAGCCACAATGTGCTACATGTACCGTACCTAACTTAAAAAAAAAAAAGATTTTATTTGACTTTCTTCAACAAAGAAAAAGTCTATTTATATCTGAATAAACTTAATATCAGTAAAGTATTTGGCCCTGCACCTGTTGTAGCTGATTTCTTTTCCTGCTTGTGTGTCATAACATTACACTAGGCCACTGTAAAGGGAACGAGTGTCCAATGAAGAAATGGACCGTGTTCTTTTGCAATAAATGAGTTTGTTTGTTTGTTCTTTGAAACCTGCTTAATATGGATCGTCACTGTGATCAGTAGTGTTGTCTGAAATGTCCACACAGAGCTTTTCCTTCATGGATTTGAATCAGTACTTTAATAACAAAAAAGAACATATAGCAAATAAACAAATTTTACTTGTTAGTCCTGTACTGTAAGTGTCGTTTTGGGAGATACAATTGTAGACTGTCAGGAAGCAATTAAGTGCTGGACTTGTGGATGAATGACTTTAAGGCCAGCTACCTGAAAAAGCACCTTCCCTTATCCAGTGCTGTCCGGGGCTGTCACGCTGCCTCTGCTTCATTCAGCTTGATTAATGATAAGCTGGAAGGCACAGCTAGAAGGTCTAGTCTCAATTATGAAAAAGCCAGTAACTAGTCCATTGTGCTGATGCCTTTATTCCACTGACAGCACTGAAAAATCACAAAATTTCTAATCAAAGTTAGGTCATTTATCACTCATTTATTGGTGTTGTGCAACTTGGAGCCTCATCCGTCCAAACCTGGCTTTTCTTTAAGCCACACTGCTGTGCCTTCTCAGTCAGTCCTAAGTGTCAGATTTGTAGATGTCGTGTTAAAAATTAGATATCTTTTTTTTTTTTAACTGACAGTTTGTTTCATCAAAGTCAGCTTCGTAATGTAAATAAATTTAGTTGAAAACAATAGAGGCAACTTTCCCCATTCTCCCATAAAAGTGATAATGCCTAGAGTTTATAGGGGAAGATAAGTGAGTTTAATATGCACTGGAGGGTAAAGAAAATATTCTATTACTGCGTGTAGAGTCAGAATTACCCCATAAAGAAACTAATATGGCAATTTGGGGAGCAATTTTTAATATGATTTTCATGATGCACAGTTCTACTTATGCTAATGAAGTTGTCATTGTACTTGTTCACTGCTGCTAATGCAGACCTCATCTTTCAAATTGTACAAATTAGACTAAACTGTTATGAATGAACTTCATTATCGTTGGAATGAGAAAAAAGCATGTTATTGCCTTTCTGGACCGCTGGCTCTGGGATTGTGTGTTTTATATTGTTTTGATCTAATCTTGGAGTTTAAGGGGAACACTTTCTGAGGTATATAGGATCGTTCTAAAATACAAACAAACAGCAGGGGATCGTTATCTCTTCTGAAACTGCAAAGTCTCATTGGGAAAAGGGACAGTATGCGTTACAATTGTTACTAAACCAACAGTTTATCTAGTCTAATAGATCTGTTGGAGTGTATTTAGTGTCACATTATCAATTAAGGATAACAAGGAAGTGCTGGCAACGGCAAGCCTCTGTGTGATGTTTTTATTGATCAAATAATAATATGTGTGTTGTATTGTTGAAAAATTTAGTGTAAAATTGTTCTCATAAAGATAGATGGCTGTAGGCAAGGAGCTACACACAGATTTACCGATGGCCAAATATTGCAATTCTTGACCTTTCATTTGGAGCCGACTCCACAGGTGATACAATCCCATAGTCCTAGTTTTACACTCAACAGACTTGCAGCCTGTTACAATTTTGTAACATATATACATTTTGGTGAGAAACATTTTCAACTGGTAAGCTCACCTCTCTTACCAGTTGAACTCAGAATTGAGTGACTTGGATGAGGAATGATACGCCTTCACCTTGAAAATGACGTCCAGATGCCTTTGTTTTAACTTTTTTCCTGGGGATGTCCTGGATGAGACTGAGAACCTCCACACATATCACTTTTGGTTGAATGTGCATTGTATAAAATCAAACATCAAAGTGTGGAACCCCTCAAATATAAATCAGTAGAAGGGACCTTTTACTCTCGGGGTTGGGTCCTGTTTTTAAATTCAGTCATATTGGACAGACATTGTGGAAGACATGAGGAGGATATTTGGAGTGACTCTGAACCTGGATCCTGTGCCTCTGCTCTTGGGCTGTAGAGACAATAATGTTGGTTCAGTCTCCAGCAGATTAAACAACTGTCTCGGATTAGCGATAGACCCCCTACTAAATTTAAGTGGCACAAACTTGTCCTGGAGCTTTTCCAATTGGACTACTGGACCTCTATGTTGTGTTCCAAAAATCCTATTTTGTTCAGAAAATAAAACAACAAAGTCTATTTGTATGTGTGTACAATGTGTACAATATTTAAAGCAATTTTCAACCAAATGTTATACCTTACTCATTAGAAATTGTTATTCTACAGTTATGTGAATGAGTTTGAAAACCAATTAGGCCCTGATTGTATTTTAGTATTTTTCTCATTTGTTTTCATTAGAGAGTTTTTTTTTTATTTAAATTTTTTATGTGAAGCTCTTAGCCAATCGTAAACATGAAATTACAACAAAACATCAGTATATGACAGAAGTTTGACTTTTATTGATGCAGAGGATTAGGCACAGAGCCACATTTCTTTATTTTATTCATCTTTTTACAAATATTTTCCTGGAAATCCTTCATATGCTCCTCTGGTGGAGAGTTTAGTGCACCCAGTTTGGAAGCAAATCCCCCGGGGAGCAACTCCAGCCACAGTCTACCTGTGCCGGTCCCAAGCTCGGTTAAATGGATAGGGTTTTGTCAGGAAGGGCATCCAATGTAAAAAAAATTGTCAAGCTACTTGCCAGGGGACCCCCGGATGGAGATAAGCCAAAAGGCACTTACTATACTGGAAGTCCTTCAAATAATGCCTTTAAGATTAGCCAGATATGCTTTGGGTTTAATGTTTTTAAAGAAATAGCCACTTTTTGTGACCAGCTACATAAGACCAAGTAAAGCCTGAAGACAATTGAGACTTTGGGTATGTACATTATATGGAAATAAACAAATTCTTCCCCACTTTTAACTTCTA
Source organism: Perccottus glenii (assembly GCA_024416835.2). NCBI lineage: Eukaryota > Metazoa > Chordata > Actinopteri > Gobiiformes > Odontobutidae > Perccottus > Perccottus glenii. The sequence goes on from CM044558.2 coordinate 15,042,732, forward strand.
GGCTTTTTGCGGTGCTATAGGTAGCACAATGTAAAGTCATTAAAAGGTAAAGGCGTAACTACATTTTGATTAGCGCGTCAAGCATATTATGCAGTCACTCGACCCCCTATTGTTCATCCAGGCCCTGCAACAGGAAGAAATTAAATTTATGCAGAGCTCACTAATAAAAGGGGAAGTCTCGGAGAAATACAGTATATACGTATGAATAAATTGACTTGCCACATTAGCTTCAAATTAAAGGCGTTGTTTCGCATTTAAATACTGTTTCCGAGATTACTAAGCCACAAACAACAGGGACTCGATTACTTACTCTAGTCTGCTGAGTAGAAAAGTCAATATCCACTGTCAATATCAGGTGCAGTAATTACCTGTTGGAACTTTATTCATTTTGAAGTGAAGGCTGCGTTTGGCTCAGTGAGTACAATCCCTTAATCTTATTCCATGCACTGATTGAGAAACCCTGAAATGTTCTAATTTGAGTGGACAGATGTTGGGGATCAAGCGTGATTCTTTTAATTGCGAAGTAGCTTTTTTAACAACACACTTCTCTCTGGTCTGCTTCTGCGAGAAAATACCAAGGATTCGGGCAAACAGCGATGCAGTTTATTATGTTTTCTTGTTAAATTCATGAGCAGTGTGTTTGGGAGGTTCACCAGGATGCAATCAGGCACAAAACTCACCACATGTTATTTAGCAGCATAAGTGCATTTATTTTTATAGTTGGCACTTTGCATCTACAGAGCATACAGTATATGTGTGGCGAAGCAGAAGGAAACAATATGTACTCACAGTGTGGCTTGTATTTCTTTTGCAGGTTTGTTAGCATCATCATCTTTGTCAATAGTCCCATCATACCTGTGCCATACATTCTGTTTCAGTATGATAAATAAAGTGCAACTAGTTTGACACTAGAAGGAAAAGTACCAAAAGGCAGTAAGCTTTTTTGGTACATTCTTTTCTTACAAAAGAATTGCATTGTGTTCTGTGGGATTTTTGACAACTGCTACAAAAGTGTTTTCTCTTTCCAGGCTGACAATCTGTTTCCTCTGCACTTCTCTCCGTCTTTATCTGACGTTCATGAAACCAGGGTATTCCAACTTGTCTCCAAACGTCGTGACATCCGCTATTACCCATTTCAGAGGGTTGTCTTTGCCGATTTATTTGCAGGTTATGAAAATGAATTTAACATGGCCGGATTAGAAAGCGCAGGATTTATTTGATCCATCACGAGAGCGCTGACTGACACTAAGCTGTCTTTCAAGCATCCAAATGATACTCTCAAATTTAATGAGATCTTAAGCGCTGCCAACATATAATTAAAAACGTTGACACAGAGAAATAAGAATGCAAAAATGTCTCCCAGGAGTCTGTGGTGAACTTCAAGCCACTCTGCTTAGCAAGTACTCTTCATTAGCAGTGCACCATAAGGCTAGCTTTGATTATTTAGAGATGTCTTCATTACTCAAAAGTAGATATGTCACCCCCAGCCTTGTTTCAAAGTCTGGTAATAGAAGTATTTAATGCTCTGTCACCGATGGAAGAGGGTCTATGATCATTTTTGTCTTTAGCAAAGCTGATTTTTTTTATTTGACTGAGATGTGTTTTTTCAAAGCCACACTATACTTAAGTCTGTAATGGGGAATGCTCCACAGAACTGGATGCAACTCAGCAACACAGCTTTTTCTCAACAAACAAAAACAACAGCCCTTTTCTCTTTCATTATTTGTGGGTCCAGCCTGTGTTTTGCACCGAGCCCTGTGCTCCCAGCGGGTGAGAGGGATGACAGAGTCTGGTGGCAGGCCAGGGCCAGGCTGGCATGAATTGGGCCTTCACCAAGTCACTTCCTGCCATCAGGAGCATATGGAAGGAGACATCGCTGACTGCTGGCCTCATCCCAGCCAGCTATCACTTTTGACCACAAAGCACAAGCGTACTGGGCAGAAGCGTGAAGCCATTAAAACAAGCATTGTAAGGTTTTTAGACTACTACCACAAAAATGTGTGGTTGAAGGAAATAATCTCAGTTAAAATATGGATTTGAACTGAGGATGTCATTACATTTTTATATATTATACGTTGGAATTAACTGGTAGGTAACAGTACCACACACAAAAAACAACAAGGTGACAAGTACTCTGGAGTTCTCCAGCAGTTCTTTGATGACTGAGGGAATTACACATGGTAAAGGACATTTGTGGGGGCTTTTTGATGCCTGTTGGACTGTACGTGAGGGTTCCTAAGACGACATCTATAATAGACACCAACTTTCATCAGTATGAGTATATATAGAGCTCTTTCAGCAGCAGACTTCCCACAGAAGGAAGCAGAGGAGCACTACCGCAGGTCATTCGTGCAGATGGAAAACAATGCATGTGTGCAGTAACTCGTTTCTTCTGGACATTCCTGTTCATACATTTATATGCAAATATTTCTGCGTACTATTTGAGTAAAGTCTATACTTGTTCTTTAAAATACCAGGGAAACAATTGTATTTTTCTTAAGAATAATGCCAGCAGATTCAATTTGATATACCTTCTGTCTATTTTTCTTATTCTTCAACATTTATCTTATTTTATTTTATATTATCTAATCAAACAAACATGCTTTTATGTTAGGCTTTTTTTCTATTGTTTTCCTTCATCCACACTAGATTTTTATAAATGCAGTATAGTGTGGATGCTATGTAGACATGCAGCATGTCATTTAATATACAGCAGTGTGGTAGTGGCAGTATTGTTCTGAATACTAAACAATGGCTTTCTTGCATTTGTTTCATGCTGACAATGATTTGTTTCTCAAAACTTTTTGACTCCTTTGGCACTCATGCCGGTACATGTGCTTTTGTTTTGAATGGAAGTTTCAGCACGTTGTCTGACTTGCAAAGCCATCCTCAGAAATGATTAATTAGAGTCCTTGAGCTTGGACGATGATCACGCAAACAGATCGTTCCATTCTCTGAATGCCATGTTTTCTCACTTGGCCTTGTAGTGTTATAAAAAAGCCTTGGTGAGTTCACAACTGTCGACCTGAATATTTGGGGCACATGAGCAGCATATGGCATAGGCGTCCGACCAGTATTTTCCATTGAAGGTGGTGGCAGCGATGGCAAGTGGAGGGTTCACTGCACCACTCGCTTGTGCAAAGCCTTTTCACCTTTGTGCTGAAGCTGATTAAATCCAGATAATAATAGAGGCAAGAAGTGGAAAAAGCAACCCCCACTGCAGAAGCCTTAGCTGGACTTGCAGTCTTCCTTACTCTTTGAGGAGCTGTCACTTTGAATTGGCAGAAGGCAGCCAGGCTGAAGAGGAGTCGTTGGCCAGGCTTTCCTTGTCACTGGGAGTTAAGGCAGTCACTGATCCTAATGCTTACACTGTTGTTGCAGCATTCCAATTTTTAATCACTGCGTGACTTGTCAGACTTAATGAGGGCACTCGGCTAAGAATGATCAACAAACCAATAATGAGAACATCTCTAGCTAAGGACTGCGATAGATAAGCTGACTTTCAAGACTCTAAAGTGAAACAAATAAACTCACATACAATGCAAAGTAAACAATATTATTGCTTTGTTTTGTTGAATGACTGGTTGCTATAGTGACTGTAACTAAGGTTATGTAATGGAGACATAAAGTTACGCTGCCAAGTCAGACTGCACTGGGATCATTCTAACAAATAATACAATTAAAAGCTAAATTCAGAGTAGATTTACAATCTTCCTAAGTGAGACATAAGCTTCGTCCATATTGTGTGCATCTGGAATATTAATGCTCAGCTCATTGCCAGTGTGTATGTGAGTATGTAAAGCAGGCCAGGCCAGAGCAGAGTGTGGCTGGCATGTGTTCTGTCGGATGTCTCTCCCCTCTTTAATCCTCTATGTGTAAGAGGGTCAAGAGGCTGTAGAGGCTGCCGCTCTCCACCTTCAGTGGCTCATCTGTAACACAGAAGTAGGCTTTTAAAGCCCTGCTGCCTTCACTTCCTCCAGATGGAACTACAGCCACATGAGGAAGTTGTGTGCTCTTGAAAGACAAAAGAGCACACTTTTTTTTCAGTTATTTTAATTTGTGTAGAGCTGTTTGGAGGTAAATGTGCCTCACCTTGAAGCAAACATGATGTCAATTGAATGCACATGCACTGTGGTGCATCTTCTGTAGACACGTATGCCTCACTAAATGACACAGTGGAACTGGTTAATACATTGGAACTGGCTAGTGCACATATTGATTCCATTTATTTCCAATGTGTAGATGAATTATAATATTGTTTAGTTTTTTCCTATCCCTAAAAGGCTCATCAAACTATGCAAAATCTGGTATCCACTAGGAAAACTGTTAGGTCAGTGCCTGCTGCAATTCCCTTAAAGTCCACCAGGATCTCATAGAAAAAAAAGGTTTCTTTAAAGTTTGAAAAATTAGTCATGACTTATATTACGTTTTTGATACTGTTGGTGCTTCTAATATATTAAAGCATTTGCTGCAGTGGAATAGCAAAGGATATATTTTGGTGTACTCAATACGGTCAAAGGTCATCTCAGGGCGCCAATATGTAGCTGTCTCTTTTATTAATAAACAACATTCATTAAAGGAGAGCAGACAGATATTACACTCGGTACCCTCCCTTTGTGTGATAAGAAGAACCCTGGTGATTTCTCACATCGCTCCAAAAGCTACAGGGGAATTTTTCTCAGAAGCTTCCCCTTCAGCTCAATTCCTCCCCACATTTCCGAAAGCTTTTTATTCGTATCCCCTGGAAACCGCTCCACATTCTTTAAACTCTCCTTCAAGAAGAAAAAAAAACGAAGAGGAAAAAAGGCCCTTACACGTTTTGTTATGCCCTTTGATCACACGTTTATCTTTAAAACAGATGGTTGTCCAGCGTCCTAAAGCGGCGTTTATATCAACACATGCTCATTTGAAAAAGGGCTCCAGAAATTGGGTTTAGCATCTCTTGAAACCCATGAATTCCAAATCCGAGAAATAAAAGGCTCATCTATTCTCACTGAAGCTGTTATGCTTTAAAAAAGGCTTAACTACCCCCCCATTCCCCATAATATCCATGACTCCAGCCAAGTGCTTTGCTTGCTTTCTCCAAGACAGCACTCATTCCTTACAAAAGATAATCTAATAATATGATTACTGTCCAATTACCGTTAAGTCTGCTGAAGAAGAATCACAGCAGAAATCATACAGTAGTCATTTGCACTAGGTTGCAGGTGCAGCAAGGTGTAAAGAGCTTTATTTAGCAGCGAATATCAGATGTAGCACATAATAGTTCTTTAATCTGAAGTGCAATGTGAGCTTTTGAAATACAGTTGAATCTTAAAATCCATATTTATGTATCTGGAGAGTCAAGAAAGCTTTGCTAGAGGGGTACTGTACATCAAAGCTCCGTCAGATGTCGTCAAAGGTTTTTAGTCAACTGACACGCTCTTTTATGCGCTCTAATGTTCACTTATAGTTTCAAAGCTAATGCATTAGGCAATAGCACTGCCACAGAGTCTATTTAGGTTTTTATTTAAGGGTTTAAAGGCTTTGTTTTACAGTGTGCAAAGGCAAGATTTTTGTGTGTATAGAAAAGCAGCCCAGATTAATACAATATGAAACTAAATATATTTGAGTTGCAAAATTTGTTCTTGAATATCCCATTGGCCTTTGTCAGGTTTAACAAGACATTACAACATCACAATTATGAGTTTTGACTCACATTTTTTATATTCTGTTACTGCCCCTTGACATTTCCACCATCATTTGAAATCCCACAGTCACCTTGGCAACAACTTTTTTTTCTGTTTAACACCCGGAGATTGACACTGCAGTTAGAAACAACAGGTTAGCAACCTCTCATTAGTCGATGAGCCTGATGCATTTATGAGGTCTTTTCTGGGGGACAGGAGGTTATGATGATGAATGGTAGCAAAGCTGTGCAGAGACACACTGTCGCCGTGTGGTTGCTATGGTGGACGTGAGGGCAATTTAAGCGTCACCGTATCCACCAGGGGGGCGCCCTCTTGGGTAAGTGGCTTTGCGATAGAAAGCTGACGCCTGCCACTGCCATCAAGGCTGTTGTCACGGGCAGCTCTTTAAGCACAGAGTCGCCATGTTAAGAGATGAAAGTTGCCATGAAAGAGTGACGGCGAGGACACGAATTACAGGGGGATAGGCGTCTGGAAATGAGTTCTCAGAATGTTGCTTACATGAGAACATGCAGGAATATTACCTAATCAGTCAAATCCTCCCAAGCTGACACCTCTTGCCCGATGATACCCCTGAAGCCCTGTACCCCCCACCCGTGGCTCAGCCCTGAGCGAGCCCCCAAGAGAGACCGTGGGGTTTGGAGGTTCTTCTTGACAGACATTTTCAAAATTACTCAAATGGTTTTGCATACAGTGCAGTATCTCCCTACTGGAGACACTTTGCCCTCAATTAAAAATGTACCGGTGAAGCTGCATATTTTGCATTTTGTAACAATGTGCCTGCTAAACTGAAGGTGATCTTAATAGGATTTTCTGCGGTTGGGAACTAGAGATTAGAAGCTTTACATTGCCGACCTTGAGTATCAGAAAAGAAGAGTGTTTTAATCTGAACTGGATTAAAAAGGCCCTGAGAGAGAGTTAGGGGACAAGAATTGAAAAAGATATACCCACTGCCTCTATGTGCAAGGTGTGAGCCAGCATATGTAAATATCTGTTCCACCTCAGAGCAGTGCACTGCATCATTGGCCACTCAGTGTGGTTTTTAGCATTATAGTCTATAACTAGGATTTGACAATGTATACTATTGTGACTGAATTTACAGAATTGTTGCTAGCTACAGGATGCAAAAGTTTCTTGCATTAGCTTTCCACCACTAGCCCCCACTATATCAAAGACAGGAGAAACTGGAGTGAGCAGTCGAGACATTGGTTTTATTTTAGACAAGGCATACTCAATAATGATTTGCAGTTGTTTTGCAGACTATTTCAGTCACACAATGCCCTGCAATCTTTTCCAAACCAAATTCCTAGGCGTACAAACTGGTTGCACTAACTTATTATGACCATGACATGAGATAACAGATATACCAAACACCTTGGGAATAAAACCAGGATGCACTCACACAAACAAGGGTTATCTCAGGTCCTATATTATGTAACTTGCCCTGATCTATAAACTGTTTATATATAGCAGCACACACACACACATACACACACACACACACATGCACCCACATTTATAAAGCCAAACATGCTTGCAAATTATATGCTAATGAGTGACCAGGAAACATAAAAGGAGAACACCAGGATGTGGTCTACCTACAGCTGTTAAATATATAATGCATCTGTAATCAAATTTGACAGTTAATCAAGTGAGGCATTTGTAATGCAGACAGTTGGACAGACATAACTAACTCTATCAGCGTTTGCATAATAAATGTATGATTTTAATGATGTTTCTATTAAGCATCGCCGCGTTACTTTACAAATGATCTGAGGTGGCTGCTATTTGTTTTTCAGGAATCTATAGATTGTTGCTAGGAGCAATAATTATGACGGGTGGGAGGTGGAGGGGGTCAACTGAGAGTGAATTTGGGAAAAAAAAATGTAATTACTTATAGATTGGATGAATTAATTTGGACTGATATTCGGTGGTTTTGCATGACAGCTGCCAGGACCCATTGAAGTATGCCAGGGAATAAAGGAGTGCTTTTGATGGCAGACAAAGGGGGCTATCATTTACAGAAAGTGGGTTTGAGCACACAAGAGGAACAGAGTGCAAGTGACACATCAACAAAACACACAGGCTTTCTGTATGGGCTGCTGACATGCACACAGCCCGGGACATGTGTTTGTGCTTCCAGCTGAAAGAGCAGGGCCTGTGTATGCAGGAGTGATTGTACCACCTTTTATATTTGCATCTGAGAGAGTAAGACGAGTTGTCTGCTTGTGTGGACATAACTGCATTTATTCACACATTTGATACTAGGGAAAATAGGGAGATAAAATGTTAAAAGACACTGCAGACCACATTTTTTAAACAGAGGTTGTGCGGCAAAAACAACAATGCAGGCACATCTTTATTCACTTGGTTCTATGAGTTGATGCCCCCTAGATAATAGAATCAGTATTTAAGCTAATGTGAATGAAGAGTTACGCCATGGATTTAGTTATTGTTATATTTGGTATCAATTTTTATCATAAAAAAATTATATACAATATCCCTGCCCTACAATATCCTTGTTGTGTTGCTTCACACTTTACCCTGTTGTAGGTTTATATACTGTGTATTTTACCATTCATTATCAAGAGTATTTTCATAACTCCCCAGATGTAAAGTTGTTATATTGCTGAAAAACTAAAACAAACTAGATGCAAAGTTAAGCAAAAATTTGCAAAAATGTCAGTCAACTAAAGCATGTGGATGTTACATTTTTCCCTCCTTTTCCCTGAGCTTGATTCTGGTAAAACGCTGACAAGCAAACCTGCAGAATTCTCAAAGCGTTAAACTTTGAGTATCTCTAGAGGTGACATTACATCTTGTTGTGTTTGTCTGGGGCCTAGATCCTCACTGCATGGATCACAGACTATTACACACTACTTCTTCCGGTTGGAAGGTTGGGCAATTTAATTACATGTGCCCACCATTGTCCTCTCGTCTCAGAACCCAACACCTAATCATGATACTGGATGTGCGTATGCATTTCTAGTGTCTCCCTGGCTTTCCACAGGGGTCAGGAGAATCACCGCTTAGCTACTTTGACGAGGTAGCCTACATTGTCTCTTGCCTTGGAGAAATAACCCTTCCGCTCATCTTAATGTCAAACTTTAACCTTTCTCAACTTTAATTACACTAAGTAAGTTTGGAGTGTGCCGCGGTGCTGTCCGGGCAACTCAGCTCTATCGGTGCGCTGATGGGAAGCCTGCATGGGTGCCACGACCCCCGCTGCCTCTGACACACTGACGCTACACAGCCCTGACGCCCGTGCTGACGCCTGCTTTGGCCCGATGCCTGACCATGCAAACGCAGATACATAAACACACTAAAAACAGATATAGACAGACAAACAGCATCTCCTGCTTCTGTTTATTTACAAATCAACAAATTGGCTCAATGTGTTTATCCACTTCATGGGGGACCACTCTCATTTAGTGTGAGGATAAATATGTGCGCATTGCTTAAGCCGCCGCTTGCTACAAAATAAAAAAAAAAGGTTTAAAGGAGAAGCAAGTAACTCAGTTATTTTGGCTTTCATTTGGCATTACATTTTGTCAAAGTACAAAGTAATATACATCCATATGAGGACTTCAAAATCTAGTTTATCCACACCCATCTTCACCTCATCAGCCATTGTTAAAACCCTGCAAACACACTGAAAGCCTATTTACAGAGTTCTGGCTTCTGATTGGACAAAAGAGCAGGTGATGCTTGTGTTACTTATCAAAAGCACTATATTAGTAATGTCTGCTTGAGTATGGAGCTATTTAACTCTTTAACCCTTTTTTTTCTTTGCTAACACATCATCCTTTTAGTCTTTTAGAAAAAACTAAATTACATAATTTTTTTAACCATACATGTGTTACCTTTTCATTCAAAGGATCTGCACTGTGCCAGAAACCCCAGTTTGTATTTGAGAGAGAGGGATAGAGAGGAAGGAGGGAGAGAGACAGCGCTGAGGTTGGTTTGCTCATTACTCATTCCTCGGCATGGGGTGAAAGGCTTTTCCCTCTTATGTCATCTAAACTTCCACTTATAAAGTGGATCTAGTAAACATATTCATACGTATACAGATATTTATGTTTTGCCCTATAGTTGTAATTTATTATGGCTGAAAAGCTATTCTAAAGCAGGTCATCCATAATCCAGTGCCATGACAGGACTGACCTCAAAGAAAGAAGCAGATGTAAGTAAAAGGCAATTGAACAAAAAGCCCAGTAAAACACTATGTGAGAAGTGAGAATTGGGCATATTCTCCTTATGCGTTATTTTTACACACATGTTAAGTGCCGACTCAGACAGTTCGATCGATTCCCAGGTAGTCGATTGCTGCACTCACATGTGCACCCCTTATGATAATAGGCCCTTTTAGAGTCATCTAATTCTGATGATGAATTGGACTTCCATAGAAAGCCAAAAAGGAGTTACTGTGGTAACGGCATGGCCTGTCAATCACTCGCAATCAGTCTTTTTTCTCTGTTCATTGCTTGATGCGTCAAGATTAGGACCTTCCCAGCGGGGGGCTTGAAAACACTCAGAGGAAATGAAGAACCGTGTGGAAGTTCTTCGGCTGATGTTTGGAAACTTTGCAGAAAGTGACCCTTTGGCTGTGACTTCATGCAGTGGAGAGAAACAAAAACTTGACTTTTTTGTATTTCTTTCTAGACAAGAATACACACTTCTCCTTTGCTTTAACACGATAAATTCTCCATTCTCTATAAGCTCTTGTTCAGCCTCATCTATCAGCTACAGAGGCGGCATGTGTTTCTGACCACAGAGGCTTTTAATGAAATGCCCACATTAAGAATGGAAGGCTATTTAAATGCTAATGCTTTCCATGTCTAAGTGTTAGGTAAGGGCTGTAAATGTACAGTACATCATGTCTGTGTCTGGGGATAGTAGCGCAATTCTCCGAGCAAATCTTACAACGTGTCTTTAATTAAAAAAACAATGTGTTTGTGTTGAAAATGTTGCACAAAGCTTTGTTTTTGTCTGTAGTTTTTTTTTTCATATAACATTGCACTTAAGGGATAACATGCTCTTTTAATTAGGTTACATTTTACCAGAGCTCACTGGTTTGAAGATTTAGGGGAAGTACAACTAATTCGCTGGGCAGGACTATGAACTGTGGCATTACATCCTGGAAGAAAGGGGAAAAGCCATATAACAGAGGCACACAGGCTCTAAAGATCTTAATTCCCCATTAGTTCCTTATTCTCCCCAGTGACAAAGACGGGGCCCTTTCAGGCTTGTGTTCCCTTGCATACCAAAGTCATTCAACAGAGGAGACCTTTAGCAGGAGCAATGCTCTATTCAAGCCATGTTAATTACAATTTTAAACCATTATTTGTTTCAACACCTGGTTAACCTTTTCAGACCTGTTTAAATCCTCTTTATTATCCCAGGTGTGATGGGAGGCAGTGAAAGGGTCCGGGAACATAATCAAGCCACATAGAAGTGAATAGCTTTTGGGATAAGATCAGATGTTACACACTCCACTCCTCAAGTAAAATGTTGCAAGGTGGATTATGTCTGTAAAGAGGATTTTGTCAAGGATGTGTCCTCAACTTTTCTTGTGCGCTAGTAAAACATCATGAATGGCTCACGGCTTCTTCAGCAGCTGTATTAGGACTGGGAAACTGAATTGCGGCTTAAAAGCAATTGGCTTTGTTGTGCATTTCTGTGCATATATTTGTGTTTTGTAGCGTGGGGCCATGCTGTGTCACAAGGATGGATGGTGTCTCTATTACAGAGCGTGGCCATACAAAGGTTTCCTCATCTTTTAAGCTTCTTTCCCCTTCGCCAACACTCACCTACTTTGAAGTTGTAGTCCGTAGTTAGGCCATCGTCCTGGGTCCATTATGATGTCATTAACAAGATTTTACACAGAGAACTTGACCCCTGCTGAGCCTTTGTGGCCATGCTCGCTCATGGCTTACCTGTCTTAGGTACTTGTTTGAGGATGATCCTATTTCAATAGGAAATATCAACAGTGGCATAATAGGACGACATAATGGAAAACACATGAAAAAGGAGCATATTACGCTGTCACATCACAAGGCATTTTTCTAAACTCACTCAATGCCTTTTCTAATTTCCTGGCCCAGCACCTACATCCACAATGGCTAGAGGCTGTTTGTATACACCTCCTGCTGCGTGGTTCAAATATAGTGCAGACTTCAATATAGTAAAGAATAGCCACACAAAGTTCTGATTAACAAATTAACACCCTCTAATAGCCCTTCACCGTCTTTCCTTTAAATGGATTAGAGCTCCTCTCCAACACTTTCTTTTGCGCCAAATTTAATTAAGATTTAGATTTGGTTTGAACATGCCAGGACACATTCACAGTGCATTCATGATGTACTTCAATTAAGGGGTAAAGCAACTTAAGCTGCTTCACAAATAATTAGACTATCTCCATTTTTAAATGGTATAATTATGCCTTATCCCTGTGTAATTCAATTTCCAAGTCAGTTACAATATGGATACTAGGACCATGTATTTACATTGTAAAGGTCACCTCCATTTTTGTGCTTGTAGTTAATAGTCCCTTTACATTAGCACCAAATCGGACTGTATTTGTTGAAATTATGCGTACGTGTGTAATGTTTGTAGAAATGTCTAAAAGTAAAATATAGATAAAAAGAATCTATAGCCTTAAAGTAGTTTTGATGGGTTGTTTTTGCTTTGTAGTGTTTTATTGGAACGAACCTGTCCACCTGTGTGGAGTCCAAAAACAGAAGAACTAAGATTAGACAAAGAATGTAGGTACTTTAGAAAATAGACTTTAGAAAAAGTCAGCAAAATATGACATATAACTGACTCTTGCTTAACTATTTTTAGACCACAAATGCCCACTAAATCCCCAGGAAATAACTTCTGATGCAAACTCTAGTCTGTAATATGAAAGTAAACTTGTTATGTCACGTGTTCCTGATTTTCTAGCTGGAAATGTGAATTATTTGTGTCTCCGAGAGAAAAGTAAATTTGTTTTCTGATAGACTTACATTGAACATTAATAAGTAACTGCTTTTCTTCTTTACTAGTCCAATATACTGTTGCTTCCAATAAATAAGTCCTCATGACCAGTGTTTACTTATGAGATGGCTTTACAAACAGTATTTTACCTACTTTTGTGTTGCTGACATTTGGCCACCTAAGGTTGCAGCCCATGTATTTGTATAGTGATTTAAAACAACAGAGATGTCCTGCCCCGTGTTAATTTACTCAAAGCAGCGGGGGTCTCTGGCCTGACCACTGACCATTACACAGTAGGACAGGGGTGTCCAGCCGACTGTCCTTTTAATCGACATCAGCAGGCCTGAGGAATTTAACAGCATGGGATTCACCATTTTTTCCCCCCAACAAATAACGTTTTTGGAAGATTTACGAGTTAGTTGAATTGTCTGGGCTTTCCTCCCTTTCAGCTCATTCAATTAGCCACTGTGAGTGTGTCTCGGTTAAAGGGGGTGACAAGACAATTGAAGGTGTCGTCTAATTATTTTAGCCCAGCACTATGCAAAAGGTTTCCCGTGTTGGAATCCCCAGCCTGGGCTTGGTGATATGAAGTAAATCGGTTAAAGCAGCAGGGGTGATGCAATATGTGGCTCTCCCGGAGCTGTTTCCCCAACCTCCACCATCTTTAAATGGAATCAAAGATCTGCAGGACAGCAATTTGATTAAATAGAAAATATACACAGTGTTAGGTAAATCAAATCACCTACTTTATATGCAGCTTTATGCATGCCTATATCTTTATAAGGTCAGATACCATATGTGAATTTGTTTTCCAATCTAATACTCTTACTGAAAAGTCTGGTACTGTCGCAGTCGTGGCCTTCCACAATTGCTTCACCTACAGCACTGTCCTACAGCCATGGTTTTCTCCTTGTTTGTAAATTAGCAGTGAGTAATGAATTCTGGGACTCTATCCTCCTGTAGGGTGCTCCCTCGCTGCCGGACCCTCCCATGATCCCCCGTCGTCATTGCCTTCCCAAATCCGTCCTGATGTTCCTAGTCTGTCAGGAGGCGCCCCAGGGGGCACGGCGATAGCCCACTCGATCTGCCCCCTTCTCTGGGCCCAAGCCAGCTGAACCGCGTAAGTCCCTGCCATTGCAAACATGGTGACCCCAAACGGGATTGACAGATCACAGACCGTGGATGCTAGGCCACCAGTCCAGTGACATCAGTTCCTACTGGTGGTAGGAAAAATGCTGGCATGAGGTGTTTACATAGCCCAGTTTGAGGTTTGTATTCACTGTTAGTACTGACTAACCCCAGAAGAAAATCTAAACCACACCACTTAGAGCTCATGTAAAAAAAAGTTGTTTAGCTATAAAGGAATGCCTCTGAATTTATTTTATGTGGAAGTCAGATCCACAGATCCTCTTTCGTCTGTACGGCTACACTTCCTTATGTCTGATAAAAAGCCTTGCCTATGAGGACCACATGGGTCCCCAAACGCACATTAGAAAGCCTGGGGGGTCCTTAAGTGTCACCCATGAAATCGGGATGTTAGGGTATGAAAAACGGGGGAGGGACCGCTAGTAATTCTCATTATTGTTAAATGTTCATCGTCTCTGGTGTTGACTTTGCCACAGTCTGGCTCCTCTGCCAAGAAGCAACACCTACAGCTTGTTTCAAAAGCTACAGATATGGAGAAAATCTTCTTAAGACGACGTATGACCCAAAATTAATTACAAGATCTGACCAACAAGGGTTCCAAATTTTCCTCGCCACTGCTTTTCCCATAATTGTCAACATGAAAAAAATCTTGTGAGGGATTAATACATTAAATGCTATTAAAATGCCGTCTCTAATTCTAAAGGTCGATAGCAATTTGTCAGCAATTAATGTTAAGGCAGAACTGCAGGGCATCCACACATGCACTGTTTCCCTGGGCCCAATGAAAATCCATTGAGCAGCGCTGACTGGCAGGAAGAAAAGAACTTCTCAATGGCAGATTTTTGACGTCCATAATGGCTTAATGTCTGTGTTTGACAGAGATATTGGGGAAAGAAGAGTGACTCTTTGCGCATTGGCGTGGCCCAGAGGCTTTTGCTGTCACAGCTGATGACAGTAACTTTCTCCATGCAGATTAAATTGGTGTTTACAGATTTGCCCTGGGTGTACATTTTTCCCCCTGCTGGGCTCCACTGGCTGATGATGAGTCGCAGATGAGACCAAGCGTTCTCGACAGTGATGCTTATGCCTCCATCACACACTGGCTTACCAGGCAGCCGGCACAGGGCTTTCCACTCCGGCTGACTAAATGCTCAAGTATCACTAGCTATTTACTCTGGCAGAAAATACAAGCTCTGCACCACTTCTGTCATGGCAAACAGTCTTCAAAATCAAATGTACCCAAGTAACATTACCAAAAATCTGTAATATATGCAATCTTCAGAACTGAGCCAGGTTGTACGTCCCATTCCCTCAACATAACCTACCAACTGCCTGTTAGGAAAAAGCTGATACCTCTCAATTAAGAATAATCAGAAAACTGTACAAAGTAGTAATGGCAATGTTACTGCAGCACAGATTTGTGGAAGTCTTTAAACCAAAGTTAAGTTTTAAAGAGGTGTAGGCAAAAATTATGGAGAATTCAAACAACAGTAACAGTGTTGGTTGTAGGGTCTAACAAAGATTGTGGTGCTACAAAGGATATCAGTGACTTTCTTGTGTTTGTGGGCTGCTAGAGTTTATACAGCTGGGCGCTAAGAATGTGCTCAAAGTTTAAAGACACAGTAGGTTGTTTTTACAGATGCTATTTTTTTTTCTTGGGACCCAACTTCAAAAAAAGTTCTCATTGGAGAGTCAAATATGGCTACACATATACACACATCATAGGAATATTATTATTTTCTCTTAGCCTTACAATTACTAAATTAAAGCTTGATTTTCTTTATTTATTCAAATAAACTGCAGCGTGGCTTTTTGGGAAACAATATAGGGCAAAAATATTAAGCATTTTATTACATGTAATTTGCATTGATTAAACTTTAAGTGTACAATTGTGGGGCAGGGTTTTGCTGATTGCCTCAAGTGTTTGATGCAGAATGTTTACTCTGGGGGGCACTTTGTTTGTGCAAATTAACGGCACTGAAAAATCAATGTTGAGTTTTGACTAGCTTGTGGTTGCGCATAACACAAGCATTACATTTTCATAACAGACTCTTTTAAGACTTTTTCCTATTTGATATAGTTTGAGAGAAGTATTTTTTATTTATTTTTTTACTTTTGAGGGACTGCCGTGTCCAAGTGGTTCCCATACCGACCCTCAAACCTGAAGCTCATGCAGGTAAATGCTGCCAGCAGATTAGTAGTGACTTTAGAAAGCATCACCTATGTGGATATTCATTTCAGCTTGTAAACAGTAGTCTCTAAGCTCTGAGTTGTTATCGAGTTGTGGCCCCCGGCGTAGGATTGATCCACTTCAGTCCAGCAGCAGGGGGGCGGGAGCTCTGGAGGGGCTCAGCAGGGCTCCAAATCAATAAGGGTAATAGATGTGGGGGCCACGCAGTCAGAGGTGTGCAGCCTGGCATTTTCGGTGCCAATGAGGAAAATTCCTGATGACGAGGTGTCTCTTATGGAGGCTGCATTAATGTCAGTCTGATTACCTGCAGCCAGGATGTCAGCCAGCGCGGGTTAGTGCAGGCCTTGTTCCCTGGCCATTAACTGGAATTAGCTTTACAAGGAGACCCTTCAGATTGAAGACTTTAACTTGCCACCTCTTCATCCGTTGTCCATTGAGAACTAATTGCCAGCCCCCTCCCTCCTTTCCTCCAGACGCTATTCTTTCACTCTGATTTCTATAATGCCAACAGTTTCATAATCACTTGATGAGTAATTTCCTCTCATTTGGGATTTGAAGAGAGAGCTTTCATTTGGAAGTTTCTTTGCGCTCCATTCTCATTTTTACGGTATTTCTCACATTTTCTTAAGAGTATAATTAAACAAGACAAGGGGATTTGGCTGACAAAAACTGAACAAATTTTATTTAATAAAATTATAGCTTAAGTTTTCTTAAAACTTCCAATTTTAATGCCATTATTTATTTTCAGGGACAATACACCAACACTCAGCAGACAGTAAGTCCTTTGTCAGTTTTCCTCACAGTCTCAAAGTTTAGCTTTCCCACACTGCAATATCCATCAAACTATTAAGATTTTTGAATGGGGCCCTTCAGTTTCCCTCAGACTTACAGCACAGTTTGAATGACCGTATGCTAATGGGCTGCTTGCTGATCTTTTCTCTTTGTACCTGGATAATGTCTGTGCAGAAAGCCAAGAGTATGGGCTCTGTCTGTGCAGTTGTGGACAGCGAGAAGTATTGGCCACACCTGTAATTAGCCACGCACCTGCATCAGCTGAATTAAAGTGGGTGAGGAGAAGTCATGCTGGTATCCCCCCCTAAACAAAACACAGAAGTCATTTGCAATAAAGGAATCAGTTGTCTCCTTTCTCCCCTCATTCAAAAGGGCCCTTTGCATAGGAAATCAGTTGTCTCTCCCTTCATGGACACCATGCCGAGTGAGCTCCCATGGAAATGAGTTTTGGCATTGTTGTGCCGAGGCACTCCCCCTCTAATAAATTGAGGAGGATTAGGCGAGAAGAATGTAATAAAGGATAGTCATTTCATCATGACAGACATTTTTTGAGGGGGTTGGGACAGTCAGCGATTTAAAGGATAATCGGGCCCGGGTTTATTTCCATAACATGCATTACAATCTGCTTCTTTGAACTTTGCTGCCACTTAGGTTACTAGATTTGTAGCAGTAAAGAGGGAAAAAAAAAGCAGTGTTTAGTGTTAGGGACTTGACTGACACGAGAGACATCTGAGTGAGTTATTAAACCGTTATAGCTCTTGGATGATTAATCCAAGCACTTTGAAGTCAATGTGAGTTTTTACAGTGGAATTATGAGACTAGATTTTAGTTTGTAAAATCACACCATGGCCAAATTATATTTTCAAAGGTTATTTGGATTTGCTCTTTCCTTTGCCTCCAAATTTATATTGATCATGGAGTCAGCTCCCAGTCGGCTCTCATGTGTTTATTTAGCCTGTGTACGGGATTGGAAACACTTCAGAAATGGTGGCCAACAGCAGGTGAGAAGTGGCTGAGCTTTGAAGTCTTTCCTCCTTATTGATCCTGTGCATATTCTAAAAATCAAAGACAGCATCAAAGGCATAGCTAAACTCTTAAAGACTGTGCACGCTCCAAAAAAGGGCATCGATGACAGCGTGAACAAGCAAAGCAGGTGGTGGCTGCTGGTCTGGGCAATCACCCCACCAACCCCTGTCACGGCCCAGACACACTGCTGAAGGCTTCTATTTTAATGTCTGGCAGCAGTGTGGCTCCGGGTTTGACTGGCACTTGTCTTTCATTAGAGTAAAGTAAAGCAGCTTAGGGAAATATAGACTTCAACTTAATTAGTCTACTGCACATACTGCGATACTGCGCTAATAAGTAAATGCCAATAAGTAAATGCCACGTGCAGGCCGTTTTTTTTAATTTATAAGTACTGTTGGCAAATTATCCATTCTACATATAATGTTCTTAACCCAATTTGAAATCTTTACGTTAATCTGTGACAATCTCTGTTAGAAAGTTCTGTACTTTTCTAGAAACATTTCAGACTTGAATAATGCTTTTACTTTCTATTGTTTGTTCTCTGTCTCCAGGCCTGTCTTGGTGGTGAATAAATCTCTCCTGCTCAAAGTCATATATCTTTGTCTCAGGTCCAATCGGCTCTATAAGGCGGTCAGCAATTTTCCTCAACAACTACTGCTCTTAAAAATGTACAAATCTGCTTTTAGAAAAAACTGAACAACTAGAAATTGTATGGAACTTATGTTAGCTACTGGCCTTTTTATAGATGTATATTTTGAGACAAAAATGAGAAAACAAAGTGCAGGTAGGTAAGATGGAGAATAATAATGTTGGACAATAACAGAAGGTTTTTGAGATGACTAAGATTCCAAACAAAACCTATTTTTAAATATAACCATTTGCTTTCCTTATTAACTTTTGACAGAACATCGCAATAAAACTGAAACACTATCTGTAATAAAAATAAAAAAGTATTCCTGTGGGGAACTTTATTGTCAGCAGCTGCCACCAGGGGGCACCCAGCATGTTTTTGATGTTGATGGGGGAAACCGGAATACCCAGAGGAAACCCACCCAAGCACAGGGAAAACATTCAAACTCCACACAGAAAGCCCCCGGGAGTCGAACCATAGACCTTCTTGCTGTGAGGCGACTGTGTCAAGTACATAGCATTGTGTCTTTACAACAACCAATCAGGAAAACAACAGCGGTGACTTACAAAAGTCTATTAAAACCTTAGACATGCATGGACACTACAGTGCAATAAGAATCTGTTCTAAAATAAAAATAGTGTCATATTAATGTAAAAACCTAAATGCCTGACTTTGGCGTAAAAAACTCCCAATCGTCCAATCCAACCAACAAATTCATAAAACAAGAGATCAACTAGGAAGAAAATTGTGAGTTCATGTATTTTAAACGCTCAAATCCTTCTCCATTTTAAAGGGAGCAGTAATTACAATGAGATTAGAAGATATAGATCCAGCTTTATGACAGTCAGTCTTCTTGACACACAGAGCCATTACGACAGCAGTCAATGACTCCACGATTGGCCAAATTGATGACAGTAACGCAACTGGGTGGAAGCTACAATTGGAGCGTCTCAGTGAAACCCCGGGATAAATCCACAGTGCTTCAACCTCCGATCCCCGAGCCCCCTGTGATGTATGCCTGTCCTCTGCTCTCCTTGGCTGCACATGGGAGTTATTTGAGCCGTTCTGGGAGCAGCGGGAAGCAGTGCTGCCACACCGGCTCACTGTTGGATTACCCTCGTTGCGTGATGCTCTGGCCTCTTTCCTCTCGTGACGACACTGAGTTGAGTTCACAAGGGGCTGATTTAACTCATTCACCGCAGTCTACTGCCACTAGCCACATGCCTGCCAGCTCACGGATTCAAACGCTAAACTAAACGCTGCTAAAATGAGAGGACAAAATGCCGCTTTGACTCAATTCAGATACAGAGACTGATTTTTCTTAAATATAACCCAACCCAGTTAAACTTAAAGAACTGCAAGAAGTGCAGTGTGATTTTTTGGTCTGGGATTTAATCAGTTCTATATCTCTACTTGTGACTTGGAAAATATATTGAAGAATATCGTCATTGTGTTTACAAAGTAATCAACAGAGCATTTTAAAAGAATTGTCATCAACAGGAAGTGCCTTGAACTACTAAAGGTCTTCCCATCTGCCCTAAGTTTGTCTCTGTGTCTTAAGAGTCTATTATTCACCACATTTACTGACACAGCTTAGTCAAGCTACACTCATAGCTCAATTATGCCTCTTAACTGGACTTCTGTTCCAGTACACAAAGAAATTCTAAATAATGAGTCCAGTCCTGGCTCCAGAATAAAAGACAAAGCTTTTTCTCTTTGACATTTTTTAACTGAGATCTATAGTCTGGGTGCACACATGCTGCAGTAGCTCTATTAAGATTTAGATTACAGACAAGGATATGCATTTTAAAAGTCCGGTTTTGGTCAGACTAAGGCAGTAATTCAATATTTACTAATCCTGATACATTTTTCTATTCCATGCAAAGAATTAGTCTGGTTTCTGGCACCAGAACCATATGCACAATACACTGTCTCTGGAGCAACGCCATTTTAAAAACAGACATCCAATCAGAGAAAGGAAACACTATGATTGAAGGGGAAACTGTGCTAATGGAAACAAATATGAGACTCATCCTCAAACTTGGCAAAGTGGGATGTAGGGATGTAGGTACTCACCACACAGTGAACTGTAATTCAAAGTTCTGCAGCCTTTTGCATTGTCTTCACACAATACTGCCATCTAGTGTTGATAATGATCAAAACCTACAGTAATTATAAGAAACAACTGAATAGCATCTCTATTTTAAGATTAGTAAATGTTTGGTATTCATATGTGTAATGATCAATAAAGATAACACACATTGTTGCAGTGAGTTAGTTTCCCAAAGTGAGGGCAAATAAGTAGCAGCTACATTTTGTGCATATATTTAAAAACACCCCACACACAAACAATTAATACACCTCTTGTTGTTCATGCAATTACATACTATGGTTCTTACACCTTTCCATGCAGCTTCATTTACATTCAGTGTAGCTTTCTTGGACAAACTCTTCTACCTGTGTCTTGTCAGTAAGCTCCAGGGAGAAACAAAAGCCTATCCTGTCTTTTCCCAAGACACTTAACAATAACACACAAAGAAACTAGTGACCCTCGAAAGGCTTCTTTTTAGTCTGTGTGAGGATGTCTTGTTTTTATTGGCTGTGTCTTTTAGATGTTACCATTGCTGTAAGTAGTCTGTACTCCCACCCCACTCACTGATGCATCCCGTCAACTGAACAGAGGCATCCCACGGCCATCCCAAGGGATACAACTTGAGTAATGTTCTCACATTAACAGGGCAAACAAGGGATACTCTTTACATCACCACTATTAATTTAGTAACCATTGGCTACACATTATGATGGATGTGACCCAAAAGCAATTTTACTTAGTCAGTTTGAGGGTCACTTCATTTTTTGGTTAAATTAGCAAAACTACTTCTAAATGAGGTTACCATTCTCTTACATAAGCCATGCTTTTAAGTTTACTTGTATCTGTTAACACACCGGCTGCTCAGTGTTTGAGGCCGAGACAATCTGAACATTTCAAAAGGGTGTGAAAAAGTCTGCTGCCTGTGGCCAAAAGAATGTACTATGGCAGAGTGGAGACTGTGAATAGGCCTTTTACAGGTCACAGAGTCCATTCAGGCCTGTGACATTGTTATTATCTGGCCATCATAGATGGGCCTAATTAATATTCTAATCATAAGTCTTACAACATTGTAAGAAAAATCATCCACATTGCTGTTGGCTCATTGACTCTTTTAGTGAGAAACAACCGCTCTAATACAATTTCATTAGTATGCCACAATATAAAGAATTATTTCTTGATTATCACTTTTAAAAACACATATTAATGCAAAGAAATTACAAATAAAACTGTATTAGATCTTCATGAATATTGTCTATAATTGTCCATTGACACAACTTTAAAAAAGCTTATTCAAAACATATGACTTATATTTAACATAGTATATCATCATTATTTTTATGTGGATAAAAACAATTCATTGTCAAATAAAGCCTGTCTGCTTAGTGTTCACAGTATTTTATTTCTATTATGACCAATGGTGACAAGTTTATTTTAAAAGGCTCTATGAAGTACCTAATACAGCCAAGCAGCAAATCTTTCATTGTTTTCAGGCTGGAGATGCTCCTGTCTCTCTGTGGGGCGTTTAAGAGTTATTGAGTGTTGTAGCAACAGACCTGAATTTGACATCTTTTAGGGCACAGCCTCATGACGGAGCGGAGCTCCTTCAGATGGGAAAGTGAACAGACTGAAATGCTAATTTCCACACAATGATAAATCTGTGGTATGAAATTGTCGGTACAGAGCTCGTGCCCTCAGGCAGTGCATTATTGCTTTATTCTATTAGTCAGTTATTACCAGCAATCACAGTCAATCCTCACTGCCTCCCGCACACAGAGCCCCTTTTACATTACATTTATCAGACGTTGTACAAACGTTGAAAACATATGATGGCAGGCCTCAGAGCTGGGTTTCCTTTAGGCTGGGGCCCAATGCTGAGGGAGGGGACCACCAGCTGGCTCATAGTGCATCTGTTCACTGGGCTGTGTGGTAGTGACACCATGAGGGCCACTTCTCCATCAGCTTCTTATATATCCTCCTATAGTCTCCACTTTTTACCCCATGTTTATATACGTTTAAGGGGCTCTTGAACTGACAGTGTTTAAGGCTAAGAGTCAAGTGTTCACAGTGAAGTGTGAATGTTGCTGTCAAATATATGTTTGTGCTAATGCGTTGTAGCTAATCACCTGACTATACACTTCTAATTGTGCAAGCTCCTTGCCCAGATGTTCAGCCCTATGGCCTCACCCCACCTCCTCTTTTAGCGCCGCAGCCTGAGGCTATTTACATCACTATCTGTGGAGTAATTACCATAGTGTTTTATATAATGCCAAGGCAATCATAGGGTGATAACATGCAATTAAGCAGTGTTCTCTGATTTGTACGTAGGCAATCTTGCATCTCTTCAGCCCAGAAGATAAAGTGCCCATCTAAAATGTCAGATTCTAAAGGCTTAATCTGATTATTTTCAATTAATATGCATGTCGATCTATCATGGGATAGCTGCTCTTATTGACATTGATAAATTGAGCTCATTTCAATCCAAATTTGGACCAGAGACACTCCATTTGGTCAAATGTCACAGGAATACTTTTCCCCACTCACTTCTTATCTTATAATCCCTTTTTTCCTGCTATGAACGCTAAATCTATATTTGTTAAATCTAAAATGATGTTAGAATCAGCACAGGCTTGAGTCTTGAAAGGAGCATCATCATATGAGCAGTGCTTGGAAGAAAATAGTTTGTCATGTCACTACTCCACTTTGCAATTCCCTGTGAGTCCTGTTGGAAGGGAGCAGACAGCCATGGATGACAGGTGCCAGAGGGCTAGGTGTTTATAGTGTGGCCCAGGAGAATGATGTTGACCCAGGCCACAGGAGATGGTACAGTCTGCCGGTCTTACCCAGAGACCTCACTTTAGAGCCTTGCAGACACTCCACAGACAAGCCTGTGGATGTCCCCAAGACTTGAAAAAACAAACTGTCTATTAGATGAGTTTGGTTGATTATGCAGAGCAGTGCTGTGGTGGGCAGCCTGCTCTTACGGTAAGCAGCTCCGTCACATTTGAACAGACACTTCCATGTTGCCTGAGGGTGCTGACCGTTTGAAGATTAAAACATCCACTGTCATTTCCTGCTCCAGTGGTTGCTTTCCCGAGAAGGGTGCTGATATGAATTGTATTTTTCACCCCCTTCAGAGCTGATTATCAAGAGCCAACCTTTTAGTGGCCTCCACGTTTCATGGTGGTCCCAGGAACAAGTCACCAAAAAGGGCGGAATCTGAGGGGCGCGGATCAGCTGTGTGTTGTATTTGTGTAAGCCATTGTTCCTTCCCAATTCAAAAGGTAAAGCATGGCTAAATCCTTTCCTTCCTCTGTGAGTCTTCCCTAACATGTGTCTCTGTCTGTTTTATGTCTGTTGCTCTATTGGTGCATCTCTGAATGTGGTTGTTGGTGTGTTTAGACCCTCCATTTAGTCTTCCCCTTAGCCCATCAGTGCATTGTCAGCAGCAAGTCCAGTCCAGAGAAAGACGCAGGACAGGACTAGGTGCCGTGGTGGGGGGCTCTAATAGAGCCATCAGTCAAGTGCCTGTCCAGCCGACCATACCACAGGGCGTTAGCGTTAATGCTGAGGCACATGGCGTAAGCACTGAGGAGCAGGGCTGTTTGTCAAAGTGCATCCAGTGTGAAGGAAGTTGTTAGTTAAGTGTGTTTGCCCTGTCACACGGCTGCATGGCCGTCCCACTGGAACAAGTTCTTAGCCCGCTTTAGGCTTTTCAGCTTCCTTTTGATCATTTAATGTTGTAGGGAGTTGATTTAAATTTTAGATTGCGTTTATGGGTAAGAAATGACAATTACAAAAGCGGACACATTAATTAAAGTTAGTCACAGTTATACGTTGATTGAATATGAATAGTTCTTATTTAAAAGGTTAAGCCAAAGTGACAACTAGGCATTTATACTTTTCTTGATTTCATCTTTTGGCAAATGGAAAAACTATGTATCTCTTTTAATGTTTCATTCTGCACTTACTTTTACCAAACTGATGTTCCACCACTTTATATTATAAAGTGTATTTATGAAGTCTGTAATGTAGGACATTTCCATCTATATGCTCCCAAACTGTATGCTACACAGTGGACCCTATTTTTCATGAGAAGAGCTTCATCTTTTTTTAGCTTGTCCCATCTAGTACAATCTGACATGGGACGTGGCAAGGCAAAACATTTCTTTTTACATATTATACTACATTATTTACAAATTATATATTTAAATCCTTCACCAAGATGGACAGGGTTAAAAAGTCAAATGACATTTCCATGGGATTGCCTGACTTATTGCTGGGCAAACATAATTCTAACTCGGTGTTGATGGTGGTGTATACAATGTAAACAATACAATGGTTGTTTGTAGTAAAACTGTGGCAGAGTTGTTTAGTTTATCAGGGGTATGACTCGTAACATAAAACCTCGTGGCTATTTTGAGAGGCTGGCCACAGTGTGTGCTTGAGTGAGGTGAGCCACTTCCTGCGTGACCTTCTGGAGTGTGAGAGAAGCCACAGTGAGACACACACTGACTCTGCGTGAAACTACAGCCAACACAGGCCACTCTGCATCATCAGATCAGCATATCATCAGCATCATTCTGCTACAGCATCATTCACAAATCCAACCCTCACCACAGCTTTCCTGGTTTTGCAAGTTCTTTCAACCACAACTTTAATGTATTTACTTATTTATTTTTAGATAAATCTCAGAGTTAAGAGTGATTTTTGTTGCAGTACTAAGTGTCTACCAGTGACATGACAAAGAGGTCACACCACATCCAATTTTATAGCCTTATTTCTTGTATGGAAGGGAACGTGGCAGCACAGTATGGCTCAACAAAAGTTCTGTTTCCATGTGACATATAAACCGTATTAAAAACAGTCTTTCAAAAACTTGGATGCATTGCCAATAATTGATAAATCCAAGCTGTGTAGCAGCATGAGACACTTGTGGTAGAGCCATTAGACTATTTCAGGTTTATTGAAAGTTTTCTGAACATTAAATTTATACAGCATAGAGGCAATCTCCTACAATTAAGGGATATTATTTTCACATGTTCTGCTTGTGTTTAATGCAAGGTTAAAAACTCTGCTGAATCTTTTAACCGGAAACAATTAAGTGCTAGCTTTGTTTTGAAAATGACTTTAAAAACAAAAAATACTTTCACCATTTATGTTTTTTTATTTGTTTCTTGTGTTTTCTCGAGTAAAAATAATCTATTGAAAGTGGACACACACTTGGGCCCACTTTGGATCTTTGGCAAAACCGTCCACGTAGTACGGCATAGTACACTTTTTGAGAACAGTCTCAGCACTTAGTCCTTAGCACTTTCTGACCCGACCTGCACTGTCCTGCTCCTGTGAAAACAAAGCTTATGTGTGCTGCTGTAACCGTTTATCAATATGGTGATCAAAAATCATTTCAATTTCAAAATCATTTTGAAGTGCATTTGTATTTGTAATGAAATCAAAATCTTCAGTTATTAATATAAAAAACCTAGGGCAAAATAAAGTACATATTTATGCATGCATTTACCCCGAGAGACACCTTGGTTCACACTGTTAACAAAAGCATATAATTCTGTTTATACTTCAGCAGCTTGCTTCAAATATATTGCAAGGCAAGAACATACTGTAAAGTTCATTATCATAAAAATATGCTCATGTCATATTTGCACCTTGCAAATACATACTGAAAAGTCTTATGGCAAATGTTGTGCTCCTGACACTTCAATGAGCAGGAGGTTGCCTCAGGCTGAAACTGGAATGGTTCAGCTGTTTCCAATACTTTACTCTTTAGGAAAAACACAAGTTGAGATGTAAAGATAGCACATGTCAGCGTGTATAGATCTTACGCTCACATGGGACTCACTGCTTGTTTAGAGAATCTCTGATCAAAGCCGCCCCTCCTGAGAATGGCTTTATTAGATTTCACACCTTCCCCCTAGGAGCCGGGGAAAAACACAAAGCATATTTTTCGACATCAATAAATATTCATTCTCTCTCTCTCAGATCAGTCCTCTTTCAAGTTTGTCATTACATTGCAACACATTATAGTTTATAAGCTTATTGAATAGTTCTGGCACTATTCTCCAAGTTTACAAGTTTTTAAGCTTTGTCCCAAAAAGGCAGCCCCTACCTTTCTTCCTCCCTTTTGCCTTCTTTCCTTCCTTCCTTCCTTCCTTCCTTCCGTGTGATGAATTGCAAGCTCATCAGCATAACGACGAAGGAGGACAAGGAACGGCATCATTTAATTGGCTGGGATTAAGTTTGGATTGAGAAGACTTTTTGGTTGAATGAGATCTGGGCACGCTGCCAAATGAACAGAAAATGGTGTTCTCTTCCTCTCGACTGGCCATGGCACTCCCTCGTCATTAGAAGGCCTGCGAGCCATTTCACATTCATTTTGAATCAGGACAATGTCTTTGTTTCACTTGATAAGATTACAAAAATATACATTTGATTTTGTTGTCTGACAGAGTTCTTCATAAACACAGTCAAATAAGTCAAAACAGTATCATTTGGTATTTGTACATAATCTTTGACTCGTCCACAACGTCTCAGTTTCACCTTTTCAAGTGCTGCCATTGTCTGCGTGCAAACAAACAGGCCCGTTTCCTGCTCTCTCACCCAAATGTGGTGTCTGGCCTGGGAGCCGGCTGAAGCCAGAGGTTAGAGCTCCATTTTCCTCCCTCCTCGCCACATCACCATGACAACGGATATAGAAATCACACTGTCTCGCTGAAAAGAAAAGCCCGGGTGACACTACACAGTGGCACTTTTGTGATACACGCGGAGAAGCGGGTTCATTTGAGCTGAGGATGAGTACTCAGGTCTGAAGGAGATCAGGACGAGAAGGAGCGAGAAGTCTAAACGCACAGGCCGGTAAAAAGAGAAAGTTGACTGACCAGTTAATGCTAAAATAGCTTCTAGTTCTGTCCAGTGCTTTCAACACTCTCAAAATGCCCATGTTCTGTCTAAATGAAATCCACAGGTTTTAGTGTAGTAAAAATGTCTGTTTAGCTTTTAGCACGTGCCTTGTATAAGACTTGAGAGGCCTCTACTGGCTACCAAGGTCCTAACATCTGTCGCATTAGTGAGAAACAAACCACATTCGGCACATGAGCCTATGACATAAGAGGCATTTGGAGAAGGCAGCTACTGTAAAAAATCCCCCCAAAAAGTCTAGCCTGTGAAATCCAGCTCAGCCGAGGATAAAACGCTGTATAGACGGAAAGCTTATTAAAATTCAATGCACACATTGTTTGATGGATTAAATCTAAGAAGTGAAAAGTCTTCCTCTCTGTGTTTAAGAGCATGTGTCTAAATCCGTTCAATAAAACAGTCAAAGGCTTCACACTGTTCACTCAACAATAAAAATCGATACCATTAAACACATCTTTAAGTGTTTTCCCAGAGGCCTTGTCAGTTCCTATGCATCATATCTTTTTACACACTCATGTCAATAAAACATTTGGAGGATGTTAAATTCTTCATTACATCTCTGAGGCCGAGGTGTCCACATGTCTTTTTTTTTTTTATTCTCTTTTGAAGACTCAGGTACGTCATAGATCAATAGGGAATTTTCTTTTAAGGGGTGAGCGTAGCTTTCATGCAGCGCTAACTTGTTTCTTCCTGCCTCCCTGGCTGTCTGGGACGTCTGTCCAATCAGAAGGGTCCAGTTAGAAGCATCCTAAAGCACAAGTCTGATCATTTACTTCCTGAATGCATTCCAATTCCTTCACAGGCGTATAAGCAATTTTTACAGTAGTTAAGCAGAGGTGGAACTGTTTCACATAATCTCCCTTAGACCGTCTCCACTGTCGGCCTGGTGACAGATCATGTTAAATCCCGGGATGAGCTCAAGCACAAGGTGGAATAAGCTTTTTTTATGGCAATAAACATCCCCGAGCGGACGACGCAAACACACCAGCGATCAGTGTTATCCATCCGTTCTATACACGGAAACATTTTCTACCCACCAAGTCCCAGCTTGTGGTAGCTGACATCCTTTTTTCCTCGACTTATTGCACTCTTTTAAAAACTAGAGCATTTTTACTGTTTCAGTACAATATTAAATTCACATTCTGTTTGTTGAGCAATTAACAAATACCCAGTTTTCTCTTTCTCTAACCAGAAAACCTCAACACTAACTTGACTCAAGGGAGCAGCTTTAACTATTTAACCTTAACTTGGCCATGACAAAGAGGTCTATTTAAACTGGTCAACTACTGGTAACATATTTAACAACTGCTAAACATTTGATCACAAGAAGTGTGTTACAGAATTAAATAAATATAAGCTTTACATTTATATAAAAACACTTCAGATTTAGTCCAGCCCTGTGAAAGACAAAAATGGATGATTATTAAACAGGGAAAACATTGATTCAAAGATAAGCTGGTCAGAATAAATAAAAGGATGTGTGCTTCTCAATCAATATTATAATTATTATGGCTATTATTATGGCTTTTGTAGCTTTGTCTGATATTGTCTGTATTTTGGTGTTTAAAAACGTTTGAGTCACTGGAGCTGTATGACTGTTTGACACTTGCAGTTAATGGTTGCTGTTTGTAACTTGGGTGGTGTGCAGGAGTATTACTGTGACTGCTCACTTGTTTTTTTTACTACTAGACTGACTCTTGACTCTTCTCGGTTTTGGGGCCCTCTGAGGACCATGGTATGAATCCTACCCCCTGCCTAAGCACCGTCTCCCTACCCCTCCCCTCTGCCTTCACTCCATCCTGTTTGAGCTTCATCAAAGCAAAAGTAGCTCAAGGATTGCTAATGCTTCAGACGGTAGCACTAGTCCTAACAACCTAAAGGTTGAGGAATTTTTCACAACGGACGAAGGTCATTTTTTTCCCTCTCCCGCCTACCTTCCTCACTTTCTCTCTCCATCTAACCCCTCTCTCCCCCAAAATGCTTTTCTCTATTAATCAGAGCTCACAGCTCAAACTGGTCTTCAACTTCCTCCCCAATCCTCACTAAGCCTGTCATTTCTGGCTATTATTTACTTTAATGGGCTTTGGCTGATCCCTGGCGAAGCCTTGGATCTGAGAATAATGCGGCGGAGGGTAGTAGGCCCAGACGCAAGCGCGGGGCTGCCTGTAGATTAGCTATGGCAGATGGGCTTTACAGGGGCTTCCTGTGAGCAGGAGTGTTGATTGAGAGGGCATAATGAGAGGGGTGGTGTCCTCACAATGGACCCAGGCACCTCGCTGCACCTCTTGCGTCCAAACAACCCCCCATTCTCTGAGCCCCAGTGCACGCTGCCTCTGCCCCCTCCCTGTCGCGCTCCCTGTCCTCGTCAAAGAAGTCCAAGAGCAGAAACAAGCACAAAAGCAACTGTAAATAACCATGAATGTTAATCCAGCATTAATTGGTTCCCTCTTAAACTGGGTGTGCACTTTCACAGGCTGGGCATCACTGTGGGTCATTTCAGGCATACAGCCAGCTCAATCTTTACTTAACCAGCTTCCTCTACATGTAAAGTGACACACTGATAAAACTGACCAGTCTGACCAGTCTAGACTGCATCTAGATCACAAATTAAATCCAATGATTACCAGCAGGGGGAGTATACAGAATGCTGTGTACTGAAGCCTTCCAAAAGTATTAGAAGAAGAACAGTCCATCACTCAATCACAATATACGCTTTTTATTTCCATCAAATCTGTGTTATAGTCACTCAGGTTCATTCAGTGAAAGACACTGATTTCTCTTTTTCTCAACACACTATCACAGCAGCAGTGGGGGCTAATGGTTAGCCACAGTGTTAACAGCTGTGGAAATCCATCAAAATTCAGCAGCCATCTATGCACTTATAATAACTCAGTTTGTGTTTGTGGAGAAAGACTGCCACAGCACAAGCATACTTCGGCAGCTCACCACACCATCTAGTGGCACAACTGTAACAGGCTTTACAGACCAACAATTTTTACGTCTGTTGATGCCTCTGTAAAACAAATCTTATAATACATTTCTGGTGTTGGAATTGTCTAATCACATATTTTCTGGATATTTAGGATTTTTAAGGTACAACTACTCAACTGTTCTGATGCTGTAGTGATGCTACAGTGTAATGTTCTCTGCCACTACACTCAACAGTCGACACAAGACTACACTGGGCCAAACACTCTGCAAATGAAGTGTGGAAAACCCACAGTAGTCCAAACTCCCAAGGTCAAGTTTGTGTACAAGAGTTAAAATTTAGTTGCGTGCGACTCTCTGTGTACCCAGCTCGGGAAGTTTCCACACAAGGGCCACTACACAATCCACAGACTCCAATTATCCCCTTCCTCTGAGCGCCTTAAGCAACTTTTTCTAAACTCCTTTCACTTGGCTCTTGTCAAGCAATGAAAGAAAAACTAACCACCATGTCAAGAGAACTCAGCTGCCTAGCAACAGGGCCACAGTTTAATTCTGATTTGAGTAATGGGAATTGACAATGTTAAGCCAGTCACGAGCATTGTTTGTCACCTCTGAAACGCAAACAAAAATGCATTGTTTTTTAAAGTATTGAGCATGATTGATGTTTACAGACTTTTTGCCAGTATTGATGTCATATCTTTTCATAACAGGTTAGAAGTTTTAAAGGAGCATGAAAACGCACTGCTTTTCATGTGGCAGCGGTCGACAACGAGGTGCGTGCTCTCATATAACTGGTGAAGTTTAATGAATCTATTCAGCCAATGTTCATCTCACCCAGAAATAATTTAATAAGAAACTTTGCCCTTTAGAAGTCTCCTGTGTCCTGTCACAATAGTGGGAGGACAGACAAAAGGCAACCTGAATACAACAAAGACGGAGTGTGAATGGGAAAGTCTTTGATTCCCTCCGTTTACTTGTTCAGAAACTTTCTTTAGGATTCGATTCCCTGGACGGACTTTGATGCTTGACCATTTGGATTAACAGCTTAGTTATACTAGCAGTAAACATCATTTTCATATTTATATATTCAAGTCAAAAGTAGATTTGATTTTGAAATTTACAACAGAAATGAATCAGTTTTATTTCTTCCACAACAATTTAAGCAACAACTTTCATTTCAGCAGCTTTAAAGCACTCTCATTTCAAAAGCCAGTATCGTTCCTGGTCTAATTTCCACTGTTTTAGTCAATCACATGTGTCCTCCATACTGTGCTTGATTGTATGATTTGGAGCCTGGTAATTTCTTCTGCTCCAAGGAGCATTTTTCAAAGGCGCAAATGACACAATAAGAAAGCCATCCATCACAAAGGAAAATGAGTGTTGGAATAAATGGCTGCCTTTCTCTCCCTCTCTCTCTGCCTGTCCCATGTGAAGCGCCGATGAATATTGAGGCAGAAAGCGGAGAACAGTCAACAATAACCTCAGTGACATCAAAGGCCCAGACAGTGGGACGGGGGAAGCCCACCAAGGGCCGGAGACAAAACAAACAGTGGCTACACATTTCTCCACGTCGAGCCCTACCTGCTTCCATGCTGCTGAGTTTCTGCTGCCATCTGCACTGGATCCTCCTGCTTTATCTCTGCCGCAAATAATTTTCTCCCACCCAGGGCTAAGCTCACTGATAATACCATCTTATCCATGGCACACACAAGAGGCAGAAACCAAAGAGGTAATTTTTTTAATTGTGAAAAACCCCACTGTTCACTTTGCACCTCCCGCTTCTGTTGCTTTTCAAAGCACGTTTTAATAGATGAAAACTAATCTCGGGCAAGCGTTTAGCATCTTCTTTATATGCAGCTCAATTCCCGCTGTATGAAGTGACAATGTATGGAATCTCATAATGGCAGTCGTGCATACGCTGCATGTCATTTCTTCTACATTCATTCTGGTCTTATCACAAAACATGCTTCCATATTTACCCTGAGACAGGCTTTGACAAACATATATAATTTGGTAAAAAAAAAGTCTTAAAATGATGCATGATATCATCTTTACCACAGTATAAGCAACTGTGCTCGACAATCAAAGTCTGCCACTGCTTAAACAAAAAGAAAATGCATATGTCGACATAAGTAGGATGCATATCTATAAGTCTGGCTCATCTGCTTTTGGAAAGAGCCCATTTATAATCATCAACATGCCCAAATAATCAAGAACTACACCCCAACAACAAATACTGCTTGGTGTGAAAAACATATCTGATGTCTCTCAGGTTCTGACATTGTCTAAAATGTCTTCCTGCATCTATAACAAATGGCTTTTAGCACTCATGCCATCTGTCGTTAATGAGTCCATTTTCTCTCCCAGCCATTTCCATACTGTATTGTGCATTGCCTTACATGCATTTGCATAATTGTTCAAGATTTTGCGCCAAAATAGATATCCATGCTGGGAGTGAGGGTGAAAGGATGAAGTTAAAAAATAAAAGAAAGGCGCTGAAGATGTTTGTGAAATAATGTGCAGGGAAAATCCATTTTTCCTTCTAAGCCTCACAGTAACCTAATCAGAAGTAGCTTTATCTGCTAATCCACATTTAAACTTTAACCTGTAGGGGGGCTCTTTGTGTTAGTTAATGTAAGCATAAAAGCAGGGGCCGGCCTGAATGACTAATCAGATCCATCTTACATTGTAGCTCTAAATAGCTTTCCCAAAAGGAAATCAAAATTAGCGTGACTTCCATCTAAGGGTAAACTTAAAGCGAAACAATGAGCATATAACAAAATGGTGGAGTGGAATAAATTAGCGTTCAAAAGGCAACTTCTTAATCAGCTCAGCTCTCGCAGCCAGACACAAACAGGGATGTAGGGTCATTTGGTAAATGAAGGCATGAAGGGCCAAACCTCAAGACGCAGACAGGCAGCTGCTAATGGTGCCAAAGCTCGAATAAAACGGATGGACAGCCATATACACAGGAACAAATGCTGGCAATTTAATAAGAAGTAATTTGAAGGAAATCTATACAGGCCCACAGGACACGGCGCAGCTACGATGATAAATGACACTGGTGACAGATGACATATTAGGCTTTTAATATTTCAGTATATAAAGAGAATTAGAAGTTTGAGCTCAATGCAGGGTGTAAATGAGATCATCCAACAACAATGGTTAATTCATTGGAGTATTTCAAATACATCAGCTGCCTGTACTGATGTGACAGCTGACAGAACAAAAAGAATGGCTTTTTTTTGCTTTCAAATCCATATATATATATTTAAATATCTAACTGCCTCTGCTAAAACAAACTATAAATATCTCAAAGCAACTGTTTAATGTCTTGTGATGAACCTGACCCATAAATATTCATAATTGCGACTATCTGAAACGATGCATTTTTTTACAAGTCACAAGTCGTCCTCAACGGATTCCGAAGTCAATTACCTGTCACCGCTGCCATGCGCTAAATGGCGCAATTCACCTGAGAGATCAAGAGAAATGGTGATTTCTTTCGCAGCATTAAACATCTGTTGAGTTCACCTTGACTCCTATGGGACTAACATTTAAATTTGTTTTCCTTCGGTCCTAAATTACACTGTGTCAAGACACGAGGCCCTCATCTGTGGCACAACAGTGACATATGGAGCCCCAGACATAAGGTATGCAATTTCTTTCTTCTTTTTTTTTAAAAAAGAACTTAATCGCTCAGTTCAGTTTATTTTGAGCTGACACAGATAAACATTATCAAAAAGGATTAAGTTAATGTTTTTATTCTTTTTTTTTTAAGCTGCCCCATTACAATTACAGTGTATTCTTGGATTCAGTGCTAAAATTTGAAATATAATCACGTTCACACTTGTATATGTCATACTTTCTTTTATGTGATACTATTATTTATTTTAGAAAAGAACAATTTCTCTGCTTTGTCCGATGTCCATTCAACTCACTAAAGTGGATGTTTAATTAAAAAGCTAATTTCATAAGAACTTACAATTGTTGCAGTTTTGTTCCTACATTTAACTGTATAGATAACCAAACACTGGGTAATTAGCTCACGGTATGAGATGGCATGAAAGCTGGCAGAGGGTGATTATCATTTTTATTTTAATAAAGCGAGCTGCCCCATGGTCTGGATGTGTAGGCTATTTATGAACCCTACAGACTCCTTGGACACTGCGGTCTCCGTGCAGGGACTGATGCATTCTGTCTGCCCAAGGTCTACAGGCCCATGAAGGGGCTGCATGTCCTCTGCTTCACAGGCGCTCTGATATTGTCTTGTGTCTGCGGAGGTCCCAGAGCTCTTTTGTAGGATCTAACTCCATCTAGTGGTCCTGTGGGGTCTCATCAGTTAGAGTCCCTGCATTTTCAAGATCCTCAAAAACATCCCAAAGTATTTTGGTTGCCATCTATATACACAAACCTAAAATATTTGTCATAATTTTAATCATTTTATTTGGTTGATTTTTTACAGTGTTAGGGTTAGTAATGCCACAGTTGGCTCATGGCTGCAAGGGCCTGCGGGTAATCAAACAATTTTTAGGAGCCAACACTCGGAGGCTGGTAATAAAAAAGCCATCTCAAGGGACATGTAATCTTTGTACACCCTCTAAAGCTCATTATTACCATAATACCACGATAAAGTTGTCTCTGTCATATTAATGTTAGCCACTTTTTAGAATTTTAATGAAGTTGTCCGGCCCATTTTCATTTAGAAGATTACGATATGTAAAGAAACAAAAAGGGAGGCCGAGGCTTTGTGGCTGTAATCATGCAATTTACCAGCACTCTCAGGTCTTATATGACAGGCCAATTTCCACACTTATTAAGCCGCCGACACACTCAAAATAATCGTATTAGCATTTTTTGTGAAATTAGTCCAATTTCAGGGGCAAATTCTTAAAACCGATGCCTCTTATAACTAAGTTGTGATGTCTCTATTGCTGCTCAGCACTAGGCAGGGGGTAGAAAGGCCGCTGCTTAGTCAGAGCTCTCAGTCAACGCATGCTCTCCGCTCAGCCTGCTACTACATCTTCACTTCCTTTTTATATATATTTTTTCAAATCAAGAATATGTAGCTGAATGATCTCAAAAGATAGCGATAATTTTAAAAGTATGAACAATAGAAAAGGTGCAAAGCTAGCATGACCTACACCCACATAAAAAACGCCACTAAGTTTAACGCGGCTGACATTTTGCCTCAGTGCCATCAGTAAACATTGCTAAAGTAGCAGGACATCGAGTTGTGGTGTCATAATTCAGCACCACAAAATGAGGCCGCTCACTGGGAGCACTGGAAAGAAGAAACAAGAAGGCGCTCTGCTCATCGCCCCCCTCCAGTGAGGAATGCACACACCGCAAACCAGTTTCTTGTTGGGGTACACCACATCCTGGTACTTTTATCTTTAACCTTTGACCCCAGACACATCTGGAAATGTAGTTGTGAGTCAAACACGAGGAAGTTTTCTTTTCTCTTCGCTCAGAGCAGTTATGGAAGAGAAGCTTTAAAGTTTGTCCGTCAAAAGGGACGACATTGATTTCGGAGAGGAGGGATGGTTAATGGCTGCTCTAGCTATGAACTCTGGGATACTGACCAATTGAGAAGTGGAGCGGCTGTGCGTGGGACAATGGCGTAGTGAGAAAATACCATTGTTCCTCTTGGCTGGGCGGCTTCAGACTTGGAAGCACATACACGTCTCAGCTGGAGCTAGTCGACTTTGATGTTCAAGGATGATCTGAACACCGAGCCTGAGCCAATACAAACAAATCCAAGCCGGAGATTTTCAAGTTACACATAGAGAGACATTGATTTCTTTGAATCAACTGGTTCCAATGTTTTTTATTGGTTCTTTTATTACTGTTTTTGCAAAGTGCTAAGAGGTTAACATTTTGACCTTTCTTTGCAGGAGTTTGTTTGATTGTTTTTTATATAGACATACTTTGTTTCTACTTCCTTAGCTGAACTGATTGGGCATCATCTTGCCCAAGGGCTTAGGAAATGTCCCTTTCTCCTGCCAACCGTCTGTCAATAAAAACAGCAATCACAACAAATAGCATTAGTAAATGACCATGACTTTATGAGACAAGACCAGTTGTTCATGCCAGAAAAAGTATTCTTTGATGAGCCGATTAGAGACTGATAACTTTTTTGGGGTATTAGCTTGAGCAAGGGATGTGGTGTATGCTGTTTAGTGGCCCTGACAGTTATTCATTATTCAGGCTTTTTTTTTCTTTTCTTGAAGGTAATCTAGAGGTCACCAAAACTCCCAGATATGGACTGAAATTTGGTCAAATTTACTATTAATGTCTTCACAAATTGCCAAATAATACCTTATTATGTGTGATAAATGTAGACGAGAGGCAGGTTGAGGTGGTGGATGGGACGTAAAGCCTATGCCATTGAGTCCAACCACCAGAGTTATATTAGGGTTTTCAGACGTTATGAGAGTCTTACTTTCAGGAAA
The DNA here is from genome assembly GCA_024416835.2 of Perccottus glenii. Lineage (NCBI taxonomy): Eukaryota > Metazoa > Chordata > Actinopteri > Gobiiformes > Odontobutidae > Perccottus > Perccottus glenii. The sequence continues at coordinate 15,079,585 of CM044558.2, forward strand.
GGAATTAATTACAATTCTAAAAATTTGGACTAGATTTTTTTTGTATTGTTTTTCTTAATGTAATATTAAGGCCAGGTATGTCCTTGAGCATTATAGTGATTTCTGTTTTTTTATGTTGTCATTTCTATAAGGAGGGAGAGGTTAGTGCACTCTGCTTGGGTGCAGAAGAGTTGGGGGTTTGAATCCCCTGTGGAGCAACTCCAGCCACAGGGCTCTGTGCAGGTCCAGTAAGAGTATCCTGCATTAAAACATTGCCAAGCTACTCATGTGCATTATGCCACTGTGGCGACTCCCTAAGACGAACAAACAAAAAGCACTTACTGATTTTTATAGTAATAAAAGATTTTCAAAAGTTGCTGGTGGATATTTACAGTCTGTTTTCTTTTTTCCCACAGACTTGTCTTCCATAGCTTATTTTACTAAAAGGGAAATGTGACTGACTTAAAAGAAAAAAAAACTTTTCTTGTAAAATAAATACATTTATTTAATGAGATATGAAATGCTTATAAATGTCTTCTCACTCCACGGTTAATTGCAGCTTGTCAGCCTAAAGCATTCACTGATATATTTCACACAAAATATTTTTAAAGTGAGCTATAGCACATCCATGCTATGCACAGTTGTTTTCAGATGTATACACAATGTCACCATTGCCTGTTCTGTAACATAAATATCTACAATCATATTAATCATTGGGAGTTTAATAGCCTGCAAACATAATTTAACATGACAGACACCAAATCCTGCCCAGGGCTGGCTGTGGTTTTGCAGAAAATCAAAGTGATGTAAAAGTGAGCTGGTTCTAAGGATGGCAATCACTAGCATCATTTACATCAAAATTCACCAATAAAGTCAGTGTGCTATAAAAACAGGCCATATTTTTACATCTGGGGCCCTTGCTGCGCAAGGCTGTGTGGGGAAGACCATTTTACACATCTTACAACCCATGGGTCCTGGCTGCAGGATCTCGGGCCGCGTTCTCCACATTTTCCTGTAAGTTCTGGCTCGTTAAGCCATCCTCAGAGCTGATCGCATGAAAAGACATTTCATTCTCTTGGTCGTGATTGTTATCTGGCCAACTTTGTTTCTTCATTGTCTTTCAGCTTTCTAGCTGTGTAGGTGCAATGAATGGAATTTCTGAGACTGTAGAGCAGACATGGTTTCACAAGGGTCCTAATTAAAAAGGCCATTTCAGTCTTTTCAAATAAATAAAAATTTGTAATGAAAACTTTCACTATCTGACTATATTTTATCAGATATAACTTTTATCTTCATGTTAATTTTAACATGGCTTTCTATGGTAAAAAAGGGAGATACAGGCAGGGAGATATCTGTTTTTCCCTTTGTATAATAGGCCCTTGTATTTCTTGTATATACCATATTCCACTACTTGTTTCTATGATAGGCAGTGCACTGGTTCTGAAGACATTTAATTATTATTATTATTATTATTATTATTATTATTATTATTATTATTATTATTATTTAATTTCAAGAACAAAGATGTTGTATCTCAAATCTAATACAATTTCCACTAAAGAACTAAGCAGAAAAATAAGTGTCAGTTTAGCATTCAGTTGTGGAGTAGACCAGCATTCATCAGTGGCTGGTTCACCAGACAAGAAATTCTGCAAAGAGTGTGACAGGAGACAGATTAGACAAGGTCACATCCTGCTAATGAGTCACACTATCACATGATAGCCAAATAAAGTCTTGGCCATCTTATTTATGAGACAGTGTCCTGAATCAAAAGGTTAATTACATCTGAGACAGAGTCCTTCACTAGCAGTTGACCTTTACAATTTGTTGTTTTCTTGTCCTTTGCCTTCTTCTGTCCTCTGCCTTTTTTCTCTGCCTCAGCGTGCAGACACTAAAGACCATACATCCAGATGGAGTTGTGTGCATGTTTCTTGATAAGCTTCGGGCACAGACCTTTGCCTATTACTTTCTCTGTTTTCCCAGGAAGTGCCTGACTGCATAATTAGCAAACATCATCAGACAAGACTTGGTGCCACCAAGGACTTTATTTTTCCTGAAGTTTCTGCGCCCTGAAGCTTTCCCCCAGCCACCAAAGAATGTTTGTTCTTCTTGAAATTACATGGGTTTAATTGCTGTGGAACAACAGAAAACACCCACCCACCATCGACACACAAGTATCCAGGCTCATACATAAAGAGTCTGAGATCAGGCTGGCTAATTATGCTAATAGCCAATTGTTCAAGCATGGTGATATGTTTACTGAGGGAGTTGATGTGTTTCCTTTGCTTTGTCATAAGCGGGCTGCCTAGGGTCCTCAGTGAGATGGCTGCACCTGAAGGCAAGAGGACTGTGCCCTCATCCATCCTGCCTAACCCATTACCCTTGGACAGGGAAGAAGATAAATATTGTTGCAGATGCCTAACTCTCAGCAAATGAGATTTTTCAAGCCAGATTTATCAAGCCTTGGCGGGGTGTTTAAGGCTCCAAAACTTGGCCCTCGGCACGATAAAATGGCAGCACATGTTTCTGATACACCCACCACAGTGTTGTAGCCAAAGGGTTATGATGATATAGTCAACTGCTTTTTCCTGTTGTGCATCATAGCCTTTGAGCTTTTCCCAATCTATTTGTCTTGTACCATCATCTGCACCAGTTTGAAGTTATTTTTAATGTTTTTTTAAACCTCTAAGCAAGATTTTTCTGAAATGAGTTTGTTGTTTATTTTAATATGTATAAAATAATGTAATGGTTAAATTAAAACTAAATTCTATACTTTCAGAACATAGTAGCCACAATATTGTTTTATTAAGACCTAGAAGATCAGGAATGTATTTTCTTATGTTTCTGTAAATCACCTTTTTTTCAAGGCCTCCACTCACATCCAAACATACTGGAAAGGCACTGATGGGAAAAATTCTCAGGCCATACAGTAAAAGCATCCAAACCTGTTGCTACAGAGGCTCAGTCTTAACAGCCCTCTGTAGAGCATCCCACAGAGAAGTGCCATATTTATGTTGGCAATATATGCAAAAGAATTAGGATCATAAAACTATGGCCACACAAAGCCTTAAGGACCCGTGTTTTGTGAGGCCGACTTTATTTATGCAACTGCAGTTTGAAGGCTAGTTGTCCCCTTTACATGGACATTCAAAACAATTTTCCTTTCTTGCACAGCTTTGCAGCTTTAATGGTTGAATAAGATTTATGACTTCAAAATATTTCTTTAGTGTTGCTCACGTCACTGGGCAATGCTTATGTTTTGCTTAACCTACTTTTCCTATAGTATATTGCTTGTGTTTTGCACCATTGGTCGGCCTGGAGACACACTAGACATTTAATGTAAGTTACATGAAATGTCTCCTGACCCAAGCTGAAAAACACATCTTTTTTTTGTAAATTGGTATTATTTAGTTTTATGTTATACTTGTACACCAATCACAAAAGACATGAAAGGCTTTGTGCAACCTGAACCACTAATAACCTACGACATCTTAAGTTGAGGAGTGCTCCTAGTACTTGGTGTTGAAAATAAAGTTGACAACAAACTTCAGATTCAGTGTTTCTAGGGAAAGAAGTTCATTGTAAAGCATGCTTGACCTATGATATGTCTGTAACTGATCAGAAAAATGCAGCTGGAGTAATGTAATGTACGTCTTTTTTTTTTTTTTTCAAAAGAATTTTCCACAACATGTGACTTTGCAAAACATGAGTCCAACTGTGCTGGAGAGTTATTACAGCAGAAAAAGAAGACCCTAGTCCAAAATCTGAAACTGTAAACTGTAGGAACACTCGTGTCTGCCCCTCCCCACTTACCCCATCATTTCCACCTCCAGGAGGAGCCCTAATCTGCAGCAGCTACAGGGGGTACTCATAAAATAAACACAGAAACCGCCTGAAGACTTTACCTGACCTATGAGCCAGGAAACAGGAAGGCTGTGTTTTCTGTTTTTCCATCTTCATGCTGGTCAGAAGTCAGAACATAAATGAGATTACAAAATAATACTCCTAGAGATACTGAGGATGGACACTCAATTACTGATGGCGTAAAGGCTCTAACGGTCACCTTTGACCCTGCATCTCCTCTCCAAATCAACACTCTCCTCACACACTGGCTGGATCCAACAGGAAGCCTGGAGTTTCTGCAAATGAACGATCTGTCAGGAGGCTGTTTATATCCCTGTTCCCTCTCCTTTATTTAACACTCTCGCATTAAAAGGGAAGAGCTTTTTAATTAGCTATGGACTCTCCTATTTTAATCAACTCACAAGCGGAGTCCAGCTGTGACAGCCCTGACAGGCGAAGACTGGTGACGTTCCGACTGCTGACTTTCTTCCAAATGAGAAAAAAAGAGGTCTTGAATGTGTGGTCTCAAGCAGAAAACACAGTTTAGTAAGATAGATGGATTTTGAATGAGGGAGTAACAGATTGTTGCAGAAATACATTTTCATTTTCCATATTCAGTTCTTAAATACATATACAACCTGCCAACGTGTGCAGTCTGTCAAGGAGTACAGCGAGAGGATAGAAAAATCTACACAGAACATTTTTTAAACATAAAAGCTTTGAAAACTTACATATTAGACTTGGTGCCAAGATGTGCAAACTGTAGCCCTCTTAGTTCCTCAATCAGTTGTATTCATCAACCATGGCCACTGACACACACTGAATGCTCTTTTATCTCTGGAGTGGCTTTAAGCTCTTAAGCAAAACACAATGACAATGAAAGTTTAACAGAGATTCTCAGTTCAGCCATTTGATGTTGCTGCCAGGCAGTCAGTGGGACGCACCGAATTCAATTTCCTCTATTCATTTGCAGCTTTTATTTACATGACAAGACTGAACAGATTGCATTGGCCTTGGACAAACACAAATAGATATTTGCCAAACAATCCAATGCAATTAAAATGAAGAGAACTGCTTCATATGAGACGTTAGTCCACTGACTCTACCCATCAGTGACTTTTTGATCTTTATTATTCGTAGGAGAGTAGCCTACTGTTAGACTCTGATGTGCAATCTGCTCTGCTCTTATACTGTCAGCCAAATAGACTCGCTTTGGAGATGGGTCCCTCTTACAGTGCACTCAGTGGACAGCACTCATTAAACTAATTACACACTAAACCTAAACTGAGTGGATCATTATGAGCTTTGTGATATTGACAAGGAACCTGTGCCACTGGGCCTGTGCCAGGGATGCCACTACTCCACACATCTGAATAAAACCGCAACAACACTGTTCTCCAGTAGAAACACAGGATATTAAACTCCCAATGATTAATATAAATCGGACACTGCCTTAGACTCTATAACAGAGCATATTACACATTTACATGTCATGGTTAACGTGTACAATGCTTTTCTGTTATCCTTGTTGTAGGTTTGCAACAAAACAACCATTTTGATATAATGTACATCAGAAAGTCATCAACCATTTCTGTTTAGCTCAACAATGGTTGGAAGTATATAAGTATTCAAGCCTATAGTCAGGAGTGATGGTGCTTCTTATTCTGCTGCTTTTCACCAACACAAGTGTGCTCCTGATAACCCCTGTGCGACTCCTCGACAAAGACATCAGTCTTGTTCATACCATGGTAGATAGAGCTACCTCCTGCCCTCCAATTAGCTGGCAAAAACAGATACAAAGTGGGTGGCTGTTCCATTTGTGGTATACACCGATGCCAAAAGTTCAACTGCAGAAGAATGAGGTAACCCTTACATTAACTGCAAATGACTGATCTGTTTTTAAGCCAAGTGTCTGCAGAAAAGGACTTAGCTCATAAGGAATGAAGCTCCTCTAGCGTTTCACTTGTGTGCATGTGTGAGAGAAAGAACAGAAGAGAGAGGAGAGCAGTTAATTCTCTGAGCACTGCGTGTAACCATCTATGAAGCATGAGGAATTAATTCACTGCTCCTTTTACACATTACTAATAAATTTGCACGGCTATGTTTATTACACCTCACACTGAGGAAAGGGAATCACATTTCTTTGGGTGGGAGAACTATTTGTAACAATGTTTAATTTGACTACAAGCTTTGTAATTCCCCGGCTTTGCTTTCCAAGCCACTCTGCCCTTTGTCTCTCTTCACTACATTTATCCAGACTGGTTGTGTGATGGTGTGTGCTGGAAGTTTTCCATGCATCATAATTGTTTTGCTAATTTACTATGCTAATTGAGTAATTAATTCGGGAACAGGAGATTAGAAGGGGGCAAAAATACTGAAATAAATAAACAAGTAAAGCGTTGAGTGTAACCGCCGGGCTACCGTTTTGTTGTGACATTAGGGATGCAGACTGACTCAAATACGGCAGCATGTTTGCCTCTTTGCCCAAGGCTAGCTGGCTGATGTGTTAGGATCCCTAACTTCTCACCATAGGACCTGCAAACATTCAGCTTCTAAATGCATGCTACAACACATCCACTAAACTCCAGTGGTGTGGTCAAACTTAATAGTTATCACTGCGTATACGTTCAGTGATTATGGTGCTATTTTACGGGTAAACACCTAAACTGCACACTTAAAGCAAGCAGTCCTTTTTGTTTCAACACAATATCAAGTATAAAAGCTGCAGTGTTTCAAGAGGCAGAAATTGAAAAACAAAGTAAAACCTGCACACAGTTAAAAACAGAAATAACAAAGAGCAACAATATAATAGTTAAACAAATGTTACACTAAGTTTCTGCCACAAAGGGGCTTTATCTTTAATTAGTTGAATTGAGGAACCTTTTATTGAGTGTGCTATTATGTGTAATTAAGATTGGAGACCACAAGAGGGCACCCACCTAACTCATATTTGCAACTTATGAATGCCACTGTGGTTACTACAGATAACTGCACTAAATATAATTTACATAACTGTCATAACAAGGGTTAGATTGCTGTATTTGAGTGGGTAACCTTTTATAGCAAAAGTTATTTACTTGTATACATGGTCATAAAAATCTGTGTGATAGATATCAAAGACTTTAATTATAGTTTAGTTTAATGTTCCCCCCAATATTGATTTAAAAAATCTTTGAATGATTTTGACCTTTGACTTTACTCTTGAATGCACAGTTTGGGCTTATACGCTTTCATATGCCTTTTTTTTTTTTTAGGTTAGCTTGGTTACCTCCAAAAACATTTAAAACTAATATATTTCTTTATACAAGCCTGTATTAATAAAATCCTAAAATGTGGGCTAAAATGTGTTGCTTTGGTAATATGTAAGGTTTTCATTCATGACCACAATGGGGCAGAGTTGAGACATGGGGCTGCAGTCAGACCCCTGGCATGAGTAACATAAAGCTATTTCTGTCTAATTCTGGATATGTTGGCTTTACTTTAAAATTTGACTGTTTCAGTAGAAGAAGTCTTTCGCTTATACAGTGAGCATGGTTTCATTGTGAAACATTACTAATCTTCCAGGTGGAAATGACAACAAGAAACTGGCAGCTGTGACTCAGACACTACAGAGACTGCTGTTCCTGTGACAGTGAGCTGTCCTGTACGGAACACGGGGCTCTGTAGTGACATAAGGGCGGCCTGCTTACGCCTCCTGTGTGTCTGTGGGTCCAGATGAGCTGGCTAATGGATGTAAAGCTCCATAAAAAAACTGGAGTATATCTCTTTCATGTGCTGACTTTAAAGGCTTCCAGATGACGTCAACCCAGTCCTATTAGCTGTTGTGTGCACCAACAGAGCAGATCGTCTGGTGGCTGGTGCATAATGGTATATATCATGGTAAAAGAAAGGTGCCGCATTTGACCGCTTTTGACAGCTCCTTTCAAATATTTATATAAAGTAATCCTAAAAATATGCCACCTATAAAAGGCAAGCAGACTTTGGTCAAATATTGTCATTTGGAATATAACATGAAAGGCTGAAAGGAGAGTCATTCACTTTGTTCATGATCACTCTGTGTAAAAATGAATTTCGGTTACTAATCTGCTTAAGTTGTATACTTCCTTGTTTTGTCTTTGCTGTACATCTGACTCATTTCTAATGAACGCCTTGGATGCCAGTACCCAGCGTAATGGCTCTGTTGGTCATGCAACCTGTTAAGAATACACTTCCAACCTCCCTTGGATTTCCTTTTGTACAAATTGTATTGCACAACTTACATGGGAAAGAGTCATGGGAAAGTGCCTCCGTGAAATATGTTGCAAACCAAAGCACATGAATCGTAGTCTCGAAGGTTCCCCTGAATGCTTCACATATGCCGCTGTGAAAAAATAATAATGCATTGTTTGACAAGTATAGGAAACTGTCTCTCAAATGTTAGTGTTTGGGATTCCCTTGAGGGGTGTAAGTTAGAGTATTTATAATATGGAACATGTATGGTAAAGGAAATGACCTAAGAAAAGAAAAATAACATCTATTTTAGGTTCAACTGCCTTTTTGACTCTAAGTAAAGAGATCTCTTGTAAAACATGTCACTTAAAGTAACATATTATGATCTACATTCAATTCCTTGTAGCTCTCACTGCCTAACACCAAACTATTCAATTAGATGGGCTGTCATTTGGGATTAACATTAATCATGAATGCTTACATAGTACCAGATATTTGGATCTGTAATTATCTCGTTACAAAAGCATTCATTTGGGAGTTGAAAATAATACATGGAGTGATAAAACCTGCCAAAGAAAATAGTTGGCTATGTACCCGATGATAAAAGTATTGAACAAAAAAAAATAATGATGATGTGTGATGTGATGATGCTTGTAAATCAGTCCTGACACAAACACACTTAGTCTAATATTTGGTCTGTGTTTACTTTAGTCCAATCTGCAGTGAGAAAAAAAAGAGCATTACTTTGTCTGCCTTGTTAATGCTTTTAATGGAGATGCGTCATTCTAAAGCGGTCATTGTCCTTTATCCTGATGTGATTAGGCAAACCAAAAAGACACCCGGCTAATGAGCAGTCTCTGTTGTGAAGTGTTTAGAGAGAAGCCACTTGTGAGCCAAAAGCACAAGGAAGGTGTGCGGCCACCTGAACGGTAGAACAGATGCACTTGGGAATTGATACCACAGTGTCTCATGTCCAAATCTATGTGACCCTTTTAATCCAATAAAAAATGAGAAGTGTGGCGTAACTTTGTTAGAAGTGGGTAATGCAGCTGGGGGAAATGGAACAGGGGCCAGATTTGCAGGCCTCCTCCACATTCAGTGTAAGAGTTAACCTGATTTGCACTGCGCTGGTGCCGAGACCAATATCTGCCTGCAAAAGCCCATCAGGAGTGATTAAATAAACATGACGGACAGTTTTTTTTTAAAACATATTAACTGTGACATCTGCTTGACATGCGGTAATCAACATATTAGATTCAAATTTACAATTGCACTCAGCTACTTTGATGCTTCGGCCTATGAAATGTGACACAACTAGAATAGCCTAATGTCTAGTCATAACAGAGCAGTGGTTGTGTTGAAGCAGACTTGATTTTAAGGCTGCACTATAAAAATGTCCTTGTAATATCAACATATGCAATGTGTATCTGCTTACATACAGTCTACTCATGATTTTCAATAATATCACTATATCTGTCAATTCAATTGACGAGTGTCAAGTTCAAAGCAAAACAATATTAACAACACCATATTATATGTTTCAAATTCAGTTTTATATTGGTTTTGTTTTTATGAGAAAATTCAGTAATGAGCAAAAGATTGCATTTTCATATTTGTACAACTAGGCAGCTTTGCATGGCGTTAGCACAACTAAGATTGTGGAAAAAATTAGCAGTTTCTGTCCACAAGTTTTCCATCTGTGGTCAGACAGGAGACTTATAGAGACCCACCTTCTTCAATCGCTATTCACTTAAGTAATGTTTCATTGAATAAGAAAAACTTATACCCCCTTAAAGGACAGATTTGTTCGTTTCTGTGATGTGAAGGCTGCATCCCAACTGTCAACAAGGATTACATCCCAGAGACAGTATATTGATGCGGTGTGTGAAGACGAGTTCAAGCATATACCTATGTCGAAACTAGTATTTTACTTCACTTATGAGTGGAATGATTTGTGGTTTTGTGAGAACCTTCTGAGTCACTGTGTACTTTTGGTATAACACCCACATTCACAAAATAATCTTGATATATCATCATTTTATCTGTGAAAGTTCTCAGTCATCCAGAACATCTTGAAAAAAGGGTTAAGGTAAACGCATCTGGACCCAGTTTTAAAGGTGAAGACGTTTATCAAGTCTTTATCAAGTCTGAATAAAGTCACAAATTGATAAAGTCTCTTGGAATTAGAGATGAAACATATTCACCTTGAGTCCAGATGCTTTTACCTATTTTTCATATTAATCTTAATTAGTCTGTCCGGAGCCAGTTACAACCATCATTCTCTATTTTGCAGTGGTACTTTCTAAAATGTTAACATACATAAACTAATATTCACAAATACAAACAAAAATGCATGGATGGGGGAATTGGTGAATAGTACTATGGTGTTCATAGTAAATGAATGTGAGTGACAATTGTTGTCTGTCAGCATTTGTCTTTGTGTTATCTTTGCAATTAACTGGCAATTGTCCAGGATGTTACTCCCCACACACCCAGTGCTTTTGGATAAGCTCCCCATTAACCCCTGTAGAATAAGTGGTAGAGGATAAATGAGTGCAGTGTTAATTAACATATCTGTCATTTTAAACATGTCAAATATTTAAGTTCTTGATAAAAGTAAAAAAGTATCATTACATAAGACATAGTCTTGGCGGAAGAAAACAAAGACCTTTTTCACACAAGCCAAGGATAAGGTTGTATAGAGGGTGTTGATGTGGACACTTTCCAACAACAGCCATGTGTCCACTTATCCAATTCCTCCCATCTCGGCCTCTACATACTCCTTGTTGATTAATTAGGAAAGTGAGTGGAATTAGTCTATCAGCAGGCTCAGGGAGAGGATGAAAATATTTACAAAGCTCCCAGAAAGGGATTTCATTAGAAGTTCACTTGTGGCAAGTTGCCTCCTGTCTTCATGTCGACAGGGAGTAGCACTACTGTTCAGACTAAAGTCAAGACATACGCTAACCATATTTAGAACCACATACAGAAACAAAGTTGAAGCTATAAAATGCAAAAAACAGGTTGTCACAAAAAAGTTTGCAAACCATTTCCACAGCAAACAATGCAAAACCCCAGCCTGGTATACCAGTCCCACCAACTTTTTTCAGATGCAGAACATCTGGTCCCTTTTTCATAGCGAATCCCTTCCTTGGCAATTTGCGGCCGGACCAATCACAAGCCATTTCTCTGCAGCAGGCTCTGATTTGTTAACATTATGCCAGTAAACCCCGCCCTTGAAACTGAACGCAACAGGGTACCAGACTAACTTCTTTGTATAGAAGAGGAAAATAGTTAGTCGCTGCTGGCCAGGCTAGCAAAGCCCTGTTGAGACATTCAAACTATAGACATGAACCAGCTCTTTACTCTCAAGGGTAAAATCATTAACTCACACAATCTTGGGAAATAGTAAGCGTCAGTCTTTTGGCTAATGTTTCTCACTTTGCAGTACGTTGATTGGCATGAGATTCCCTGCTGCTGTGTTATTTCCTCCAGGCGGTGCTCCTCCTCCCATCCACTCCAGCTCTCCCAGCAGGAGTCAACTGACCCTCGAAACACACACAACGAGCACCCATGGGGCACCGAATGCCTCTGTGATTATCAGGGGAAAATAAGAAACAACAGGCAGCTCATAGCCAATTTAGAAGGCTCCGATCCATAATAATAATAACTCTATCAAAATGACGAAAGAATTCTTCTGCTAAAATGAACAAGTATGCAGCATTAGGGTTAGGAATTTAATCTTAAACTCTGCATTTGATTGAGATCACAACTGATTAAATGCCAACAAGACACATTACAAAATGGTATCTACTGTCATTGCATTAAATCTTACATACCCAGTAATTATTGTGCAAAATATTTTTGTCTGGTTTACTATCTCTGCATTGACTGCTCATGTATAAGAAAAGCAGGGTCAGTCAGTAGAACGGTCTCAGTAATTTTGGCCACAGTTTTGGGATTCCTTGGCCCAATTCCTGAAACTTTACCCACTTCAATCACTCAAAGTATGAGCTCCAATCCAGAGACTTTTTGGTCATTGCTAGACCTTGGTGCCATTACTATTTTGTAAGAGGGCCAAGACAAACTCCCTCAGCAAGGCCAAACCAACAAAGAATAATCGGAATGAGCAGCAGAGTTTCACAGAAGTAGGTTAGGAGAAAGTATAGACACACAAGGGAAATGGCTGAAAATGTCCATCAGAGAAACCTGGTGTAATCATGTAACATACACCAACATGAGTGTACACAGATGGACAGTTAGACTCACAATTCATTTTCTAACCTCCAGTTTCCAGGTGTGATGTCAAATGGAGCTTGAGATTCCAGAGTGAACCTGTGAAGATGTCACATGATGCTGTTTGCCAGTCACCTGATTAGTTTTTCTTTCCGGTTTGCACAAATCCAACCTGCAAAAACATACTATTTTACTATTTTGTATTCATGTGAAAAAAAAAAAAAGATTTCAAAAGGTTTTCATGTGTCAGTGAGAATATTATGTTGATTCTTAGAGAAAATACACCACCACACATTGATTAATATACAGTCAGGTCCATAAATATAGGGACATCGACACAATTCTAATCTTTTTGGCTCTATACACCACCACAATGGATTTGAAATGAAACGAACAAGATGGGATTTAACTGGGGTATTTAAATCCAAATCAGGTGTAGTTGTAGGAATTACAACAGTTTGTATATGTGCCTCCCAATTTTTAAGGGACCAAAAGTAATGGGGCAATTGGCTGCTCAGCTGTTCCACGACCAGGTGTGTGTTATTCCCTCATTATTCCATTTACAAGAAGCAGCTAAAAGGTTCAGAGTTCATTTCAAGTGTGCTATTTGCATTTGGAAACTGTTGGTGTCATCTCCCAATATGAGATCCAAAGAGCTGTCACTATCAGTGAAGCAAGCCGTCATTAGGCTGAAAACAAACACATTAGCGAGATAGCAAAAACTTTAGGTGTGGCCAAATCAACCGTTTGGAACATCCTTAAAAAGAAAGAACGCACAGTTGAGCTCAGCAACACCAAAAGACCCGGAAGACCACAGACAACAACTGTGGTGGATGACCGAAGAATTTTTTCCCTGGTGAAGAAAACACCCTTCACAACAGTTGGCCAGATCAAGAACACTCTTCAGGAGGTAGGCGTATGTGTGTCAAAGTCAACAATTAAGAGAAGACTTCACCAGAGTCAAGAGAGAGATACAGAGGGTTTACCACAAGATGTAAACCATTGGTGAGCCTCAAAAACACTAAATTTAATTTAGCAATTTAATATTACAGTTGGACTATTTACAGATGTTTTGGAACATTTGGAACAACAACTGGGAATTAGTTTCTAAAGGTTTTTAAAATGAATTTCCTCCACTTATAGCCATTGTGTTTATTGCTCTCAGAGGAGACATATTTGAGTGTGTACAAGCAGCGATCCCACAGACTAATCACTTGCATTTAGCATTGGTCTATAACAACACAATAATACATAAATATGTCCTTGTAAGACATAAACCAGTGGCCTCAGTTTTTATTCTTAAACATCTAACCTTTTATGGCAGGGGTCTACAACTATAAAATGCTCAAGGGCCAGCATTTTTCTTCTCGGGGCCGTACTTTCAAACTAAAATATATAAGTAAATACATACCTTTGTTTTGTTTTTGTTTTTTTGTTTTTGATTTTTTTTTTTTTTTTTGGGGGATTTCTTCACTGTTAAATATCTTTTTTTGTTTTTTATTTTTTGACTGAAAACTTAGATTTTTTTCCCCTCATGTTTTTGATTTTGATAATGCAGGTCTCTAGACTTATTTTTATCACTGTCACCAAAGCCAGTCCTGAAGTGAATGTCAACTGTCCCCATTTTTATTTGAAATACAGGCTAATGTTTGTCCATTTATACAAATAAACATAAATAAAATCCACTGATGAGGGGTTGCTGTCTCCGCCTCACAGTACTGAGATAGGGGGTGGAGTGCTGATATTGTGCACATCCTCCTGAACTGACTCTGTGACAGTGACAGGGGGAGGTGTGTATAACGGGGTGTGCCATCCCGTCTCCATTACGGCGTTAGTTTTGAGTCCTGACTGGGGGGCCTAATGGAAAGCTGTGGGGGTCCAGATGCAGATCCTAGGCCGCCAGTTGATGATTACTGTTTTATGGTTTGTAAAAGTTAACTTATACCTGATTAATAAAACTCCCTCAATCTGTACTAACCTGGCCAGCTTCAAATAACTATTTTCCTCTTCTATACTCTGGTACCCTGTTGCTTGCATTCAGTTTCAAGGGCGGTATTTGTTAACCAATCAAAGAAACGCCAAACGTGAAGCAAAAAGGGCAACACCACAAAGCCAGTTGTCAACAAGAAAGCCACGTTAGAGCTGCTAGTTAACATGGCCAGCAGTAAAGCGGACACCAGATCGGTTTCATTGTTTTTATACTTTGCGAGAGCAGAAATAAACGGCCCCTCAGTGGCAGCGTCCGCTGTGTTCAATGTTTTGGACTAGCCACGCAAGCCGAGTTACTTGTGTATGATGTAGCCAGCAAACCACACCCTGCTGCAGACAAACGGCTTGCGATTAATCAGTCCGCAAAATTGCCAAGAGAAGGGCTTTTGAAAAAAGTAGGCGGGACTGGGATACCAGACTAAATCTTTACTATTGAGATCAAATTCCTAAATTTGATCTAACTTAAACAAAAACTATTATAAATATATAATGTCATCAATGCTATAATCTGCTTTATAAAAAACAGCTCAAGAGAGACTTGAGTATGATTCGTTTTCTATATTATATATACTATATATACTACAAACATCTCCAAATGCAACCTTGATTATTTGTTATATGGCCGTTTCTGACTAAATAGTTTCCTCCTAATACATCTGTTAAAGACCAGATCTGTTTGTTACCACAGAGATGAGAACATGACAAAACATTGCCAGAATGCCGCGAGTCACCCTTTTCCCAGAGGACGAGTGTGTTTATAAGGTCTACAGCCCCAGGCCTATTGACTCAACTGAGTTCAAACTACCCAGCAGTCCCAGAAAGTACTGACTTTACCGAGAGGGTTAAAGAGAAGTGGATACAAACTGAGATACTGTGGATACCCTATAGAATCTCACACATTTTGTAAATAGTGATACTCTATTACACTTTGTTGAATACACTGCTATTGAATAGATGTGGTTGATTCTGTGATCATGTTTTCTAACAAGCTTGCAAGGTCAAGGGTGAGAAAGTAAACACAATGCCGTTCACATGCTGCCGTTTACTCAAGGAAAGCCTGGCTGGGGATAAGAAGAGGTTCCATACTGTTGTAGTTGGTGCACACACTCAATACACAAGTACTCCACATGAGACAATGAGAAGCACAATGTACTAAATAAATCTGTTCCACAATAGACAGATAGTCCAAGTACACACTTGAGGAAAAACTAGAAAGAACAATTGAATAATAAGATGCTCCTGTGACAAAACAACACAGGTCAGACATATTTATGTGTTTACCTTCTTGTAATGTGTGTCTGAGATATCTCAAATGACATAATAAATGTTTTTAATAAAGAAGCGTTATCCTTAAGAGCAACAGTCACTTCCTTGCCTGGAGGCAACATTACCTCCGCCTCCATTAGCTCATTTTAAAAGCTCCTTTGGCTGGAAAGATAGTACCTGAAGAAAGCTACAAACATATGTCTGCATGGCAGCTGAATGTATTGGACCAAACCTTGCAGGTTGGAGAGGAAGTTCCAGTCCTTTATCCCTAAGATCTAATAATGGACCTAAAATATTCACTGGAGAAGTTACACTAAAGCTGGACTTCCTCAGCACCCCATTTAGTATTTTCCCATCCCTCCCTGTTTCTAGATGTAAAAATTCAACCTTGGGGAGCCAGACCTAAACAATGTGTCTCTGAGAGGTCTATTTTGGCCCTTCCCACCACTTTCTCCAATCTCTGGTCTCACTTCCTGTTTGTCCACCAGACTTGTTTTCTTTGACATATCTGTACGTGGTTCCGATCAGGAGGAGTGTGCTATCCACATAATTTTACATCTTCGGAGTGAACCTCTAGGTCAGTAGTTTCCATGATGCTGAGAAAGATTTGAAACATTACGGGAAAGGTTGAACCAAAACTAGTATCCTACAGGTTATACACATATATACATATCTCTTGCTCTGTACAGTTGCAACTCTAACAACAAGACGGTTGTCCTACACTCTGTGTCCACTTCCCTTTCTCCCACACACACAAAAAACATTTTGACTCAGGCAACAACACTAACAAGGTCTATGCAGTGTAAAAGCAGTAAATATTTTCTGAGCCTTGACTGCACCAGAGGGTGCTTCATGAGTTGTCCTTGACACCTCCAAAGCACACAGAGAAGTCCCTTGTGGACCATCTGAGGGTGAACCCAACAATTTGTTACACTGGTTTTTATTTTGCCTTTAAAGAAAAGTGATGCCATGACATCATATTTGACAGCTATTTATTGAATAATGACAACTCTGAGCTTTATTTGCATTTCTTAACATTTCAGGCGCCACAGAAAAGGGAATATTATAATTAGTTATTACATACATTTTATATAGCGCTTTTCCAGGGACGCAAAGACGCTTTACATATCAATTATTTATTCACTCCACAGTCAAATACTGGTGGTGGTAAGCGTCATCTGTAGCCACAGCTGACCTGGGGCAGACTGACAGAGACGTGGCAGCCATTCCGCGCCTACAGATTCTCCGACCATCACCAAATATATTCAGTAAACATTCTTACACATTTATACACCAGAGCCACAGACACTGGAGGCTCTGAAAGGTGTCATCTCAAAAAAGGTGGGACAAGGCCACTGTGTGGGATCCCCTCTTCTTTTTATAACAGTCTGCAAATGTCTGGGACTGAGGAGACAAGTTGCTCAAGTTTAGGAATAGGAATGTTGTCTCATTCTTGTCTAATACAGGCTTCTAGTTGCTTAACTGTCTTAGGTCTTCTTTGTCGCATCTTCCTCTTTATGATGCGCCAGATGTTTTCTATGGGTGAAAGATTTCAGAACCGGATCCTTCTTCTACACAGTCATAATGTTGTAATTGATGCAGTATGTGGTCTGGCATTGTCATTTTGGAAAATGCAATGTCTTTCCTGAAAGAGACAACGTCTGGATGGGAGCATATGTTGTTCTAGAACTTGGATATACCTTTCAGCATTAATAGTGCCTTTCCAGATGTGTAAGCTGCCCATGCCACACGCACTCATGCAACCCCATACCATCAGATTCAAAGCGAGCAAACACGTCTGCCTCGGGGGGCGCCATGGAGTAGTGAATCTTGAATCTTGAATATTGAATCTTGAATCAGTTATGTTCAAGATTCAAGATTCAAGATTCTTGAATCTTGAATCTTGAACATAACTGTCATAACAAGGGTTAGATTGCTGTATTTGAGTGGGTAACCTTTTATAGCAAAAGTTGTTTACTTGTATACATGGTCATAAAAATCTGTGTGATAGTCATCAAAGACTTTAAGTATAGTTTATGTTTCCCCAATATTAATTATATCAGAGATTTGAGCTTCTGAACTGAGCGCTTATAAAAATGTGGTTTGTCCTTGCCCTTTTTAGTCCAGATGACATGGCGTCCCAGTCTTCCAAAAAGAACTTCCAATTTTGATTTGTCTAACCACAGAACAGTTTTCCACTTTGCCACAGTCCATTTTAAATAAGCCTTGGCTTTAGAGAAAACAACTTGTACAGTGTCCCAACTTTTTTGTAATCAGGTTTGTAATTTTTATTTAAATGTGCAGTATCTAGCCTATAATAAGTTATTGTGATTTGTCATCCATCCTTCTCTACATCAAAGTCACAGCAGGGAATGGCAAGCAATAATTTGCTTTTCAACAAACATTAGTTGTGCTTCAATTTAGGAGTAGGTTCATTAATTAGGAGTAGTAGTAGCCTACATTCTTACCTTGGTGAAGGGAATATGACATTTTATTGCTGTTCTTTTGCTGCAGACTTTTGTGAGGTCTCCAAGATCTAAAACACGACAACAGGTCAGGTGTCATCCATGGCTCTGGTGTCAGGTGAGCTGCGAACATGAACAGAATGTAACGCTAGTTAACAACTGTGGACAAAGCAGTTAGCATCATCCCTGATCTCAGAAATACCAGTTCAAATGTACAGTCTCTAAGCTAAACTAACTTAATTAGCTTCTACAGCACTAGCCTAGGCTACTAGCTAGCTACATCTGTCAGCTATCTTATTTTTCCTGCTTTCAAGTTTACATGTGTTACATGACTCTATGAAAACATATAGCTATTATTCAAAAGATAATACGCTATAACTGCGTCAAAAGATGCTATAAAAAGTCTGTCTGGGGCTGAAGTTTTAGCTACTTCCAACATGAGGCTCTTCTCAATTTATTTTTCAGTACTGAAGCCTATACATGTTACAGGCTGACAGACTATCCCCAGAGTCACATCACCAGATGGACCAAAATCCTTGGCAGTACCTTAAAAGGTAAAGTTACACAATGTCCTATCAAGGAATATGTTCTGTTCTGTCAAATACAGGTGTAACTTACACCATTGTTAATAACTGCATTTGGCCCAGTGGTTGCTGGGTCAGTGCCTTATTAGGTCCACCTGTGCTTTTGTTGTTAAAATATTCAGGGTCTATAAATGCATTTCATATGTGGGGAAACTATGCAGAAAATGAGAAAATATATAGCAGTTTCTGAGAAGGAGTATGGTACAAATATTGGGAACTATTCTTAACTACTATTAAATGATTCATATTATTGTGCAAAACTCAATAAAATAATAAATGTGTGAAAAAGTATGCTGGTTCTGTTCTTGGGATTTGTTTAATAAAATCCTGTGGAACAGTATCCACTTCATTCTTTTGAATTAGTGGTGGTGATGGTAGGGAAATGAAACCAAAAATCAGGTCAAATCAGGAATTGAAAATAATAATCATTACAAAAACAGTAATAGGATTATGTTTTATTAAATATTGTCAATGGGAAATGGCAAAGAATAAGGCTCTTTCCCCGGATAGTATAATGTTGTTACATAGGTTATAGGGTATTTTATCTAGCGCTGTAGATTAACCAGTCCTCTTCATGTCACTTAATGCTAGCCATAGTTTACGATAAGAGCTCATGGAGTATTGTCTTTCTGCCACAGGTAGGTTTTGGCATTTGACCTTCTGTGTTGTTGTGGTCCATTATTTCTGTCAGTGATCTGTGCTACCAGTAATTACCACCGTCATCAATTCATTCTAATACAGCTTAAGTGCTAACATAGCTAATCTTGTTAGCATGATTTGATTAGCAAGAACATTGCCCACTATCACACCTCCAGGGTATAAGCAATTAAGCTAAAGTTTTGTCCTCTTTCTGGCCTTAGCACCCCTCCACTCCAGTGATAGATTACAGCACAGATGATAAATTACCTTTTTGTCTTTCTTGGCTTTATATTTTGGTTACAACAGACTCGTAAATGTTGCACAATATGTTTTTTTGAAACAATCTAGAAGTTTTTATGCTGCAGAATGTAGTTCATTCCTTGGACATGAAGTTATACTTTGGCAACAAGCCACATTAGACGAACAGCACCAATCTGTGCTGAAAAAGGTGTAGTCCCAAAGAAGATGAAATTTTCCATTGTTGCTACGTATTTAAATCAACATCTGTTTTTGATTATATGTGACTGGTGTAAATCAGTGTTGTAGTGTATGGTGCTGCAACAACATCCTGTCCCCGCAAAGAATTATTTGTTATGTGGAAAATACTGTAGCAGAGATGCAGACCATAATAGATAACTCTCTCTTGACTTCCTGGCGGGTCTCTCGGGTCAGATATAGATTGTTTTAAATCTCGTGGCAGCAAGAATGAGATGGTGCAGACGATTATACGGTATGGGTGCTCGTGCTGTGACAGGATAGACGATAATACCTAATGGATGATTCTTATCATTTAGAGTAATTTAAGATATCATAGAGCCTGATCATAAGCCCTGGAGGTGTAAATGGCTCTGTTGCTGTGTATTAAATGTAACGTAAAATAGTTTTCTCTACTTTAAAGCCAGCCCTTCTTATAAAAATGACAGGTATTAAGAGTGATGAGACCTTACTGTATGCCTTGTATTTTTTAATTACAAATAAGGTTTGTGTACTTGTTGACCCAATGTGACTTTCAAGAGGCTGTCATCTATTCAAAGCTTGGTGAATGTGGTAACTTTTCAATGGCGAGGTTACACCTGAGTGAGTTAAAGACGCCAAATCGGACACCCACCATGCCTAAAGTGTTTGTTTTTCCTTTCTTTTTCTGTTTGTCTTTTACCCAGGGGATAGCTTTCAGACTACTGACAATAGAATTGGAAAGATGACAGTCGGACCACATCATTCGTCACTATCCATCTCCGTGACAGTTCCAATTGCGACCCTCAACTGCAGTGCAGGGGTGAGGCAAGCCAATTCTCAACACCTGTCAAGACCTGGAGAACATAAAAATAGTGAAAGATAAATATCTTTAGCACGTAGCTATTCCTGATGTATGTTTGAAACTTCTAAAAATAGAAATTATTTTAAAAATATATATAATTATTACACAATCTCAAAATGAGCAATTTAAACTTTTCTCTTTTTTTTCTGTTAATATAACAAAACTTAGTTTTAAAACACACTTTTTACTACGCCATTCAATTATTCTACAACCATGTATTCAGACAGCTGAATCAAACTAAAAAATCTGCTTAATAAGACTAAAATGTACCAAAAGAAAGGCTAAGCAGAGTGCCCTTGCTCCCTGGGCCCTTGATACAACCCAATACAACTCAAGGGTGAGTTAGCAGCTGCTATTAATAAAGTGTTGACATGTCCAGTCACAATCAGAGACTGGCAATTCCTTTTATGCTGGGACAAGGGACAGTCACTGATGAAGGATGAGACATGACCATAGTAAAGAAGAAATGTACATGTCATAAAAGTAACTTTATACAAACCTCCGTAAGTCATAACACATGTGTGGTGGTTATTATGAAACAGAGTATGGGCCTCACAGCAGCTCTGTTTGTGATTAGGACAAAAAAAGATTTTTCACTAAGACAAATAATCTTATAAAACACAATGTTTCCTAGAGAGTTGTGAAAGAAGACATCGGAAGAAGACAAAGGAGACAAAGAATCAGAGTTGTTATTGTGTAACGTTGTCTTTATGTTTGTGTGCCCTGTAGAGGCTGTTGGGTTTGTGCCAGAGAGAAATGGACTAGGACAATGCGTGGTTGACGTCTGTGATGTAGCATTCATTGTGTGTGTGTGTGTGTGTGTGTGTGTGTGTGTGGGGAGAGTTACAGGAGGGGGGGCTGAGAGGCAGTGTGTTTGTGTGTCAGACGGTATTCCTGCTCGTCTCACTCCACCACTTAAGTTGGATTCAAAGCGGTCAGTGGCACACTGTGGTGGTCGATGTAACTCTGTGTCTACGCAGCTCTGAAAGCATCAACAGCCTTCTGCTCTAGCAACGCAGGTAAGGGATACCTTTTTGTTGTATGTGCTTAATACATTTTGATTTTCCAAGGCTAACCCAAAAGCTTCTAATGTATGTAAATGTATGTTTACCTCCATTTGTTTAAACTTGCACATTTAAGAAATCACAGAACAGTACTTTCGGACAGATGCTACCTGTTGCTTCTGTTTGTTTTAATTGTTCAAAAAAGTTCCTACAGTAGCTTACTGGGTGAAGAAGATGCAAATATAGTGTAGCCTATTTAAACTACAACGATAGAAAGACTAAAGCAAGGGAATGTTTTAGAGAACTGAATCCATCTCTCAATAAACATTAGCCCCAAAATGAGAAATCTAAACCCCTTCACAAACAGGAAAATTGATTTTGGGGGGAATCAGAGTGGCTTTGGAGTGCAGGGCACATGGAAGTAAAGAGAATGAAAAGGTTTAGGACATAGAATTTAAGAAACAACAGTATGTTATATTTACAATGTTTAATACAGAAATGGCAAAAGCTTTCACAAACAGCGTTATGTGAGGTCACAGATGTACAAAAGACAGTATTATTCACTGTATTCCTAGTTTCTGCTGCCAAATAATCTTTAAATCATGCTGCTGACCCTTTGATTGAACCTAAGTAAATTTAATATCTGTTTTGTTATTTTAGGAAAATACAGCCCAAAATGAATTACAGGAAATAACGGGTGCATTCAGTAGCAGAAGCTGGTTCTGTTTAATTTTCAAGTGACATATAATAAACAATTTATAAACAAAAACATGCAGGCATGCTTTCTGTGGCCAATATTTCCATTAGTTGCAACTAGAAGTCAAGTCCCCAAGGCGTTTAGTTAATGATACTGTCATATACCCATACATTTTGGACACATGCTTGTGTGATCCTCCACCCTGTGAAATATATGTTTTTTTTTATCTGAAGGGAATTGCATTCTCTCAAAGTTAACAACATTTATAAGTTTGTTTAAAACACTCACAGCTGCAGTAGTAACATTGGGAGGAAGTAAGCTGTAAGTGAAAGAGGACAGACATATATTGACATCCAAGTAGTGCTGAATACACCTGCGCTTTAACAGTGGCACGTGTTGGAAATGGATTACATTGTGTTCTGACACAGGAAAAAAAACACAGGAAAAGTGTGACTTTACAGCAACAGAAGTAGTTGTTGATCTAAGAGATCTGAAAGGAGGCTTAAAGCTGAAGGTCCTCATGCAGTGGGAGGCTTAGGCTCTGTGTGTCTGGCATGTAAAGATGAATCCTCACTTCATAATGGTCACACATAAATCATTAACCCCATCAAGCAGAGATTCAGTGGCTCTCTCTAAGGGCAGCCAGATGGTGGTGCTCATGTCAGTACAGCCGGCCACTCACATTGAGGGCTGCCTCAGATTGTTCTGTTGATAGGAATCAACAGAACAATCTGCCCTCCCCCAATCCGCCCTTCCTAACCCAGGCTGTGATTTTAACTTTTCCTTTAGCTTTTCGTAAGAAATTCCCATGATCCCTAGGAAGAGAGTGCATTCAGAAACACTGAAATAGGATTGAAATGGAACTTTTTGGTGTCAATTAGGAGTCAGTGGCCAATGCATTGTGGAGCAAAAATGTCCCCATACTTCCTTTTTACTTATTTTTATTGTTCTGTGTAAGAATTATGAGGATTGTTTGCAAATAGTGCAAAAACCCAGAGTGCATTGTCCAAGAGGATGCAGCTTGCTCGTGGAGCTTCTGAAATAAGTGTTTACCTTCCTGTCAGTGGTCACCCAGGGTTTATGGCTGTCATTCAGTTATGCGCCGTATCACACTTACTGGTCATCGTAAGTAATAGACCTACTTCCGAGTCACCTTCTGTCTGTGCCACCTAACTTTTATTATGGAGCTTCTTGCATCTATAGGGAGCAATAACTCTGTATTTTTTTTTTTTTTCATCCACTTACATCTCTTTGCCTTGAGAATCTTCCTCATGGAAAAACACTGCAGCTTTAAATGTCAACCTTCCCAATAATAGTATAAAACCAAGCCGTGTAAATTTTGTCTCATGCTTTTGTCAGTCATCACCCATGACAACAGTTACCTTACTTTACATTACAACTTTAAATCCGTAAAATTGGAAAATTAAATGTCTTGTCTCAGCGTAGATCAAATTTATAGCCAAATACTGTTAAAGTCATTAAAATTAGAAAACACTTCCCAGCAATGACGTCTGTGTTGGCGCTTCACTGTACTTACTATACCAGAGCTGCACAACATAGATATTTCATTATTCTGTTGCCCTTGGCAGACACACATCTTCCACACTCACCAATTTCCACATCTGCAACCGATACGCTTGTTGCTTTAGTGCTCAGAGGTTGTTTTGTTTTTTTCAAAGAAGTCATACAGAAACCTGGTGGAAAATAAGCTAATCTTTCACTTAGAGATATAATAGTTCCAGTGGTGTGGCCCAGACAGTCTAATGCCCACCAGAGCCCAGTAGGAATGTGTCAAATTAACAGTTATTTCTATAAGTCCTCTGTAGTTCCTATAAAATGAACAGTGGTTTGGTTTTTGCAAAAAAAGCTATTTTAGATATATTATTTTAGCATGTGCCATAACTACAGGGATTGCATAAAAGCTATCAGCAAGTTTTCTATATGATATCTGGTATGTGTTCTGTGGCATCTCTACATTTAAAATGTTGAAGAAATAATGCCATCTTGTGGCAAGTCACTAAGAGATGCCACGCCAGAGTTGAATACTGGATTTCTTTGTTTTCTACTCGTGTTGTATACCTCAGATTAATAACTATATTGTCAATATAATGATCAAAGTGCTATTCATACTGTATTTAAAAAAGCTATTATCTTGTTATTTTTATTAGGTCTTTTTCTAAAATATTAGACTAATTATTTTGCCTTTCATCCCATTTATTGTTTTCTCTTAATGTTACCTTGTATCATGTAACTGATTACAGAACCATATTTTCAAGCAAATATTTAGGTGAACCCTAATAATGATGTTTCTTTTAGACTCTCAAAAAGAGGTAGAATTTGTTTTTATCCCTCTCCACATTCGTCTGGTACAAATGAAGCAAAAAGTAGCCCGGGGCATATTTTCTGCAGCACGCAGGTTTGATTTTCTCACAGAGCAAAGTTTCCATGGAGCAGAATCCCTGCTGTCCTGTTTGTTTAGGTGTGTGCTGATTAGAAGTTCTCATGCTGGGTACAATGTATCTCTGCTCACCGAGGGTTTGAAACGTGACATGTCTTTTACAGTGACTGGAGCCTAAACCCTTTCTCTCCGGTACCTCTGTGTTTAATGGTGTTGTTATCCAAGCTTGCACTTTGCCATATAGTCTTCATTAACACAGGTCATAACACAAGACATAAATGTTCTCCTTCCGGGTGCTGACAGTCCACCCAGATGGACGGGCCATTTGACAAGAACACTGTTTTACTGTTGCCATTCATTAGCAGAGAGACGATTTAAAGAGAACACAGAATGCAGACTCTTAGAATAATGTTTCACGGGGCATTTTTGGAATATTGAATGACATACAACATCTGTTTTTAATGAGTTTCTATTTTACAGAAATAACATAAAGCGTCCGGATGGCTTTAATGTTCGGGCCCTAATGAGTTAGTGTAGGGTGTGCACTTTCATTGGTGCTCGTGTTGATTAGCGTTTATGGACCATGCCAGTGGTAATGAAGGTTCTTCCCTAAAATTGCCTGTGACATTTTTGTTCTATTTCTTTTATAGGACTCAGTGAGGCCCTCGCCCAAGGCCTTTATCAGTCAGCACAGACGCACCCTGCCGGCAGGGCCTCCAACTTAATAGTTCTAGGATCTGGCACTAAAACCAAAATGGAGAATGGAACAGAAGGGATAAATCTGACATGCGGCCTGTCTGGAAATCATGGGTTCATCTTCACCATGGTACCAATCGTCTATGGCTGCAACTTTGTCATTGGCATTGTGGGAAACAGCATGGTAGTGGCTATCATCTACTGTTACATGAAACTCAAGACAGTTGCAAACATTTTTGTGCTCAATCTTGCCATTTCTGACCTTACCTTCCTCATTACTCTACCCATGTGGGCCACTGTCACCGCTACAGGATACGACTGGCCCTTTGGAGGATTTCTGTGCAAAGCCACCGGAGCACTGGCCATCTTTAATCTCTATACCAGCATCTTCTTTCTCACAGCTCTAAGCATTGACCGTTATCTGGCCATTGTTCACCCAGTGAGATCACGCAGGTTGCGCACTGTGCTGTATGCACGCATCACTTGTGTGCTAATTTGGCTGTTTGCTTTACTGCTCAGTGTGCCTACAGCACTCACCAGAGATCTCCACAACATCACCAAGTTAGACATTACAGTGTGTGGCACCGTGCACCCCGAGAGTGACAATGATGAGAGTCTGAAACAGGTTCTGTTGGCTATTGGCCTGTTGAAAAGCCTTTTAGGATTCCTGGTGCCCTTCATCATCATCATCACATGTTACTGCCTTATTGGCAGGGCTCTGCTTGGAGCAAGACACATTCAGAAAAGTTCCCACTCCCGGGATGATGAGGTACTGCGCATGCTCGCTGCAGCTGTCCTGGCCTTCTTTGTTTGCTGGGTGCCCCATCAGATTTTTCATTTCATGCAGCTACTGACCCAGCTAAAACTGCTTGAGAAATGTTCCATTATGGAAATCATTGATACAGCCATGCCCTTCACCATCTGCATCGCCTACTTCAATAGCTGTGTTAACCCTCTTGTGTACGGATTTGTGGGGCGCAACTTCCGCAAAAACCTAGTGCGCTTGCTGCGTTGTGCACCAACAAATACTCGTGGAACTCACCCCAGCATTACCTCGAAGATGAGTGCTCTCTCCTTCCGTGCCTCTGAAGCACTGAGCCTGACAGTTAAAAATACGTCTTCCTCTGACATCAAGTGAAAAGGGGAGTATATTTCAACACTCCTCTCTCTTGGTGTCTCTGGTAAAGAGGTGGGAAAGAAGATGTTGTCTGCTTTTAATGCCCCAACTGTTATTACAAAACACTGAACCATGTTGAGTGTCTGTTATGTGGTTCTTGTTCCGTAGACATTCACTACAATGTACTATGCTATTCTTTAGCGTTTGTCTGCAATCAGATGTTTCCCCTTAGTGATGTCAAAATAAATGTTTGTGTCCCTTAACTACATACAATCACATAAAGGCAGCGCTATATATGAAAGAAACTGATAAAGCCTTCAAAGTCACAATAAGCATGTGCAGTATTATTTTGTGCCTGTTATATTGTAGTCCAGTGGTAATGCTTCATCAATGTTGAAGTGTGTGACAATAAACATGACATGTAATATTATATCGTCATAAACAATATTCACTCAGGCAGTTCCTGTATCCATGTGTAGCATTTGTGAAGTACATTGTTGAAAGTTGAAAACACAGTAACAAAAGAAGTGCCTTGTATGTTATTATTTTTTATTGTCAGATGATGTTGTCGTGGACTATTATGAAAAATGATAGTAAATGTTTGCGTAATACAAATTCAATGTTATGCCCAGGAGTAAAACATTGAATAGATACAATTAAAAGTGGATGGTTTTGTGCATATCACGTGGTGGTTCTATTTGTGCTATTTAAACATGTTGACAGATTTTATTTTCTACTTTTAAGTGTACATATTTCAGAGGTGTGACGTATCAATAAAATGTTGAAACCAACCAACTCAGAGGTGTTCCGTCTTTCTTGTGATGGGGAAAATTTCAAAACCTCTTTATTAATTATTAACTATGCATCATCTGGGGCCTTGCTTGACCATGTTGCTTCTAAAAATAACAGGTGCACACTGCGGTATCTTTTTGGGGAGGATGTTTGGCATGTTATGGCATAAGCCATGGGGATTGGTGGACGGGTGGTGGGTAGAGGGGTTATAAGTGGCATGCGAAGGTGAGACCAACCTTACTGCCAACATGAAGTTCCTTTTGCTATTTGGATTGGTGGCTGTTGCCCTGGCTGACAACACTCGCTTTGAGGGGTAAGGCGTAGACTCTGTAGACTGTATTGAGCCACAGGGGAAATTACCATATCTGATTACGGTCGAAAAAATAAATACAATGCAATAATTTTTTATCAAAAATATATAGACTAAATACGTTGGGAAAATTTCATATTAAAGGTATGGGTATGGCATTATCTGTTGCATAAAGGTGCGTTATTGTAGAGGGTAATCGGGAACAGTAAAAAATGCTGTCACACTGTTCACAGTTTTGTAATTTGGCTTGACAAATTTGTAAAAAGGGAAAAAAAGAAGTCCAATCATGATTGTGTGATTAGCATCAATCCCATAGTGAGAAAGACGACTTGCTGTGTGTCAAATTATCACAAAATTTAATGTAAGGGGTTTGGGTATAGGTCACCATTTTCATTTAGCCTCATAATAGTTTTAATTCACATGGCCTTAAAACTTTTAATGAAAATCAAGCTTTGCTATTACCATTTGTTTTTTTTAACCAAATAATTATGGGTTTGATAAGTTTTCCAACAGTGTGTGTCAAATATCTGTCAAAAATTCATTTGTTTTGTATTTGTGGATGGAATAAAACCATTTTTTTTTATCAGGGAAAAAGTCTTCCGTCTGAAGCCTGTGCTTGATGAGCATGTGACCTTCATTAAAGAGCTGGCTGACAGCATAGAGGTACCTATCTGCTTTCACACACACCCCCACCTCATAGTGCTGTTATCGCTCCCTACAGGGGTTTAACTGGCCTGCTAATGGTGGAACACGTTAAATTGGACTTTCTGGTCATCTCGATAATACATTCAGTGCTCGTTCACATGTGTAAACCACATCTAGCTTTTCTGTTGCTTATACCCAGTTCCGTCTATGTCACATTGCACAAATTATCTTTTGATTTTCTTATTAGTTTGTCAGAACTACCGGTATCTGGTCTCTTTCTCATGAAGTGTTTGTGTTTGGCGCCATCTGCAGGTGGACTTCTGGAGGCCCGAGAGTGCCGAGCTGGTGACTATTGACATTGATGTGGACATCCGTGTGCCTGCTGTCTATCTGGACATGATCCACACCAAGCTGCAGCAGAGCGACATGGAGCACGAGTAGGTCACTTAAAAGACATAAGCATACATCTTTAAAATATTGTTTTCTCCTATGTATAGTTTATCCCATACACACTGTTGTTGATCAAACTCATTAATACTTGTCAGGGTGCTCATTGATGATCTGCAGGAAGCTGTTGAACGCCAGTATGACAGTGGACCTAGTCCCAGAGCCCATAGCTACACCAAATACAACAACTTGGACACGGTAAGCAAACAGCTGAGAAATATAGTATTTCCTTGTAGTTCTCTTGCTTGCTCTAATAACTTGTATTCCCGCTTTGATTTCAGATCCAGTCCTGGATTGCTTCCTTGGCTTCCTCCAACCCCAATCTCATTAGCAAGCAGGTCATTGGAAACACCTACGAGGGACGCCCTATGAATGTCCTCAAGGTATGACAATAAATAAATATACTAAAATCCATCATTATATAAGTTTGTCATTGCTTTTTCTAAATTAAAGATATATTCATGCTTATATTTTTTACAACCACAGCTCGGTAAGAAGTCAAGCTCCACCAAGCCTGCCATCTTCATGGACTGTGGTATTCATGCCAGAGAATGGATTTCTACCGCTTTCTGCCAGTGGTTTGTCAAGGAGGTATAAAATTGCAAACAGATATTTTAAATGTACAAAAAGGCAGAACTATTATAGTGTTGCTGTTGCCCTTAGGCTCTGTCCACTTATGGCAGTGATGCTCAGATGACCAGCCTGCTCGACCAGATGGATGTCTATGTCCTGCCCGTGTTTAACATTGATGGCTATGACTTCACACATAAGAGTGTATGTTTTCCGTCTATTTTATGCTTAAAATAGTATTCTGTTTGTTATTTATTTTTTATTTATTTATTTGACAATGCAGTCAAACATAGTTCCAATACAAAGCCTGCAACCAATGTGCTGCATATAGAGTTTGTAGCTAATGCTAATTTCCTATTCTTAATAAATACCATAGTACACTATTAAAGTATAAACATTCTCTCAATGATCACTCACTCACCTACACAGAATAATCACAATATTGTCAGAAACCATGTGTTGTCTTGGCTAGGTCACTCCTGGAAAAGAGATTTTTAATCACCTGGTTAAATAAAGGATATAATAATAAATGTATTTTAAAAAAATAGTACATTTTTGGTTTGTCTTTAGCCAAAACTTAAGCTTGGAAGTAAACGTTTAGAAATCAGATGTGATCTTAATTTGTTGATGTTTATCTTGTGTTCATTTAATTTAATTTTGTCAACTTGGTATCTTTAGAACAGGATGTGGAGGAAGACTCGCTCCAGGAAATCTGGATCCAGCTGCATTGGAGCTGATCCCAACAGAAACTGGAATGCTGGCTGGTGCAGTAAGTGTGACTGCTGGACTTGATTAAACAATACATTGAAATGTGCCTTATCACAGAGCTACATCTATGTGTATACTAGCTATTGGAGCCTCTAGCAACCCCTGCAGTGACACTTTCTGTGGATACACTCCTGAGTCTGAGATCGAGGTCAAGAACGTTGCCGACTTCATCCGCAGGAACAAGTCCGTCATAAAGGCCTACATTACCATCCACTCGTACTCCCAGCTGCTGCTCTTCCCCTACTCCTACACCTATGAGCTGGCTGCACACCACAGTGAGCTGGTCAGTCAATTTCACCTACAAACAAAATCCAGGGTTAAAGGGATTATAATGAAGCACCTGCATTACAGTTCACTGTCCTCAAGCAATATGTCACACCAAGTACATTCACTTATAACCAAGTATGGTGACAAAGAAAAGTCATTTTTTTCTTAGTAAAAACCGACACCATGACTAAATATGTTGGAATAGTATGTAAAAAGAAAAAAAAGACAAATCTATCAATTAGAAATACAGAGCATGAAAGATTCTAAATGTAATCAGCTAGATTAAGCATTTATTAGATAGACCTGTAAGCAAGTCTGAAGTAAGCGAGTAACATCTTTCCCATAATGTATTTCTGAGCACATAAAAACAGATTATAAAGTGGTTTCCAAAAGCTTAAGCATGAACTCAGCCTATTCCCATTAAGACTGTTATCTAAAAGCCACACTTAGTTGCTGCAAATCATTTACTCCCTGCTCATGTGCCTCATTCTCATGAGTCTTTTAGCTCTCACTGGGGTGTCCAAGGGCTGTGCAGTTAACACTCACACCCCAGCACCAGCTCTCACACTAACAGAGGCACATCACACAGCCCATCCTCTACTCACTTGTAATTTGAGCTCCGACTGACACTTCACAGAACAAAGGAACTCTAAAGAATCTCTGATAACTCATGTCTCTATACAAAAATGTTATTTCCTGCATGAGCATTTCACCAAAGGTTTTAATTTCCTGTGCGAGTGTTCTGAAACATTTCGCTATTTCCTTCAACATCAATGACATTTTTTGTGTTAGACTGTGAAGGGTATTTTTGCTCAATGAATTTTCTCTTTACCACTTTCTGTTTTACAGTGGACAATATATTAAACTAGACATTCAAAAGTGAGACTAAATTGACATTTTAATCTTGAAATCCTTTTTATTATCACTGTAAATCAACTTTATTATTTACTACATTGATGGATAGTCTATTCTCTTAACACGTTTTTTTCTCTGTCCTGAAGCTGAAGGTGGCTGAGGGGGCCTCTGCTGCTTTGCAAAGCCTGTATGGGACCCGCTACACCAGTGGTCCTGGCGCAGCAACTATCTGTAAGTACACTACATTACAGCTGCATTCCTTCTCTGTGGGGGAGTCATTTTGATAGAAGGGGCTTGATAGTCTATTTTCTGCTTAATATTATGCATTATGATGTGCTCACGATGCAGCAAGAAATGTATATACAAACAAATTTGGCCTCCAGAAAGCGAGAGACAAGGCATATGAAGAGTTGCATCTTTTCTAAAACAAAAGGCTTTTGTTGCCAAACTGGTATTTGGCTCATAATTCATTCAAGCTGTCACAGGTCATCAGCATGCCCTCATCTCTCCCTCTGCCCTTAGACCCTGCTGCCGGTGGCTCTGACGACTGGGCCTACGATCTGGGAGTGAAGTACTCGTACACCTTCGAGTTGCGTGACACTGGTCGTTATGGCTTCTTGCTGCCCGAGTCTCAGATCAAGCCCACATGCGAGGAGACCATGCTGGCCGTCAAGTACATCGCCGCCTACGTGCAGAAGAACCTCTACTAAAGAGACGAACTGCCAGGACCCCTGCCAACTATGTTCCTCTGTACCAGCCCCCAGCCCTTCCAACTCCAGCCTGTTTCCATGGATACAGGCACCACCCGCCATGTTTCCTCGCTGTGCTTGACAGAATGTCAAGATGAGTGCAAACAATAAAATCAATGATCCATCTCCACATGCTGAATCAAATGTTTATGTGTATATGATAATATAGTGTAGGATGGACTCTCTTGCTGTTGGGTGTAAATAATATACGCTAAGAATGGCACTCCAATAGACCACCAATAATTTGAGGTTATTAATTTGCTCTATTTAACCATTTTACATTTATAAAATCAGTGACCCTTTGTTTCAGGTTTCTTAAATTAGGAAAAGTAGCTTTTGTAAATAATTAAATGTTATTCTTATTCTTATTACAACAGGGAAACATCCAATTACATCAAGACAACATATGTGCATTTTCATAAGATTTGATTTAATTAAATTGGAAGAAACAAAAAGATGCACTAAATGATTTTATCAGCCTTTTTGAAGGTGGTGATCCCTCTTGTGGTGGGGGTTGTGTGGGTGGGGTCCGACTCTTTTTTGGTGTCTTGGTGCCATAGCACAGTACGTGACAACCACAGAGTAGTCCTTGGCAATGTGTCTGCTCTGCCAAGCATCTGTGTAAGTAGAGAAAATAAAGAAGCCAAAGAGTGGCTGGGAACAGCCAATGTTGGGCTTTCTTTATTTTTGGCTGTGCTATTTGTACTTAATGTTACACTTAAATTATTCATTATTTTTTCAGTCAATGTTCTGTTGTGTATTTTCATACAACTCTTTTATTATGAACAAAAAAGTACAGCTAATTCCTTTTCACTAAGCAGTAGGCTACATTAGTCCCAAAAAGAGTACCACTACTTGACTTGATCTGTGAATAAACTATAGAGCACAACTGTACGGTAGGATCACAAGGAACCTTCAAGAACGTTTCTTTTTTTATTTTATTTATTTATTTTTTTGTCATTTGTCTTGCTATGTGTTCTTTTGACCAACAGATGGCATCATCACATCACAACAATAATAGTAGTTTAGTAGAACATACCGTTCCTAATCTCACAGTCACATCATCATCACCCTCATCTCTACATTGTCATCAGTTAAAATAACACCAACCAGGGGAGCTGCACAGCAGTTGGTCTAAAGGTCAAGACTGAAGGAGTCACACAATGTCATATTATGTTAACTTAGGCATAAACTAAAGCTCTCTTTATTTTTCAATCAAAACATCGAAATGTTGTTTGGTGAGAATAATACAGCAGGTAGAGTGATGTATACAGCAGACTAATTGTGTAAAAGTCTCAACAGTTGAACTCCCTGAACTGGGGCTGTGGTAGCTCATAGTTAAAGCAGGTGGGTGTGAGGGGCAGAGTCACGTGACGCAGCGCCTGGCTACTGTCATATGCTATAAATCCACTTCTGTAAATGTAGACAGTCCTTTTCTCCAAGCCGCCGTGTCCTCAAGTCCAAGCTACAAAGCTTTGGCTTCTTCAGTCATGGATGGTATGTGACTTTTAAACTTCTTAATCCTCCCCCGCTGATTAGTCTTCCTAAAGATAGCTATATTTGCCAGATAGCAGCGCTTTTTAAAGTATGGAGCGCGTAACAAAACTTTGAGCCGCTTGTGCTAGCAACCTAACCTTGTGACTTGGCAAGTTATCTGTTTGTTTATTTAGTAAATTTTGTGTGTGTGTTTTGCCAATGTTGCGATACAGCAACAGACGTAAAAGTGGGGTTTTGCTATTTTACAACAAGAGGTAATATTGTTATTCAAGATTTAAATATTTGTTAAATTCAATACATTTGTCCTATTAACTTACTTCAAACAAAGACGCGATATTTACTAGAGACCCATGTCTTGTTAAGCAACCATTCATACAGCAGCATGGTTAAATTACTTCGTAGGGTTATATTGGGCGTCTCTTTGGGTTACGTAACACTTTGGACATAGTACTACTACTGTATCTATCACGAAACTTCATTACTATTTTAGCTTCATATTGCACATGTCCCCCAGACTCGAACCATTGTCGCTGCAAGACAAATTATAAAAGCCCATCTGTTCTATGTCAATCTCTGGTCACACTACATTCACAAACGCTATAGTGCTGCTTTTACCAATCGGAAAGGGGGCGGGAGAGAAAGGAGGCGTGGCTTTAAGTATGCATACAAGCCATGTGACTGGCCTTTCTGTCTTCTGGCTCTTTGAAAGGGGAACATGTGCACTAATAAACTAAAAGTGGAGAAAAGAACTCTCAGGATTCATGTTGACTCACACTTTGGACTCGCACAACACATCCAACTGCCAGGATAATTTCATCATCTAAATTTATACACTCTCACAGGCAAGTCATTGTTGAAACATGACATGACAAGTAGCAGACAGGTTTTTCTTTCCACTGTAGAGATGGTGCCATATGAAATATAAATGTCACAATAAAGTGATATTTAATCTAATGCTGCGTACTCTACTCATGTGTATTGTGTGAGACATTTTTACAATATAAACAGCAACCCACCATTACATCTGCAGAGCATTGCATGTTATATCGGTCTTCTATTTCAGTAGCACATTTAAGCATAAACTTGCCTAGTACTGTAGTTAAGTAATGTGTTGCTGAACTATCCATTTCCTTTACAGATCAGGCGTTTGTGACATTGGCTACCAATGACAGTTATGCCCGGGGAGCTATGGTTTTGGGCAAATCCCTACAAAACCACAACACTTCAAAGAAGCTGGTGGCCCTTATTGGCCCACACGTATCAGAGCCTTGCCAGTAAACAACCTCACCTCCAACATTACTGCAATGCTTAGGGTGGTGTGAAAAGTTTTGTTTTTCTGTGATAAAAATGTTGATCTTGACACTTTGTGCTATCTTTAGGGTTGTGCTGAAGAGGATCTTTGATGAGGTGAGAGTGGTGGATGTGATGGACAGTGGGGACACAGCACATTTGGCCATGATGAAAAGACCTGACCTGGGTGTAACTTTAACCAAACTCCATTGTTGGACACTCACACATTACTCAAAATGTGTTTTTATGGATGCAGACACACTGGTGATGGAATACATTTCAATTAAAAAGAATGAAGATTGCTTATCCTTAATTTTGACTGCAGCCCTTTTATTTTATTTTTATTTTTTTAAGTACAGGTGCTCTCAAACATAGACGAGTTGTTTGACAGAAAGGAATTATCGGCTGCTCCCGACCCTGGCTGGCCTGACTGCTTCAACTCTGGTGTGTTTGTTTTTTGTCCTTCAATGGAGACCTTTGGCAAACTGCTACAGTATTGCAACGAACATGGCAGCTTTGATGGTAAGTCAAATGGGACATTACCTTTTTAACAGTGGACATGTTTAGGTGGCACAAACTATAAAGGCTTTAACATCTGTGGTTAGCAAAGTAAGCTGTGTCTCAACAGCAGGGCACTACACTCGTCTGCAACTCAACCATCTTATCTAGAAAGAGGTCTCATATTTCTGTAATGTATGTAAAAATTGGAAGTTGGTTTTATTTTACAATACACAATACTGTAACTTTAGCATACAATGTAAATATTCATATGGGCAGTCTGTGTTTAGTCCCAAATGTTTAAACATATAGCTTCAGCTGGCAGCTGAGTTTGTGCAACATATTATTTTATTTATAACTGCAAAAAGACTAGATCGTGCATGTTTATTTTTGTTTTGTTTTGTTTTGTTTTTTTTACAGCAAGTGCAGCCGTTACTAAGCCGGTTGCCCAGACATAAGGCCTTCCAGTCACATGCCTGTCTCGCTCTGCTGAGTTATTCTTGGGGGCTTGTTGGGTGGGGTGTAGGATAAATTTGAGGCCCTGTTTTCACAGAGCACTGGTTGACATTCCACCACTCTTTTCCCTGTGGTGCAATGTAACTAAATTATGTACATAACTTTGGCTCATATTAGTTTGTTAAACATTTTGTATTGGATCAGCTTCTGAAAGGCCTGATGACTATATATGTAGTCTTTAAGTGTTTGTTGGCAAAAATTACTGCAGGTTAGTATCTAGTGATGAACGTCAGCTTTCAGCAAATGGAAAAACTAAACTTGCACTGTTAATATGTGGCTGACATAACATATTTTAATAGCGTGATTCAAGTCCACTTAAATTATGTGGCAAGCTGTTGCAGCCTAATATTGAGAAAGAGTTAAGTGGTCATCAAGTTTGCGCATGTTAGTTGGCAAGCATTATGTTCGCAACCAATGACAAACAAGGTATTGTCTACTTTTCAGAGGCTGAGAAAAATCTCCCATATTTAAGTAAATGGAAATTTAAGTAATTGTCCCTTTTTAAAAGCGATGTCTTGGTCTACATGCCTACTGGCATTTTAATCGGTAAAATGGTCTTATTTATAGCCATATCTTTTCTTGTGCACTGGAGCGTGAGGTCACTTTGACCTTTAGCATTTCATTTTGCCATGATGAATACTTGATGTACACATGCACTGCTCTGCCTTTCGGTAGATAGTGGACAGTATATGAATACATTTATAAAGAAATTTGAGGAAAGGCAGAAAAACACTGATTATGAATTCAGAAGCTCTGTTTTAGTGGTCCACTGCCAAGTCCAACTGGCAGAGTTGCACGCACATTCTTGCTGCTCATCCCTTCAAAATGAAGACACTAAGTACATATGAAAGTTTGGGAAATTGTGGGTTTGAACAAACTGCAGACACGATATGTTCTATTAAACTGGAGTGTGCATGTGGACACACAAACAGTCATTTGTGTTATATACTTTGTAGATTGGGCAAAAATTTGAATGACTAGTCAATGTGCTTTCATTGTGTTTAGATGTAGTGCTTTGTAGATGGTTGTGGGCCAAATGTGAGATGTCATTAAAATCATAGCTTTATTAAATATCTGTGGAGGTTCTCAGTCACCCAGGTCATATTGAAGAAAAAGGTTAAAACATAGGCATCTGGATGCAGGTTTTAAAGTGAAGATGTTTCAGTCTTCATCCAAGGAACATTTTCAGTTCTGAGTTCACTGGTACGTGTGCTGCACGCATATCTCTGAGGGAGTGGTTAACCTTGAAACTAACTCATTAAAAGTTTTGTGAAATGGCAAAATTATCCCTCAATCTTATTCTGTTCAAATAAAGGGGACACTCTTGAATAGGAGATGTCCTCCAGGGCTTCCCTTGAATTGGTATTGGCGCTCAACACTTGCCATACTTGTCTTGTTGAATTATTTGAAGTTGAGTAGTTATGAATAATGGTGGTATCTTTTGAGTTTGTCCCTGTGTTTCCACACCAATAAAGATTTGTGAACACAAATTAGAACAACAATTAGTCTGTTTTAAATAACCAGCTGCTTTATGAAAGGCAGGAATGTGACGCTCAGTAAGTACCCCACCAAATACTTTTAACAGTCAAAAATAAACATTGCAACAGAGGGTGAACTTGCTGTCATTACATCTATTATTTGCTCTGTTCACGTCACTTTCCCTATGTGTTGGATTGATCACATTGATATGACATGTAACTTATAGAACGTGCATAAGCATTTAAATAAACCTTTTAGTCTAACCGTTTTAATACATTTTGCTAACTTTTCACAGTGGTGGTGAATAATTCCCTGTCTGTTGGATTAGATAAAAACCCTTCTTTAAATATTGTTCAGACTTGCTACATGCTGAACTGTTGATGCAATCTAGGATTCTAGGTCATTGAATGTCAACAGAAATGTACTGTTTGTATGTAATGTGATAGATGAGTACATTGTGTCACCATAACCTTTCATGTAGTTCAATGCTCAGTGCACTGTGCTTACACAAAATTGTCATGTGGTGGATGGGTGAGAAAGTAGGCCTGCAGACTGATGAATGCAGTAAGTGGGAACTTGACTCCTCCAGCTGGTGCAGGTGTCCAGACCATTTGACTGCACCTATGCATTTGTTCTTGCTTAAATATTTGACATGTTATATCCAGGCAACATAACTGCATTTTAACACTAATGGTATCAGTAAAGAACAAGGCTGTAGGTCTATTTCGGTAGGATGACATAATAAATCATTCCTGGTTCTTAATGTACTTGGTAATTACTGAATGAAATGAATACCCCATCTGTATAAATGGGTACATGGTAATGATAGTGTGTAGTGTCAACTTTGTTTTGGAAGAGCTTTAAACCCAACACACTATCACTGTAGTGACGTATTTAACACAAAAATAGACTTGAAGCCTAACTCGCCATGAAGCCATGACGCAAAATACTTTCCACATCATGTGCACATGTTTTTCTTCATTTTCAGGAGGGGACCAAGGAGTGCTTAATGGTTTCTTTAGTGACTGGGCAACCGCTGACATCTCAAAGCACCTTCCCTTCATCTATAACCTCAGCAGCATAGCCATCTACTCTTACCTTCCAGCATTTAAACAGTAAGTTCTAAGAACTAGAAACCTTTGTTTTTTCTGTTTGGTATTCACTCAGTGTGACTGAATTCTAGCTTGTAGGGAATGCAAGAACAAGATGTAACCAAATCCACAATCGCATGAGCATGTAGTTAGACAGTAAAGTTACATCAGGTTACTACTGAAAGGAGCAGTTGGATTCCAACAAGCCCTCCAGTAGGTCTCAGCGCTGCACTGGAAATCCACCCTTAAAGCTTCAAACAGCTTTCCAGTCCAAAAATAGATTATTTATTTAAAGTTTGTTTATGTTTGTCTGTGGGTTGCCCATTGTGTTCCAGGCCACCCCTTTCAACTGTGTCATTTCCTGGTAGCCTAACAACTTGTTTGTAGTCAGTGTGTTGGGAGGTTTGGCACAAACAAATGTCACAGGGCTAGATAAAGGTTTATTTGTTTAAAGATGGACTTTCTCTAAATGTGTATCTCTAGGGCTTTGAATTGTTTTGAAAACTTGTCCATGACTATATTGTCTTGTTTCAGGTATGGTGGCAATGCCAAGGTTGTCCATTTCCTTGGTAAGACAAAGCCATGGAATTACACCTTTGATCCCAAAGCCAAGCAGATTTCAGGTAGTGTTGATGAGGCCACATCACACCCTACCTTCTTGTTGGACTGGTGGATGCTGTATTCCAGTGCTGTAGTACCAATGATGTATGAGCAATATGGAGAAACGCCTTTCCACTCTGGATGTGTGGAGGTAAATCATATTCAGACTTTTCCTGGCTGTTGGTTGCAGTAGTGACCAACCAAGTTACTAACTGGTCATTTAACCCACGGCAGTAATGGATGTAACCTCTATGGTGATTTCTCATAGAACAATGTTTTGACTAATCAGTAATTTGACTTAATTATTGTAGCAATTAATAACTGCATGTTGGCTACCCAGATGTTAAACTAGTAAAACATTTTAAGTAGCTATAGTAGAAAATTTTCCTCATCATTGTAAATATTATATTAACCACTTTTTAAATTATTCATTCAGGGTGAGGGCCTGACCTCACAAGCACAGGTTCTTGAACCAATTGTGTCCTCAGAAGAACGAAAGGAGAAATGGGAGCAAGGTCAGGCAGACTACCTGGGAATGGACTCGTTTGACAATATCCAGCAAAAGCTTGATAGCTTCCTCAAATAAAAGAGTAATGGAAGTCCCTTCAAAGTTTTGTTGAAAAGTTGAGCCTCCCCTCAGCACTTCTTCAGGATGCCCCCACTGATTAAAAAAACATATATGTAAAAAAAAAAAAAAAAAAAAAAAAATTATGAAAAGTGATATCATGAATGAATGATATGGGCAATAAACTGCCCTCATCTACCAAGAGTAACATTATCTGAAAAGACACCGTAAGACAACATACAGTATTCAATTTACACTTTTTTTTAGGCTTTTTCACTGAGTAGTCAGTTTTTTAAAAATGTGAATACTCTAAAAAAAGTTGCAGGAGTTGTACTGGTTTTGTCAAACTTGCTACATCAACATTCTTCTTTTTTTTTCTTTTATACGTGTACTTCTGTTTAACTTTTTTTTTCTTTAAAACAATCCAGATTTACTTAAAACATTTGTTTACATTGCTTCTGAAGGTCGTTTGTAGTCAAACATAGACTGCTAAAATAACCTTAGGCGCTAACTACTGCCACCTTCTGTTCTGTTCATGACTAGCATCTCCTGTGTAAGCTTTGAGTAGGGTTTTAACATGCTGGTGTCGTTTAAGTAGGATGTTGGCCAATTGTACAGGCTTTCCCTGTAATGAACAATAAAAAATATTGTAAGTCAAGTTTTCAGTTTACTGAAATACTTCTTCAGTCGTTTATTTCAGATGTTTTGAGGCTATACTGTTGTATTTAAAACTTTGCTGTTGATCCAAGCACTGTTCTTCAGTCTACACGATAAACACAAAAATTACATTTCTACTTTGAAGCCAGCAAGGACAAGGAAACGTTATCTTCAGCATGTAATTGTCTTTGTATAAAATCAAAAAAAGTATTGAGCTATATTTCAGAAATGTTTCAGCCATAAATGTCTGCCGCAGACCATTATGGAAATGGAAACGGAGAAGTAAGTGCTTAAACTTCCGGTTTCGTTTCAGCTCAAATTTCTTTTAGTCTGCATGTCCACACCCAGTCACTTTAAAAAGGGCCTTATATCGTCAATGTCCACACCGCAGACATGGACTACCACTCACTCAGACCAAATAAATAGAAATACATTTCAAATCAATCGTAAGTGCATGTTTGCAATGTAGCCACTGAAGCAAGTACGGCCTCACACTAGCAGCGTAGCTAACTGTCTAAATTTGCCATTTTTAATTTGCAGTGAGAATTTTACCTAAATACCTTGATGGACAAATTTAGAGTAAATTTCCGCTGGACTTGGGGGCGTGTCGTACTGGTAACGCGCGGTTGCTGATGTCAACTTCTCGCTAGGAAAGTAAACACAGCACTCCATCAAGATGGCCTCGCTTCCCGGGCTCCGAGTGGTACTACTCGTGTCGTTTTCACTATTTCTCACCGTTGTTCTGGGTTTTGGACTCCCTGCTCTGCTCAATGCAGCC
Source organism: Perccottus glenii (assembly GCA_024416835.2). Lineage (NCBI taxonomy): Eukaryota > Metazoa > Chordata > Actinopteri > Gobiiformes > Odontobutidae > Perccottus > Perccottus glenii. The sequence continues at coordinate 15,120,399 of CM044558.2, forward strand.
ATGAGGTTTTTAGGATTACCGGAGACCAGTGTCACGGAATGCATCGTTGGGTTGTATTTAGTTTTTGTGGTATTTGTTGCAATGCCTCGGATTCCCAGAGGATTGGTGGAGGTAACATTATTAATGCGTATGTTCTTAAACTTGAGTTATTACAGTTTAGTCGCACATTTAAAAGGACATCCAATGACGCCTAGTGGCTATATATCCAAACCTTTACCATGTCCTTGTTATTCAACTAAGTAAATATGAATAAGCATCAAGTGGGATTTTAAATTGGCAAACACACTGTAAAGCCACAGCACCCTTTCAAAAGAGGTTGTTGAATAAAAGGACTAATAATAATACAAATGGTATGAACATCTTGCTGCAGGTGACGGGCAAGGCTGTGTTTATTACGGGTTGTGACAGTGGATTTGGACATGCAATTGCCAAACATCTACACAAGCTTGGCTTTACAGTCTTTGCTGGTTGTCTTCTTAAGGTAAGAGATCTGATGTTTCCTTTGTACTTTCCCCTGTTGCAGCGAATATGTCTGAAATGGCTTACTTTGCAGGACAAAGGAGGGGAGGGCGCCAAGGAGCTGGAGGAGCTGCAGTCAGACCGAATGAAAGTAGTGCAGCTGGATGTGTGCAGCGAAGAACAGGTGAACCAAGCTGTGGAACATATTAGAGAGACATTAGAAGACTCAGAGAGAGGTATAATACTTGTCTGGGTCTTTTCCAGTTTACATAATATGTCCAGGTCTGAGGATGTAAATCAATAATTGATGTATTTTTGTAATATTTGACCAGGTCTGTGGGCAGTGGTGAACAATGCAGGTGTGTCCACATTTGGCGAAGTAGAGTTTACCTCCATGGACACCTACAAGCAGGTGTCAGAGGTCAACTTGATGGGCACCATCAGGATCACTAAAGCTGTTCTGCCCTTGATTCGTAGAGCGAAAGGTTAGGAACTAGAATCACACTGTTGTTTCATGTTAGGCTGTGTCCAAAAAAACTAGTGTCAATTGCAAGAATTAGTAGTGTGCTTCCAGAATCTTTTACAATATAAATGCAAAGTTTTCCTAAAATTAAAAAAGGATAAAGAATAAGCCAAGCACATTTGTATTATGTATAAGGTTTTTATGTTTGAAATGCCAAAGATGCAAGCCAGCATGCAAACACCCTCCAAAATTTAGTCTGTATATCAGAAAGAATTTAAGAATTATATTTACATAACCTTTCAGGTTCTCTAGAATGTGACCTCTAAAAAGATCTTGTTGCATTTATTAAGTTGCTACAAATGATTTGCTCAGCAAAGCAGGGCTTCAGAGTTTAACATGTACTTGGTGAACAATTAATTTACCTTGACCTATTTCTGCAGGGCGAGTGGTGAACATAGCCAGCATGTATGGGAGAATGGGAAACATTATGCGTTCAGCTTACTGCGTGTCCAAATACGGCGTGGAGGCCTTTTCTGATTGCCTTCGCTATGAGATGAAAGCCTGGGGAGTTAAAGTTTCCGTAATCGAACCAGGAAACTTCATAATGGCCACAGGAATTTTAAACCGTGACATTGTGGCCAACACATCCAACAAGCTGTGGAACGAGGCTCCTTCATGTGTTAAGGAGGACTATGGCAAAACCCACTTTGAGCAACAAATGGCTCTGATGCGCTCCTATTGCAACAGTGGACCGAAGGATATGGCCCCGGTTTTGGATGACATCACTGATGCCATTATGTCGAAGCGCCCATACACACGCTACAACCCTATGGAGCCTCACTGGTGGATCAGAGTGCAGCTGATGACCCATCTGCCTGGTGTTATATCTGATCTCCTGTATTTCTAACAGAGCTCACCATTCCTATTCTTGACAAAAAGGTTAAAACAAAAGCATCAGGACTCAGTTTTCAAGGTGAATCAATTCTGAGATCAACTGGTAAGAGAGCTGAGTTTTTATCTCTAGAAGGAGGGGTTTGACCTGAAACTAAACCTGATTGGACCAGGTCAGTGTGACTCCTGATGGAAGTTGTTAAAGGCTCAGGTGAGTTGTTAGTGTCACTGTTCCATTCAAGTGTTGTTGTTCTAGAGTGAAACAGTTTTGATTTAGGTTTCAAAACACTGTTATAAATACTAGGCAACATGAATCTGAGGCCACCTCCTCTGGTCAGCGAGGGCTTTTCCATTTTAACACAAATGGCTTGCTTCACACCTCTCCAAAATCAATTTTGCTGTCCCTCAAAAGGAATGTCTTTTCTCTTTGAGGTGGAGGTGGACTGCAGCCTCAGCTCCTCCAGGATCGGCCTCTTGTGAAGCTGTTGTTTCGTTTCTCCAACATAACTGTGACTGCTCTGACTGTGTTCAGATGTTTTGCTTTAACCTTTTCTTCAAGATGACCTGGATGACTGAGAACCATCACAGACTATCCTTGAAAAGTTTTTAACCAGCACTTCAAATCTAAAAAGCTCAAAATCATTCACTGATCAAGCCTTAAACAATCTTAAATTATTGCACTTTTAAATGTCTGCTGACTATATTGTAGATGTATTTCTGTTATAAATAGTACTACTCTGTGTGGACAAACATGCATGCAATATTGTATGTTAATTCTTCTAAATAGATGGTTTGTCTTCCCTATTATTTTTGTCTTTGCCATTTTGCCTGATAAGATTTTTCTGGACCCACAACTGCCTGTTGTGGCTGACTCCGGAATGAACCAAGGTCAGCTACTGTACATCCCTGGTGAGATTTGGCATAGCTTGACGTTACGCAACAACAACACAAACCCACTTTGTCTCACATACTCCATGTGATCTGTGGACTTACTTCCAAAGTGAGGTTGACTGATGTGAATAATGGGCATAGTTCACATATGTTCTCTTGAATGCTTATTTTGTATATACGTTAAAGACATACTATATTGGAAAATTAAACCCATTATAGGCCATTAGTTTAAAAGGTTTGTAAAATAAAGTGACAAATTAAATGAAAATATGAAGTGGAAATTCTCAGTGGCATGTATTATGACAAATAACCACAAGGTGGCAGACAAACATCACAGCACTATTATGGCTGCTTTTAACATAAGCATGACATTACTTTTCTCTTTTATGTGTTCTATAAATGGAAGTTAGATCTTGTTTCATTTCATAAAATTATTGAATAACCACATAGAATTTTCAGTCATTTATTACATCTTTTGAACACTCTAATAAACTCTAATTATTACACCTGAAGACGATCTCCCCTCCATAAGAACAGTATTAAGAGCATGACATTTAATTTCACAGCACTGCCTTAATCATTCCACAGCATGAATGTGTTTGTTTCACTCTCTTGCTTACAGGAACAAAGCTTTGTGAGACAAAGAACACCATAGAAATGTAAGCAGCACAAAAGCACCAACGTCAACATGGGCCACTTGCTCAGAATATTATCTAGAAATTAATCTTTTGAAAGATTTTCCTCAGGGTTTGTTTTGCAGACAAGAGTTCATTTAAGCTGCATGAGATTCTGTACAAAGAAAAGTGGATTAAAAAATAATCTCTAGATAAAATTTGTCACAACTGCCCATGTGTTTTAAGCAGATTTAAACATTTCTGTACAGCTACAAAGGCTCTGCTCATGCGGCCTGCATTGATGAAAAATGAAAAATCCCAGTTCATAACAATATCTAAGCAAAAAGATACTGTAAGTCTATTTATCAGGCAATGAGGAATATTTTTTACACTTTTAAGTGGCTTAATTGCAAGAGTGAATGTCTTAAAAATACATAACTGACATAAAAACTATTGCCTTGGAAGCCATAAGTTTCTTCACAACCGACATGATACCGTTACTTGAGGTTGTCACAGAAGATTCAGGTCATGATTACACCACACCTGGGATTATGTTTCTCAATGAACATCAGCACATATTTGATACTGTACATGTAGGCATTCATGATCACTTAAAAAGTTATATTCAATGAAATCAGCTACGGTAAGGTCACTTGATACACAGTACACAATGTCAACTAATGGGCATTTGATGCATGACAAAAAACAAGAAACATCAACACAGGGAGTGAGCGCTCAATGAGGAAAATCCTATGAGGATGTTTTTAGAAGCATGTCACCCCTCTCAATCACACTTAACTGACACACATGCAAAGCTTCAACCAAATAGCACACAGCAGTGACAAGAGGAGTGGGAAGAACAGGATGATTTAAAGAAACATTAAACCTTTGGTTGACAGGAAGTTGTGAAGGCACATTAAAAAGCTCCTAAATCTGTCCAACTGGGGCACAGTGAGTTGGCGGTACTCACTTTAATGCGGTTATATTGCAGCTGTAGAACTGCAAATCAGGGAAGAAATGTCAAACTGGTGTCCGCAAAATGACAAAAAAGCACAAGGCTGGCATGCCATAGAGTAAAGGCTAAAGTGGCTAAATCTTAACAGGAGTAACCTTCAACTTTCCCTATTTTTATGAACAACTACAGTGTTTGCTGTTTATCATTCAAGATTGTTTTATACTCTTTAAGGTAACCTTTAATCCCAACACAAATCCAATTGTTGCAGTTTACAATTATGTACAGCTCAAGAGAAGGGCCAGAACTCCTATGTATACAACTGTCATTTCACATAAAGAATAGGAAAAAGGCCTCACACCCCTTCTTTTGCCTTAAACTCTGTTATACATCAGCATTGGCCTCTGCTCACTTCCCCATCCCGACGACTGGGAGCGGTATTCCAGATTCTGTATTCAGCAGGAAAGAACTATTCAAGTCTCCTCCCACAATTCTAATCCACCACTTTAGTTTAAGAGGGTCATTTTTCCATACCTCCTCTAAAATCCTCTTGCTTTTCCCCTTCTCTTTCAATTTGTCCAACTCGCTGCAGCTGGAGAACTCATCACCATAAGCATTGTGCTCATCTTGGTCTCCATGAGTCTACTGGAGTGCCTCTCTAACACTGCTGTAACTTGATTGGAGATTAATTCAGATGCCTTTTGGTCCACTTTCCTTCAACAAACACTACCAAAGAACTTACTGTAAATATAAACCAGGTATTAAATTATTTTAGCACTATATTTGAACAGTTTGAGAACCTGTGATGCTGTAGATGTACAGTATTTGCTAAACAACCGCATTAACATGACCCTTACACAACCCTTACGCAACCCTTTTTTTTCTTCATTCCCATCAGTGATCTCTGACATCATTTTCTTAGCTATTTCCACCCACAATTCTGCACAGGCTAACCTTCCCAACCTTTCTTTCTAATTTCCAGAGAAGGGTCCCCTTTGGCAACACAGAGAGGACACACCAGTTGTGAGTCACACTGGTGAATGGGGGAGGGGCAAGGGAAGAAAGCTTTACAATAGACAAACTCGTTATCAAACATTTTCACTGTAAAAAGAAAAAAAAAAAAAAAAAATACTTGTTTGCATGCAGATTTGCTAAATCATGGGATTCTCTTTTCATTGAGAGCAACAATCTACATCTGCTTTACAACATTCACATGACATGAATACAACAATGTGTGGCACAAGCGGTTGTGTTGTACAAGATGTGAAGGAATCCTTCTTATCTTAGAGCCCAGATGCACAGTATGATAATGTTATCTAATTCTAACAGAACTGTATCAATAAATATATTTTGGTCACATCATTTTTATTCATGATAAGCAGTTAGTAGAGATGGTTGATTAGTGTGTCCACTGCCGGTTAAGACAGACACAAAGGGCAGAAACTGTGACATGAAATAGTTAACAATGCCTTGTAAAAGGTGGTTGCTGTGTAATAGGTACAGTTAAAATCATCACATTAAAAAAAGAGCGTTAAAAAGATTATATATTAGAGACAAAAGAAAAAAAAAATATCTAAATGTAACTCTAATAGAGGAGGAAATACATGGCGTCGCCTATGACCTAACACATCTGGATAATTTAAAATAGGCCACCAAGAGGTCTGTAGTCAACTCTCAGGAGTCCATAGTCTTTGTCTCCCTCCTACATGTGTCCGTCTCTCCCATGCTTTTTCCATTTCCCCTCTTGGAATGCTCACAAATCGGCATTAAAGTCCTGATGATGTGCTAAGTCATTCAGGCTTGGAGTTGAGATGTTAGTGTGTGCTCTGCTGTAAGTACTGTATCTGTATGAATCTACTTCAAATGTATATGCGTATTCCTCACTTCGGCCTGTGTTCTTGACTGTTTGTGTGACAGAGAGGGATCAGGAGGCAGCCATGGCCTTAATCAGGTACAGTTTGTCCCCCTGCTCACTGGTGAAGATTGGGGCCTTTTTGTAGTGTTCGACAAGCTCCTCCATAGAGTTGAACTTGCGCTGTCCGATGCAGTAAAGATTTTCCTTCAGCTGCACTTTGAAATGCTTGTTCTTGCTCTGTGCCTTCAGGGAGATGGAGAAGTCAATGGGCTATGAAAAGACAAGGAAACAAGCGTGTTATTAACCTTCACTGAAAATTATAGCTCTTAGGTATTACAACAGATCAATAACAAGGGCTCTGTCACAATTAATTGTTGAAAAAGTTAAAAAAGCTTATAGACAGAGAAAATGGAGTACAATGCACCAATATCTGTGCTCTGGTATAACTAGTTAACCAACTAACTATTGTTGAAATAATAAGTGAAAAAAGTAATTGTATGTAACTCAAAGGTAGCAGGGCCTACCGATGATTCGCTGTCTCTGATGAGGAAGTCTCCCTCAGTGCCCCTCTGGTTCAGAGCGACCTCAGCCTGGTGGCGCGTCACTTTTCCATAGTACCACTCCTTCCCTGCAAAGCGGCCAGTACCTGAAGGTGAGATGTAGTCACAGTCAGGAGTAGGAGGCCCGGCGGGACCTGCTATGGGTTTATGGGAGGTGGAGTCCAGCACTGTCACGTAGTTCTTAGGCACTAAACCTAACTGTCCATCGGCTTTGCGACACTTCCACCATTCAGGATCATTTTCAGGTTTCTCTATGACCTCCATCACCTCCCCCTTCTCAAAGTTTAGCTCCTCATCGTTGCCTGAGCTGAACGGGTACAGCGCTTGGACCGTGTGCAGCACTCTGTTCCCATTGGTGTTGCTCACCACAGCTGCCAGCTTCTCTGTAAGCGATACAGCCGGGTCACCCAGCCCGCCAGTGCCCCCTCCACCCGCCATCCTGTCCACGTCCTCCATCACATAGTTGGACGGGAACCAGCCAGAGCGCCCATTGTAGCTGCCTCGCCACCAGCCGTCACTGCACTTCTCCATGACTATAACACGAGTTCCTTTGACCAGAGACAGCTCGTCCTCGCGCTCTGCTGTGTAGCTGAACTTGACCAGAGCAGGCACGTTGAGGTCGTACAACCGCTCGCCGTTGTCATACATGTCTGAGTCCACATTGGAGGCTGTGTCTCTCCCACTTCCCTTTCTACTCTTCACCTTCCCAATTCCTACAAAAAAAATAAGCAAAAGTAAAGTGTAAGTAAGTACAGAACCTCTGCAATACCAACAACAGGAGTGCCACAATAAAATTTCACTAACTGGTTAAAAAAGAATCATATCGAGGCCCAAAGATAGAATTAACAATTATTTTATTTGTGCCGCATAAGCCATTAATCTTTATATTTTTAAAGCAAACCCTTTGTGCTTCCATAAAGCCTTGGATGTAAAAAATTATAATTAAGTCAGTAGTTTAGTCATTTGTTAGTAATGTTTCAGGATATAAACCCAAATTATTTAGAGATTATAAAATATTTTTATTTTATAAACAAAAGATTAATTTATTTATTATTTAAATCAATTTGATAAAATGTATTTATTTTCATATCAGAGCATGAACAGAATAAGAATAAAAATGTCTTGCGGCAATAACCTCACATCCTAATTGAATTGAATTGTGACCGCATCAGTCCGTGGTCAAGGCACCTAAATCCACCTGCGGTGGGCTTAAAAGCACTCTGCTGTTCACTTGTACTTTTATACTGCTGCCATGACAAGCCTCGCTTTTTTAACCACCACTCCTTGCGGCGCCAGCAGAGTCGCAGACGGGCAGGAGGTAGCTGCGTCAGGCACAAAATGGCAAATATACCACCGTCTTGATCACCGCCAGGCCTGCGCCACCGCAAGATACGGCCCAAAGCCTTCTGTTTAAATTTAACAAATGTAAGGAAAGGGTTATATTTGTGTGTTATATTTGAGTCTTAGCCTGACGGCTTTTCAGAAGATCTGGTACCATATAGTACAAAGAGTGCCATCACAGGTACCAAAGTAACATGGTTAATTCTACGTTTGGGTTGAAATGGATACTATTTTTTACAATGACAAACCTTCTCCCAAAATTGCTTTCTAGCAAAGAGCCCTGGACCAAAACTGACATGTCCACAATGTCATCCAAAATATTAACCCCTCAGGCCAAGACTAGCTCTATTGTTGAAAATGAAAACCTTAAAAAAGGTTACAGTAAGTCAATGTAAATGAAACCCCATTCACCACACACATTCTGCCACCTAAAAAAAGTGGCAGAAATAAACAAGAGAAACAACAAGCAGCAATAATAAGCATTAGGATTAAAATAAAATTAAGGGAGGGTACAATCATTAGTTCCAAAAGACCCCCCCACACACACACACACACACTTGAAGCCAAATACATTCTTTGGGATTAAACCGTGGTGCTAAGGAAACAAAAAGCAAAGCCTGTGTGGTTAGGAGAGAAACTCAGAGTGATGAAAACATGTTTTTTACCACAAACCTTTACATCATGCAATCTACACAGTGTCGTCATAGTTCTTAACCAAGCAAATGGAAGGAAACAATGCCTTCCTCACCATTAGCTGCGAATCACAGTAAATTTCTGACTCTTTGGAGTGGACTAAAAGGCTTACTCACATTTCACTGTTGCTAATCACATTGCACTAATTACCTTAGCGGCCCTTACACCTGTGGCTTAACATGCACTTACAGCTGGATACCAAATGTCTAATTTGTGCCTTTTCATCCTTTGTGATGTACTGTAAAAACAAACCTTCCTTATTCAGCTAACACACACCCTGCTGTTATGACCATTAGACGTCTGAGCAAAGCGAGAATGATTTTAAGGATATTTTTTACAAGAAAAAACAGTAGGTAGGTGTGTATATGTGTGCGAGTCTCACACACATATACACACTTCTAAGTAACCACAGCCAAGCTATAGTTTGTTATGCAGAACTTATTATGTCATAGACCAGCACTCACTGGAACCGTCTCTTAACAGTTGTGACTAAGAGCAGGGGAATCCCAGGCTTTAGGTTGTCGAGTCCTGACAGAGGGTTGTGTGGTCATCATTTTATTGGTCAAGAAATTCCACAGTGCAGCATATAAACAGTTTGATGAAACACACGCAGAGCCCAGGGAGGAGACAACGGCGAAATCCTGCCGCCTTCTCAGACCAGAAGGAAGTGTACCTGATCGATCTATTTACGGCCTCTAATGGGGAGGCAGATAAGACTAAGAGTCAGAGAAGACAACAATCCTGACATTGCAAACCGATCAAAGTACACTTCTTTGATTATGTTTGCTTGCATTATTTTTCAGCCTTGTAATGACACAGGAAGGCAGGGTGTAGCCCTAAGATGTTGTGCTTGTTATTAGAGCAGGGAATGTGACTAATGTATTTTGTTACCGAATGCATAAACTGTTACAGGATGGTGTTTGTGACTAAGGGAGAGAAGACAAATTTCACAGCAACGCTGACAGCCTCAAGTCAAAGTGCTTCCAGGAAGACCCTGTTATTAGTCCTACCACTGCACATAACTATAGACTTCAGACAGGGTGTTAAGAACTGAGGTCTGTGCATACAGGCCTTAGTATCGGACAGATAACCTCTAAAAGAAGACAAAAAGTATGGCTGATATGTAGCGCAAATCATTTTCACAGACGTATTTCTGGTTCAGTTGTGGTTCAGACAGCAACAACTATCTAGAAGTAGAGGTGGATAAAAGGTTGTGCACTGCAGATGCACATTCTATAGAATTGATCTTGTCAGTGTAGCAAACGCCTGCTTTGCTCAGAACTAAAGTCTAGCAAAAATAAAATAAGGTGGAACAGTTTTTATCTCTCTGAACAAGCTCTTATCACTTTCCACTCTGGGAGCACATTAACTGCTTCCTGCTGCATTGACACAAATGCTTTGCATTAAAAAAAATTTACATATGATTAGATTATCAAAACAAACTGAAAACATAAAGGAGGTTCAGATTTGCTGATAGTCCAATAAAAGACAGGCTGTCATGGCTAAGTGTATTTGCCCTTTGATTCTTCAGTCTTGAGTACTTCAGTCTTATCTAAGAGAGGCTTCACACCAGAACACGAGCCATTTCACAGTCAAGCTCAAGGCCACTGTTTGTAATGACAAAATAGTCTATCTACATTTTATAATGTAGCGATGAATAACTCATTTTGGTAAGTACTTATATACTGACCTTTAAATGGAATGCTTATTGGAACACAGAAACACATTTGATTTTTTGGTATGTTTTAACACTGACAGTATGCTGAGCTACCCTATGAGAATTTGTAATGACTAAGCAGTCTGGGGCTCAGCCCTGCAGACAAAAGTCATACAGTGTCTGATGTGAGGGATACATTACGACTGAACTAGAATCCTTAATTATAGGATGGTGTTTTTCCAATGCTATCACCTCAATCTACGAAAGAAGCGTTATTCAATTTAATAATATTGAAAAATAAACAAATCCACAAATATGCTCATTGCAAAACACACATTATATTGATACAAACTATGCCCCAACAATTCCACCAAACCTTTGACAAGCTGCTGTTTTTTCCAAGTAGTGTGTGCTTGTATTTGAACTTCATCCATACCTGACGCTGTACCTAAACCTGTCTACAGCATGAACTTCTTGTCTGTACACAGATGTGAACTCTAGGTACTCCCTTAAAACCCACAAACCATGGGTACACTTAGATATTAATGGCCGGGGCATAGAACAGCATGGAAAAAAAATTATTTAGACGTCAGATGCATTTCCTGTGAGTACGACAGACAGGAAGGAAATCATGTGGCGTCAACTGGTAGTAAATCACTGCAAACAATGACAAAGACATTAGCCCTATTAGGTAAAAATTGCTTTTCAAATGAGGTGAAGCAGCATGAGGAGAAGAAAGTAAGCTACCAGTAATAGACAGGAACTAAGTATGTTTTTTAACTCAGGCCAAACTGAGCTGGCTGGCTGTCCATTGTCTGCCGGGGCCCTTTTGACCCGATGCTTCCCTCCATTCCAGGGCTCTTCCTCTGTGGACGACAACACCCCGCGTCTGGCTGTCTGACAACTCTCTGCTCTAACACTGCATCATCAGATCAAACTATATAGTGCAAAAATATCTTTAGAGCATGATTTATGCATTTAGTGGCAGTTGATAAATGCAAGTGATGGTTGCTGTGGTTAAATAAAGGCTTTTCATCTTATCTTGACTCGAATATCCTTCCTCATAATTCAGACTGTGAGTTTAATAACATCATACTCAGCAACTGATTCTGAAATAAACAAAATGTATTCCACAACTACGCCTTTGTTTTTTTCAAGTATTGTACCTTGTTGTTCTCTTACACCACAGTGTTGTCTTTCCCATGTTATAGCACTTTTCTGTGGGTGAACCTATGACAACTTAGATTAAAACCCAATTACTGTATCTGATTTCTTTCATTCTGTGGATAAATATAGGCCTTGTAGGCTATGGAGGCAGGTGGGTATTTAATTATTTTTGATTCAAATGTTCATATCCAGTTAATAACAATTCAAAAGCTGCCAACTGTGTCACACACCACAGCCATATGTTTTCGTATGAGACATGCACATTAAATGTAATGACACCTCCTACCCTCAGAAGTGAGTCAAACTAACTAAAGGGTGCGCACACAGGAGTTGGCATATTCCTCCGTGGAGAAGGCGTTTTTAGACTGCAGCTTCAATCAAGGTGCAAACATGGCAGACGGACAGCTTCACAGGAAACACAGAGCTTTCAACTTCAGCTGTCTGTCTCGGACATCAAACGCCGACTGTGGTGAGTGTCTGATGAAACCAAGCAGAAAGGAGCCCAGCCCCCCCCCCACACTAGCTTTATACCGTTATACAGCCCTACATTATTGTTAGTATAAGCAATTCTGATGTGAAATGAAAGGTGGATCTTATGAGTGGCCTATTTCTTTAAATCAAGTGATATTAATTACATATTTACTCGTATATCACTCAAGTAGACTAGAATGAACCTAATAAAATGCAGCAGCCAGAAAAAAACAAGTTAAAAAAACAATACAAGACAAACTAACAGTTTGGAAAAGGAAAGAATTCAATTAGTAAATAAATCCCGAAGCTGTATTTACAATAGAGAAAACAAATTGCCTTTTTAGTAATTGTAATAAAAATTAAATTCATATATTAAACTGAAATTAAATAATTTCACCTTTCAGTTTACACATGTTTTGCTTTCCCTTTAGTAATTTTATTCAAGAAAAAGCTTTCCATTATGTCATTCTTTTTTTTTGACTATAGCTATGATCCAGCAGTGACACACTTGTATGTCAACACACTGACTTAGACTCTGTTGAAAAGTTAACTTTACAAGTGTGTTTGTACACAGCACAGCTTCTCTGGCCCCTGGCTTATGAATTACCGCCTCTTTTTGGTGGCAAACCTAGAGAGACTTCAAACATAAACACAAAGTAGATTCATACTTATGTTGTTCATGCTACAATTGCGTAACCATTTTAATTAAAAAGTTTTTAAAAAAAAACAGTCAAAGAAAGCTGAAAAGACAGACAGACAGTAACTATTTGTTGAAAGTTAAATTAAACATTTAAAAATGAAATATAGTTTTAAAAGCTCTGCTGTAATGTTTCCACAGAACTTTTCTACCAATGTTTACAGCAACAACTCACTTGTGCCAATATAAAAACAAGTGTATAGTGTTACAGAAGAAAAGCACAAGCCAACTTTTGATTGTGTAAAGTGCCTTCATGAGTGGTTTGGAGAAAAGGCACTGGAGCAGGAAAGAGGGAGCAAGTGACAGAGGCTGCCAGAAGGTCCAATAGTTAGGCCCAGCACAATGATTCAACTTCCTCCTAACTTCTCACTTCCTGCATTCGTCTGAAGCTCAGAGAGAAATGTGGCTCAAATTAGAGTTTCCGCTTACTGGAGTGGCTCAGAAACAGGAAAACAGAGGGAGGGTAACAACATTCACAGCACTCAGTTTACACAAGTAAAAGCTTTATTAGCGCATCTTCACTTGTTTAAAGTATCTTCTTAACTCATTAAAACCTTAAATCTTAAATGTTTTCAGGCCAGACAGTGGACATACAAATTCTCACAGTGGGAGGAGAAAGACTGAGACAGGAGATACCACTCAACAGTTACAAGGTGAGATTACAGCATGGGTGAGCGCCAGGCCCTTTTTGAAAAAGTGTGTCAGTGTGCATGTAAAGTATCCACAGCCCACCGAGCTGCCGGGGTACTGACATTCCTCTGATAAGCTGCCGAGGTGAAGGAGATGGGAACCCAGGTCCCATCAATCAGTACAGACCCTTTCCTCCTCCCAGCACAATGACTACAGTGTTCTACATAAGCGCCCTGCGTCCCGTCGACTGTAGCTCATGACAGGGAGGGGGGCAAGCTCACCCTCAGGGTAGCATAAAGGAAAACAGACTTTAGCTATGTCTTTAGATATTCCAAATCAGGGTGGAGCGGGGGTCCATAAAGCATGATAATGTAATCTGCTGAGTTGCAGCCCACTCACTAGAACAAATGCTGGAAAATGGAGTAGGATTACTGTGTGTGCCTGTGTGTGTGTTTAAAAGAAAGAGACAGAAGGATTGCTGAGGCAATTACAGGCTTCGACTCAGCAGAAGGCTCAAAGCATATCCACCCAGTTTTTGCAGCCGCTCACACAAACAGCCTCATAAAGCAGTTAGAACAGCCTCTTTCCCACTCTGCTACAACATGTTAGCACAAAAATCACTTTGTCTGATATAAATATGACACAATCACTAGCCTAACTAAAAACTGAGACTTTACAAGAACCACAGTGGGAAATATATATATATAAATATAAAAATTCACACCCACTCCTCCAAAACCTTCTGGTTCAAACTTTAGACAAAGGATCTTGAAAACCACTTGTAAAAACACCAATGGTCCAAACAACTTCACACTGGGAAGTTAGAGAAAACGAGGAATGTGAAAGACTCACGAAAGAAGTGCTTGAATAGGTTAGCCATGTCCATTTTGGGCTCGCCGTCTCTCCCTCTCTGTCCCGGCCCCAGCTTTCTTCCCACTGCAGCTGTAGAGTTATTCCATGTGAACACCCAGAGAGCTGGGCGGATAGCAGAGCAGGACAGCCCACTCTAACACCATGTGGTCACTCTAAACCAATCACAGCACGGGATAATGAGGCCTCTAGCTGAGCTATGGAAGGCACAGGCCTCATGGAGGGAGGCGGTTAAATACAGACTGAGGCAGAAAAAGAAAGAAAGAAAGATGAAAGAAAAGAGATATAGGGAAAGTGAAGCTGGGCTATTTGGTCTACATTTCCCAGCAGGGCAGTGTGTGAAAGAAAAAAAAGCAAATTTTAGAAGTCTGTTGAGCAAGTCACCGAGTACTCAATGTCACATAACTGCAGTTGTTTGTAGAGAAACACTCTAAAAAAATAAAAATAAAATTATAATAGCCTAGGCCCTTGAAAAGATGGTTGCCCTACACCACTCAGGCCTCATTTAAAAAAATAAACTTCCTTCTAGCTAATAAATAGTGATCTTTCCCACACCAGTGTACAAAAACATCCTCAACTTTCATAGGTTATACCAAATCTATTATTAGATCATAAATAATAAGTGGGGCGCAGTGGCTCAAGGTAGACGGTTCGATTCCCGCTCTCCCCACAGTTCATATTGTCGTTGTGTCCTTGGGCAAGACACTTAACCCACCTTGCCTCCAGTGAGTGTTCCAGCTGTAACACTGGTGAACGGAACCTTAATGCAAGTCACTTTGGATAAAAGCGTTAACTAAATGACTAAATGTAAATGTAAATAAATATATCGTGTGTTTTATGTCTTGTACCCAACAGGGCTCACGTTTTACCTTATTTTGACACCCGAGCTTGTAAGTACGTATATTCCCATGCAGCTGTTCACCTGAGGTTATTAGATCAGTGTGTGTGGTGACAAAGATGAGGCATAAGGGCAACACAGGAAATTGAATACAATCTGCCTGCAAATACAACACACACTTCGAGCACATAACTGCATAAAAGAGAAACTGAAAAGCCACCATTTCCTCACAACATTTCAACAGTCTTGCCTTACTTTCACCAGCGGTTTTAAGACGTCAAGCCAATCCCCAAAACATGAACAATGCACAGCTGACAGGAAGACACATTTTTACAAATGTCTGATAAGAGGACTGCAAGTGTCTGATACAGCTGAAACGGATGACATACAATTTGGGCGCTTGTGAAAGAAAAAGCCAAAGACTTGCAATGGTTTATAAATGCATGCATTAAGATATAGTCCACATAATAAAAGGATTTTTTATATCTTCTACAAACAAGAGGACTATATTAAGCCAGAAAACAGAAACAGAAAATATGAATGTTAGCCTAACTTGTACAAATGAAGACCTGTGATCTGTTTTTTTAAGCAGTGAACTCAAGCCAAGTGAATGTCGTACTCTCTGGCGGTGTTTCATAAGTGCAAGTGCGCAGAGTGTGCCTCTCAAATTATCATGAATATCTGTCACCAGAAAGAATTAAGCCGAGTCAAATGTAACCCTGGCTTACACACAGGGTTACATTTGGCACACAACACAACTCAAAATGTGACTGCTGTGCTGACAAGGGAGAGAACACTTGTGCCGTGTTAATGTAGGTAACAAAAAGGTCATGGAAATCCTCAGCTCTGATTGCCCTCATACCAACAATATGCGTCAGCTGTTACACATACAAAGTAAAGTCACTTACCTGATAGATAGCTACAGGAAAAAAAAAAAAAGGAAAAGAACCACAGGCATTAAACGTCACGCAGCTTCTGATCAGATTCTAAACTCCAACATACTTTAAATGAAACTGCTTCAGTAGTTCAACCAATCATCAACCGACGAGCATCTTCCTGTGGTGGCTCTAACCCAGTGCAGCAGACACCACAAGACAGGAACCAATTGTTACACTGGGACGTAACTTGAATATGAAATTAACTTATCTGGGGAAAATAAATCTCTGCCTACTTTTTGGCAAATGCTTTTTATACTGTCAAATCCTCAATTGAATCCCATGATGATTCTTACCAAGTGTGTCTTTGAGATTCTTGACAATAGAGGCTTTCCTGGCGCTGTTTTTCCTCTCCACATAGTTGGAAGGCACAAAGCCGGTTTTGTTGGTGGCATTTCGGACCCGCCACCAGGACTTAGAGTCATCCAGGAGCCAGAGACGTTCATTTTTCTTGATGTCCAGCTCCTGGTCCTGTTGGGCCATGTAGTCAAATTTGGCGATGACGATCACCTCTTCTGTCATCTTGAACTAGATGCACTGATGATGTAAAGAAGCAGATTCAGGGCAAAAAATATAGAAGTCTAGAATTTATGTCAGTATCACTCAATTATGGAGTGTCACAAAACATAGTGGAATGTAGCAGTACTCACATAACCAGCAAAAACAGTTTACATCACATTCTGTAGCTTTAACATAAATCATCAAGTTACTACTTTTAGTCGGGATAAGCAGAACGAAATCAGGGACATTTGTAAAAACAGATTTGGATTTAGAGCCGACACATTTGGCCTGGTTTTCCACTGCTTTCTGTCTGCTTGCCAAGACTGCATACAACTTTTATTCTGTGACTGTGCTCTTTAGACATAATAATACATTAAAAAGCACTATAAAAAGTACATCTTGAAACTATGTGTGGGAAGAGATAACGGTACCTGTTCTGCATCAAAGCTGAGAAGTCCAAGGGCTTTTCAACTCCTCCGCTGACCTAGACATGGAAAAAAAAAAAAAAGGGATCTTGATTATTGAACAGATCACATTAGACCTCACCAACCCACATACTTCACAAATTTTCACTGTTTAGTTTTATCCTTTACCAATTGCATAAAAAAATAAATACAGATGTCTGTTCCTTGTGAATGTTTGCCAGAGTTTTCAGGAATTAGCAGAGGGGACAGTTTCCTCACCAGTTGTTCAACAATTGTCTGTTGTGTCGAACAAATAAACTAGTCACACATGAACTTGAGAAAATGTAAACATACCAGTCAGAAGCAAAATGAAGACTACATTTAATATCACTGGAGAGGTACAAGTCTCTGATATGCGCATTCTGCACAAATGTATAAAATGTTGCCAATCACATTTACCACACTAAAAATAAATCAGGACTTGCGGTGAAAATTTGTCCGACAATAAGCACATTCATAGCACTGGTCTTATGACCCGTGTAGCCGTAAGCGCCGTTAGGACTATGCTAAGGTTAATACAGCACACTCGTCGACACTGAGGCACCCCTACAGTGCTGTCTTAGCTGCTCTGATGTCATGGGAGTGGATGGAGTTTCACCTTTCCCCCCTGACCAACATAACGGGCCAGACACTGACCTCATTGATCGAGAGCGCTTGGGTTTCTTTTTTTCACTGAAGCACTGGTGTCTTAGTTTCACTCACAGCTGCCTTTAACATAAGCCCAGAACTTAATCTTAGGCAAACACAAGAGAGCGCGATTGGCCAAGAGGTGCAAAATAAACAAAATAGATAAAGAAGACGATGGTGGCCAGGTGATGCTTGATATAGTTGTGAGTGGTTTGTATATAAAGTGTTGGAATGGTTTTGTAGAGGGACTAACAAATGTGTAACAAACTAGGTTTCGCTCTAAGTTGCAATCAATAATATTCAATGTTTGATTTTCATGGATAAAACATTAGAGTGGGGTTGCCTCAAACATAGGGAGTTACATTTGTGTAGTGTTAACTTGACAAACCACTTAAGGGTGTTCACTGTCATTTTAGCGTGCAGATGTGAGGGAGGATCAAAAAGTTAAGTGACAGATGCTCGGAGCTAATTTGACAGCTGCAGACTGAGCCAAGGCCGCTTGCCACACCGAGGCACTGAACACAAAAAGGTCAGATGATCAAACTTTTTTTATTATTCACATCCACGGTGGCCATTATCATGCTTTTATTATGCATTAGATTGAAAAATTATTTTCAAGCCTTTTATTGTAATAGAGTAGACATACCAATATTTATACTTGTATGCTCCGTATCTAAATTACAAATGATCAAGGCCCATGAGTAAACAGTTTAATAGATGTTTTGGGAAAACACATTTAATGCTGAAAATAAAATAAGTGCCAAATATAAAGCAAAAACAGAATCATTTTGCACAAGCTTTGTGGTTGTCAACAAGGGCGAGCAGGCCACATAGACTGGTGGACAGGTGGTTAGTAACGACAGGGTTTTCCCTTGTAGCTTATCCAAAATCTATAAGGCAAACCAATGAGAAGTTAAAAAAGTATTATCTAAAACAGCATGTAGTCCAAAAGTAACCAGATAGCAACAATATACATTATATTTAATGCTTTAAATCTCAATTACACAATTTTGTTGACTATTACACACCGTTATCTTGTGCCAACTCAGGTCAGCCTACGTTATTATTAGTAGTCCTGTTCTCAAGAGTGCCAACACTGGTCACATTGGTTTCCCACTAACCTAAATCTGACACCTTTATAAAAAGGGAAATACTTAAGAAACAAAAGATTCTTTACTGACAGTATCTATCTGTCCATCAACAAAATGTTGGAGGCTGGAAGGCAACGGCAAACCACAAAACCACAACAACTGTATGTTTGTGGTTTAACAAAGATCAGAGAGTGCAAAGGAACAAAAGTTCTTAAGTTCAATCAAACTTCACTCAGTGACACATTCTGCAGTCTACAGGTTTAGGAAAAAATACAAATATGTTCTTGCAGCATCGAGCACCCCCAGTGGTGTGTGTAGTAATGTGTGTGACATCAAATACGGAAACTGAAAATAGTTTCTTGTAAAATGAAATTATAACAGCTGGATGTTGTCTTGGAAAAAGATCCTGAGGAGAACCATGAGGGGCGCTGGTGTCCCTTTGCGAATAGGGTCCCAGAGCCCACAGCCGGATTTCTGTGGCACTGAGACAGCAACAGCATGAGCTCACAGTGGCAGACAGAGTAACCTAATCCCTGTGACAGCCTGCTAAAATCACAGGGCTCTGCTGCCTTCTGGAATGTGCTCTGTAGGCTTGCAGCTCAGCCCCCTAGTAGCACAGCAACTCCTCCAGCACACACCAAAACATACATTTAAGCCACGGTCCGGGTCTGCCTCACAAACCGTGCCGGACTAATGAATGCAAGCTTGTGTTCATTTTCACATCGAACCGGAGCAGCTAAAACCCATGAAACATACAGCTCATCCCAGCTGTCCTAGATTCTCTCATAACAAAACAGCAGAACAGCACCAAAGGGTCATGGGAGACTTGGCAGGCCAGCTGTGAGACAGGAAGTGTGGACATAAGGGTGAGTGGATGATGAGAAAGTGATGCAATCTGACAGAGAGCAGGCCTGACCCCAGGAGTTCAGTGGAGTTCAGTTCACTCTCCAGTGGGACCTGTGTACTCTTGGTTAAAGCTCAAGTTCAGAGAGACTTTGAACTGCTACACAGTTGCTGCTAAGGGGTACATGTTTATTCCAATATCATATTAAAAGTTAACATAGGAGTGTTTTAGGCACTCGTGACTGTGTGAAAACAGTTGGTTAGCTTCCAACCCCCTCGGGATCACCCATAGCACTTGGGAATTACCAGAAATAGATCTGTGGCTTGTGTCCTTTGAGAATTCATAAAATGTACTCTCATGGAAACAACACTGAAAGGTTCAAGTCTTCAAATTTATGTATAATGCACCTCTTTTTCAAAACTGACAAGTGACTGTAAACAGACAAAAGCAAAAAAAAAGTGGCTTCCTTAGAAGACCACCAAATTATGCCATACAATTAGAAGGTTAGAAAAATATATTTATAAATCAGATCTTTATTCAGGTTAATCTGGCAATGATTTAACTTGGGTGCTTTGAAACTGGATAGACCCAAGTAATCTCTTTAGCAGGTTTCATTTCGGAATTAATTATCATCGTCAGTCTCTTTGACACTTCAAAACTAAACTGGAAGGCTCTATGATGGTTGGTGACTTGTTTTGTGCATTTCTGGCCCCAGTGCAGTCATCCATTTCTGGAGCTGGAAAACAAGAGATGCCATGCTGCGTAAGCATGTTGTCAGAGGCAGATACCTGGGGTTTAACATTAATGACACAAGCTGTGTTTTTCAGTCTCTAATGTGGGTGACAAAACATGATAAAATAGTAATCAGTAACTACTATGAACTTTTAAAAGTCTGATCAAAACATCCCAGCAATGCACCACAGCAAGCTACACAAGCATAGTGCCCATAGAGGTTCTACAGTGCTGAACTGGCTAGATATAGACTTGAGTCAACTGTTTTAATGTTTGCAAAGCCTAATTGAATGATTCTGCAATATTGGCCTCAGCAAAAAACCTTCAAGCATGAAAAACTGACATATCTGTTAGACCAAGCCCCAAAGAATATAAGACCTGATGGGAGAGAAGATCTATTTCTTAAGATCCCACCTACGTCAGCATGGCCTACACATCCGTATCCACACCCTGCTGTTGTACTGGGTGGTCTATTTACTTATAGCTACTGGGTCCAATCACAGCCACATGCAATAGATCTGGAATCAAGGAAAAAAGGAAAATAAACTTTCAGGTTACCTCATAAACTCAAACAGCTCTTGGGGATTTCAAAAAAAGTATTTCAAGTTTGGAAAAACAAAAGGATGCATCTCTACTACTGACAAATGTTATCAGGTCTCAAGTGCCGTCAACTCTGTAAAAAATACTGGATGATTTAATGAGGCAGTAAAAGAGATTATTCACATAAAAATCTAAATTTAGCCTTAAGAGTGGGGCTGAACACTTCTGTGGCTTTCTGGAACAAGTGCTAAGCTGTTAACTAAGCAAATCATTTGTTAACCCTAGATAATGATCTGAGGCAACCTGCGTTAGGAAGGTGAAATAGAGACGATGGCTTCCTCTTTGTCTTCATACATCCTGACAAATATGAGCCCTAGGGTGCTGTCACATTGGGGCTAAACAAGCCACTTGGGACAGAGGTTTGAGGGAGACACATGTTGGGACTTGTGTGTGTTAGAATCTAAGGTGCAGGAGATATTTCCAGATTGTGCTGTGATGTGAAAAATCTAGGGTCTAAAAACAACATTATGGAGAGGTTCAATATTGAGAAAGACACAAGACAAACTATTTTCAAAAGAAGTCTTGGCTGGATGGGTTACATAACAATCTGCAGTGGGGAATCTTGACAACATGATTTGTAATGCACACATCCTCTTTTTACTGCCACCACTACACAGGGAAACAACATAATGAACTAA
This sequence comes from Perccottus glenii, assembly GCA_024416835.2. Classification (NCBI taxonomy): domain Eukaryota; kingdom Metazoa; phylum Chordata; class Actinopteri; order Gobiiformes; family Odontobutidae; genus Perccottus; species Perccottus glenii. Next base: position 15,141,880 of record CM044558.2, read on the forward strand.
TAAAAAAAAGCACCTCTGAAACTGAAACTTATTATAGGGAAGTAAAAATAATTTACTCTTAAACTGCAAATATTGTAACCACATGTCAGTCCACAAATCACAAGCAGTGTTGTGGTGGTTTAAAATACATTACAGAAAGCTTTGAAGTGAATATTTCCATATTTGACTGCCTTTTCGGTAGGTGACCTAGGTTAACATAAAAAAGGTATATTTCTTAAAATATGCATGAGTCAAAGCAAGCATTTCAGAAGAAAATCGAGTATGAAAAAAACAGATTTACTGAGTTACTAATTAGAATAGATTCATAAGATTGCAATTTGCCCACAGAATTTCATAAATATACTGTACTTAGACACTGTCTACCATACTTGGAATTTGCTGCCGAGCTGTGAGGACAGATTTGTTTGCAAGAAGCCAAGGAGGCCCTCTGCCAAGCAATATGACCACATTATTGTAGTATCAGCATGTAACTGACTAGTAAATGCAGAAGTTAAGAGCTGGTGATCCAAGTGTTGCAAACATAAGCTTATAGTGTAGAAGCATATTGGCTCTTTTTTCACAATTTTAATCATGGCCACAAATCCTCCCTGACTCCAACTAAGAAAATAGTCACTATAGGCCAAATGTACTCCCTTTCTCACCTCCCAAACCATAATGAGAAGAGGTCTGTCAGAGAAAAATCTCTCACCTAAAAAGACACAAATGACAGACAGAAAACAAGTAATACAAAATAAAAGTTTATCCACACCATATAGCTGATAACAAATATGCATGGTAGTCAATGAGCGACAAGTTAATGATGAAGAATGCATGCATTGTAAATAATCCATGCTTTAGTCAATATACAAATATAGCTTCAAGATTTAAGAACAGGGAAAATGCCTGACACAGAAATATGTAGTAAAGAAATTGTGAGCCCATTTGCTGTAGCTTTTGTGCTACTTCTTTAGCCAAAAACTAAAGTGTATAAAGCAGTACTTTATCAAATCTATTGACTTAAACCCTGACAGCGTGTCATGCTACATAACTTGGCTAACGGTGTATAAAAATGAGAGCATTGCGGTCACATCGATAAGTCCAGTTAGCCTGATGGAGAACGGTGTGTTGGCCATGTTGGCAGAGAACAAACAGGTTTTGTCTTTTCACTGTTAGCCGATATCAATTCTAAGGTAACAAGAGTTAAGGCTGTAGCTCTAAGGAAAAATGTTGGTGTGCTAGCCTGCATTTCATAGCTCAAGTGACAACAAACTGAAAGTCAACCATACCGCGTCTTAACCATAGGTCTTACCTGATTTGTGGTGGTAAGGGTCTCTTATCTCCGAAGGAAATAATGCATATATAGAAATGTCACGCAAGGAGAGTGTTAATGCACAAATTATATATAGATTCCCAGCAAGCTACCGGCTATTTTTCTACTTCAAGGTGCTAGCTTTAAGGATGAAACCCTATGCCCCGATGGAGTAACATTTCTATATCAGAGCATGTCATTGCTCAGCGGCGCGGCTAGGCTAATGCTAACTGCCTCCACACAAGCTGCTCAGACTGCAAGTCCCGCCCCATTCATTCAATTGGCTCAGAGCAATCAGAACCCCTTTGATTGGAAAACGGAGCTGTCGGTCAATCACACTGCAGCTGTTGGTGTTTTGCATTGCACAATGCACATGCATTAATATTCATACAGTTAAACTCCACTCTGTTCACAATAGCAGCATAATTAGAGATTGAGGAAAAGACTACTTTTATAATATGTTTTCAATATAAACGGCAATTACTATTAAACACTTCATGAATTTACCATGAATGAATGTTGTGTTGAAAATTAAGTTTGTTTGTTTTTTGTTAGTATCCAGCTGTATATAATTAGCCTAGGTGTGTTAATATATACTACCATTGGTGTCTACAGATAGGCCTAACCTAGAGCTAAAGAGAGCCCTACATCCGTACGTCTTATAGGCTATAGACATCAGAACCATTTTATGAGAGTTGAATGGACAAAACAAGTGTCAGTATAATTATTCTCATGCTCAAACAACCAGATGAACGTATTAATAGCTGATTAAAAAGTACCCTGAAATTTGATTCAGGCCCCTCTTGTGAAATACGTAAATGCTTGTATTAAACATGTAATCTGATCATGTAATTTAAAAGGTAGTTCATCTTTGCAGGATGCAATCTGTTTCCTGTCTAAACAGATGGACCTCCCCTCTATATACACTCCACTCCACAACCAAAGCAGTTCAGTAGACTAATAGGCCTATCGGAGAGTCAAACCCCTCATGTGTGAAGGTGACTTCCTTGTTGTTATTATAGTCCTAATGTGTGTTTATTTTGCTGGTTTGAGCTGTGATGTGTGCTTTTTTTAGACGTTTTTACTACAAAGAAATATTTAAATCCAACTCTTTTGCTTGAGTTGTTGCTAAATATAATTTTCTGTAGCCTTAACAGAAAATAGGCTATTAAAGTTGAATGGCAAGTATTTTTTTTTTTCCTGACTGAATCATGTATGAATCCAAAACGACTTAATGCACAGACTTTAGCTAAGCCTAAACTAAAAACAAACAAGAAAAAAACAGCAGTATTACAAGTAGACTTATTACTACTTTTAAATTCCTCGGGAGAATAACATGGATAGTGCATGCCCCCTGCTGGGCCCTTAGTAAAACGTCCATGTTGTAATACAACGTTTTTAAAGCTCTACATCGTTACTATTATTTTATATCAACCCATTGTTGTTTGGGCCAAAGGCTATCACAAAGGCTATCATCCTTAAGTTTTCAAGAGAGAAAAAGTCACTAGTGAGCTAATGAATCATTCACTACAGCCCCTAGGCTTAGTTTAATGCAATATTAAAGTAAACAAAGGCTGCAACCAGGGATGGAGTCACTGGTATTAAAAATCCACTGGTGGCTGGGACTTGAAGTCAAGATAGTCGAGTAAAGGCATTGAAGGGTATAGCCTGTGCATGCAAACAGTTTTTAAATTGGTTAACATATTATAGTCTATTTCAAATATGTACTCGTGCAAATATAGTGTTACCAAGCAATGAAGGATGTGCTAAAAAAAAGCAATGCCATTTATTTAATGAAAAGGGTTGTATTTATTTGTATTATCCCATATTTTGTATGATTTCTGTGCTTACTTTCACAGTCACATGTGACAAGAGTGGCAGTGTGAAAAGAGAGATATACTGTACACTGAACATTGAGGATGTGTTGATTCATAAAACAATCTTCTTTTTTTCACCAAATCAGATTCAAAAGAAATCCCCCCAATGAATTATTGTCTCTGCAGATGTTTTGGCCATTGACATAATTAGACATTGAAGAAGATCTATTAGAGTATCAACATTATACATTAGTCTTTTATGTCACACAAATATTAAGACATTTGTTACACAACCGACACTCTTCAAGCAACACAATACAAAATCATTAAATGAACCAGACATTCATTAAACTGCACAACCAAGCAACATTGTAAACATGTAGATGAATATCTTGAATCTCATTTGATTGGTGAGTCTAGGATCTCTTGATAATCTTGTCTAATGGCCCTGCTCACCCTGTACAGCTTGAATCCAGTGAGGGTGAACACACTGATCATGATGACCAGGCCTCCAATGACGTCGTACACGGAAGGGATCATCCTTAGGACAATGAGCTGTAGAAACATGGCAACCACGATCTCTAGATGCTGCACAGTGCTGACTAAGGCTGGATGAAATTTGTTCAGAGCATAGTAGACTCCAAGGAATGCCACAGTTGAGCAGATGCAGATCCCAGTTAAATAGCCCCAGGTCTCCACATCCAAAGGAATGATGGGCTCCTGCATGATAAACATGGTGGAGGCACCCCACACTGTGCCCGTCCAGCCAAAGGTGAAGAGTGCTGTCCACATGCTGACTCGATCTTTAATGGCTCTATACACGATCATGGAGATGGCAGCAGTCAAACCAGCCATGACTGTCATTGTATAACCAAAGGCCTCCTTCCAAAAGCCCAGCCTTGACTTCTCCTCATCTGCGATGTTGGGTACCATTACCAGACAAAGACCAAACACACTGCCCACCACTGTGACCACATCTGTGTAGCCTAACCGCTCATCCAGCAGCAGGAAGGCCAATATTGCACTGAAGACTGTAGTGGATGCACGCCACATGATTGTACCATTACTGGGGGGTACAATGGCAAAAGATGTGTAGGCGCAGGTGATTGAGATCACATTGCAGACGCCGTAGAAGAAGAGTCGCAGCCTGTAGCCTCTCGGGCCAAAGGGAGCCTCCTGGTAATAGATGACCACCAAGATGGACAGCACTTGGATCACAGAGCGAATGAAAATTAGCTCGAGAGAGGGCACTTTGGAGCGGTCAGCTGCTAAACGGGTTATCAGTGACACACAACCGTGTGCCGCTGCTGCTCCGAACAGGGCCATCCATGTTACCTTTGAGGCCAACACATTTGCTTCACCAAAGCTGGCAAGCTGACCCTCAACCCCCTTGTCCTTTTGTGCACTGGGCTGCTTAGGCTGGGTTTCTATGGTCCCAAACAAAGTCCTGCCACCTTTGCTGTCTGATACCAATCTCTTTCCTGCATTAGACTCAGCAAAGGCCCCAAAGTCCTCAAAAGAGGGTGCATCATCATAGCCCTCATCCCCGGGTTGAGGGAAGTGAGTGGCATATTTGACTGTTACTGTGTTTGGGTGGATCTTCACCCGCTTTTTGGATCCGGACTGCATGGAAGATGAGGCTCCGTCCATGTTTCTTTAGGTCTCAAGGGTCAAATCTAAACAACAAAAAAGAGAACAAATATGTTTGAGCTTTTAGCATAAATCCTCACTTGTTTCCTCTGTTCCCACCCACCCCACTCCAAAATACATGTAAATTAGACTTGCACAAATAAATAAAAGCACACTTATTACTGTATCTCACTTACCTTTTAGCGTGACCTAGCCTGGGACTAGTGCTATATATATCCTATGCAAGCTCATATAAGCAGCAAACATTGTGAGGATGATATGATGCAGTCTGATGGGAATGGAATTACATAACAGGAAACCACACAGGGAACGATACGTGAATGTGGGTTACTTATGATGAATGAAGGAGTACACTATTAATTAGCAAAGCCTCTAAAAATAATGTTTTAAGGGATTTAACTGCACATAAGCATTGAGTTTTAAGTGCTTTTTTAATACATATTCTTAAATATAAGGCAAAATTCTTGGTTGATAAATCCAGCTAGATCTATACTGGATATTTAAAGAATCCCATTTAGTTTCTAAATAAAAAAAGATGCCACGTTTCAAGCCATGATTCATGCATCCTCTTTTTTCTCAAAGCTCCCCAGAATGGGCTGAATTAAAACCACAAGGGGGCAGATAGATACTCTAATTTGCATTCAAGCAAGGGGTTGTTTCTCGATTTAAAATGTTCATTCATTTAACGTGTAACACGACAAGGCTCTCAATGTAAGGGCTGAACAGAATTATATAAGAACAAAAAGCTTTCAAAGACTTGGTAGTGATCTTAAAAAGGTTATCATAAAATACTGTATATTTATAATGAGTTCATATTTTCACCCTGACAATTTGTCCAAAAGATAATTTCAAAGACTGCACAAAACCATGAACGTCGTGTAAATTATTATTGTCATAATAATTGTGATTCTTGGTTATGTACAATACTTTTTTATTCTCGACTCAAACTGTTGTAGTGAAAAATCCTGACACAATTATTCCTGCAACCTTATAATTATCGTAAAATGACAATCGCCTGATGAGGCGCTTTTTAAATAACAATATATGCAGCAACAACAACACTCTCCGCATGTCTTACCTTTTGGTCGTTTAATAAGTCCTAATAGTGCATTAAGTCCGCCTGGTGTCATAAATAAAGATCTCTTTTCATTTCTTGATCCTTACATTTGGTCGACTGCAGTTGCCATTCCCCCATGTTCCCTTCGACTGGAGCGCCTCTTGAAGACGCCTGACGCGTATTTGCTCTCTGCGCCGTCTGCACGGCCGCAGCTTCTTATTCTAAAAAAAGCTAAAGAAAGCTGCTCTTGCTGATGATAATGAGGATGAAGTCGAGGAAGAGGAGAGAAGGGAGCAACTGTCGCTGTCACAGCCAGCGATGTGGTTCCTCCTCCTGACTCTGCTTCACACCTCCTTATTCGTCATCTCTCTGAGGGAAAGCGCTCTGCGTTGGTCACTCAATATTAGCGTGTACACTTTAAAGATCAGCATCTGATTTCAAAAGTCTTGTGTGAGGACAGTAGGCTATACCATCTTTAATCCTCTTAAAATATCATAATGGCTGTGCGAAAAAGGCTAGTGTTACCCCATGCCACACTACAGATGTTCTACACCTTTGTTAGGCCTTCGGAATGAAAGTACAAATTGATTTATGTGGCAGGGATTTGGATTTCCATCCCTCTGGGATCAAATCAATTGCTGCTGCTGGAATCTCATGGGAACACAACACAAAGATGAATAGAAAAGAAGTAAGCAGTGAAAAGGGAAGAATACATTTTATGCTTATGCCAAAAAATGTATGGTTGTAATGTCATTAAGCATATGAAGGTGGCTTAGATGTATGAAAATATGAAAGAACTGAAATGAGATATCACCTCCACATACAACAGGAGCCTGGGAGTAATACATCATACAGTCACCTCTGCTGCTATTACATGACTATGAATATAATTGATCCCCATGGAAGGTGATTTATAATCCCAATTAACTAAGTTTACATTAAACTTCTCACACTCACTGTAAATTAGGCACCAGTGAACATAAACCCAGAGTTTATATTTGATTGTATTGATGTAATATTGGGAGTAATTGAAAGCTAATTTTAATAGTAAAAAGGGTACATTTTTATGACAGTAATTAAACAGATTTACATTTGACTGTTGATGTTTTATATAAGCTGCATAAAACAGGTTAAATGTTGACTTTCAAAATGGCTGCAGGCTCTATTGCTGTGCCATAGCAATACTCCATTAGACAATAAACACAGGTGAACTCTATCTAACCGCCTCACAGCTCACTGAACCACCACACAACTGGAATGGCTCTGTGTCTTGGTAAATGGCAGCCTAAATAGTAAATGGTGTGCATTTAACTGGCGCTTTTTGTGCCTTGAGAATGTCCTGAACCTAACAGATAAAAAAAGTTAATTTAATTTGCTCCATGGGCTATCTCTTTCTGGGATATTCAATAATTCCACAAATTTTATGTGAGGGGCTGAAGCTCTACTGACAGATCCTTTCCTTATTCTGTGTAGACTTAAATATTTCTTGGCATGTTAAAAGCAACTGAAAGCATTGTTATGTTGTCTTAACTTTAATGAACTGCTTTAACTCCAGTGACATTAACTGTTTGAACAGATGTGAGCATATAATAAAGACTAATTGCCGACAACAGGGGATGAAAACATTTGTTAGTTTACACGAGTGCAACAAAGACCCCTGCAACGCACTCTATACAGCCTACGTGTACCATAAAAACACTAAATTATGCATTTATGAGCGATCATGTCAGCATTAGAACCCTATTAAACAACACTACACTCAGTGTGCATGTGGTGAACCAGTGTCAAAACGGTAAGTCATGCATGAGCTTTGACGTCCTGCTGTAAAAAAGGTGCATTCGTTTGGCACTTCATTTCCAAATGGCAGACTTTGATTTCTGTATTTCAGAGTTTGACAAGAATAATCCTGAATGCCATTTACAAATTGATGATCTTAAGCACTTAATTCTGTGATTGCATTTGAGCGTTTACACACTCGTTGTTTTTTTTGTTCTCACTGTACTGTGCAGTGGTGGAGGAAGTACTCAGTTCCTCTACTAAAAGTAAAAGCACAGATAAAGAGGTGAAAATGTACTCAAGTAAAAGTGAAAGTATCCCATTCAAATTCTTACTTAAGTGAAAGTATTAAAGTACTTGCTAAAAATATTTGTCTCAGCTTCAAGTTAAATGAATTAATTCAATGGGAACATGAAAGTATTGATCTTTAATCAGTCTGATCCATGTCTCTTACCGTTGACTTTTCCCTCTGTTTGTAATGTTTTAACTGTGAAAAGACACATACTGTATCTGGATCTGAATTATTAAAATAAACTGATGATGGATGATTATAAACTAGCAGCTCATTAAGCTCTAGGATCATTAAGATCTTCATCTGCACAAAGAGGGACCAGACTGTGACACAAAGTTCACATGGACCTGGTGAGGAGCAATCATCTGGAGTATTGTCCAGTTTTTACACTCTTCCCTTTGTGCCTCACATTTTGACTGTGACACATAAAAAGAAAGTGCAAAAGACAAACACACACACATTTTCATTAGATCCTCAGCTACAGCGCTTAATAATGATTCCATTGTGGTGCGTAATGATGCATGTCATGGTTAAAAGCTGTGTGCGTTCTCCACATGGCTCCACACAGGAGGCACGAACCGGGCTTTGGCCAGTTCACAGCCTCCTTTATGACTTAGGTGGCTGAAGATCTTTCTTATTAAATCATTATGCTACTAATGTGCTTAATAAGAGTTTGACAAATCATAGAGAGAGGAAAAGCTGCGTTCAAGTGTGCTTCTTAAACTCAGTGCTTTAGGTTTAGGTTAACATTTATGTACCGCTTTAATATTTAATTTAAGTATTGCACATTTACAACAATTTACAAACACAAATTTACTTGTACTTGTGAAGCCAATGTCAAAATGTACAGATATTTGAACTAAAATGTAGTGGAGTAGTGAAATTACCCAATTTTAAATCTACTTACGTAAAGTATATACTTGAAATTGTACTTAAGTACAGTACCAGCCTATTTCTGCTTAGTTACATTCCACTACTGGTTCTGTGTGCAGAGAATTCACAGGGAAGAAAATGATGGCGCCTCACTCACATCTCTGTCAATCACATGTTGTGCTTTGTCTGGCTCATAAAATGAATTCTGTATTACTCTGGCTGAGGAGGGTAGAGAAAATACGAGCTCTGAGGTGCATTCGTATTGATCCCCTGCGTTTTCATCCCTGCCCGTCTGCCTTCCCTAAAATGCTTTCACAAGAGACATACGTATAGGCTCTTTATCTCCAGTCTGAACAAAGACCATCTATCATTGATTAAGCAGTAATATCTTGGTTTTATTTGGTGCAAAGCAGACAGCGACAAACAACTCCCCGTCGTTTTGTTGGTGAAGTGACTGGCAGGTTTATAGAGAAATTTAAGGATTTAGAGCGGAGAGAAGGGGAGAATCGGTCTGAAGCTGGCATCAAGTGGAGTCTGTGGAGGACAGGCACCTAAATTGGGTAATTTATGTCTGTAGTTACGTGGCACCAAAAATCATTTAACCACTGAATCGTTGAAACCACAAAGAACAGACCCCTTTCTGCTCTACCAGTCCCACATTCCTATCACAATATCAATAAATGGATTGGCTTTTCCATTTCTTAATAACACATGATGGACTGTAACTGCATCTGATTGGACCAAATGTACTACATCAATGTTATCTATTTGCATAACAAGACATTTACCTACATCTAAACAAATGCAAGCAAGTGAAGTTTAGTTGATTGGTGACGTTATAAAATCCCACACTGTCATAAAACTACATACAAACAAATTCTGTATTTAAAATGATTTATACAGCACCCATTCATAACTGACAAACACCTAATGGACAAACAGTAATGGACCTTATTGTCGTCTTCCTGCCCATCACCTTGAATGTAATTATATCCCACCCACTAACAGGTGCCATGGTAACCAGATCATCAATGTTATTCTCTTCCCTCGTCCGCAGTGGTAATGTTAGGACAAAGTTGAACAATACAGTCACTGGTCTAACTTTAGCAAGCCCACATGAATAAGTGATTCGTTATGGGAGCTTAATGATAAAAGCTGCCCTCATTAATGTTGCTTTAGTAGTTTAATGTTGTTCAGACTAATTAGTTCCATCTGCAACATAGCACCATGTGACCGTTTTTTATATCATACAGTATGTACACATGCATGCAAGTGTTTTAAATATAACATTGTATGCAAAAGTCAAACTTTCTTCTTGACTTAACTCCTGCAACAATAACCTTTTCCCCAAGGCAAGAAATCAGCACTTTTGTTTTTGCTATTTGCAGAACCCAAATCAAACAGCAGTGCATCCACCTATGAATCAAAAATAGGCTGGTACTTTGTTCTAAAAGTATTGCCTTTTTAATAATGCATTAGCCTCAGTTTTCTTAGCTGGAAGAAAAAGGAGTGAAAGTTATTCATCACTGCACACTGTATACATTTGAATCAAACATGACCCTACATATGTTATATAACCTACACATGATTATAGCAGGCATTCAATAAAACAAGAAACTAGTTCCAACATCTCCGTCTTCTCTTGTACCCGCTGTGGCAGATGATGAGCTATAACACTTTTTTTTCAGTCACTCTGATATTATCATCTCGTCGGAGGAGCTGAGGCTTGGCATAATTGGATCCTAAAGCTCTAGCAGCTGTTAATTTAGTTTCTTTTTGTTTTGCCCTTTTCACTGTGAGATTTCATAGAGACTGTAACAAGTTTTCATAAATCAGGCAGTGAAGCTTAACAGTGCTTTCACCTTTAACACTGTAAAATCACCTTCACTTTTGACATGTATCTGTGCAGACATGTGACACGGGTGAATGAAAAGGGTTGGCTCGTTCCAGTGTCACTCAGGTGTCATCTCAGTGACATGTCAGGGGCGTTTTAAAGAAGCCCTGGGAAGCAATGTCATGAGTCTTCTTGCTCCAGATCTTGAAAACCATAACACAAGAGCTTACAAGAGGATAGGATGTCTTCTCTGCTGTTCAGTGAAGTAAAGCCAGCATGTGGTACAACACTGCAGCGACTGTGCAGTAAACCCTTGTGCTTTTGTAGTGCGTGTATTTGGTTGTAATGAAAAACAACAGACAAGCTTTTAACATGCATCTTAAAATAACATTAGAAAAACCATCTGGAAGAGCATTCTTTTTTTTTTTTTTTTTTTTTGCCCCAGGTGGTTTAACCTTATGTCAGCATCTGCGATTAAGACATGGCCATTTCTGGTTTTGATTAGCCTATGCCTCAACCCTTTTAAATCCCTGCCTGGCCTTTTAAGTCTTATAAAGTCTTACAGTCTGTGTGCACTGATCTATAATGCATACAAACCTTTCAACTTTTTCCACATGAGAATTTACTGTCCACCCATTTAACCAGCTCTGAGATATAAATGTCTATCTTAATTTACTGCACGGTAAAATGAATGGGTCATTATTCAGCACCAATCTTTGTCTGTTCTCCAATCTATGAGACAAAAATAAACAAATGTTAACATAAAAAAGACGTGCCGATTTTACTGCCAGTAGCAGCGTGTAAAAGTCTGGCTGCGTGCATCATTATGGGGAAACTAGGAAAATGCTTCAGAGAAATTATGGTGAAAAATAAAGTAAGTCTGGTGACATAAATCACATTCTCACTCCACCACTGAGCCTGTCGGAGGAAAAACAGGACAACAAACAAGACTGATCACAGTGTTTCATGACAGTAAGTGGCTCACACGCAGCTCTAAATAAATGGTGCAATTGATTAGGACCTCAGGAGCTGCCTTACAATGAGAGAATTGTTAAAGTTAAGGGGCTATTCATGAGAGGATGCAATGTGGGGCCAGGTTACAAGCATTTAACCTGGAAATCCTGCATATGGTGTCCCACTTTGAAGTTCACATTTTATCTCAGTACATATTCCAGTCTTGCAAGACATCAACAAAAAAAAAACTAATCAATACAAGAATGTGCCTCACAAAATAAATCTACCGAGGTGTAAACTCTGACAGACTAAATAAAATCAATCGCAGCCAACATTACGGGAAATTAGATTGACTTGCGGCACCTGAGAATAAATTATCCTTCAAAGACCTGTGTAGATTCACTGGTCTGTTGCAAAACAAGCTGTTTAGGTGCATTCATCACATTAACAACACCTCCAGGATATTTTATCCTGGGACCACACACAATAAAGCAAAGACGGCGAGGATCTTGTGACATGGTGTGACTCTTTTAGACTGTCACTGCGACGACAGAGCTGTGACTCACATCAGAAATTACAATCTAACATGTGGTCCGGTCATCAAAGGAGTATAATCTATTATTTGACAGAAAGTTCATCTGCATCTCAGCAACAGTGTCAAAAGATAAAGTAAAGGGTATGAAGAGGTCAGAGTCGATTTAGAGGGCGGCATTATGGATTCAACCCCATATCAAACGCTATAATTCATCATCACATCTACTCTCACTGATAGCATTCCTCCATAAAATGACTATTTATGTTAATGCACCTGTGGCAGGCAGTTTTAGAAAGAAATAAGAGCTGGGCCTGGGCATGCAATAATGAAACAGAGATGAATACAAAGTGATCCCATAAGAAGACCTATAATGAAATGAGCATTGTCTATTTAAATGTATAGCAATGCATCCTATTCCTCTGAGCCACCTTCAATATTACTATGTAAATAATACATTACCCAGCCACATAGCTAGACATTTCTCTTTGGTAGTGCATGATTTTTTATTTATTTCTTTAGATATAGTACATAAATGAAAAAAAAAATACATTTCATTGTGGCTGGTGAGTTAAGAGAAGAAAGTCAAGGGAAGTGCATTATGTAAGTGGTTATGAATAATTTGAGTTCTACTAGAATATCCACTTCTTCTCACATGATCTTTTTGTAATGCGATTTCTCACTTGCTCTTTATAACATCAAGGCTTTACTAGTCCACACTGGTTTATCAATTGTCACCAAAACACATGAAGACAATACAGGGTCTTCAGTATATTAATAATCTTTCCATCAATATTTGTCTAAATGGTAAGACATTATTTGAATCCCTCTTCAGCATTACTTGTTGAAAATATCCATCACAATGTTCACGTATTAGTCATCATCAAGTTATGCTGATTTTGCCAAAACAGGCAGAACACTTTCCTTGAGCCCCCTCTGGCACTAGATACCACAAAACATAGATATATGCAGCCAGGGCACCTCATTAGATTTATCTTTGCAAACACAGTTGCTATGACATAAAACACGTTGCTAAGCTAATTCTGCTTTTGTGCTGTAAAGGTTGACAAAATCAGATAATGAGAATGAGTCAAGGAGGCAGAGGATGTGAGAAGCCCGATAACAGGAACAAACAGCAAGGCTTCAGTCTAGCATGGCATAAATGTGTGACAGCTGCTTCCTTCAGGAATATTATTTATGGAATATAGTGTAATAAAACACAGAGCCAAATGTTATTGCTATCTTCATCCCAAATAGATTGTGGACCCATGCACTTTAATCAGTGCATCAGTGCTGAAAACAGGCGAGTTTTGAAGTCTCAACAGCTCCGTCATGCTTAATTTATTCATTTGGGCTCGTCTCTGATATGTGACAAATTGCAGTGTAAAAACCAAAGACATTATTATTATTATTAATGAAGTCTTTGGTTTTTACACTGCAATTTGTGGCTCAGACCAAGCAGTAAATGCCTTCGACCAGAAGAACATGCTATAGCCCCTTTGTAACTGCCTTGCTACCAGATGGAGCAGGTCAGCACTGTACACAAAATCACTGCATACACCTACTTTTAGTGAACAGATGGGCCCTGAGTACATGGGTGATATCACATGGAGCAACACCACACCTATTACACAAGGGAGGGAAGGGGGGGGGACCAACTCCATGAAATGAACCAACACAGGAGGATTATGTTTGTAAAGATTGGCTGAAGTCACTGAGCAAATCCTGAAACATCCAAGGAAACACTAGACAGTGGCCATCATAAACCTCACTCTAGTCTTTGGGTCTTTGTCCTGGTCTTTGTCTTTGTCAAACTGGTGAAAAAACATTACATGACCAAAAGTATTTCCTATATTAAAGGAATAATTTGTACTACAGCTGCACTTTGACATTTTATTAACAAATCATCATCAGGTCATTTCACTGTTTAGAATTTCCCCATTAGCACTTACTTATAGGAATATTACACTGAAAGTTTTTGGATACAAGCCCTGTGGGTCAGTCTATCCAGTTGCCTGGCAACCAGCAGAGATATTTTAAATTCACTGCCCCCAGCTATAAGTTAAACCTTCACACCTTTACACGCTTTGTTTAACTCAGAATTTCTCATTGTTAGATATAGTTTGAATTCTAATCACAGCCTATTTTGTTTTGTTGTGAAGTATCATGGATAAGTCAAACTTGTTCTCCTTTGACAAATGTGTAAACAAAAGACGGGACACAAAGAGATACAAATGTTGATTTTTCTGTACGTTTTATACTGGCTGGAAATCGTATTGTTGCAAGTACTACTGTTACAAAGGAAGTCTATATGTGTCTCTAGTTGACAAGGAGACTTCATTTATCCACCACTTCATCCCAAAATGGCCTCATTAGTGAGGATTCTTTCTCGACAGAAACATTTTTCCTTACTCTCCATCCAACATTTCTACATAAAGAAGTAGAAATGTTATTCAAATACTGCCTGCCCTCATTTCTGAAACAGCCCCTCCAGGCCTGGTGAAATGACCACAACACATGTTCAATAGAGACTTATCTGCACCTCTCCGACTGCTCTCATCCTATTTTACTTCATTCTCATTCTGAGGGAAGCTATTTATGCGACAGAAGGCAGATGTCAGCGCTGCTGCCTGGCAGAGTGCACACAGGCCTCAAATGCAAAATTCTGTTTCTAGGACTCCGCAGAATACTGAAGTATGGCTCAGGAGGGAAAATGTCAAGGCACAGAGGTGATGTGTAATCAGGTCATGCTCCTTTATTGCTCCTCTCTGTCACTCTTGTCACTTCCCTTCATGTATTTGGTAAAAATCTGTGACCTACTTCCCTTTTTAGCTTCGATCAAAGATGTATAATAGAATAAATGAAAGGAGAGTGTGTATGTGTGTTCGTGTGTGCACTAATGTGTTTACAAATGTGTTTGTGGGAAAGACAGGCACAAAGTGAAAGATATGAAGAGAGTGGGGAAGGGAGGAAGAGGAGGATTGTGTGAGTGACGGGGGATTGATAGTCACGACAAAATGAGCCATGAGTTGTGTTGAATGCTGACGTAAATGAAAGGGGTCAGGTAAGCAGCGTCCATAACCCTGAGCTGGAGAACACAGCGGCTAATCTGACCAATAATAAAGAATAAAGGCTGGACTGAATCAATAGTTCATGTTGTTGGTGGTTTGACAAGCCATTATCTCCCTGACGGTAATTTATTAGAAGACTATAAAAGAGTGTACTTCAGTAAATGAATGACATCTTGTAATTATGTTAAAAGGTCAAGGCAAAATATCAAATAGTAACATGGTCCTAATACATCTATTTTATTTGGCAAACAGGCTAAGTCTGTATATAACCTGTGCCATATTGTGTTTTAACATCATTCAACTCTATGTGTTGGTTTGACGACTCAATATCACAAAGGTATTCAAGCTGTCAAACGACAGCAGCTGCGTTTATGAAAATGAACTGCACAGAAACCAACTGTTCATTACCTGTGCCAATTACTAAGCCAAGCAATTAGGCGAGCGGAGTTAATGAGTTTTCATTCTATATTATATTTTTTTCACAAATGAAAGTTTTTGTCTCAAAGCAATATGACACAACTGTAATGGATAATTTTTGCCAACAAAAAGTGGCTGCTGCAAACTCAGCAACTGTTTTGTCTCGATATATTCTCAAGTAAGATCTGCTGTTAGGATGTTTTGATATATTACAAAGTGATAGTCAGGCCAGCCATCCTCATTTATTTTCTGCTCTATACAAAGAATTAGTTCGGTCTCTGTGGGTTTGAGTTGGATTCCCAGGGGCGGTACCGAGAGATGCAGAAAAACCTGCCTCCAAGCACAATCTGGTCGACTTAATTAGAAAAAAGGGGGCAATACATACATACAAAGAATAAACTGCCTCTGGATCAATGCAAATAGAAAAAAACACACAACCAATCTGAGAAACACAGCAATGTGTAAAGCCAACATAATTTAAATAAACGATTAAGATTTCTACAGCGTGGAACTTGTCATTCAAAGAGATACCAGGCCAATTTAACAACACAAAGTGAAATAATCTGGCTGGTCAGGCTAACTAAGTAGTAAGAGTCTTTTCGACTGAAGTGTTACATACTGGAGTAGTTGGTGAGAGGATAGTCTACTCCAGCGCTGCTTCTGTGGAAGAGGGTTTATTCTCATGATTTCATGCTAGAATCAAGATAAACTTCAGCCAATTATCTTTACCCTTAGAGACCCCTCAGGCATTTCTTTTTTGATCTGGTGATCAGTTTGGCTGTGTTTACAGCTTATGGCATGAAATTCTGCAAGAAAGTTTATTTTCTGACTAATTTTGAATCTAATGTTAGTTTATTTTATTTTGGTCAGGAAAAAAAAGAATACAATATTTTCATTTTAACAAAGCTTACATTGATTGAAAGAGTGTAGACTGAAGTCAAGACATATTTTTTGCCTACCCCTTTAAGGGTTTTAATGTCAGTGACTCTCACAGGTCTATTAAACACTACTGGCACTTTTTGCTCCATCTGGGGACGCTCAAGCAGAAAAATGGACATGCGCAATAAAAACTGTGGATTATTTTTTTCTGCTCTCTCAAGTCACTTTAGCTCTGAGCAAAACTACCACATATTCAATCATTTCCAGAATTCTAACCCTTTAAATGCCAATTTCATTACATGATGTTGCAATTTATAAAACAAAAAAACAAAGAAAAACACAAAAACACAGATTTATAACCCTCTGGGGACCCTAGAAAAGGGACCCTAAATCTAACACTACATAAAAAATACTAATACAATGAAATCAATGTTGTTGCTAATTTGTGACATATCCAAGACTACAATCACCAGTAATGCCCCACTCTTTCCAATTTATATATATATTTTTTCAGAAATAACAACAGTGACATTATGTAATCAAATTGGCATTTAACAGGTTAATATTCTGAAAATTATTGAATATTTGGTTGTTTTGAGCAGAGCTGAAGTGGTTTATGAGATGAATGCAGAAAACAAATATTGATTTAGACTCAAATGTCCCAGAGGGTAGTAAATTGGATGGGTCCACAAGGGTTAAGGCTATATACCGTATTTTTAAGTGCTTTGTGTGAGCAATGCAAATAATAAACAATAAATATGAAAAGATCTGAAAAGGGGAGAAGAATCAGATTCCAAAGTAAAACCTCTGCATTTCCAGAAAGCATTTCAATATTTGCTGAATAGAAGCAGGTTGTCCTCAATCAAATATTAAACATTGACAAAAGGCTTTGTATGTTTGAGCATTTGGTCAGTCTACAGTGTGAATGAAGAATTAGAGAAAACTGGTACCACCTTTTATTTATCCTGTCCTCAGATCTTTGTGGATGAAAGGGGGGATAGTTGAGGTATAAGTGTGATAATGGAAAAAGAGATGAGAATTTAAAAGGGCCTGACTCATGTGCTGGTTTAATGTAGTGAATCACAATCTAAGGACTAAGCCGCTTAGAGGCTAGTGTTCCTCAGCAAAGCAATTAATGTTAGGTCAGAAACCTAAAAACTATTTCTGACGATGAGCTTTTGGCTATACCATTGGCTAAAACAGTTCTTTGTTTGCTTTTTTAATATTGCAAACAAATACTAGATTGTTGTTGCTTTGTGAACAATACTCAATGATTGTATCTACAGTAGATTTCAAAATCAAAAAAGGGAAAGATGTTGAAACGTTAAAAAGAGGGTTTGTGGATGACATTTTTCAGCATCATATTACTCTGCTAATGTTTGTTGCTCTCATTTCTTCATGGCACAGACCAGAGATAAGGATTATTTTTCTGTGTCGTCTGTGTTGTGCATGTGTGTGGCGGCCAGCTAACGTCACAGTCATTTTTTTATTAAATCAGCAGCCAAGATAAAAGGCTCCCCTGCCCATGTTGAATATAGGCTGCAGATAAAAGCCCCTGATGGCAGTCTGAGAGCAACATTATCATAAAAAAAACAAATCCAATCATGTGGACAATTACTTCGACAATTTAGACATCATTACATCCAGACATTAGGTTGATTTTGGACTTGCACTTGCGTTGTGCTGTAATTTCTAAGTATCTATTTGCAAAGTTGTCTACTATATGTTATTAGCACAAGAAAAGTGAGTTATTTGATGTTTTTCTTGGCTTGGCTGAAAGTTTAGAAGGGTTTAACACATGATAATCTTCAGACAAAATGGAGGCATCACTTTCCTTTGAGTTTTTAATTTATCTGCTCCAGTGCAATTTTTAACTACACGTTACTATGGTCACAGATGCAGAAGTAAGACCGCAGCATTCTGCTAGAGGCCATTACTGGGACACCAATGGATCCTGCTTAACCATTTCGATCAATTGATTGATCGTGACTGGAGCATGAACAGCTCTTTGAGGTAAAGCCTGGTGCAGTGGCCAGTGTGGTCGAAAATATGAGGTTTACTCTACATTATTTATGATAATCTCTGTGTGTGTGTGTGTGTGTGTGTGTTTGCAAACAGGTTTTTGACATCTTATAGTATATTGAATACATATGAGCCAATACAAGAAATATGTGCTATTTCAGACAGTAGATAAAAGGGATTCTGCTGTCTGTCAGATTAAAAATACAGAGAGCAAAGCTTCTTTTTGGTAATCTACTTTATTTCTATCACAGCATTGTATAAACCTAACCGCTGCTTCATCAAACAGTCTAGCAGAAGCATAATACAAATACTTGCAATGATAACATTTTCCTAAGCTAACAGTCCCTTTCACATCTCTCATTGGGATTGCGTGTTGTTGTAAATGTCACGTCATGACAATGTGCGGCTGGGAAATAGCAATCTAAAGGACGGGAGAGGAGGATAGGCGGTTGGCAGCTGGCTAACTGCAGGGCACAATGCTCCAGTCACGCCTGTGTGACGAGCTCCTGCATCTAGGATTATGGGCTTACACAGAAAGAAAGGGCTTTGAACGTGTCTCTCCACACACAAGCACCTACAGGAGCACCTTTACATTCACTCACGCCACAGTGGCATTTAAGAACAGTGGGCAGATTCAACACATTGCAGCTGCTGGGCACAATGTTGACTCAATGTGAGCTGAAACAAAGGCACAGACGAGGCACATAAAATGGTCAGTTTAATTAAAAGAATAAAAAAAAAAAGCACCCTGTTATTAGGCACTTCATTGTAATTTCCCTGTTGCCATAGCGACACGCAGAGACAATGGACAGATAATATTGTTATATGTTTATGTGGAGCAGGATTGTTTTATTTGTTAATATGTTTTTTTTGGCATAAAGGGTCTTCATGAACATTGTTTTAGTGTTGATGGCAGTTTTTAATTTTAAGGGTTAAGCAGCACTTAATCCAATCAATAAAGTTTTCTTTTGATAGATATACAGTAGAATGTCTAATATTTAGCCTTTTTTTAGTCACCTTAAAACATACAAGACACCATGAAAGATGTTGCATTGCACATTCCTTTAAAACACAACCAGAATACATAATGTAAGGGGACCTACTTATTTCAGGCACATGTTTGTGTGACTCGTTCGATGCGTCTGTAGGCTACACTGGAAAGCAGAAAGAACCACTGTCACTTAGTCAGAGGACATTAGATAGCTGCAATGAAATGTGTCATCAGTGTTTTAAAAAGCCTCCTACGCAGTCACAGACGCACGTCCAGATGCTTGCATGTCCACCCTGTGCTCTTTTTTTCCTGGACCAGTTTGCTGATGACTCACAAACTGATAAGTAATGGGCCGGCCCGGCGTGAGTCACCTGGGCGTTCTGATCTCCATTTATCACTGTTATAGCAGTCAGAGGTGGCGGCAGGGGCCCGAACCACCTGCTGGTCTTTGTTTGCCTCTCACTAGGTAAATAAAGCTGTTGTTTCATATCTGCACTAAAACACTGACATCTAAACCTCGACTTGTCCTCGCGGGCTGAGGCAAATGCAGACCATGTCTCTTCATACGATCACAAGAATTACAATAGACTGGTAATGCCTTTGACTGATTGCTGTTCACGGAATATACTAATAGCAATTTAATGAATTGCATAACAAATTTCCCCTGAATTTAAGAGGACTTTAGTAATGGGGTGATGGTTGTATTAGAAAACTTGACAGAAGCCAGACCACTTAGGGCAGGAGAAACAGAACTAAGGCTTTCACACAGCAGGAGAAAAGCACATCAGCCATCCTCACTCCGTTTTCTGCAAAGTAATTACAAAAAAGTGAATCTCAAGGGGGAGGCAGTGTGTTTGTGCAGCTCAGCTCTTGTTGCGCAGTATGTCCCTGGCCTAACCTGATAACAGGCTTATTTTTACTTTAGTGCACATGCAATGCATTACCTTGCACAATTTTAACCTGGTTTCTTTCAGTTTACCTTTTGTTTTCACTGCTTTGCCATGTCAATTATTAATTTGGCCTATCTGAATTTATTACATTGCTTGATATCTGGGGGCTGGGGTTCTGTTGAAATTTTAAACATAAGTGTACCGCAGGACATACTGGCTTGGCCTTTCAGTGTTTACTTAACCATCACTCAGCAGCAGCTGCTCTAATAACATTAGTAATGCATGACTCTTTTTTGTTTTTTGTTATATTCTGCATTCTGAGCAGGTGTAGCTGATCACCTGGAACTACATAGGGCTACCTCCATATATTTAGGAGATGTTACAGTTATTTACAGCCAGGATTTAAGTGTATGGGATGTTGAGGCTTTGACTAAAAACACTAATGTCAAGTAAACTTTTGATAATAGTCCTCCAGTGCATTTTAATATTTAGTATAACTACATAGAAAACATTTCAACAAAATGCTTCCCACATATTAGTTTACTATTAGTATTATTATACTTCATAGTCTACCCTCTTTTTTTTTTCTTACTATTGCCACACTGCTTGGATGTGTTTTCACTTTTTGACTTTATTCAGTCACAAATTACATGATCAGTGCATTCGAATGACACGATGACGAATAAACAATGTGACACCATAGCTCCACATTCTTATGCAACTTCTCAATTTAAAAGAGCATCATAATTATTTAATAGCCTCATGGTCATTTTGATGGTTCGCTGACATGAAACATGAAGACATTCTTTTTATAGTCGGTCTGCTTGACATGCAAAGTACACCACCATGTTAGTCTGAGTGATTATGCATGCCTCTCCTAAGAAAACAAACGATGAAAAATGAACACAATTCTTTCCACACATCTTGAAAGAAATATATACTTAGATGTAGCAGTCGTGTGTTTGATTGCAGTGCAGTCTAATCACTATTTGTGTCATGCATTTAAGTGATCCCAGGCATTTAACTAATAAGATTTACAAAACATTTAACAGGAAATTGCTACAGCTCACTCCCCCATCCATCTGCACACCTCTGACAGCTCTGCAGCATCTACATTTTTCAACTGCCTGTGCCACCATTGCTTCTAATCTTTCTCCCAGGCGCCATGTGATGCTTCCTCCATGTTGCTAAAAATAAAAAATAAAATAAAAAAGCTGACGGTTTATGACTCTGCACCAAACACACCTCTGTGGCTACAAGGCAATGTACTGCTTTACAGGCTCCGCTAAGGCTAAGACACAAGCTGAGTGTTAGACAGGTGGTGAACACACACATATGGAAGCATCACCAGAGCTGATTGAAGGGGCTACAATTGGAAATAAGTGGCTGAGCTGTTTGTGGAAGTGGATGTTGAATCATGCGACTGAGTTTTATCGATTCACTCATTTTCAGGAAATCCATTAAAAAAAGCTCTACAATTTTCTGCAAAAACTCATTTTCTGTTTTTTAGATTATAGTATGCTAATCCACTGGAGTAGGGCAGAATCTTTCTCAAGCTACACTGTTAAAGTATTATCTTTGACATTTTCAAAACATTTAAAGTCATATTCCTGACATTCATCCAAATCCTACAAATATGCTTGTTGTTCTCTCTCTTAATAAATAGTATGCTGTAGTGCGAGTATGTGAATGTTTATTAATGTCAACTGAGTAGGAGGACCAAAGCGACGCATGCACACCCTGTAGGCTGATGTTTAACTGGGAAATGAAGCAAAGTCTAGGAGACAGCTCCCCTTTTGGGTCAAAACCAAAGCCTGGTAGTGCTGGAGATGTCACAGCAAATGTGTCACGGAGACAGATAAACAGCAGGGAATGTGCTGAGTCGTGGTTGGAGATATAGCCAACCTCTTTCCCTTTTCTGTCTCATCTGCTACTTCTCACCAGAGCAAAGGGGATTGCTCACTGTCACACATTAAAGTGAGACGCAAACAATCTCACAACAGAAATCAAAAATGATCACCAAATATAGAGATATGTGTGAACATAACCCAGGACACAAGAATGATTAATTACTCACTCAGGGACTTAAATGTAATGTTGATTATAATGAAGCAACCCAGAAACCTAAATCCTCATATGGGTGTACATTCAGCTCTATTTTAGTTTGGAGAGTGGGAGTCTCAGTGGCAGATGGTTACAGACCTGACATCAGCGGGGCCATCCTGACAGCCGAGCAGTATGTGCTGTTGTGTGTGGCCAGCTACTCGCCCCGGCTGAATGGCAATTAGTGTTGGAAATAAAGCAGGACACCCCCTCATTGGCTGCTGCATCCCATTTGCTCTATCTTTTTTCCTTCTTTTGTCAGCAGCAAATTAGTACAAATGGAGGAGGCAAATGTGCACCTAGACGCACCTCTGCTCTGACTCTGTTCTCTGTCTGTGTCCCTCTCTGTCCTCCTCACTCCTCTCACTCTGGAAAGTAAAAGAGAGGCAAATCTGAATTTCAATATGTAACCATTGGAGGTCTGACAAGACAAGACATTTATTTTTGTATAGCCCAATACCACAACAACAGCCGCCTCAAAGGGCTTAACAGACTGCACTAGACAACATCCCCTGTCCTTAGACCCTCCAGGGTAAGGAAAAACTCAAAAAAAAAACAGCCCGGGAAAAAGAGAAACCTCAGGGAGAACCACAGAAGGAGGGATCCACTCCCAGGACGGACAGGCCGTGCAGGAATGTGTCCAGGACAGTTGAACCCATCACCCAGCAGGTCAGAGGTTTGCGTCCACCCTATGAGGAGGTAGAAAAGAAAAAAAGTGCTAAATACTACTGGAAAAATAGGCAGGTGTAATAATATGAGAGGTTGAGTGTGTACCTACAGCTACCTACAGTCTCCATACGTTTGGTGAAATAAATATGTTTTAAGTTTGTTTTTGAAAACCTCAACAGAGTCAGCTCGCCGCACTTCCACCGGGAGCCCATTCCATAAAAATGGGGCTCTAAAAGAAAAAGCTCTGTAGCCAGCAGACTTCTTTTTTGCCATCATTTACTCCTTTTAAAACACTACAGTAATCTAGTCATACACACTAGAACACACTAGAGCTTAAAACACACATTGGGAATTAAGATTTTATGAAAACCTGCTTATCAAAGGTTTTTGGGGACCTTAAATGTGAAAAATGCCTCCTGACCAAGAACATGTAACAGTACCAGTGTATATTATATACAGCCTCTTGAAGCATCTGAACACAGGTTATAATGGTGACCCACATTCACTATTCTGTAAATGAATAAAGCTGTAGCCTGCTGCCACGTAACTTTACAGAATCCTCTTTCCTGCTCAATGGACAAAATCTCTAGTTTCAAACATTTTTTTTACATGATACCCTTTTGTTTTTGAGTTGCTTTACTCAAACCTCTAAACTCCCCTGGGGTCTGTGTGCACGGATGTCTCTCTTTTCCTCTGAGCAGCTCTGCTTCTTTCCGCAGGTACATACTGTACATACATCCTTTTAGGTATAAGGATGTTTATGTAGTTAGCTTTAAATGATGATACACCCCGACAGTAGCCCATTGTCAATAATAATCTGTCCCTTTCTGTGAAAGCTGTAGTGAAAACTCATAGAGTTAAGTTAGCTTACTCCTGTTTAAAACATCTATAAAGCCTGTACAGTCAGTAAATAGGGGTCTGTCTCAGACTGGTGATGGTTATGGGAATTGTTGAATTTGAGCTACTAAGTGCTACAGTCCAACATGTGTTTGATTTAACTACTTACTTTAATCACAGGTAAAGACAGAGCTAAGCAGTGCCTAGAGCAGAGCTCAGGAGAGTGACTGGGACAGGGGCAAGGAAAGTGGACCAGACCATTCTCACGAGAGGGAGGGGTGGAGCTGCTGTATGTCTGTTGTAAAGGTACTAATATAAATCAATAGGATGGACCAGTTTCCTGATGAACAACAGTGGACTGTAGACTGCCTACCCTACAGACGTGCTGTATCCATGCTCGTTATCAAAAGTTCAAGAACCTTGCCCCCGGTAGAGCCGGCAGCTCTAGCAGGGGGCACGTAAAACGTGAAAGGAGAAAATTGTCTTCACATTATGATAAGATTGAAATTTATCTGTTAACAATTAAGTAAAAAAAATGACCAGAACATTTGTCAAAATGCATTATGTGATAAAACAATTATTATATGTGGTTTTGTCAATCTATGTTTGCCAGAGATGTGTTAGATGCAGCTTAGTTTGTAAGTGATATGCCATTTTTGCACAGTACTTTACAATTGAGCTTTTATGTGTGTGAAATAAACGTTGCACTTCCACCTGGGCTTTGAGCTACATATTACCAAACTGATACAATACCCTTCCAAGTTACAATGTCCCACTCCCAGCTGGAGACAACTACACAGGATGAAAACAACTTTGTAATGATTTTAGGCCCCTCGGAGTGATGTGTTATGAATGTAATTACGGCCTGTACATTGGTGGTCTTACACATATGGCACTTACTGAGATTATTCCCAGTATCTGTTAGGCTTACCGTGGAGAACACCGCTTGACGCCTGCATGCAAACACAGCTCCCAGCCATTGCACTTCCAAATATAGGCAGCATCACACTGAAAAATCTGTGATTGGGGTGGGAAGGTGAGAAAAACATGACAGAAAATAGTAGCTGATTTATGTGTATGGGATTAGAACCCACACAGGGGCCTACATAAAAATGAGTCAGCCTATTTGTTGAAGTTATATCTGACAGAAACATGTTGTGGACACTCTCTGTCATTCAGGTCATCATTTAGTATAAAAATAGCATGGAATTAAGAGATTTTCAGGATTGACAAGAAATCTTCTACTTTCAAAACTATGTCTAGACGCCCTCTTTTTTTTTTGTTTTATAGAGTGCTTTTTCCACCTACTGTAGTAAGCTATTTACCAGTATTACAGCTGGAACATCACTGGAGGAAAGGTGGGTTAAGTGTCTTGCCCAAGGACACAACGACAGTGTGAATTGTGGGGGAGAGCGGGATGTTATGATGATTTGGGATGTTTTGAGCTGGGATCGAACCGCCCACCCGCCGGTCGAAGGACGGCCGCTCTACACCACATTAATCTGAGAGCCCTTAACTCGTAGAGCCCATATACAGTAGGCTTATGGGCAAACAGCTACAGACCCAGAAATGTACTGTGGATGTGTGTGAAATAAAAGGTACACGTTACACATACTTACCATTTTTAGCCTACTAAAAACAAACACACAAAAACCCTCCCTTGTACACAGAAAGTTAGCCAGTGACTGTGATTGTAGTTTAACATCTTACCTGCTTGCAACCTTAACAGCAACAGTGCTTTAACTGCTGCAGCTGAAGCACGCGTTTTACCTGTCCTGCACAAATTTCACGTCGCCCATCTGTCTTTCTCTGTCTGTAGTTACTCAGTTTCACAATTTGTCATGCCGCAGTGCCAGGCTGAGGCCATGGCTGAGGCCATGGCCGCCCTGCTGCTGGTGCCTGAGCTCCATCAGAGACAAGCCTCTCTCCCAAGGGTTGAGTAAAAGCAAAGCTGACAAGTGGGTTCAGCTGCGTCACTCTGTCCTTCGAAGTAGTGGTTGGAAAAGAGGAAAGTAAAGGCGTGTTGCTCCAGATGTGGACCCCCCTTCCTTTTCCACTTTACTCTTTCTTCCTACTGACTTCCAGCTGCTGGCTCATGCCTTACACTACCACCTCCTACGGGTTATTCTTTCTAATGGAAACTGACACAAAGGGTGTAAAAATGATAAGTCACGTGTTAAAGTTTGAAACAGTAGGGTAAAGACTCGTATTTGACACACATAATACATTCTTTATATTGGTGTTCGACAAGTGAGAGCTACCGAATATTTATCTTGGGAAAACAGTCCTCATATCTCAGGTGTGTCAATAGAAAGCCTCTTTAAGAGCACCCTCTCACTCTCAACTGGATCAGTCAAATCCCTTTCCCTCTCATGTTTCTTCCCCCACAGCCCTGCTGCCTTCCCTCGATGCCCATCCCCCCCTCAGCTGAGGAGTGCCCTGGTAAATAATTGAGGCATATCCCTCTTCTGTTAGGCTACATCTTCTTATCTTTTCTGTTAGTTTTATTTATTTATACATTTATTTATTTTTTCAGATTTTGATTTATATTCTGTGTATAGTGGAAAAAGGCCTGATCATTTTTAGATATTCTGATGTTTAATTAGATCTACATACTGGCTGTGTGAGTTTAGTGCAGCATTATGTTTTTCTATGGACATGCCCACAAACAAACTGACACTAAGAGGCATTTGACATTTCTGTGTATGACTGATGCGTTGAAGTGAAGTGAAAATAAATTCATTGTCACTGTGTGGCACACAGAAGGTATAATATAGGTGAGATATGAACACACATTATTTTTCTTTTCATTTATAAAAACATGATGTAATGTGCTGCTAAATCTGAGAGCTACAGGGGGCAGCTGACATGATGTTGTAGCTTTTCCCTTTGAAGTTAAAATGAGGCGTTTGCTGACATCTGCTGTCTCAAAGTGTGAATGCCTGATGCACAAATAACTGACAATGTTTCCCAGCGGTTTTCATCACACACGTTGTACAGAAAGAAGATATTTATTGTACTATTATACATATATAGCAGATTTATCCTGAGCAGTGTTCTAACTATATTATCATCCATAAGTAAGATTATAAGTTCAAATCAAATAAAAATATTCAAAAAAATAAATACAAAAATCTTCAGTGATCATTTTCAGCAAATTAGTGATGCCTCGAAAAATAAAAGTAGAAGATTTACATAAACATAAGGCAAAGAGGCTGAAATGATGCTATTAAGGAACATGCCTGAGATTTAAAACAAACTTCCTTAACATTGCACTCACAGTAAAACCACATTCAATAAAAAGGCATAAACCCCCAACCTTAACATAAAAACACAAAACAAAAAGCTTAAATATTCTTTTTCTGGACAGTGTTTTACTCGTCTTAAAGTTGTCTTTCAATTAGCTTAAAGCTGACAGAAGCAGCAAAATAAAATATTACTCACCTTTGGCTTTTTAGTGCAAACTAGAATGCTAAAACAGAAATTATACTAATGCCTCATACTTGTTCCTCATAAGGCTACCTATTAAAATAATGTACATTCAGTTTTCATGATCCATCGAACTGCTGTTTACATAATGGCTTTCTGGATGTGCAAGTATGCAGCAATGAGACCTGCATAAAA
This sequence comes from Perccottus glenii, assembly GCA_024416835.2. Taxonomy (NCBI): domain Eukaryota; kingdom Metazoa; phylum Chordata; class Actinopteri; order Gobiiformes; family Odontobutidae; genus Perccottus; species Perccottus glenii. The sequence continues at coordinate 15,169,456 of CM044558.2, forward strand.
AATTTAAATAAATATAGTAGCAACATCAAATTTAAAGGAAAGCTCAGTGTAGTGTGCTCTATGTTTAGCACTATTACGCAGCGCAGACTCTTATTAATTGTCTGAAGCTGCTGCAGTCAAGTCCTTTGCAATGGGATCAGAGCTCATTGACTCAGAATCTTTCACCTCGGGGATACTTTTGTCACTCAGCATCTCTTTGGTCACTTCAAATCCAGCAAGGTCGACAAGGCCCTCTGTGCTCAGAGCAGTGCTGCTGTCCACATCGATGACTTGCTCAGTTTGTGCGACGTCTGATCGTTCCTCTTTCTCTGGAGATGAAGCCCTTTGGTCAGATGAGGAGTTATCTACAGAATATCAAAAAGAAAAGAAAAACGCTCATGAATTGAAAGATTTTTTTTTTTTATTTACGACGTTACTGTTTTATTGATGCTTTGTTACATGTCTACCTGTCTGTCCTCCACTAAACAGCCTACAGTTTTATTATAATGTATTGAAATCATAGGCATCGATAATTTAAGTGTCAAAGGAAACACTAAAAAAAGTGAAAATCCAAAGTTCTTCACAAGTCATTTGAAAACTATAATCAAGCCAAATAATATTGATAATTATTTAATAATTATTTTGTAAACATAGTAACCAATCTAGCAGACAATATTGTGCAAAAGTAGGGGTAAATGTTGACATAATTAAATCAAATACTAGCTCAATATTTCTGAAGAAAGGTTATCTGCATCTACAAAAATGGTGAGTCATTCCCTCTCAAACTACAAACCAATCTTTCTCCTTCCACAATTTTCAAAAAGACTAGAAAGATTGGACAGTTTCATTAAAAAATAAGTATTAAATGATCATCAATATGGCTTTCAAGCAAATCAATCCACAAAAATGGCTGTAATAGAGCTGGTCGAAAAACTAACCTCTGCAATTGAAAATAAAAATTACTCAATCTAAATTTTAATAGACTTTTGACACCATCAATCACAAAATATTGTTAAAAATAAACTTGAAAGATATGGCATCAGGGGCGTAGCACAAAGATGGATTAGTGACTATCTCAGTGACTACGACAAGTCACAGCTACAGAGAGTCACTTGTGGGGTTCCTCAAGGATCAGTCCTTGGACCAAAGCTGTTTTTATTATATATTAATGATATTTGTAACATGTTTACTCAATTAAATTGTGTCTTATTTGCAGATGACACATCTCTAATTTGCTCCAATAAAAATTTGGGAGACCTTCTGAACACAGTGGAAGAAATTCTTCATGTACACATAATGACTTTGTTGTGTTGGTGTTGTGTGTCTGTAAAACAAATTAAATGTAAAAACGATCGGCGCAAAAAGCATAAACTTCAGCCGACACTTTTTCAGGCCTAGTAACTTTTTTTTTTTTATATAATATTGTTTACACTATAATTCAATTTTTGTTTCTGAGGTTTGCTTGTACATTGTTTCTTTTATTTATTTTGAAGATGGACAAAATAAACAAACTAACTAACTAAGCTTGCATTTATAACACAACACCACTAATTTAATTAACTCAAAAATAGAGGCACTTACCAAGGCTCAACTGATCACAGGAATCATCTCCATAATTTGCAAACATTGAGCTGTGCTCCTTGTTACTTGTCATGTCCATGTCCGACACGTCTGGGGTCGTCTCTTCAGGTATGTTGGACATGTCTGCCAATGAAAAAAATATTTACACAGTGTAAATAAATACAACAGAATCTGTAGTTAAAATAAATGTATGCATTCTGAAAGTATATCTTACCAGAGTTTATATTATGCTCTGTAGGAGGAGGTAGACTCAAGTCTTGTTCAGCTTCTTTAATTTGATTTAGATCCATTTTGCTGACTTGAGAAGGCAGCTGAAAAAAAAATTGCATTTCACTTTTAGAAGAGCCACACAATTTCTAACACGTATTGACAAGTATTTTTACAAGCAGGTACCTCTGTGTGGTCATGTGACACCGACTCCTTGTTGTTGCCTGCGACGGTTATTTGCATATTGTTTTCATTCTGGGACTTTGGTTGAATTTGATGAGTTGGGATCCTGTGCAAATAGCCGTAGCCAATACCACAGCCTAAACTGAAAACAACAAAGGAGTGACAAATTAGTGACAAATGTAAATGTGGTGGTGGCATAAAAAATAAGCATTATTATAGTAACCCTCTACCTCCCATGACCTCCCCATGCTCCATTTGGATTCACCACTACTTCTCTGCATTGGTCCATTTGTGTGTTATACACCAGCAGCTTCAGGGGTTTCCCCTCATTGGCTTCAATTAAAGAGAAGAAATCCTCAGACTACACAAAAAAAACACACACACAGTTATTTTAACATGACACACATTGTTATTTCCTTACTGCTTATGATTATTGAATAAATACAAGTGACATGAAAGCTCACATATTGCAACACCTGGTCGGCTCCCACAATGAAGTCATCATAGGCAATAAGGCCAGCCAAGGCTGCAGGTGAATTCTTTTCCACATCCTGCAGAAGCACAAGGTTATTTATTTGACACATGTCCAAAAGATCTGCTATCAATAAAAAACTCAATGACCTCCCTGTATTTAAATCAGTACACACAGTGACAGCAGCAATACAATGGGTAAACTAAATATATCACAAAACCTTTGTCTTACCAAAACGTGCCACACATTCTCGTTGGCTCCTTCAAAGCTGCAGAAGCGGACACTCACACCCAGCAGGCCCTGACCGCCCCACATGTTACTGGGTACTACCTCCAGTTCTCTCACCCGCTGGGTTTTAGAGTTGTACACTTCGAGTCTGACTGCTTTCTCCACATTGGCTTTTAGAAGGTCTTTAAGCAAGTCACTTTCTTTATTCTAAAAAAAGACAAAAAACAGAAAGGCAAATGTGGTACAATCATATTGCTTTATACATCCCCCCCATGGGAGAGTAATTTAGTTGAAGCAACTTTTGAGGATTTGCAAAAGACAAGGCAGAGAATAAGATGAGCTTATATGCACTCTATAAACCCACTCACCAGTCGGGTGTTGCCTATAGACAGAATAAAGTCAAAAAAAGGCTCAAGACCGGCCTTCAGAGCAGGTGAATCCTGCTGCACCTGAAAGAACAAATTCACAATACAGGTTTAATCGCATAAACACAGAGAGTGTACCATGTCGCCCCAGTGTGTCGTAACAAAGGATTGCGCAGCTAAGACGGATCCTCAAATCCGGATGCACTGCACTGTGGCATAGTGTTGTCTAATAACAACTAAAAATAAATTATTACACATATATTATTTAAGGCGTATTGCTGGTGACAAATACAAAGGGCACAGAATATAAGCAGCGCTCATTTTAAGATGGGTTTGCTCCAAATGCCACCTCATCATCACCGGACACCATTAACGTAGTTCCGCATCATGAACAGAAATAAACTTAAAAAAATAGCCTAGTCATTAGTAAATTATTGGTTAATAACACACTACAGTCATGCCATAGCAAGGTTTTGAAAGTTAATTATAACGCTGTAAAAACACAGGGTTATTTTAAAAACAGCCGAAGGGCGTTACACGTGACCCGAGTCCGGAGCTATATTGTCAGCTGCTTTAAACTTACCCCATGGACGTGGTAGCCGCTGTTGGTTCCGCCATCCGACATGAACGTGCTCTGCGATAGCCCCATAGCCCTACACTGTTATAACAATACTAGCAGGAGATGACCGAGGTAGTTAGCAGGCATTACTGGACGCCTGCAGCTGACGGAGGCTAGCAGTAGCAGAAAAAAAGCTAGTTGTCAAAGGCACGGCTGTAAGACCTGAGTTAATAAATAAAGATGCCAGAAACATCGAGCTCAGTTCAGCCAAAAGAGTGTCAAGCATGATCACATCGATTTGAGTTCAAGAAGATGATATTAACAATGGCACAAGGGTCACACGGGGACACGAGCGTATTTCTTTTTGGGGAAAGTGAGCTGTTGGGAATGTTCTCTTTCACTTAAGCCTTTTACAGATGGCTTTGTTGACTTTGGTACTCAAGTGACAACATGTGCCATTTTCCCACTGGTGATAACAGGTAAAAGTGTGTAATTAAGCCCTTGTTATGCAGTCTTTACAATTATAAAATCATCAGAAAATTGTAGATTAGTGACTTAAAAGACATCTTGATGTATAGTTTTACATCAAAAGAAACCAGGGATGTGTGAAAAACATTTTTAGCGCATGTTTCCTTGTCACTGAACACACGATGGGCTTTCATCCACATGGATTGCTGATATTGGCAGCACACTTTAGTTGCATCAAACTTGGTGAAGGTCTCCCACTCTCCAGCTGGTATAAATAGTTTGACACAAATTAGATTCGGTCTTCGGTTTTTCACAATGATTTGGCTTGTGGCTTTTGTGTCCTGTGTTGGTAAGCTTGTCAGAACATCAGTATACATTTTTATTACACTGTTGTTCTATCTGTGAACATTTTCTGTTTGTTTTAAAGGACTCCTCAGTGCGGAGACTCCATTCAACCACGGAGTGCACAATGAGCGAGTGATAGGAGGCCATGAGGCTAAACCCAATAGCTGGAAGTGGCAGGTAAGACCTTAAAATGTGTTTTGAGATATTTAGTATTGAGATGTTTTTATGTTCAGTGTCTGTTTTTCTCGTAGGTCTCTCTGCAGCTGGATTCATACAACGATGGTTCGTTCTACCACATCTGTGGTGGCACTCTCATTGATCCTTTCCATATTATGACTGCAGCCCACTGTATCCTCAGGTTGGCCATCACATTTTTAAATTCTGCGTTTTAGTAAATGGTGTAAAATCAGTGAAATCTTTTATGTGTATATTATAGTTTGTTCTTTAACTTTTTACCATTGTTCTTTCAGCTCAGATCCTCATCAGTACCGAGCAGTGATGGGTGAGTATAACCTGTACAAGTATGACGGCAGTGAGCAGTTTTGTCGCGTGGAGAGCATATTTGTCCACCCTTCCTGGAACGGACAACTTGGCTTAGGGTAAAGTCCCGACTCCATCACACATAGTGAACATGAGAATAATGTGTGGTTCATTTTTAAAGCTCAATGCTGTGTTTTTGTAATAGAAACGACATCACTATCATGAGGCTGGCTGATCCTGTGTATGGCAACGGTTATGTACAAATTGCCAATCTGCCCTACCCAGGCCAGACATTGCCTAATAACTATGAGTGTTTTGTCACTGGTTGGGGCCTCACAGACTGTGAGTTGAAACTGATTAACAAAGACATATATAGCCAACAATTATGTCTAAAGTGTGTACTTGTTTGCAGTTGGAGGAAGCGTCCCTGACATCTTGCAGGAGGCACCCATCAGGGTGGTGGAGCACTCAATATGTTCTCAGCCTGACTGGTGGGGTAGCAATGCTCTGGAGAGCATGGTCTGTGCTGGAGGAGACGGGTTCATCTCAGGATGCCAGGTACATGTACAGGGTGTTTCCTATACAATGGGACAGGACTCAAAAGAGTAGATTTAATTGTGTTGCCACAAAATGTAGAAATTTACCATAGAGGAAATGTCAAAAGTCAGATAATACAGTCAATGTTAATTAAAGACATTTATGATTGATCTGGGATTCTGAAACGTGGGTCCCCACACAAGTTTGAAAACACTGTTTTAATGTGTGTATGATTGCCAGTAGGGGTAAATGTCATGAATATAAATATGTCCTGAGAGATGCCCTGTTATGCTCACTGGTGAAGAAAAAGCTACATGTGCCGTGTGCTAAAGTAATGGCATCTCGCTTGTCAGTCGTCTCACACTGCACCCTGCTGTTGTGTCCCAGGGCGACTCAGGTGGCCCGCTAAACTGTTTTACTGACGGAGAGTGGAGGGTTCACGGTGTTGTCAGTTATGGTCCAGTTGGCATGTGCAACCAGGTGTCCAAGCCCACCGTCTTCACCAGAGTGTCTTACTTTGAGGACTGGATCTATTCAGTAAGTTTAGAACATGGTCATGTGTTAAAGAGAAAAATCCGCCACATTTTTATATTTTCTTTTGTTTTTCAGGTGGTTAATCAATAACTGGAATTGTGGTTTCTCTGAACCAACTAATAAATTTGAAATGTTTTGAATCATTTGTCTTTTTTATGTGAGATGTAGTTATTTTTTCAGCCAATGGGTGGTGACATTGCTTCATGTTTAACCCAGATCTGACTAGACTTCTTTGAAGTTCACTGCATTACTGGAACTCTTAGGAATCTCAGAATTATATTATGTACCTAAGAAAGTAGTTTATGGTAATTTGGTTACTAACAGTCCAGAAAAACAGACAGTGCTGAGGGTCACAATGGTAATTGTCACAAAAGTAGAGTTGTTACAGTCATGATCTTTGACTATGCTGTAACTTCAGAAGACATAAAGTTCCAGAGGATTTTAGAGCATAGTGCAGCCTACCAAAGAGACTGGGATTATAATAAGCACAAATGATATTGACAACTTGGTAAGTTAATACTTTGTATTAAAAATCTGAATCCCAGGCCAAGCATTTCCTGTCTGGGCTCATAGTTGTTCTGTAGTCGGGAGACTACTGAGTGACATCACATACTCTACAGTGTTTGTGTTTTAGCTATGGAAACCAAAACCTCAGACAAATTCCTGTGGACAACACAAAAATGAGGAATGTCAGGCTAGATGGGTATGGTCACATAAAATTTACATAAGACACAGAATATCTGCCTTGTGTGTCTTCTATCAGTGCAACAAAGACAAATGCAGACACTAGCATTTTAGAAAATGTTTTTTTATTATTATTTGGAGGGACAGGCTGTCAAAATGGCTTAGATGAAAGAAAATGTTTTGAACAGCAGGGTAAAGTGTGAATATGTAAAAAATAAAGCAGCTTTGTATGCTCTGCAGGGCCGTTCAAGCAGAAATATGTACAACACAAAAGGCAAAAAAGTAAGACACATTGTTTGAAATTTTTTAAAAGCTGTACTGTAATACATTACATTGATAACACTCACTGTTGCCATATTCTTCATGAGAAACGATGTTTTGTACAAGAGAAACAAATCGTTGCAAAAGTCCGTGCCCTCTTTATGGCAAAACAACATGTATCCAATGGATTTCAAAGTAATCAAAAAGGCAAAAAGCGAATAATACATTTCCATTGTGCACTCTGCACTTTTCAAAGTATACAATTAATCAGAAGAAGTTTTAACAAACAGGACCTGCATGCATAAGTTCTAAAGGGTCCAGAAGGCTGTAAAACAGCTGTAAAAGGGTGAGATATGTACATTGACTCTAGTGTCCAATAACAGCTCACAACCTCGACACAAGAACCACCTTTCACACGGTCTTAACGAGGCCACGCATTCTTTTCAACCTTTTTGTATCTGATAAAAATTGTATAATATATGCAATTTTTACCCACAAACAAAGCTTTGTGTAATTTATAATATTGTAACCCAAGTCACAGACTTCCAAAAACTTCAGAGTACAATCAAATTGATCTTTGCAATTCACTCCGTTTTAGTGGCATTTCTAACCTGTGGAAAAATACTTCAGATTGCTAGAGCAATAACCTTCATACATAAATTTCTCTATAATTCATATATTACAAAGGTTGTTCCAAATTGAAAATTATTCATTTGTTTTTTAATAAAATATTACATATGCCAGTAATTAGAATTCCTTTGTCCACCTATATAAATTAGTTACAAAATATTAGTGTACTTTTTCTATGGTTACATTATAGGCAGCCATTTAATAGACCCATAATTTAGCTTCAGTGATTAGGGAGAGTCCACAGTTTTTAGTCCCTAAGCTTAAATGGAAGCACTGTGCACAAGCCGCTGGCAGGCATGGCTCCCTGATAAGCAGGCACATCCAGTAAACTTCACAACAGCCTATTTTATTGCCAAAAGACTTAAATTAAATAACTACTGAAATAATGACATAATAAGTTACCAAAATGTTAAATGAATAAGAGAATAGATATTAAATACTTTGATGGACTCATGGTCCCATTTCCCATAACAATGCATTAATGTGATATGGAAAAAGAAGGAAAGGATTGCACTTTGAGGTGAGTATCAAACCACAGTGCTTGCTGAATGAAAGTAGGCTTTATCTAAAATAAATAAAAGTTAAATCATAAAAGGAAATAATTTAATTCAAAGATTCTAAAGACAAAACAGCTACAGCTTTTATGGTACGAGTGTTATTTCTAGATACCCAGCTTACAAATAATTTAGCAGTGAACTGTTGAATCGACCCCATACAACCAAAACAATGCCTATTCATACATAAGTATTTTCACAGATAAAGTGCTGATCGATGATCTTTCTGAGGGATTTTTGTACCATGCAAGAGCCATTACAGAGAGAATGAGGAGAAAAGGTCTGCTCAAACACAGCAAAGACCCCACTTCCATAGTTCTCTGGGCGTAAGCACTGAGCCTGATAGGAGGACACAAATAGGTCTATGTTGTGATTTGACTCAGGTTTTATATGAAGGCCATCACAGCAATGGTCACCGTACATTGCCTCCAAAAGCTAGAAAGCTAAAAAAAAAATATCCCTGAGGTGCACATTCAGCTGCGTTGAGATTCCTGACCTGGCCCTGCTAAGAGTTTACTCCTTTGTAGCATACACTTGGTTTGGTTCAAAGAGCTTTCTTAGGATTTTTGAGCCATCATTGGTTTCTAAGGGCATTGTCAAATTATTATTTTTTTTCACCACTAGCTGCCATCTTCCACAGCAATAATCCCATATGCTTTACTAACATTTTGAAGGCAATTTGAACATTTTAGGCAAAAGGGAATCACAGCTTCCTCCAAAATCAAGCTTCTTCGACATCAGATATCTTACTGTATGTGCAGGTACAGTTCACCCCATACAAATATTTTTCTTTGCTTTTTTGTTAAACTTTTACATACTCCATCACAGACAATTTCATGGCTTCCTCCAACATCTGATTGTCTGTAAATGTGGCAGGGGGCTCTGGGACGGACTCTGAAAGGCCAATAAGTGACTCGAGTAGGCAGGTCCCGGGGTCACTAGTCGTGGGGAGGATGGGGTAACTAGGCAACTGAAACTGAAAAAAGTTGTCCATGTGTTCATACTCCTTCAGAGAGTTGTAGAGCGAGCTGGGCCCCAGGCAGGGAAAGCCATCGAAGAACTCCAGATCGGACTCGGAGGAGAGACTCAGGTCCATGTTGTAACTGGCCGAGCGGTCGACGGTGGGGGACGGTGTGTGTGGCACGCTGCTGCTGCTGTGGAAAAGAGCATTTCCCTGGTTGGCATTCTCATCTATTAGTTCTGAAATGGCTGTTGCTCGATTGTCTGTCTGTTCAGAGTCCAGGAATGCATTGTCTACATTGTCATTTTCATCTGCGAAGTCTGCAATGCTAAAGCTACCAAACGCCTCAGTAGACGGCTGCTGCTCTTGCTGCCGGTCTGAGTATGTGTCTTTACTGTCCCTCTTGCACTTCGAGCAGCTCTCTGTATCAGTGAAGCTCAGGATGCGGCTCAAGCCTTTCTCATTCATGTCCAGCTGGGAGCATTGGTCACACTGCCTCTCCCCTGCCTCAGAGTCCTCACTCTGACCTGAAGAGTCTGATAAATCCGTCATATCACTGCTACAGCTGTTCTCTCCGGCAGCTGCCAGCTCCGAGCTGAAAGAGAACGAGGGCGCTGTGGGTAAGGGGGAGTGGTCAGTTTTCATGTCTAAGCCCAGGAGTTTGTTTGTGTGACTGGACTGGGTGGTCTGTAAGGGGTTAGCCTCAGTCCGCTTGTCCTCCCCTGAGCTGGACTGCTCCTCCAGCCTCTTTTCTAGCTCCAGCTTCATGATAGTGTGAATGTAGTGAGTCTGGACCCTGGTGGAGTTGAACTCAATGCGACCCTCTGTGTTTCCACAGCCATCTTTAGTGCAGCCACATGGGAAAGAAGAATGGTCCATCTGAAACAAACACAAAGTTGTTAATTATTTGTTTGATTTCTATAAAACATACATCTGTTACTTCTGTTGTATTTCTAACCACCCATTAACCAAAAAATGTCCTCACCTGACACTTAATGCCCGCAAGGCTGCAGCTACATGTCTCTGGTTCACAGAAGCCCTGACAGTCACAGCCACAGTTTTCCCTGGAGAGCCTCAGCTCGTGCAGCTGCCTCTTCTCCTCCTTGTCAATCTTCTTAACCCCAGCCGCTTTGAGCAGAGCATAGCGCAGTTTTGATGTGTATGGCTGCAGGAATGAACCTTCCTCTAGGTTTGTTCCTCTAAGGTCGATGTCCTGCTCAGGGATATCATCCACAGTTAGCCTCTCTGCCTCTTCGTTCTCCTGTGTCCCGTTCTTAGTAAGCTAGAAAAAGCAATAAAATCTGTGTTATTAAACACTTGATTAGTATAAATGTAACTTTATATTGATTGCATCTTTGCTTACCTTTTGTTTGAGAGCCTCTAGTTTCTCTTCTCGAAGCCTGTTGAGGAGTTTCTCTCGGCGCAAGAGTTTCTGCTCTACAGCAAACTCAGCGAGCGAGTAGGTGCGGAGTGCACTGTGCCGTGGTGTCATTCCCAAAGAGCATCCTCCTCGACTTGGAACGCTGGTGAAGCCTTGGCACCGAGGAAAGAAGAACACTGTGACCTGGTCAAAGGTCACATTGCCTCGTCTTGCTTTCTTTGCTTTTTTGAGAATGGACGTTGCTGTAAAAGAAGAAGGTCACATTAGGAGTACTGTCAGATTACAGCAGCTCAGGAAAACCTTTTTATATGCAGTTACTCAGTTGAGCCACTAGAGGGCGTTGCACATTGTGCTTAAGCACTGCCAGTTTGTGCATACACTGCTGAGATGACTGTAAAAAGACACCCCTCTGATTCATTGCCCTGGTCCTGAACCAAGCCTTATCGTGTACCCAATTAAAACACACATCTACCAGAAGTACAACACACTTACATCCTGTAAAATGAAACCCAACCTGAGAGAACCCATTCAGCCTTGTTACTGGTCCTACTGTGCAGCACAAAGCACCCAGCCCAGGAATTTCTCCTCAGCAGCCGACAGAGTAGGAAGCAGAGCTGTCAGGATCACAAACTAGAGCATAAACTCTCAAAAAGCCTGTGGGGCGGGAGTGTCCCAGGACAGGGATACGCAAAATGCCCAGTCTGCTCTCATGCATGCTGAAAATCTCCACATACTGTATATCCCAGTAAGACAGTCAAAAGGTCTATTATTGGCTAAAACCATTCAGGGCCCACCTCACTGTACTCCAGACACATACAATAAAACCATATGGGAATTAAATGGAACCTACATATATTCAAGGTTTAATACAAATTCCACTTCCCATGCCCAGGTGTAATCATCACAATTTCTGTCCCAACATACAGACCAGTTTCTTCTTAACTTAACTTGCCAGATACAGTGTTGGGTGTTTTGGACAGTGCTTTTATTGTGGTAATGTGGTTTTCTAACAATTTTTGCCACACCCATAATCGTTTCCATCCAAATTAATCTCAACAGGCTTTTACCTTAAATACAGGTAAAAGCAGAATACAAAAGCCTTCTTATGTTTTCAAATCTGCAGTAGATCTAATACACAAACTGCCTCTTTCAGCAAACATCAATCAAATCCACTGAGGCTAATGACAGCCGCAGGAGACAAATGATACCTTCTTTACTGCCTTGAAATGGGATAAGATGGGATTTGCTGGCTGTTTTTCCTCCATATCTAACAATGCCAAACAGTTCTCTGTCCAAAACAAACAGCGGATTATAACGGCATACAAAATCTGAGGTGCCTTTTTTTCTTGATTGTCCTACTCAGCCAGCCTCTTTCAGCACCTGTGTTGGCTGTAAGCCCGGACCTCAGACAAAGCTCTGTGTGTTCCCAGCTTTGGCCCCCTGCCACACATCTCTTCCTGGCTCCGTGCCCCACCATCCTGGAAACCTCACAACTGTTTATCCTGCTTCTCTATGATCCTTCCTTTACCTGACTGTCCCCTATAGGCCAGAAAAACCCAGACTGGAATAACCCAAAGAGGCTTGACCTGTCCCCAAAGGGCAAGGTGAGTCTGAGAAGGAAGTAAAAACAAAAGGCAAGGTGAGCAGCTGCTGTATAATACAATTAGCCATTTTGCAGCTTTAGGGCACAAGATCAAAGAGGGTATTCATTGCACAAGTCTGAAATCATTTCTGTGAAGTGCTTGATGAGCCGCCAGCTGCCCGATTCCTTAACCTCTCTCACATTTTCATTATATGTTTGTTATCGGAGCCTCCATGGAGCAGTTAAGACAAGGCAAAATAAAAGGGCCCGCTCTATGATCTATTGTGGAAGTCGGAGGAGGACACTCACTGTTGAAGTTTGTTGCTGGGGAGCTGGGGTTGCTGGGAGTGGAATCCAGAGTGTCTGAGTAGCAGCTCTCCCCTGAGTCCCAGCCCGAGCAGGCCGAGGACAGAGAAGAGGGGGACGCCGAAGAGTAACATGGGTCCTCATCCACCTCCTCAAACTTCCTCTTGAGAAGCCCACTCATGGCGTCGGTGTGACAAATCTGCGGGAGAAAAAGATAGGGATTAGCTAATTAATCATATCTTATTGAATCCTGTGGTTCTAAAAAAAAAAACAAATAAATACACTTAACATGCTTTGCACCCTAAGGCTTTTAACCCAATGTAGTGCAATAAAGTCGGGGACATCTGAGAGAGTGCCCCTCACATATTGTGCTGCACTCAGCTGAGAGAGGCAGCAAACCATGGCACAGGAAGCGATCAATCAGCTCTATTCACATAAGTCAACAATTACCGGACCCACCCTCCTGCAAATCCCATCAGCTCAGCAAACGCATTGATTAGACAACACACCAGGTAGAGAGCTGGCAATCATTCTCTTTAGGCTAGTGCCATTAGCAGTGTGTCCTGTTTAACACCCTTGTAGTAAACATGTACAGCGGTGCATAGCCGAGATGTTTTCCTATGCAGGTCCTGTACACATTCTGTCAGAGCTCCCACGAGAGCAGCTGCTGCCTCAGCGATATGAACAATCAATCCTTTGAGCGACAGACAGAGAGAGACAGGAGGAAAAAGACAATCACCAGTTAAAGTCTGGCTCATATCTTTAAATCTTATTATAGCCTATGAATTATTTTCTCAAACCAAATCAACTGGGCTTGTTCTGGGAAAAGAGAGCACAAACCACTGCCATGAAAAATTAACAGAGTAAGAAAGATTGTTTATTCTGCATGGATTTTTTTTTATGTCATGTGACAAAAGACAGACAATCTTCTTCTTGGGGAGGTGATGGCCTCAGGATAACTTTAACAAGGAGGGCTAGATGAACACTGAAGTTGTTGGAGGAAGGAAAAGGAGGGGAAAGGAGGAAGACATAGCTGGGCTCCGGGCCAGCGCACACACTCCCTACAATGATGTGGAATAGGAAAGTAGTGCAGCTTTTACTTTGCCCATGAAGAGATCATTTCACCATCAGACTGTTTACGAACTTCTTTCACAGCCAAATCACTTGCAGCTGCTGCAGCGTGGGCATAGTGTGCTATTTTTAGGTTTGTTTTAGCCATGTTTGTTCAAATATTTGCTTTCTAAAACACCTATAATTTGATAAAACAGCTGCCAACAGTTAAAACACTCCTGCATTCTTTCTTTTAAGGCTAGATAATTAAAGAGTAGTTTCAATTTAACTAAATTTAACTGTGTAGCTTGTTAGAAGTAAAAGCTATGGTTCAGACACCCAAACACAAATCTGCTTGGTAGCAAAGGAAAAGACAGGATATACAATAACTACAAATCCTCCAATGCCTTTAGAGGAAAGTGCGCAATCTACATGCAAGGTTTGTCTTATCAGTGTGTATGCAATGTCAGCAGAAGAAAGTGAGAGGGGGGCAGGTGGGCTGCAGTTATATGCAAGGATAGGGGTCATTTCCTACACGCAACAGGGAGCAATTATGCAAAAGCAGGGCTCCCTTTGACGAGGACAGAGGAGAAGTGAGAGTCAAGGGCAGAGGCTGTCACCTCAGTGCAGGCAACGCACATGTATAGAGGGTTATTGTTCCTGCAGCAGTCAGATATTGTTGTCCCCCGCTGCAGATACTGTATGATGAATGAATCACCTTGCAATAGGTCAGGCTGCTTCATAGCAACAAACAAAAAGCCTCCTTGCATTGAGGGAAGGCAGATTCCAGACTCCTCAGAGCATTGAATAATCTCCAAATTGTTTTTTTTTTTACAGATTATTTTGTGTTGCTTTTTAGTAACACCTGGGCGCAGCATCTGTTGGATTTTTAAACATGTATGTTTGAACATACATTGTGCAAGAATACACACATGGGTTCACCTTACATTTTTGCCATAACTCCCACCCTTAATTTAGTGTAAAAATGAAAACAAAGCTGTGGGGCATCCTCAGGGGAGTACATA